>OZ002741.1:208819195-210019195 GCA_963924295.1 Dioctria rufipes
TATTTTTCGAAAGATTTCGCAAATTGAACGGAGTCTTCTTTTGGGGGGGGTGACGGTTTTTCTCAAAATTTGGTGTGCATGTTCGTCTCGACGCCACGCATCTTTTGGTCAAGTCGGTTTTGCGTTGGGTATTTCTCTTCCGACGGGGGAAGGGGGTAAAGTTTGAAATGTTTTGGTTATATTTCCTGAACAAAGAGTCGCAGACAGTTCATTGATGTCTTAAATGAGAGCTGCGATCCTAGGCTAAAGATAATATTAATCTGGTCACTGAGTAGGTAGGGGGAGGGCGGAGTGGGGGAAATTAGTGGGATATTTGTTTTTCCAATAATAACTCATTCATTTTACATCGGACCATAGGGGTGTAGCTGTTCAAACTTCTTCTCAGAAAAAAACATATTTGAATCTGTACTAGATTTTCCAAAACGTAGCAGAACAAACTTTGACACCCCCCTCCCTGGTGGCGCAGTATTATTTGATTTGTTTTTAAAACGACATCATTCTTTATTTTTGCCTTTTTTCCCTTTACGCACTTTTTTAGTACTTCCCTTTTTTATATTCTAACTGATGTACTAGATTTTTTGCATCTTAAATCGACACTAACTCTGTAGGATTACCTCCAATCGCAACTCTGATTTGTGCATGTGCATTTCATTAGAATAAAAGAAAATGTGTTCCATTTGTTCCGAGTTTCGGAATCGTAATAATTTCAGGAAGGGTTTCGATGGTCGCACAAATGCAGAGAGGATTATTTTTCTCGGAATAATGTACAGCTCACCCATATTTTTTTCTCTCAAAAACGACACCGAACTTCATCGCAATTTTTTATACATAGATAGATAAGACTTCTAACTTCAAAATAAAAATGAAAAAAAAGTGCTAGAGTCCTCAATAGTAAATCATACTATTTTTTTGAAAAAAAAAACTATTATTAACAAAAAAAAATGTTTCGTTCGGTGCTGCTATATTTTATTATGAAAAATATAAAGCATTAAGCTTCATTCGGCATTTGAATAAAAAAATCGGTTACTCCGTTCCCGAGATATGATTTTTTGAAAATGACGTTTCATCGTAAAATCACGGGGGGGGGGGGGGGCGTGGTAGATGGAAACAAAAAAATATGAAATAATGTACCTACAAGCATCATTGTTAGAATTATGTAAAAAAAAAGGAAAACCCACCCAAAATGGGCTGGACTATTGCTGGACGTACATGTACGGCGATACTCTATCTGGATCACCAGAGGCTGGCCGTACATATACGGCGATACCGCTCAAAGGGTTAATTTAAAGTCTTAAAAATGGATAGACTGAGCTTTGTACATCTTTTAGGGAAGATCGCTTAAGTTATTTCTCTCTTAAGTAGTAAACTAAGATATTTTCAGAGTGGGCACATAATTTAGTGGTTGGAACTTTATTAAATATTGAATAAATTGAATAGAAAAGATCCCATTATATCTCAATTTTTAAATTCATAATTTTATAATTTTTTGAATTTTTAAGAATTTTTCCTAGTGCTCCATTTATTTTCTGATAATATTTCTTGTTATTGCCTTTGTATTACTGACATCATATATAAAAAATAACCCTTAACCTTCCGTCAACTAACAAGACAATTCATTTGTAAATAGACAAACAAACCGGCATTGAAAAATGTTAATTTTTATAACTATTTCACTTCGAATTTATTTGAAACAATTAAACTTGCCTGAAAAATGATTTCCAAAGGCAATAACTCCGGTTATTTCTACAGCACAGCGCACTTCATCCGTATAATTCAAGACTCCGGAGCCTCGATTATACAAAATCTCTTACACAGATACTTCACTACTGTTTCTCACTATTATTGAGTATATATAAATAACATTTTATCGCTTCTTAAAAAAAAAATTACTCAAAAACCACCGCACAATTTTTCATAAATTTAAATAAATTTAGAAATATCAGAAATGTCGAACTGACAACAAATAAATATCCCAGCCCACTTGTTACCCCCACCCCCCTCGTCTACAAAAAAATAAATACATAAAAAAATACTCATTACATTTACATGAATTTTACATATCCTATCCTATTCTATCCTTTTTGGTATATAATCTAAGGTTTTTACTCGTACCCGTTCGCGTAATTTACGAGTGTGACTCTTAATTTTTATCTTTATCATATAGTTTGACGTTTTTCATATTTTTACTTGAAAAAGTATGTGAACAGACCTACTACTAAAAACACAGACTTTAATAATCCAAATACCTTGGTCTAATATGAATCAGTCCTACATACCTTATAAGAACATATTTCAAAGGAAGGTGGCCTGGGCACGCAAATTTTTAATATTCATATTTTTATATATTTTTTTCCATGGTTGTAATGCATTTAATCTTCTTTAAGATTTCATTTTAGATTAATAAAAATCAATTTCGTAATAAAAATAAATATTAAAGCACACAATTTTTGTTATTAGCTTGAAATATTACTATAAATTATCAAGCTAATAACTTATATTATTGTAATAAATAATTTCCTTTTATATATAACAAATTTCCCTTCTGGAAATATTTTTCTTACTTTGTGGCAGCACAAAGCGCACGCAATATAAAAACCATATTTTATTCTGGCTTCATTTTTGCGAGCTGTCATCCGTCCATTTATTGAAGTCTGCGACTAAAACTGAATTAAGTGAATAAACGTCACATAGCATGGAGGGGAAACAGCACTACTGCACACATATGCAAGACTTCACTGCACGGCTTGTAATAGGATGTGCATTAAGGTAAAAGATTTTTGTTTTTATTCATTACATGTATTTGTATTTTATTATACATACTTTGCTACGCATGGCATATTTTAAAAGTTACATTTCTGATGGATATTTTCTGTCAGTCCTTCAAAACAAATTTAATTAAACTGGCTCCCATAGTTCCTATATATGTATATGCATTACACTATATGCATATACTTACCTGTAATACCTTTTGTTGGATAGTACTTTCTCGAAAGCCCTATATATGAGCTGGAATTATATTCTTAGCCTTATCTTTTTGTGGGTTTCAGGGACTCGACCCGCGACCTATGAGATGACGAGCCAAAGTACATTGTAATATTTGGATGCAAATTATAAAGGAATACCAAAAACGTTAAAGAGAAGTACACTTTAAGGTCTATTGTTCTTTTTTAAATCTATTCCCACACACTTAGTATTATTAGCAACATTAATTTTATATACTAAAATTACTCACAAGCTCACAAACATCCGTCTGAAATAAACTTTCGCAAGTCCCTAATGTTTTTACAGGGACGATATATACCAAAAACGCCTTAAATTCACTCCAGTTTTTTTTTTTTTTTTTAATTTTTAAGGTATGTAATAAGTTTTTACTGTCACTAAGAAGACCAAAACAATATGTATTTACGCCCACTTTATATCCCATAAACGTTTAATAGGCTATTTTATGGGAAAGAACCGTCCCTGGTTCATTCCCTAAATCTTGCCATACTTTTTCTGTAATTTTATCATCCCTATTTTAGGTATGAGGTAATCCTGGTTTTAATTTCTCTTTAGCTGGCAATTACTTAAAGTGTGGCTTCAGATTGAATGTCTATACAGTACTAAAGTGGTAGTAATTAGGTTTTATGTAATGTGAAAGGAGACGTAAAGCGTTGTTGGCAAAACAAAGTGCCGCAAAATTATAGAATCTTTCGGTTGCAAAAAGTAACGAATGACGCCGATAGTGGTACCACCCAATAGGAATGATAAATATGACTTTAATCCACAGCTAATTGAGTTTAATTGGACAAGTAAAAGGATTTATTCCTAGCTTTTAATGTTTTTTTTTTATTGCATGTGGTCTGGTAAGCGTAAGCTACACTTATGCAATTCTTTTCCTTTTCGAAAATTGTTGTATTAATATCTGAGCAGTATGCAGTCAAACAATTGCTGTAGATATAAAGAATTTAAAACTAGAGTCCTTCTGTTGGATTGAATCAAGTATGAAGTTAAGCAAAGCATGATGTGATATTTCTAATAGCTATGATTGGGGGGATAGGTGACTGGATACTTCCGTTCGCTTGACTTCAATTTGTAATCTTTTACCAATACTAGAGATATTGATATATGGACACTACACGCCGAAAATTATTTGCATACAAACTAAAAATTTGTTAAAGCTTTTGAGCAGGTATAATCAAAACTCTGAAATTTTGTTTTTAAGTGCAATCTCAAAAGTTTCAGTAGCTACCTGAGGTGAAGCCGTAATTTAACATTCATTACATTTTAGTTCCTGCTTAAGCTACTATCGTACAGAATTTTCTGCAAAATTTTTAGTATTATCTTTACATAACTTCCTTAATATTCTTACTATTACGTACGGAATACCTTGGATATCTATGGTTTGTCTCTACTCGTAATCAAAAAAAGAAATTCGAAAATTTGTTGTATAGCCAGTCTAACTTGCCAAACGCCCAACTTAATTTTCATCTCGGTACGTTCCATTACCTTCATAAGACAAATTATAACCATAAACAAGTAAAAAAGCTAATATTGGTCTAAGACCAATTCTTATGATACCCTAGATGATTTTTGCAGTGGTTTTTCGCATATATTTCTAGAACGGTTCGTCGGATAGAAAAAAATGATTATAACCAATTTTATAGGATTTCATATTCTGAACAAGTTTTTAGTACAATAAAAATGTTTAGGACTGGTCGTTCACACTATCCTTAAAAAAACTAAATTTTTATATGGCAACACCAAGAATGAGTTGCCCGATTTATTCCATTTTTTACATTTTTTAAATTTTATTTGCTATTATATACCAAATTTCAGCTCTCTATGTTGTCGCGTTCTCAATCAGTGTCCAAATATATAGTGGAAAACGAAATTTTTGTATGGCAACCTCACTTTTTTTTTTTAAAGTCCGTGTACAAAATTTCAGCTCTCTAAGTATACGCGTTCTCAAGTTATCGTGCGCACAGACGGACGGACATGCAAAAATCAAAATAACTTTTAATATTATGAATGGGTGTCCAATCCATTTTGCTCTACCATCATTATTTCGAGGTGTTACAAACGGAATGACAAACTCAGTATACCCTATAGATTTCATCTAGGGTATAAAAATTCGCATCCCAAATTGAAAATTGTATATGTTGTGTTGTAGCGAAAACCCGATTTTATTTTATTATTATTTAGTTTCTGAGGTCTGAGTCATTTCGGAGTTAAATTTCTATGTACCTCTGTAGGTTTTGTATTCTAAGTCTAAGTTTGCCACACGATATCATGATGCCGTTGCTACCGAACCGTCATGCGAATTAAATGTGTAGAAACTTGCCAGCGGAGTGTACACCTGACGGTAACGGCACCGGCACGACAATATAGCAATTATAGCGGCGCAGCACCGGTTTTGCCGTTGTGTGTGTAAACCGCCTAATACTGTTATTCTGCCATTTAAATATGAGGTATTTCTGTTCTATCAGACCGCTTTCAAGATTTTGTTCTAGAACTTATATTGGTTCAGACTGGAGCTTATTTGTTTGCAGGCATAATAAGCTAATATCCGCACGAAATCTTGAACAACCAAATTAACTTCTGCAATGCTTTAACAATTTGTGTAAACAGAAAATTTAATTGTGAAGAAAAAGTACAACGGGGGCTTATTTCAAGTAATAAATTGCAATGCAAAGCAATGGCTGCATTCTAATTTTCCATCTTTTTACAAATTTATTTATACTACACAAATAAAAGCTCGAGCAAAAATCTGACAGTTGTCTGACAATTCACACATACACAAAATTTCTATAGCTACCTTTTAGCTTCAATTCCCGACCATAGCATAAATAAGATAAATTGTGCTCTCCAGAAGTGTCAAAATATAGCTCTGACTTTACAGTAAATATTAAATAAAGGTCCAGAGCAAAATCTTGAGCGAGGCCAAGTGTCACTCTTATTTCTTTTCTACTATAAAATATTAAATGGAGTGGAAAAGTATTAGTATTTTATCACTATAAAAAAAAATGGTGGAAAATTGTGCAGACTGAACACAAATTAATGTTTAGGGTACCGTACCTTAAAGGAAAAAAAAAATAAACAGAACCCTCAAAAGATTGGTCTAAGGTTCGTCTGTCTGTCACAGAAGTTTTTCTCGACAGTCAACGATTATGAAGTAGTTTTTTTTTTTAATTTTGCTTTCTATTCTGTGGGGTATCGTTCGAAATGGCTACTTTCAAGGATTTAAATAACAACAATTCGTCATAAGAATACAGCCCAAAATGTGCAAAAACGATCGCCCACAGATCTTCTAGATTTTAAAATAGTTTCTAAATATAAAATTTTGATATTATCAGGGTTAGTAGCTATTAAGTCTATTAAGTCATACCTATGCAGCCAGACGTTTCACTTTTTACGGATGAGACACATTTGGTGGTAGAAAAAAATTTGAGATACCAAGTTTCGAACGGGATCATGGGCAGCATACTAGTAGTACAAATTTAATAAATACATATGATAGACATTAATTAGCACTAACAATAGCCAATCAAGTAATAAATGAGTGGTACTGAGATAAGTCTTAAAAATAGAGTAGCGGGTCGGTTAGCGGACGACATCCACCACAGTCTTCTTGTATTGTCTTGCTGTAGAAGTTTTTCATATAAAAGTATGTTGTATTTTGTTCAAACGCGATAATTTACATAAATTTGTTCTACATGCTATTTTTTTACAACCATTAGAAAGAATATATATTCGGCTGCAATTGGTTTTAACTTCATTTTTCTATGGGAGTGATAGCTTTAGGCTCTAGGACCTGTTTAAAAAGAAATCTTAGTTCTTCCTCCGTGATGAGTGTATAAAAACAGTAAGGGTGAGCTCTTACTGCATGGCTAGAGCTGGCCCGCTAATGCCTTTTAATGTGTTAGTGTCATCGCCGACATCATAGCTTGTAATTTCGGGGGTTACGGGTAATGGGAACTAAATATATACATGGTAAAGTTTATAAGTAAGACTTAGATTGTAACAGAATAACAGAAAGTTAAAGGCTTTCGACGAATCGGCTAAATAGACTGAGCATCAGCAGGCACACTTTTAAATGAAAAAATTGAAAATTGTTAATTGCGGGCAATGTGGTGGTTGTAATAAGATACTAAAAGAAACGAGATCAACTTAGTTTACAATATATACGGAACGAACAAAGCTTTAGACCACTACTAAACTAGCATCCGACGAGAAAAGTATGATATTATAAGTCCTAAGCCTATTTTATGTTAAAAAACTTGAATTCTAAAAATATAAATTTTTTACTACACTACAGTACACTTTCTTTCATTCACCATGCCGTCGCTACGCTATTACTACTCTAGAAGTCGCTATCGTGTCGATGAACGCACCCATTCCTATTTACCACATATTGAAATGTTGCTTCAAAATTTATAATAATCTAACAGGACAGAAACAGACAACTAATTCGACAGTATACTCTCGAGATCTAGAAATATTAAAGGCATTTGCAAATCGTATACCGAAAAGTTCAACAACGGAAATTCGTTTTTGCTTAAGCCTAGTATCGAGTTCGAGTAAAATGTGACATTCCCATACAAATTTTAAAACTGGTAAAATCGCAAGCAAAAATTTTACTGATGATTTTACTAGTGCAGTACGGAGTTCGACGGTAAAAACTGAAGGTTCCCTTTTTATGAAATAGATGGCACTATAAATTCTCCACACATTTTACTTGACATTTCAATGCACGAAGTATTAAATTACTGGTAAAATTTTAACATTTCCATTTCTATGAAAATTTGCATATTGCGTTTTGATTGATTGCGGAGCTCCGTTTGTGTTATAAAAATATAAAAATTAATTATTTTGTTTTCTCCAAATTAACATACGTCAAAATTTTTCCAGCGATTTTAATGTGAATTATTTGGAGACCGCGTTAAATTTTACTTTACCCGACTCGATACTAGACTTTACACATCAAAAACCGAAGTGACATTTAATTTTCATAAAATTTATATGATGAGGGCTCATACGAAAATTGTCTTAAGTGGTGGTCCTTGTCCATATGATAATAAAAAAAAAACTTTTTCCTGGAATATTTAAGAATGTTTTTGTAACCAGTTCAAAATTTTTCACCCCGAAACTTCCATAATGTGGAAACTGAAAAGAAATTGACAGATGCAACCAAAATTTCGTTTTTCGCAGGATAAAACATAAAAGTTGTGTTTTTCTTAAAAAGTTGAGACTATTTTCTTAGTAAAATTCTTAGTTTATCCTATTTCCCTTGATTTTATTAATCATTGGAGCAAAAATCTTGCTTTAAATGGGAATAAATTAAGTGTTCGGTTTCTGTTTTTGATGTGCTAGTCCCTTTAATGCTTAACAATTTCAAAATTACTAATGTAAAGATAACGATAAAATAATTTTAGCGCAACCAATTAGGAAAATACACAAATGCATTCACAACAAGCAGGTTTTAAGCGCAACTATTTCCTTTAATAATAAGCAGTTTTAAAATGGCTTGTATTTAATGAAAAAAAAAACTTTATGCAAACGAAAAATCTTTGAAAAAAGAAATTTAATTGCAAAAAGAGGGCGTTTCATATAAGCAGGAACCGTATAATCATCAGTACGGCTTGGTTCCTGCCTGCCGTATACGCCTAAGCAAACAGCCAAGCTGACTTCATATATAGACTTAAAATAATTTTTAAGTGTGAATTATATGAGGCGAAATACTACGTATTTACTAGAATGCCTACAAAGATTAGCCCTATGCTGGACTAGCATTACATAGAGAGTTTTGCTATGAAAATTCATAGCGAAATAAGTCAATCTGAAATTGACTCAGATTGCTGCTAAGTCTGCAGCTCGAGAATTGAGTGGAAAAAAAACTCTTTATGCAAACGAAAATTTTTCTCGAGCTGCAGACTTATCAGCAATTTGAGCCAATTTCAGATTGATTTATTTCGCTATGAATTTTCATAGCAAAACTCTCTATGGCTTGTATTTCCCTGGAGACATATTAATTAATTTTTTTTTGTGAATTGAGTTTATGGAAAGTCAATTAGAGCTGCGTTAATGTATGTCCCATGCACTGACATAAAACATGGGACTGACTAGACTACATACGTTCATAGATGTACTTTGCAGAAAATGGGCTCACTTTTATAGAAAATAAAATAACAAATAGACCATGTTAAATAAGTCATTGGTTCGATAGAAAATAAACAAATTTCATCTTAAAAACTATTGGAATTTGAATTAATTACTAATGACAATTAATAAAAATTTTGTAATTGTTAATTTAGTTAGTTGTTCATTTAGTTAACAGTAAACAAACTCATTTCAGGATGTGTTGAAAGAGCACTTTTTTAAAGCTGTATGCAAGCGATTTTTGAAAGCAACATAAATTCGCCTTTTAAAAGTTATATCGAAGCGTTTTTTTTAGCGACATGATTGGTAATGAAGTAAGTCAGATATAACAATTAGGTGATGTGTTTCCTAATTATTTCCATATATATTTCTCTACATCATAATAAGTAACAGCAGCATGGATAAACTTTTGAAATCAGCTTCAAATTATTGCACTTACTTACATACGTATATATTGAGTACCGTCCCTTTGTTTATTTTTCATCCAAACGATTTTAATGGAATAAATCTTAATTTTTCATCATTCATAAAGCGTGCAAATTCCTCTGGTATGAGAATGAATTAAAATTCAGTCATAAAAGACGCTTTCGTTTCATATTCCATTATAAGCCATCCGAAGATATAACTTCACTGGATCTCATGAATTTAATTCATAGCGCCTTTTAACCCAATTTCCCTTATTACCATTCATTTTAACTGTTCAAAGGATCACCACGCTAAAATTTATTGAGAAATCGAATCACGTCCAACTTTTCCTTCTGATTTTTTTTTTCAATGCTATTTAATACAAAAGTTTTTTAAATTTCATCTTGCTAGCAAGATGACCATCTTATTTCTTAGTAAAAATATTATGAAAGTTCTGGCAACTTTAACAATATTTTTGTGCATAAAAAAAAAAAAACAATTAAATCGTAGTTTTTCAACTCTCTCATTACTGCTTGATTAAATTTCTATTTTTCTCCGTGACCTGTGGTTGACCTAGTTTTATACTTGACTGAGATGAGAACTTCTGTGTAACCTTAAGAGTTAAGAAAGCTTTTGTATAAGATTCAAAAGTTTCGTTTTTGCATCATGTTAACTAAACAGGTATGCGTATGTCGTATGAGCATGGATTTGTATATACATGCCTTAAAGCTTATAATATTTAATTTAATTTTATTCAATAAAGTCATCTCTGCATGTTATGTGCAAGATTCAATTAATGTTTTTGATTTTTTTTTGCCAAAAGCGAAATTTCAGTTAAAAATGTTTTCCAAATTTTCTCAACTTTAATAACAAAAATAAATACAAAAATAAGGATTGAAGGGATTATAAATGCTTTTATTAAGGGGAATAATCATGAAATCGCATAGATGTTCTTGCAGCAATTCTTCGTTGAATTAACCATAAAAATTAGAAAAAATAATTTACCTGATTTTTTTTTTCACGATACGTTTTAAGCGCTTTCCTATTTTTCTGTTTTATTTAATCTATAACTATTTATATAAGCCAAAACACTGATTGATCGCTGTATCTCAACAATAGCAAGGCATAGAAAGCTGATATTTTGTATGATTGTATGATGATACGTTAGAGGTGTACTAAATTTTTTCAAAAATTCGACTACTAAGAGGTCTAAAGCCATTAATCAGTTTATTTTTAGGGTTACAAGACATAGAGAGCTGAAATTGCGCATGGCGCTATGTCTTACATACAGGGTAGGAGGAGGTCAATAGAGCAGGAGGTGATAGTACTCACCTAAACGAACCAAACATTTTATGGCAGGGGGGGGGGGCAATATTAACCGTTTAGGAGTTACAGGGTGATTAAGAAAAAATGTTAGTTTTTCACAAAACACCCTGTATTTTATAATTACAGGGCGATTGGTCATTGTTATGAGCTCATTGCATGTAGGGCTTCATGGTCCTTCCAATGACTGTTCAACCAGCCCCTTACCATTTTTTTACATTTAACCTCTATTTTTTCAAAAAGGCCGTTAGTATAACTTTTTATACCCTAGATGAAATCATAGGGGTATACTAAGTTTGTCATTCCGTTTGTAACACCTCGAAATAATGATGGTAGAGAAAAATGGATTGGACACCCATTCATAATATTAAACGTTATTTCGATTTTTGCATGTCCGTCCGTCTGTGCGCACGATAACTTGAGAACGCGTACACTTAGAGAGCTGAAATTTTGTACACAGACTTAAAAAAAGTAAAATTAAGTTCGAAAATGAGCCAAATCGGGCAACTCCTTCGTGGGGTTGCCATATAAATATTTCGTTTTCCGCTATATATTTGGACACTGCCTGAGAACGCGTCGACGTAGAGAGCTGAAATTTCGCACATGATGTTTTTACTACATTAGCAAATAAAATGTCAAAAATGGACTAAATTGGGCAACTCTTTCTTGGTGTTGCCATATAAAAATTTCGGTTTTTTACGTATACTTTGAAAACGATCAGTCCAAGACATTTTGATGGTACTAAAAACTTCTGCAGAATACGAAATCCTATAAAATTGGTTATATTCATTTTGTCTGTGCGACAAACCGTTCTAGAAATATATGCGAAAAACAACTTCAAAATCAATACTTGAATAGATCGGTGACCATACGAAATTTAATACGGGCATTCATCTAGGTATCCTAAGAATTGGTCTTAGACCAATTCTAGCTTTTTTACTTGTTTTTTATTAAACTGTAAACTGTAGACTCTTCTCTTTAATTTAACCTCGTACACGCTATGTGCTATCTGTAGCCCTGTAAGAGTTATTAGCTCTTAACCTATTCTCAAACCTATTTTCAACCCTATTCTCAACGATAATTTGTTCCCTTATCACGACCTGAATAGGTTATGAGTTAATAACTGTCTACAGTTTACAGTTCTTATTAAAAAAAGTTATGTTAACGACCTTTTTGCAAAAATAATACAGGTTAAATTAAAAAAAAAGGTTAGGTAATTCAAAACTTTTAGTTTAGACAACCATAATTTTGGAGGGAGAGGGGTATGGGGCTGCTTGATCAGTCTTTGGAATGGCCATGAAGTTCTACATACAATTAGCTCTTAGCTGTGACCATAGGCCCTGTAGTTTTTAAGGAAACCACCTTTTTTTTATTAATAACCCTGTAACTCTAAATGGTTGATATTGCCCCCCACCCCCCTTGCCTTACAAATTTTTGCTTCGTCTAGGTGAGTACTATGTATCTTCCTGTTCTATTGACTTCCTATGGGGAAACACCCTGTATATCTTCAATGGTAACTAAGAAAGGGTTTTCAAGAATTCGACTCAAGCGGCTTAAAACTGGCCTCAGGCCTAAATCCATTTATTAGTTTTTCTTAACCCGTATCGGGCAATTATGTCTTTAACAGCGCTAACAATTTTTTCGATTTTCCTTCACGACCAGCATTCGTTATTTATGAGTAATAATAATTTTTATTTCCACCTCCGTTGTATCTTTGGATTTTTTGTTTATTTTTATAAACTTTGCTCTTACCTTTATCTTTGAATGTCTCAAAATGTGTCTATTAGTTCAAGCGAGACTACTCCACATTTAAAAAAAAAAAAAAAAGTAAAAAAAAAAAAATTAATTGATTATTGACGTTGTCAGCTATTGTTGGTTTGTACAGCTTACTAAATTGTACACAGCTTCAAAATGGTTCTTATCCCTTATAAATCCGTTCTGAAAATGCAACAAAACATTTTTATTCCTTCTATTAATCTATTCTACTCCCATGGGAATTCATATCAGTTGCGTTCATTCAAGAATCAATGTGAGTTTACTCCATGGTATAATTATTTTGTCGAGAAAAGTTAATCTTAATGTTGAAATTTTTCATATTGTCATCTGAGTTACGGGAAAGAACATTGCTTGAGCATGAACAGTAGGTAGTTAGTCATCTGAGTTTAGGGTAGAAACATTGTGTGGACAGTATTAGTTTGTTTGAATTATTCAGTTACTTTGATTTGAAATATCATGGTATCGACTGCATCCTCTTTAGTAACAATCTGTCAGGAAGCCAGAGTCAAACATATTCAAAGTCGTAAGAGGCCTTGAATAGCACGGCGACTGCTCGTCATTTGGCGCAAATTGTAGTAACACTCGAGCAGATTTTATGGAGGCTTATTTATTTAGAACTTCATTAAAGATCAGATTACGATTACTGAGTTTACAAAAAAAAATTATATATATAACAATAATAATAATCTGTTATTTGACTTTTTGAAAGATGAAAGTCAAAGCAATCAAACTGATGGCTAAGCAGACGAAGACGAGAACTCGGCTCGAGCATGTCATAGTTTGTACAATGATGAGAAACAATGAAGAATTTATAGTTCATCAAAGAGCGCACAGGAACAGATATATTGAAAGTACTTAGGAACTCGGGGGAATTTATCACTTCTTGTATACACTGAAATGCAAAAAAGAGCTCTGGAAGCTTTACGTCTATTCTCAAGAGAATCCAATGTAAAGAGTTTTAGTCTCTCAACATATGGAGGTAGAATAATAGATGTTTACGGAAAAATGAACTTTTTCGTCTTTACAAGTTATATTTAAATTCACTTATTGTTAACAGAATAATTTGCAATTAATTCAGAGGCAATATAAGTCGTAGGCCAACTTGAATCTCTCTCTTTTCGCATAGATTGTGCATTATTCGGAATCGACTTGGCTAGTGGTAACAACATAGAATTATTAACAAATTTACTTTATCTTGGGTAACGACTGAGATAAAGATATTTATTCTGGTTACCGACTGGAATAAATACTACTAATAAATTTTGGTTTGGGACTCGACTGAAGTAAAGTATCTTGTTCAGGGGAACAACTAGAACAAGATAACCACTAACTATATATTTACCAACGCCATAAAGTCGATTCCACATTTTGAATTGGTGAGTACATTTTGGCGATTAATCATTTATTATTTTTCATATCACATATCCCATTTCTTATTATATTTATATATATATATGGTGCCATTCCTCAAAAGCTATCACAATTTTTGACAGTGTCGTGTATAAATTGAACTTAGAGACATAAGCGAAATCTAGTTAGTAAGCGACTTTATTGAAGTAATTAACATAATTGAAGTCTAGTTATTAAGAGGAGTCAGGAGCAAGTTTCATACATTTTTTAATGCGATTTTCTGGCAAACTATTTGTTGCAGAATAATCTTAAATTAAAGCTAATGAAGAAGTCTGGTAAATAACGTCCGCAAAAATTAAAAAAAAGTGTATTGGAATGGAGATATTAGCTCGGAAACTTGTAAAAAATGGTAAAAATTGAAGTCTTTTAAATCAAATTCCTCATTTCTTGAAATTGTGACTGTTTTAGAAAGATAAGGCCTAGATCTAGCAAATAATGTCGAGTTTTTTTTCATTTTTAGTGGCGATTTTTATAATTATTTGACTCTAATAGTACTTGTTTTTTCTCCCGACATTTCACCGACGAGAAATTGCAATATTTATATGAAAGTTGTTTAAATACAAAGCAAAATAGCATATTTAACAATTATGGGCAAAAAAAATTTAGGAGAGTTAATTCTCGTTAAAAATTTTCAATTTGTGTGAACAGCAAATTTTCATTTGTCGTCTTAAATTGTATGGTTTTGTCGGATGTTGGGTTTCTGTCTTTTGCGGTAGATGTCTCTAATATGCTCTGTGGTCTAGGTCTAAGTTAATTTTATATGAATTTTATCTCTTTCAGGACACAAACCTACGTATAGTAAATTTTATTACCTGCAGGTTCGCTGTTATCTTAATTGAAACTTTTGCTGAGTACTAACGCCTCTTAAGGGACATTATCTAAGTGTATATTTTACGTAAGTACGTAAGTGAAGTTTAAAATTTATTAAATTTAGTTGGAATTTTGTAATTAAGCGTGACCTGTGTGTCTAATAAACCATTAAGTTTAAGTATTCATTGGCGTTATTATTTACAGTACCCATCCTTACTCATATTTTTTCTTGAGTGTTTTCATTGGGCAGAACAACTGCAGTTGACCACAACGGAGGAATAGTACGCAACCTAGTGGGTAAACTCTAGCAGCTGCGATTTCTAGAAAACGGAATCATGTGGTAAAAAGGAGCTTACTATTTTACCTTTAAGCATGAATCTTATCCAATTACAGATTTTAATAACGGTTAACTATTATGTGATATATGTATGTAAACTAAATACATACTAATTGGATTCATAATATGAAAGGTACTGGAAAAATGGTTTTATCTAATCTTGTACAGTTTGAATAATCAAATCTCAGTGGGTTCTATTTATACCTTGAATATACATACCTTAGATTCCTAATATAATGGATATTCATTTCCTTTGAGATAGGTCGTTTGAAAGGTTTTTAAATCCTGCCACATTAGTGACTATATACAATCACCAACCTTTTATATGATTATAAAAATCATGGTTCTGAGAGACTTTGACTTGATTTGGGGGATATTATCAACTTCATGAGGAAATTCCTTTATTGAGTTCCTTATATTTACCCAATTGAACTTAACTTTTTTACTTACCCCGAAAATTATTTACCGGGTGAATGTCCATCTAAACTCCACCCAGGTGCGTGTGAAAAAGGCCGTCTATTCTATACATAGCAGTATATTGTTGTATATTTAGTATTTGCTTTTTGATTTTCATAAGTTAAGAACTTTAACACATTTATTAACTTTTCAATTTACTTTCAAATCCCTTTCGAATGTACCACAGATACCTAGGACATTATTAATTGTTTTTCCACGTAATAATCACGTTTTTCCGACGCACTCAATTCATTAATTATGGAGACTGTATTGCCAAAACTGATTTCATAAATACTTCGCAAATTAGTTAACATTTCAGCGGTAAACGTGTTTAGGCCTTCAAACCACATAATTAGTTACTGTGTTTCTAACTAACCTCTCTAATCGAAGGATCATAATAATTCTGATGTGCGGCATTCATGGGATTATGACATTCGGAATAGGTATAACTACACGTGCTGGTTAGAGATAATTATCAAATACGTGACAAGCCTTACACGTGCTGAGAACGAGATAAAAGACTGCCACGTCCTAAATATTTATAGAGTTTACATTGAGGATATTATATTATATAGTACATAGGTATGTAGGTATGTACTCTCGTATTTGAAAACATTTCCCTTCAAAACGTTCTCCATAATACTTTGTTCTCGCAGGATGGTTTCGATTTTCTGAACAAATGCACATTTAAGATATCCGGTGGAAGCTGTAATTGACCGAATGTGTACAGATAAGGTGAGAGAGAGAGAGGGAGAGGGGGATACAGTTGCCGCAAACATTCAGACGGATAATTAGTTGAATCGAGGAGTATTATTAAAGAATGGACATTTCAATTCTTTTGAAATTTCAGTTGTACGAAGGAAATATTGATTCTGCAAATATAATGAAAAAAGGAAAATGTGTCTGGTGGTTTGCAGTAAGTCAATGACTTGTCTATGTTGTATACTTCCGACATAAATCGGTAAGAAATTGAAGAAGGCCTTTTACTATTTTCAAAAATATTCGCAAAATTATGCAGTGCATATATTCGTTTATAAAATCTGAATTTCCGAAAACTAAAGGCAGAAACACATCCAAGCAAGCCTCAGGCCTGGCCTCTCTCAGGCTTCCTCGCAGTTCGCCTGCCTCAGACAAATGAAAACAAAATGATACCACCGGGCTTGGTATTGTTATTGTAATTTTGTTAGTACATTTGTTGACAGAAGTAGGCCTGAGAGATACAATTTTCAACATTGAGCAAAGCGCGCTTTGCGGCTAGGCCTTGAGGCTAGCTGCTGGCTTGGTTTTGTGTTGCATCAATTAAAAACCCATGTTGGAACACCTCGAGGAAGCCTCGAGGCCTGAATGTGTTTCTGCCATAAAGTTCTGACAATTTAACCAAAAATTCCATGCAATGATAATCTTGTACATTTATGCAATTTCGCGAACTATTCACTTTCGTCTGAAATCTGTAAGTCCCGTTTTTGCAAAAAGCATGTTGTGTAAGATCTTAAATAAGGCCCGATTACATAGTATCAATTACGTTTTAAATATCACATGATTCCAGTCCCTCGATCTATCACTATTTTGATAGTTACCCTAGAAGTATTTTTCAGAAATTGTAAAAAGTTTAAGTGAAATGGACGATTTCTTTGAGAAGTCTTTAGTTATATACAGGGTGATCCGGGAACTATGGGCCAAACTAATACAGATAAAAGTAGAACTTATTTGGGATCGAAAACGTCAGCTGTGTTCTTTTGTGTCCGCAGAACAGAGCAGAACAAGAGATACACAAAAGAACGCCTCAAGAGAACAAGATTTTTATGTCCAGCAGTTGGCACTGCTTATAGATTCACTTCTTGTCGAGAAGTTAACAGGTGAAAACAAAAATATAATGTGGCTGCTTTAATTAACACACACTCTGAAATCATGTCGCAATCACTAATTACGAAATATTTACATTTTTAATATCTAAACTAAATGAAACTTCTCTGGCCACATATGGAGGAAGAGTATGAATTGTGGTGAAAAGTAGTAGATAGGATACTGCCTGAGTTGTAAAAATGTCAGAATTACAAATCAAATGCCAAAATTTCTATGGAAAATATATGTCTGGGTCTACAATTCCTCGGGGGGTCGTAAAAAGTAAAATTTTTTTTTCGGTTGAACAGCGTATAACGAATCAAAATCACCAACAAAATTACAAAATTTGCATTTTTTACAGATGTTTGTACAGTAACGACAATTTTCGGTTAAGCAACGTAGGATTAATTTAGAAAAACAAACTGTTGACGTCAATTGATAAAAAGACCAGAAAGATAATAATCAGAAATTTGTATTATTTTAGCGGCAGAAGGTGACCACAACAAACTGGGCAGTAGGTGCACATTATCATCGGTAAAAAAATTATTTTGCTTGTGGCAGGGACATGAATGAAAATGCATTTATAGTACCTATTCAGTTCTGTACATCGCATTTGATTAAACTTCTACCATTTCTACTAAGTTTATCCCCGACCAAAGACGTACCCCATCAACACAGCGGCAAAGCTAGCGGATGCCAACCAACAAATTAAAATTAAAAACAAGTAAAATGGCTAGATTTGATCTACGACTAATTCTTATAATACCCTAGATGAATGCCCGTATGTAATTTCGTATGGTAACCCATCTGTGCAAGTTTGATTTTTGAAGTGGGTTTTCGCATATATTTCTAGAACGGTTCGTCGGAGAGTAAAAATCAATTTCATATTATAAAGAACTTTTCAGCTCAATAAAAACGTCTAGGACGTAAAAATCATAAATTTTTATATGACAACACCAACTGGTTGCCCGATTTAGGCCATTTTAAAATTATATTTACTATTTTTATGAAACCGCCGTGTACAAAATTTTAGCTCTCTACGTTAACTCGTTCTCAGGCGGTGTCCAAATATATAGTGAAAAATGAAATTTTTGTATGGAAACCCACGAAGGAGTTACCCGATTTCTCGTGAGGACTGACATGCAAAAATCAACAACTTTTATTATTATTCGAGGGTGTCCAATCCATTTTGCTCTACCATAATTATTTATTTGCGTTACAATTGGAAGGACAAACTTAGTATACTCTAGGATTTCATCATCTAAGGTATAACAACTGACGAAAGATAGTAAATAAGATTAAAATCATAACAGAAATAAATTTATGTTGATAGTCTGAACAAAAACAATAATAAAAAGTACGTCATCTAGATTAAAAGCATTTACACAGACTTAATAGTTAAAAATTGTATTTCCTGTCCCACTTAATGATGCTATTCCCGTAGCTACCAGCTTAAGAGTGTTAGGGAATGCATAATGCTCAGCCTTTTGAATTCTCTTTGTAAGCGCATCCTCATCGTCACCAAAGCAAAATCGGTACTTTTTCTTGAACTATTATTGCACCAGTATCAACGCCCTGAAAATATTGAAATAATTTCCATTTAAAAACAAAGCTGGATAAATTCGATATTATGAACTCACTTCATCTACAAAATGAACAGTATACATCCAGATTCTGTATCTCCAGCTTCAATAGCCTTCTTTTGAACATGTAATCCGGGATGTTTAGGTAGAAGAGACGGATGGATGTTGATCAGTTTTCCTTTCCATCGTTTAACAAATTTTTCTGATAAAACTCTCATGAAACCCGCCAAACAAATTATATCAATTTTGTATTCATCTAACTTTTTCGTCATAGCATCATCGAATTCCTCTCTACTCTTGTAATCTTCGTGAGATATATACAGAGCAGGAATTTTAGCACTTTCAGCACGTTGCATACGTAAGACGCCAAGCTTATTTGAAATCTTTGCTGCTTTATGCGTAAAACGTAAATGTTCCATGATTAGGTTTTCAAATTTGGAATCAACAATTAGGACAACTCCAAGACCACAGTTGTACGTTCGTTGCATTTCATGATGAGTAATATTACCACTTTCTGCTAACTAACCGAAAACAGGAAGAATATGAAAATTGTTAGCATTCAGATGAACTTCGAGTTCTTTGGTGAGGACACGAGGAATATTTTCAATTAATCCAACTCCAGTAATATGTGCCATTGCTTTTGTACACTTCTTTTCAAGCAGAGGTTTTATTGCGCTTAAGTAAATTTTTGTTGGCACCAGGAACTCTTCACCTAAGTTTAAAGTAGAAAAAATATTTCAATTAAAATGTAAATAGGTATGTTTTATGTTCTTCTTCTTCTTCTTCTTCTTCTAAAAGACGAATAGTACAACTATTCGTCGACATATAACATTTATAGACGCCACCTGGCCAGCCTTAGAATTATCTATATTGCCGGCCAATTATATGAACTGGTTCACCCGCGAACACAAACATGCGGGTGAAGCGCAGAATTAAATCTCTGTAATTACACTAGCGGACGAAGTCCGCGTACATTTTCAATTAGTTATTTTTTAATTAGTTATTTATAATTATATTGAACCTCCGTCCCGTCCAATGAACGAAACAAAAGTCCATGTTTTATGTTCTATTGTGACAGTTCAAATATGACAAATGTCAAGCATTTTCAGTTGAGTTTTACCAACTTCTACAACTAGAAAATTGTAGTACAGCGCCCCTACATTTTCATAGAAGATTTAAATGAAGCGAACAGCACAAATAGTTCGCTTCAATTCACAGAGCAAATAGTTCTCTCCAATGTATGGGAGTTCTAGAACAAGGTACACAAAAGAACACAGCTATAATTACACATTTTTCCATTTGACGCTTTGCTTTCAAGATTTCCGCATTTTTCTTACTTTTCGCAAAAAAACGTTTTAATTTTTTTATCATTTTTTTGTTATTTTTTTTTTGTTATTTATTTCAATTTTATAACTAATCACTTTTTGAAAAGTGGACACGTGGCGCATTCTAATAATAAATAAAACATTTCCCAGAAGCTATTATTTCCAAAGTAATTCGAGTTTAAATTGAATCATATGATAGTCGACCTTTGAATTACTTCAAAGGTGAATTACATGGAATTTTGTCATAAACATTTTTTTGTCATGTACCTCAAAAAACTACTTCAACTTGTACCCTTTCTAATGGTGTCAATCAGCCTGTGTTTAATTTTTACCTTTTCCCTAAAACTGGTCTCTTTTCATTTGAGCATAAACTAGGTAAAATTTCACTTTTCATACATTGTTCAATTATCGCTGTATTAATTTGAAGGCTATGAAGAATAAGTCCGAATATTACGCTAAGAAATTATATGCTAGGTTCCAGGTATCATGATTAGTCACTTTGGATACTTTAGATGTCGTTATGTGTCCTCTTCGGTAAAGTTTTTAATTTTCAGCTCTACTCTAGTGGAATTGAAATTTTACTATCGTGTTGCTTAAGACTTAGGACAGATATAAATTGAGAAAATTATTGGATATGGATCGCTATACTTTTCGCGATGCTAATTGGACCTGTAGTCTTTCCCTTAAGATTAAATGTCGTGTCATATCTTGACCATATATCCAACCATCTATTCGAATTTTTGGAGGATATATAGCACTACAGAGGAGAAAAGAAATTATTTTCTAACATGACGGAGCTTCAGCGCACTACGGGCGGACAATAGTAAATTGGCTAGAAGAAAATTTCTCTGGACGTTGGATTAGTATAATTGGACCGGTATTATGGCCCCCATGTTCGCCTGATCTTACATCGTTAGATTTCTACTTCTGGGGATACATGAAATCAATTGTCTATGAAGAAGAAATAACGTCCATAGAACATCTCTCCTCACTAATAAGTTTAGTAATTAATAAAATCAAGAGTGAATTAAATCCAAGAATGATTAAAAGATTTATTATAAGAAAAAGTTTATGTTTAAGAGTTGGAGTTGAACAATTTATGTAAACAAAATTAACAAACTTCATAATTTAATATAAATAAATAAATTAAATGCATACTATTTTCTTGGGACAGTCATTTTTTACATAATGCAACTAACTTGCCTTGTTAGTGAGATTTAGACAATTTCTTTTATCAAAAACTTCCCAAGCAGACCCAAAACATTACATTTCTTAGAAAATGAACCAAAATGTGAATATGTATTCAGGTAGCTAACGTGTAATCCCTTAGGGAAACATACGCAGTAATAACCCTCAAAACAATACAGCAATAATGTTACAATGGTGAAATTTTAACGAGTTCATGCTCAAATGAAAATTGGCTAGTTTTAGGGAAAAGGCAGAAATAAACAAGTAAAAAAGCTAGAATTGGTCTAAGACCAATTCTTATGATACCCTAGATAAATGTCCGTATTAAATTTCGTATGGTCACCTATCTATTCAAGTATTGATTTTGAAGTTGTTTTTCGCATATATTTCTAGAACAGTTTGTCGCACAGAAAAAATGGTAATAACCAATTTTATAGGATTTCGTATTCTGCAGAAGTTCTTAGTAAAATAAAAATGTCTTGGACTGCTCGTTTTCAAAGTATACGTAAAAAACCGAAATTTTTATATGACAACACCAAGAAGGAGTTGCCCGATATAGTCCATTTTTGACATTTTATTTGCTAATGTAGTAAAAACATCATGCACGAAATTTCAGCTCTCTACATCGATGCGTTTTCAGGCAGTGTCCAAATATATAGCGGAAAACGAAATTTTTATATGGCAACCCCACGAAGGAGTTGCCCGATTTGTCTCATTTTCGAACTTAATTTTACTTTTTTTTTAAAGTCCGTGTACAAAATTTCAGCTCTTTAAGTATACGCGTTCTCGAGTTATCGTGCGCACAGACGGACGGACGGACGGACGGACGAACGAACATGCAAAAATCGAAATAACTTTTAATATTATGAATGGATGTCCAATCCATGACAAACTTAGTATACCCCTATGATTTCATCTAGGGTATAAAAACAGGATTATTGATACCATTAGAAAGGGTACAAGTTGAAGTAGTTTTTTGAGGTACATGACAAAAAAATGTTTATGACAAAATTCCATGTAATTCACCTTTGAAGTAATTCACAGGTCGACTATCATATGCTTCAATTTAAACTCGAATTATTTTGGAAATAATAGCTTCTGGGAAAGTTTTTAATTATTATTAGAATGCGCCACCTGTCCACTTTTGAAAAAGTGATTAATTATAAAATTCAAATAAATAACAAAAGAACGAAAAATATAAATGATCAAAAAATAAAGTTTTTTTGCGAAAAGTAAGAAAAATGCGGAAATCTTGAAAGCATAGCGTCAAATGGAAAAATTTGTAATGACGTTTTCGATCCCAAATAAGTTCTACTTTTATCTGTATTAGTTTGGCCCATAGTTCTCGGAATACCCTGTATGGACAGTATAATTTATGTACAAACTTCGTGCTGATGATAAAGTAGTTTGACTAGTATCTTATAGTTGAAATCATCGAGCATCTGTCTTTAAACAGATGTTTTTCTTGCTACAATGGACAGTAGTGTTGGGCTAGTTCCACAGTATCTTAAAGTTACAGTTGTCGTTTCCAAACTGATAACTAGCAAACACTGATGTAAAATTAAGTTGGTCACACCTAGACAGAATTAACATTGTCTAGTACGATGACTGTATTGTTGATTGAATTGATTGAATATATAGACTAATAGTAGTAAGGTGTGCGGTCTGTGGCGGATCTAGCTAGAGGGCACGGGGGATGCGCACGCCCCTCCCTCAAGACCACTAAAAAAAATTGTAATAGATTTTCTGAAGTTTTCCTAACAAAATATATTCTACTGCTCTTTATGTTAAAAATATTAATAATTTTTGGAAGCGTTCAATTTGATACTCTTAAGGATGTAGATCCTGATAGTTTCTCAGCCCTGTTAATTAAAAGATGTGCCTCATCCTTGGCTAAACCTCTACACAAACTATTCTACTTGTCTTATTCGACAAGAAAATTTCCAACTGCTTAGAAACTAGCTCACGTTCAGCTTATTCCGAAGAAAGAAGAGGGTAGCGATTAGTGATGTAAAAATTAGCACTGAGCTTACGAGCCTTTAACGCTCGCGAGCTTTGAACACTCGAGCCTTTAAGGCTCGAGTGCTTAAGGCTCACAAGCGTTAAATGCTCGCTATAGAGCGCTCGAGCCTAAGCCATTAAAAAAAAGTACTAATTGAAATATATTCTATATTTTTAAACATTTATTAGGTTTTAAATTATTCGTTTAGAAAACATGATTTAATACTAAATTTTTTTCAACCAAGAGGATAAACACATGGAAGCTTGTATTGTTTTGTTGCCCAATCTGTTTCTTTTTTTTTGTAATGATGCTTCCCGACCTGGAAAATGCTTCCTCACTTGGTACACTTGTAGCTGGAATACTGAGGATATCATATGCCAGTTTTGCTAAATTTGGTAATATTGAGATTTTGTTCTTCCACCACATCATAACATCAGTACTTTCGGACTCGATCGGGGTGTTTAAATACGTTTCGATTTCATCTGCTTTCGTATTATATTGTTTTTTATATATTGAGGAAAATATACTTTCCTTTCCTTTTTTGGGAATAGATTCCATGACTTCGTCGTTATCACCGGTATTATTTTCGACTGATATCGTCTGCAAATTCGAATATTTTTCCTTATACAATTCCTTTAATTTTTTTTAGTGGTTCGGGGTTATTGCGTGCTAAAAAGTAATTATTGTTTAGGCGAGTATCTAAAATAGCAGCAATTTGTGCATAATTAGTTCTTAATTGTGGTTCATACTCCATGAATTTTGAAATCATCAATTCTGAACATTCCTTTATACATGTAATATTTTCAGAACTTTTTATGTGTTCCATTAATGTATCCATAATAGGTATAACATAATATAAACTGGGATACTCATGTTTTGGCAACATGATAGTAGCCTCATGGAATGGCTGAAGAAAATTGACAACTGTTTCAATATCATCCCAGTTTTCAATAGTGTACTCATTAAAGTCTGGTTTTTCAAATTCAAAACTGCCTTCATGGCTAAAGCTCTTTCCAACATTAGGTAAGTTGAGTTCCAACGTATAGGCATATCTTTCGCAAGATTTAATTTATTTACATTAAGAATAGTGCAACACTCTTCATAGGTTTGTTTTCTTTTTGCTGAAAACGTTATATACTTTACAAGACTTGACACTGGAGGAACTATGGACTGGAGTTTAGTTAAACCTCTTTTAACTACTAGGTTGAGCACATGGGCAAAACATCTTGTATATATGACATCTTTATACTCCTCGTGGAACAATGTCAAAAGCCGCATACATTTTGAATTTGTGGCATCATTGTCTGTCGTAATTGATAACAGTTTTTTTTAAGTGAGTAATCTGAAAATATGTTGACAATTTTTTGCAAAATGTGTTCACTTTTATGCGGGTATGGTATTATATCGAAATCCAATACTATTGAAACAAGTTGACCGTCATTGGACACAAAGTGGCCAGTTACAGCTACATAAGGTTTATTGGTCACAGATGTCCAAAAATCAAAAGTCAGAGATATATTACTTTTAACTGATTTTATTATGTCTATGACCACTTTCTTTTTCCCCTTATATAATTCCAGGATTCCTGAAGTTAACTTATATCGGCTAGGAAGGACAAAACTCCTATTTAAAGTTGACACAAATAGCTGAAAGTGCTCTTCTTCAACAATACGAAAGGAATGATTACCATGAATTATAAAGTTTTTTAATAAGGCATCAAAATCGTGATTTTTGTCTGAAACTTTAAGCTTTCTTGAACCAGAAGGAATTCCAATTAGAGTATCATCTTGATGTTGAAGTTCTCGAAGAAAAACTTTTATTGCATGATTTACACTAAACTCGATTCGTGTGAATTTCAAATTTGTCCCACTTCCAACTCCTCCGAACTCTTTCTTTTGATTTAATTAAACTGCTAACTGATACTACTAATATCCATCGATTCGTGATCACGATCTAACCAAGCACCACTATTATTATTAGCTTCAGATTCATACGACATTGTAAAAAAAAAAAAACAGTAATATACACACTTGACACTGCCGATGATATGAATAGAACGAATCGCAAAATTGCACTGAATTGAATTCTTTTAAGGTCTAAGGGAGTCCTATTGGAAATGCTATGGGGCTTCTCTTGTAACTTTATATTCTTACTGAATTCTTCTATATTTGTCACTGCAAATTATTTACTTATTTTGTTTTAAAAAAGACTTTTCTATTTTACCTTTAATATTTTTAATATTTTCTTTTATAAGTTTTTTTACTACTTATTGCGAGACACAAAACAGAATAGGAAACTGACTTTTTATTTTTTTTAAAACAACAAACTTTTTTCTGTCGAGGCCTGCCTAAAAAACCTATCTCTCATAAACGTAACATAGTGTAAGCCCACACAGTACAATTTTTGCGAAACTAGATATCGAGCGAAGTAACATTGAGAACCGAAAGCATGATGTATTTAGTAACAACAATTATTATCAACGTCGCCACAGGTCGGTATCGGATATTATCGGGTCTAACCGTGGAACTAATCTGGAAAATCTTGGAATCGGCGTGTTTGTTCATGTCAAAACCATGCGACTCGACCGCTATAGGTTGAGCTTTTAATGCTTGGCTTGGTCTTAGGCACTCCAGCCTTAAAAGCTCGAGTATTCAAAGCTCACGGGCATTAAACGCTCGAGCGTTAAAGGCTTGTAAGCATCATTACTTAGGCTAGAGCTTTGAGCTCTAGCGTTGTAGGAGCGTTATGGCCGAGTAACTTATTAAAACGCTCCAGCCACGCTCGAGCTTTTCACAAATTACTCGAGCTGCATTTAAAGCGTTTTTATAATGCTCGAGCTGCAACTCGAGCGTTTTAGCGCCGACTCGAGCGGTTTCAACCCACTAGTAGCGATCCCTCAAATTATCGACCAACTGCAATGACTTCGATTCTTTCAAAGCTGTTTGAATCTTTTATTAACTCCAAATTAATGAAGTATCTAGAAGCCAAACAACTCATCAACGATAGCCAATGGCTTCCGGACTGGGCGCTCGTATAACGACTTGTTGAATTTTCTTACGGGACGTTGGAACCCTTGTCTTCACAATTGTGGCGATCCAAAATCGTTATCCTAGATATTTGAAAGGTATTTGATAGAGTGTGGCACCTTGCCGTTTTAAAGCACGTAGTCTTCCCTCTTCTTCTATTATTTATTGAATGTTTTTTTGTTCTTATCGCCTAATACCGGTTGTACTAGATAGCGTTTCGCCAGAACCTCACCCTATAAATGCCGTTATTTCTCCATCCCCCTTATTAATTTTCTTGAATGCATTGATTTTTTTTACTTTTACACCTATTGATAGTTTCACCGGTGACAATATCCTTGATTTCGCTTACTGCTTCAACACTCTTAGCGACTCCAGAGGAAATACCACAACTTTCAATCGAGTTTGCCTGATTAAATCATTGATTAACGACCTTGATAATATCATCGCTTCAGATAAAGCGAATCGCGTCGAATTCAAGGCATCTGAGCCCAAATCTGTCTCATGTCTTTAAAATTAAATCATCACTTTTATTTTAACATTACCATTTATTTTGATGGAGCACTGATTTACGGTACACCGTTTTTATGAATTCTTGGCATTAATATTTCCTGTAAATTAAGCTGGACAGATCACATCTTCTCTGTTTCCAAAGAAGCATCGAAATGCCTTGTATTTCTGAAATTGTATAAGAAATATTTGATTCCATCGAATCTAGCGCTCCTGTATGAATCGTACATCAGACCTACAATGAAATACAATTCCCATATCTGAGCCGGGACTGGTCGCACAGTTTTAGCTTTTACAGCCTTCAAGCTAATTGGCGATTTGGCAATAATTTATCAGATCGCCTCACTCGAGTGCCACCTCAATGTTGGATGCCTTTCGCTCTTTTCCCTATGTCCTTAATACCATGCAGTACTTTGCATCATATAGGTATCTTTTGAGCTTGGCTTATTAGTCAAAGTTTCTTAGCTTTTCCATGAAGGTATATTTACAAAGTCTGTAGTGCATCTGTTGTGATTGCTATTTTAAATAGACCTAAAGTATGTAACGCTTTAATTCCTGTATTTTTCAAAGTTACAATTTATGATGAATTCGTGAATTTGAATAAACTGCATTTCGCTATTTTTATTAACCGAAATGGATGATTCAGAAGCCTTGCACTTATATCATTTACAAACCAAATAAAATAAATAATTTAATACCTCATTTGACTTTTGCCAGTGCCAAAAGTGCCAAACGTTGAGCAACTTATTTCGTTGAGAGTGGTAGCTTATCTGTTCGACCCGAATCTTTTAAATGATAAATTTTTTGCAGTTGTTGCGAGTGGTGGCGAATGTCTTGGAACTTTGACATGTTTCCAGCCTATTCCGTTTTTAAACCGTAGTTCCGCTCTCTCCTGACAAGAATGTTGGATCCGCCCCTGTGTGCGGTGAATATAGAATCACAGCGCAACACCTTTACAGTATAGATGAGCGTGGATATTGTATAAAGCTGAACACGATGCTATAAGCTGAAAATCTTTTTCTGTAATGTGAAAATGTCTTTACTGAAATTCGAAGATCGGTTTCTGGAATCTGTCCTCTTTGACTGAAAACTTATTTTTCATTCACTAAAGAAGCTGAAAAAAATATTAAGGCTGAGTTACAATGTGACGCTGTTGCAAGTCGCGGACGCTGTCGCTAAACCCGTCAAAAGTTAAAATCTATGAAAGTATTGAAGCGCAGGTACAGTGTATCGCTACCCAGATAGCATCGTAGTGATGAAATACTGTTACAATACTGATACTCGAGTATCAAAGTATCGATACATTTCAGTATACTAATATTGATGTTTTTATATGGACGATGTCCGCTTTTTAAGCAATTTGATTGGTCGAATTCTTGAGAAGGGGAAATTTATTTTTGATGCCTTGCATCAATGATATATCGGAGAAGCACCGAATTGGATCCAAAGTAGAAAAAAGGAATTGCATCGATATATCTCTGACCCCATATCGAAAATTTATATCGATCCCGTACTGATGATTTGTATTGATCTAATACTGAAGGGTTTTTATCATAGAAGGAATTATTCTTGACTTTTTTTATTAATAAGATAATTATAAGTTTAAAAATCTCCATTTTTCATATGTAAGAAAGATTATATTAGTGTATATAATTATCGTTTGCCACAATTACATATGAAAAATGTAGGTTTTAATCTAATAATTATCTCATTAATAAAAACTCAAGAATAATTTCTTCTTTGATTACAATAATAAGAATAAAAAATGAAACACTTTTCGAGAACTGTATTGCAATTAGTTTACAAGAGCTATAATGTATTTTTCCTTTTTTTTTTACGGAGCCTTGTTGATTTTCACTTTTGCAGCGCGAAGCACTTCGTTCAGTTCTTTATGGAATTCCATAAGTCCAAAATTGTTTCGTTTGAAGCTATCTGAAATTTGAATTGAAAATGATAAATTTATTTGAATTGACTAAAATACGGTACATTTACCGAAAAGGCAGGTACAAATGTTTTCATATGTGGTGAACTTCTGCTTCCAACGAACGTCCCGCACATTGTACAGGCATTGAATATTTTCATGCACAAACATAGTTAAGAACACCTTCAAATGTTTTGTTCCTATCATCTGCAAAATCCACTGTTTCTGAAATGGTGAGAGCAGTTTAAATTGAAGTCATATATGAAAACTTTAAATTCAACTTACAAATTTATCCTGATTATCTGTGTTTAAAAGGAACTCCTCCAACCGGATAATTTCTTAATTTTCCTTGATAGGAAAATTGAATGGAAAGTTGCATGGTGTACTTTTGTCTGATGGTAACAAGAAGTCACACAACCTTTTCATCATATTACCTTGTTTCAACAGTCCACTTTGGATTTGTGCGATTTCGTCCTTTTGTTGTTGCAAAAGAGTGCCTTGTTCAACCAACAAATTGCCTTGTTTTTTCACAAAATTTTGCAGGAGTTTCACCTTTTTTTCCTGCTGCTATAACTTTTTAAGTATCACGTTACCTGAATATTGTATAGGTAATTATTTTCATTAAAAGTAATCTCTTCGGAAATTTAATTTAGATTACTCACAGTTCTCTATGTGGTCATGCCACAGTAAATATTTGAACAGTCGGAATGTATTTGTACATCAGCATGTACGCTGGCGCTGCTCAATACTACCGATCGACGGTGGTGTTTGAGGCTGCTCGTAATGATTGTTATGTGTTGATGCAGGTGTTGCATTTCATCAATTGGGGTTTCTTCTCAATTTTTTCTGTCGATGAGTAGCCTGCTGATGATTGCCATACTGATGATTGTGCTGCTTGTGAATCTTGAAATTGAGTATTTGTTTGTACTGAAAACAAAAAGATGAAGTATTGTACTTTTATGTAATGGATTGTTTCAGATATTTTCATTCGAAAAGTGCTCACCTGATGATGATGATGTTTCCGTGCTTATGGCTGACTTAACTTTTTTCGGCGGTGTAAATGTTTTCGGTGGAGCCGATCTCTTCTTTAATATGTTATGCATGACGTGCCGGCATTCCACAAGCCAGCAGCACAGTACGGTAATGTTTTGAACTCCTATGTACATCAGTGATCAGTGCAAGGTCATTAGCCCTTGTCACTGATCAGCAATACGGGTGTCCCCAGCTGTGGTCATTGAACTGCACGGTCTGAGGTATTGAAAGCAGCAAATAGGCATAACACTATTGCTGTTTTTTTTTACCTCGCTGTGTCGTTGACTGCAGCTGGTTGCCATAAATAAATATTTGTGTTGTTGTGTGTCGCTCTTTCTTCTGCTTTTTTGTTGTTTTTGCTTTGAACTTGCAGAATTTTATTTTAGAATTTTGCAACATTCGCGGATTGGGGGCAAATCGTTTTTCGGTGTACTGCCACCTTCAATCAAAAATCCGGCAATTCTTGCGCTAAGTGAAACCAAGGTCGTTTCTGATGCTGATTCTAATCAATATCACGTCCCTGGTTATAGCTTAGTGCCTCTTTTTTCTCCACATAGGGGGATCGCAATATATATTCGGAATGATGTGGCCTTTACCATTCTAAAAGATTTTCCACCTTCTGCCAATCCCGAGTTTAATTACATCTGGATTAGGTTCAAACTTCACAGGCACATCATCTACTTTTGCTTCCTTTATCGCAGCCCAAATATGTCTGATGTCGACACGGTATCCGCATTTGACAATATCTCCAACAATATTGATCATCTGCTTTCTGTCTCCCCCTCTTCCGAAATCATCCTGGCAGGCGATTTTAATGTCCATAACATACCATGGCTCAGACATTCTTCTACCACAAGTCCTTCGGGCCGATTCGTTGAACTTTTTTGTGAATCTTTTAATTTGTATCAGCTAGTGGATGCACCGACGAGAATCCCTGATGCAGCTGGAGATAGGGCCAATTTACTAGATTTGTTTCTGTCATCTCACCCTGACAAATATTCCATCTCAGTCGGCTCCCCTCTTGGTAATTCAGACCACTGTCTAATCACGGCTCAATTTATCACCTCATCTCTGCGCCGCCCTACTTCTCCACCTACAAGTAGGCTTCTCTGGCACTATAAGAACGCTGATTGGGAAAGCCTCAATCAGTATCTTAGAGATATAGATTGGTCGGTCTGTTTTGCTTCGAGGGATGCTGATGAATGCACATTAGAACTTAGTAACATACTAAGTCTAGGCATGCGTGAATATATTCCGTATTCTTACAGCAGATCTCAACAACAGCAAAATCGCTCTTGGTTTAACGATAAGTGCAACCAAGCTATAAAAGCGAAAGAGTCTGCTTTTCGCGCCTATCAAGTGCATCCTTGTCCAGAACTGAAAGGAATCTACAAGACTGCACGGAACACCTGCAAGTCCATTATCCAGAGAGAAAAATTTCTTTTTGACCAGAATGTTAGACAAAGAATCTTGGCAAGCCGCAAAGGTAGTAAAGGTTTCTGGTCCCTAGTCAAAACCATCAGGAACAACTTCAGCAGTTCCTCTATACCTTCACTACTTAATAATGGTGAAGTGGTTGTTGACTCCCTGGATAAAGCTAATATTTTGGCTGCTAGATTCGCATCAAATTCTTTTCTTCCACCCACTTCACAGGCACCTGTCGTGCATCCCCCGTGCGGATGTGTACAAGAGCCAATACACATCCGTACGAGGGATGTGTTCAAGGTCCTTAAAGGAATCAACGTCTCTAAAGCCGCAGGCCCTGATGGTTTCTCGCCCCTATTAATTAAAAGCTGTGCCTCATCCTTGGCTAAACCTCTGCGCAAACTATTCTACCTGTCCTACTCGACAGGAAAATTTCCAACTGCTTGGAAACTAGCTCACGTTCAGCCTATTCCCAAGAAAGGAGAGGGTAGCGATCCCTCAAATTATCGACCAATTGCAATCACTTCGATTCTTTCAAAGGTTTTTGAATCTATCATTAACTCCAAATTAATGAAGTATCTGGAAACCAATCAGCTAATCAACGATCGCCAATACGGCTTCCGGCACGGACGCTCATCTGGAGACTTGCTGACTTTTCTTACGGAACGTTGGAATCGTAGTCTTCACAATTTTGGTGAGTCCAAAATCGTTGCTCTAGATATTTCAAAGGCCTTTGATAGAGTCTGGCATTCAGCCCTTTTAGCCAAACTCAAAGCACTTGGTCTTTCCCCTCCTTTTCTATTATGGATTGAAAGTTTTTTATCTAGTCGCCAAATACGAGTTGTATTAGATGGCGTTATATCTGATCCTCATCCTATTAATGCCGGTGTCCCTCAGGGCTCTGTTATTTCTCCGACTCTATTTCTAATCTTCATTAATGATCTGCTTTCCCTTACTTTCAATCCTATCCATAGCTTTGCTGATGACAGTACCCTTGATTTCGCATACTCCTTTGACACCCTTGCGGATTCCAGAGGGAACGCCGCATGTGTTAAACGAGACTGCATGATTAGATCATTGAATAACGATCTTGACAATATTCTCGCTTGGGGCAAAGTGAATCGCATCGAATTCAATGCATCTAAGACCCAAAGCTGTCTCATCTCATTAAAACAAGACCATCACTTAACCACTCCCGTTTCGTTTGATGGTGCATTAATTTCTGAATCACCGTCACTAAGAATTCTTGGCATTAATATTTCCAGTAAGTTAAGCTGGACAGATCACATCTTCTCGGTTGCCAAAGAAGCATCCAAATGTCTTGGTTTCTTGAAAAGGTGTAAGAAATATTTCAGCCCATCAAATATAGCGCTCCTCTACAAGTCCTACATCAGACCCAGAATGGAATACAATTCCCATATCTGGGCCGGGGCTGGTCGCACAGCCTTAGCTTCATTGAATATTGTCCAAAAGAGAGCCTGCAAGCTCATTGGCGATGTGGCAATTACTCGTCATATCGACTCGCTCGAGCACCGTCGCAATGTTGGAAGCCTTTCGCTCCTTTATCGCTATATGCATGGCCAATGTTCTGATGAAATATCTAGTCTGATCCCTTGTAGAATAGTTCCTGCACGCAATACCCGCGCTCATCCTTTTACCCTTCAAATTACCTTCGGCCGTACACTTAAATTCCGTGATGCTTTCTTATCCCGAACTGTGCGAATGTGGAACAGTCTACCATCTTCTGTCTTTCCTCCGGCATACAACCTGCAAAAGTTTAAGGGCGACATACATCGGCACCTCCGCCACTCTCCTCATATCCCTTAATCCTTTCCCTATCTCCTTCCTGCCACGCTGTGCTTTGCATCATAGGGTATCCCCTGAGCTTGGCTTAATAATATAAAAAAAAAAAAAAAAAAAAAAAAAAAAAAAAAATTATTGAAAGATATGAAGAAGTGGTATCAACCAAAATTCACATTCATCAATTGTGGTAAGGCTATATATTTGTAGGAGATTTGTGATATTTTCGCAATGAATATATTTTCACTATTGCAAACTCCTGTTACTATTCCAATGTCTGAGCAAACCATCGGAGTAGTGAAAAAAGGAGATGTGTTGGTGAATAATTTGCACTCTAGCTGCGATTCGGATCGCATTTGTAGCAAATCTGCAGCCACTAATCTTCTAAAATGTCTTGCTGAAACACCAGCAATTCTTTTTTCCCTTCCGGAAATTGTTTTAATTATTCCACTTACCACTTAAACGATTTCCACTGTATTTAATATTCCTAAAATTCCACAAAGCAAAAATACCTTCCAACAAGGTGAATAACTTTCACAGAAATGACATGAAAATTGCGAAATTATTCCCTAATGCAAGAATGATACCAGGGATCAGAAAGACATCAATACAACATCAGTACCGCCATTCTAAAATTCTCCGGATTTTCCCCTTAAAATTATGATGCTATAGCTATAATAAAAGAAGCATTGTATTGACTACCTACAGGCACTGACTTGGCATTGATCCCACATCGATACCACTGATCATTTTCACTTTTTTACCCCAATTGGCATCCGCACCACAACAATCAATTCGTATTGATGGTGTGATTCATAAAATCTTCACTAAATCATCATTAGCGAATTGAAAGAATTAATGAAGGCTTATTGATGCTTGAGTATCGATCCAAAATGTTATCTGCGTAAGGGTGTTGCTAAAGTTGAAAATATTTCAACTTGAGATGCGCAACACCTTGACAGCTGCAATTGAGGCAATGTTTTTTTTTTTGCTGAACATTGAAATTGTGAGTGAAAATTGTCTGTTTTAAGTAATGCCACAGTATTTAATAACTTGTTAATTTACTAACTTTTCTTCGCCTACCTAGCTAAAGCCATTTTGTACTCAACAAAGTATCTCAAAGTATATTTTGCTAGAATTTAAATCACAATCATCCGAAAGTACAATCGACTAGTCAATCAACCAAACAGAATAGCTGTGTTCTTTTGTGTCCGCAGAACAGAGCAGAATAAAAGATACACAAAAGACCGTCTCATATATTTTCATAGAAGATGTATAAATGAAGCGCACAGTACAAATAGTTCGCTTCAGTCGACAGAACAATTTGTTCTTTAAGGTATATGGGAGTTCTGGAACAAGGTACACAAAAGAATACAGCTAATAAAATTGTCGCACAAGTCTACAGATCTGCATACTTTTTATATCCTAGGTGAAATCTATAGAGTACACTAAGTCTGTCATTCCGTTGGTAGCGCATAGAAATAATACTGATAGAGAAAAATGGATTAGACACCCACGCATAATATTAAAAGTTCTTTTGATTTTTGCATGTACGTTTGTCCATCCGTCCATCTGTCTTTCGTGAATAACTCGACAACGTGTTCATTTGATGAACTTTTGTGCACGGGCTATTGCCATATAAAAGTTTTGTCTTTTACTATACATTTGAACACTGCCTGAGAGCGCATTCACGTAGAAAACTGAAAATATTTAATAAAATTTCAAATATGAACTAAATCGGAAAATCCCTCCTTGGTGTTGCCATATAAAACTTTTGTTTTGCATTTTATTTAACTTTTATGTTTATCAAGGGTATAATATATTATTGGTCTTTTAGATCAATTATTTTTTCTCTTGTTTTCAGATTAAATTCAATTGAATTCATTTATTTTAAGCAAATTTAAAAAGGACTTCAACAATATTTAAAAATAATTCAAGGATTTTCATATTTTATCCAGCTAATTTTAAATAAGATTCAACAGGTTTTTCAAAATTAAATCAACAGATTTTGAATGTGATTCAATATTTCTGCAAGATTAATCTAAAAATCTAAAATTTAATTGCAAAAATTAGTTTTTTTTTTTACTACAAATATCTATGTAAATAAAAATGTAAATATTTGATTGTTCAAAATCTTATCCCGATAGCTTCGGGAAACGCGAATATCGCATTTCACTTTTTCTATGCATTTCCGCGGGGTACGCGGGGTACCGCGTTGTATATAATTTTTAGGATATTTGAGCGTGGGGAAACGCTATTCCTCCGTCGATTCAATTTGCTTTCATTTTCTAACATCGGGAGATGTTATTTCTCTGTTCTAATATCTTATTACGTTTGTAAGCAAACTGCTGTCCGTGTGTATGAACATGTTATGACATGTTCTAATACAGGGTGACATGAATATGTTGGTACAACTTTTTCCTCTAAAAATTTCATATGTTTACGTGTGAGCACTAAACCATTTCTTGGTGGTATGCATACAATCCTGATTAAGGATATAATTATCAGTTTCGTAGTTTACCTGTAATGAAATATTAGACCTACGGAATATTATCGTTGATCAATTCAAAAGTGGTAAGACAAGAGGTGACATTTTTCGGCAAATGAAAAACATTGGTGTAACGCGTAATTATGTTTATCATATGGTAACTAGATTCCTCGAGACCGGATCTAACGCAAATAAAAAGAAAACAGGAGGAAAAAGAACTGTGCGTACTGTGAAAAACATTAAACTTGTTCGCCAACGAATTCGTAGAAATTGTGAACGTTCCGCAAGAAATATGGCAGTGAATCTTAAACTAAATCGCGAGTGTGTTAGAAATAGTTTGCGAAAAGACTAGAAGTGCTCTGCATTTAAGAAAAAACAAGTTCATGGACTTACGGATGCAACGAAATTAAAAAGATTGGAAAGGAGTAAAGTGTCACTTGAAAATATATATGGCGATAACTATTATTGCTTTTAACAATACGGTGCCCCTTCGCATGCAGTCAAAATTGTGCAAACATGGTGTGAGCATAATTTAACGGATTTTATATCAAAAGGTGAATGGCCACCAAGTTCGCCAGACTTAAACCACTTGGATTTTAGTATTTGGGGATATATGCAGCAATAGCTAAACAATTTCAAATATCCAAATTTGAATCAATTTAAAAGCGTTATCTCAAAATTATGGGAAGCAATACCTTTGGAGGTCGGGCTTAATGCTTTTGAGAAAAGATTAAAACTAGTTATTAAGGCAAAAGGTAGGACCATCGAATGAACTATATATTTTCGGAAAGATCTATCTGTATTAGCTAAATAAATAATTAAAAAAAATAATATTTAACTTTTAATTACATAAACATACCAAATTCATTTTGTACCAACAGATTCATGCCACCCTGTACATTATGCAAAGTTGTGCTTCACAATTCATGATTAGTTGCACAACAGCGTTTGAGCTGTTTATGTTACTGTTACATTTCGCATGTGAATTGTTACCCCCCAGTTTTTGAAATGTCGAAACATGCAATTTTTTCTTCTGATATCGAGACTGATGACTAACCTTCAGTGCTAACCGGCAGTAATAGAAATGCTATGGAATACAGTGATAGTGGCTCCAATGACGGTAGCGTAAATTTAGGCAGTGAAAACAGTGGTTCTGATAACAATTTTAGTGAGAGCGATGAAGAATCAGAAGCTGATGATAATGGTTTTGCAAGTTGCCGCATATGAAATGAAATTGATATGGATAATATTCCTCCTGCTCCACAAGCTCTTCATTTTACTGTAAAACCGGGAGTAAATATTGATATAGATTAAAATGAAGCACCGCTCAAGTATTTTGAAATATTTTTTGATGATACTTTGACTTGATTCATATTCTTGTAAGTGAAACCAATAAATATGCAAATCAGGAACTAGCCAAGCAGTCTCGAAGAACTGCATGCTAGAAGTGAGAGAGGAGGAAATGAGAACTTTTATAGGTGTTTTGTTATTACAAAGTGTTATCAGTTTACCTGAACAAGAATGGTACTTATCAAAACGAGAATCAATTCATATTTCAAGTTTTTCAACGGTCATGTCATGAGACAGATTTAGACTGATTATGAAATACTGGTATTTTTCTGATAACTCTATATTCAATCAAGATACACATCCATGCCCAAAAGTTGGGAAAAATATACTGTAATGCGGCGAATTCAACAACTATAGGCCTGGAAGCACGAGCGGATAAATTTTTAGCGTGCGCGCGCAAATAATTTTGTGAGTGCACTGGAGGTCATCAACCCTGAACAACGGACAGATTCTAAACAGTCAGAGAAGAGATTGATTTTTCCTGGATAAGATGAATCATTTCTGAAGTAGCGATCCGCCAGCGTAGTAGGTACTTTTAGTTGAACGTTAGAAATTATATTCTAAGTTGAATTAAATTGAAGTTAATTAATCGTGAATTAAAGAATAGTCGTAATAAAATAAAATAGAAAGAAGTTATTAGATTCGTGAGTATTTCGCTTATTTTTTTTTCATCTTTTTGTTCCCGCCTCGTACGAGCAGCGGTCGCTGAAGGTTGGTTTCATATTTATCGTCCAGTATCACTGGGCAGAACGAGGAGATACTAGGAAGGATTCAGGAGATTCTCCACGAACAACCCGACAAACTCAACTTCCTATAGGCATATAAAAAACATAGCTAAGTACCTTTTACTTTTCTTTTTCTTGTTTTCCACCGACGTTTATATCTCTATAGCTGTTCTCTTGCTCTCGACTCCAATTTTTGATCAATTGTGTGCTATCTGTAGAAAAATCTGTAGAAAAATTTTGTAGTAGAGGCAAGTAATATTCCTTTATTGATCAATATTATAATATGAATTTATTATTTTGTACCCAAAACCCAACTACGAATGAATATTTCCAATTGATCTCAGTATGCAGAAAATTAAAATTTTAATATTCCGCAAGTACAAGTCCAATAAATTCTGATTGTAACTAGTTGCGAGCATAATGTTACTGATAACTCATAAATATTGTGCAAGACTCTTCAATTAAGATGATGCATGTCGAAAAGGGAATTAGTTATTTCTCCATCCATCTAACGATATGATGCCCCAGCAAGTTCGACATGGTGACTGCCATCAGACTAATGTACTAATAAATTATACCAAGCTTGTAGTTGGTAGCATTTAAATCATCCCATTTCATTACCATGTATTGCAAAGCTTTTCGAAGGATGCTGTAAGAACCGAGAAATTGCAAAACTGATACTGTCTCCCCTTCGTATAGTGAACAGACAATACAGAAAGAATGGCAAAAGTATCCCATAAAATGCGCTGGAAATTGCCCTGTTCTCATACTATTCAGAATGCACAAGTAGACATGTTTCGCCCTCTAGGGAATACATTAATCATATTTTGAGCATCATGAGTTATGTACATACATAGGTATGAGTATTTGAATATCTTTTAAGATAATAGTAAAAGCCTTTGTCATATCTTGGCCCATTTATAAATAATAAATAAACTCCTTTGTCATATTTAATTCAAAGGGAGGGTGCACACAGAAACAACTTTTGGCTAGTCAGGCAACTATTGCTGAAAACCACGAAGTGAATTGATTTTTAGTTGTCCAAAGTTAGCTGAATTTTGTCCGCATATACACTGTAACGTCGGGTGTTTTCCCGACGTTGCTAGGCTCGCGTTGTTCTAGCCCTGCAGTTCGGGCGATCTCTTATTCTAGCTACTTTACGCAACTTAGCCTATATTTACTCACTGATTTTCACTTGCTTATAGCTAAAACGGCGTGGGTGCCCGTAAGAAGCATGCGCTCACTACTCTTCTGACCAGCACGATTAACCTACGCTTCATCGTCAGAGTAGCCAATACTGTACGGGAACGGAATATATGTGTGCGCTTGCTACCCTTTTGACCAACAGGATTAACGTACGCTTGTCGTTACAGTAAGGAACACGGGGATATGGGACGGAGCGTGCGCTCACTATTCTTCTGACTAACACGATTACGTGCGCTTTTCGTCAGAATAGACAACACGGGGATGGAATGTATGTGTGCGCTCACTAATCTTCTGACCAGCACGACTAACGTACGCTTCGTCGTCAGAGTAGCCAACACGGTACGTGGACGGAATATATGTGTGCGCTTACTATTCTTTTGACCAACACGATTAACGTGCGCTTATCGCCAGAGTAGCCAACACAGTGATACGGGACGGTAAACGTGCCCTTGCTAGTTCTCGAGCCTGCATGATTAACGTACGCTTGCCATTGAGCTAGCCAACATGACTTGCGGATAGGACTGGACGGGAGATGTGTTTGGTCAAGCTGCTGGGAGACAACTGGCCAATCTATCAGGGCTGACTGTCTTTTATAGCCAGTCTTCTGGTTGTCCACTGGTGGGAGTCTACTCTTATAACTCTGGAGTTAACTTCGCGATGTCGGATGTTTCACGTGATCGGTGATTTTGATTTCGGTTTGTGTCCACTTGGACGCTCGGTGATCAACTGAGTGATCTCCCTACTGGCGGCCGGCTATTTATAGGCCGTCTGGCTGCTGGTGTTGGGTGTAAAATGTTTGCTTCTACTATCACGCCACCAGCACGGGACACTACTGTGCTTCTGATCAGTAGTGTGCTCTTTTCTCGGCGGCTAGATTATTCATTTTTGCTGGTGTCTAGCCGGAATGTATGTAACTTCGTTACAACACATATGTATAAAAATCGACTTAGCTGGCGTTTGATAACTTCGGCGTAGTGAAATTTTGTTTGACTTTTATTTCTGACTTTTATGTGTTGTCAATTTAAATAATTGAAAGAATTCATACATTTTTTTAAAATAATGGATGCTGATAAATTAATTGATGTATTGAATTTGAGTTATCTGGGTTTTAAACCTACAAAATGTGCAAAAAAAGAGTTAAGAATATTCGGAAACGTGGATTGTGTGTGAGGGAATTGAATTTAACAAGGGACATTGACGTTAAATCATTCGAAAAAATGAAGAGCATAGATCCAGAGCACTTTTTTACAGTAACTCGAATGAAAGCTGAAACTTTTTAATTTTCTGCTTGCCTTAACAAGAGAGTATCAATTACGAAGGCCATAAATGCTGAATGCAGACTATTTGTCACACTTATGTAGGTAAAGATAGCATTATTTGTTTGATTTGAATTAATTTTGAACATTTACCTTATCTTATATTTTCAGTTTTTTGTAACAAGGTCCACCAATGCAAGTTCTTGCTTGGATGTTTAAGGTGGGCGTATTCGGAAAATTTGGAAAATAATTTTTGAAACTTGTGACATAATTTGGGAAACTCTGTGGAGTATATAATTGTCACCTCGTACAACATACGAATGGAGAAAAATTGCAAAAGATTTCGAAAATATTTGGAATCTACCGAATTGCGTTGCAAGTATGGATGGGAAGCACATCAATATTCAATGTCCTCCGAATTCAGGATCCGAATATTTTAATTATAAAGTTCATGACAGTATAGTCTTGCTTGCTGGATGTGATGCCAATTATACTTTTACGGCCGTAGACATTGGTGCCTATGGAAGTCAGAGTGACGGCGGAATATTTAAGGAATCTCCTTTTGTCAAACAGCTTCTTTCTGGGACATTAAATTTACCAGGAGCAATATATTTAAAAAAATCAAATTTTTTGTGTCCCCATTATTTCATCGGGATGCAGCCTTTCTTGTTAAAACGTTTTTAATGCGACCTAATCCGAGAATAGTATTAAATCACAAAAAAAACAACTTTAATTATTGACTTTCAAGGGCTCGTTGAGTTATTGAAAACGCTTTTGGTATTCTTACTGTTAGATGGCGAGTTATCAATAACAAGTTGTATATGATACCCTCAAACGTAGAGAAAATTGTGTAGGTTGTAATTGTACTGCATAATTTTGTGAAAATGCATGACAGTAGCTATTGACCAAGAGAGTATGTTAACCATGAAGAAGGTGGAAATATTGCAGAGGTACTTTGGCGTGAAGAACTGAATTTTCTTCCTCGTTGCAGACATTTTTCATCTAATTATGCTGCAAGGATTGCCATTGAAATTAGAGATGCTTTGTGTGAATATTTATATAAAAATAAGTTTTTTAACATAACCAAAAATGTATTTTAATTTCTGTATAAAAACACAAATACACTCATTAAAAACTAACTACACTAACTTATACTAAGCCACTAACTTTACTAATTTCACTTGGTCTAAATAATCCGAACAACAAAATTATTTTACTTTTCTTTGGTGGTAGCTTTACAGTGTATGCTAATTAGTGTAAGTTGAAAGTAATTTAGAAAAGCTCGCAATCTTATTTTCGAAAATGCTCCTAAACTAATTGGGGTAATGACTTCTGGTTTTATGTATATGAAAGACAACAGATTATAGATAATTGTAATGAAAAAAAATTAGCTTTAATGGTGCGAGTATACCCCCAAGATGGTAATTACCAAAAGTTTTCTGAAAAGTGTTAATTTTACCTCCACCTACATTATGCATTATTTCGGTTTCCCCTGGCCATCTGGGGTTTCCACTTGCATCACTTTCATATCAAGTAAAGCCCAACAAATACTGTGAATTTGGATGAAATCGGTGATGACGAGTAGGGACCCGATCCTTGTAAGACCAATTTTTATGATACTCTTGATGAATTCCCGTATGTTATTTCGTATGGTGACCTCTGTGGAAGTTTGATTTTTGAAGTGCTTTTTCGCATACCTTTCTAGAACGTTTCGTCGGACAGAAAAAATGATTATAACCAATTTTATGGAATTTCATATTCTGAAGAACTTTTCAGTACAATACTAGTAAAACGGCTAGGACTGATTGTGTGCACATTATTTGTAAATAACCTAACTTTTTATATGGCAACACACATGGGTTTTAGTCCATTTTTATACCCTAGATGAATTCTAAAGGGTATACTAAGTTTGTCATTCCGTTTGTAACACCTGGAAATAATGATGGCAGAGCACCCACTCTATCCGTGCGCACGATAACTCGAGAATGCGTTCACTTTTAAAGCTGAAATTTTGTACAGGGAGTTAAAAAAAAAAGTAAAATTAAGTTCGAAAATTGGAAAAATCGGGCAACTCCTTCTTGGGGTTTCCACTATATATTTGGAGAACGCGTCAACGTAGACAGCTGAAATTTGGAACATGGTGTCTCTATAGTAATAACAAATAAAATTCCAATAATGGACTAAATCGGGCAGCTCCTTCTTGGTGTTGCCATATAAAAATTTAGGTTTTTTACATATACTGTGAAACGATCAGTCCTAGACATTTTTATTGTAATAAAAACTTCTTCAGAATACGAAATGTTTTAAAATTGGTTGTAATAATTTTACTCTGAGTCAAACCGTTCTAGAAATATATGCGAAAAACCACTTCAAAAATCAAACTTGCATATTTCTGTGGTAGCTTATGTCGACATAAGCGAGTTTCTATATTTTAATGTGAAGCCTCTCTAGTTTCAAATTCCTCCCTTTTGCTCTATTCCCCATCATCGTATCTCGTTTCCTATGACCGGTAGGTCATCACTAAAACAGCTTAAGTAATATTTTCGAAAATCTGACTTTGGAAAAAGCACTTATTTATACTTACATTTATGGAACTACACTACTGCATGAAAGTGATTTTGGAAAAGCAACTTATGTTTACTTTATAACGGTTTTTTATTAGTGGTCGTTACAAAAGTCACTTTTTCAAAACAGCTTACTTATATATAAGCTTGTTTGTCTCTAGACCTCCACGCCCATTTATCAGAATTAAGTGTACTTAAGCCATTTTTGCAAAACCTATGACGTAGGCTTATCTAATTTTGCGTATTTTCAAAAAAGACTTAAGTCACTTAAGCTATTTTCCCAAAGCGAAATAACTCGTGAAAGCAATTTTAAGTCGACATAAATGGTTCAGCTGTGTTCAAGTGCAGTTAGGTCTGGAACATAAGAGCAATCACACGTAAGCTGTTCAAGTGTAAAATAGTAACGATTTGTGGAATTTGAAATTATAATAATTATAATTATATAAGAAAAAGCTTTTTACTAAATGAATAGATCTGAGAAAATCCTGCAGATGGCCTTGAATATAAGGACAAGGCGTAGAGATGATTTGTCGAATAAAAAAAAATTTGGTAAGACCAAACGAAAGTATATAACGCTTAGATCGTAACAAAACATTTTGCTTCTTTAAGGTGTTGCAAGCAACGAAGGTTGTGAAATCTTGGAATTTTTCAAACCACCCGTGGGAAACGAAACAGCATCTAGTTTCGCTAATGGCTTCGAATTTGATTTATCAAGTATTTGTGATTCATTCCTGTTCTATGAATACGAAAACGTGGATGATGTGTTAAATGATCCGGACTTCGTTCCACGAAATTATTTGACGAACAGCGATACCAGTGAAGAAACCGAACGAGCTGCTGAAATGTTGGAAAATACGCTTCGTAACTATGAAAATGAAGAAATGGGAATAGTGCCTGAAATGTCGGAAATGAAAGCGGAAAGTAAGAAGTCCAGGAAGTTGAATAGAAATACTGGGAAGTCTTACATTAACTACAAAACTAACCCGTGGATGAGAGAAAGCTCAGGGAGTTGGAGGACTGCCGTAAGAGATGTAAGGAAAAGTTTACGCTAGAGCAACGAAATGCAATTTTTGAAAAATATTGGAGTCTGGGCAGCTATGAATTACGACATGCATACGTTTGCGGCCTGATCGAAATTCAAGAGAAGAAAACTGAGAGACGAAATAAAAGCCAGAGTGCAGCCCGTAATAGAACCCACACAAACTATTATTATTTCGAAATCAATGGACAAAGGATTTCAGTTTGTCAAAAGTGTTTTCGCTATACACTCTGCGAAACAGAACAGTTCGTAAAGACTGTGGTTCGGAAGAAGTTGAATTCACCAGCACCTTTTACTATCGCCGATTTACGCGGACGTCACCCACCATCCAATAAACTCGGTCCCGAAAAGGAAAAAGAAATACGCGACCATATTAACAGTTTCCCAGCATATGAATCACATTATACCCGAAGGGATTCCTCCCAGAAGTATTTGCCGAGTGAACTAAGTCTTGCCCAAATGTACCGTTTGTATTGCGAAACACATGAACGCCCTTCTTCGATTTCTTCGTATTCTACTATTTTTAAAACAATGAATATTAAGTTTAAACAACCGAAAATTGACACATGTAATAAGTGTGAGTTGTTAAAGATAAAGTTGGAGCTTGGTAATAAAGACGCAGAAATTGCTTTAAAATTCCAACAAGACCAACATCAAAAGGAGGCCGATTTGGCTTACAAATCCAAAGCCAAGGACAAGGACCATGCAAAAAATAATTTGTCGTCAAAATTGTACACTTTTGACTTGCAACAGTGTTTACCAACTCCCTATTTGAAAATGTCTGTGTCCTTTTATAAGCGACCATTATGGACTTTTAATTTAACGGTACATGACTGTATGACAGGCCAACCATTTTGTTTTATGTGGCATGAAGCTATAGGTCGCCGTGGTGGAAATGACATAGCTTCCTGTATCTTCCGATACCTTCAGTCTGTTCCAGCCGACGCAAAACATCTGACCTTTTACAGTGACTGCTGTTCAGGTCAAAATAAGAACACTTTTGTGGCCACAATGTTTGCGGCTTTTATGTCTATGAAAACAGATATCGAAGTAATAGACCATAAGTTTCTTGTACCTGGTCATACGCACATGGAGTGTGACGTAGACCACTCCGTTATTGAAAAGAAAAAGAAAAGAAGTAGAGTCAAAATACACCATCCCCGGGACTGGTATCTGTTTGTAAGGACCTCGGGAGTACGAAAGGAGTTTATTGTAAATGAAATGACCACAGAGACTTCCTTAATTTTTCGCTTCTCTCAAAAGAGAAATTTTTGTGGCGAAAATGTGATGAAGATGGTAACAAATTTGTGTGGCAAAATGTGAAATGGCTAAGATATACAAAAGAGTTTGGTCGTATTTACTATAAAAGTAGCGTTTCCTCATGCTATAGCGGTCCGCTGAAAATAGACAAACTCAAAAAGAAAGACTTGATTGACGTACTTCCTCTTATAGACCCAACATTTCACAATTTTTACCAAAGCCTGCTAACAGATGATATGCCAGCAATACACCCAGACCTGAGTCAGGACACGGACGACGAACTTTAAGCCTACATTCACTCTTACTAAATACTTTTTCGTTAAAATTACCACACGTTCGAAATACATAAGTACTCAACTTTCTTCATTAATGTTACATAATTTTCTAATAAAATATTTTTGGAAAAACAACTAATGTGATTTCATTTTATTTTGATGATTATTTCCATTTTTTCAAACTAGCTTAAGTGATCAAGTCTGCTATAACTATAATGTTTTCAATAGAATTATTAAAAGTAATTTCGCATTGTATTAATGTAAAGATACTGAATGCTTTCGAGAAAAATCCAGGGTAATCTTGCCTTTGAATTCGTAGTAATATGAGTCTTAACTTCAAAACCGCGTACCGAAAAGTTCAATAATTTGACTTAAGCTACTTTGGTTTGTGACCACAGATTTAGATCGTTGACCATACGAAATTTTATCCGGGTATTCGTCTAGAGTATCATAAGAATTGGTCTTAGACAAATTCTAGCTTTCTTATTATTATTATTTCTATTTTTATGTAAAGGTGGTGTACAAAATTTCAACTTATTACTCTGATGCGTTCTCAGGCAAAAACGAAATTTTTGTATGGCAACTCCACGAAGGAGTTATTCGATGTGTCCCATTTTCTAACTTAAATTTCCTTTTGTTTTTTTTTGTAAAATTTAAGCTACCTAAGTACACGCGCTCTCGAGTTAAATGGACATAAATGTTGTTTTTACAGCTAAAAGTACATTATCACCTCGAAATATCGAGGTACGTCTATTGAGAGCTGGCCTCGATTGATGCTTTGGTTTTATCATCGAAAACTTTAGAGGATACCTACGATATTATTAATAAAAATTAGTTTAGGTCAAAACTATTGCATGAGAGTCATTCTCTATTATATTTAAATATTATTTCATGAAGTTTTCAAGCCATTTCTCTGACATTTCAATAATAGCATGTAAAAATAGGAACTATGCTGTTGGCATTAGCTGTGTTCCATTTGGCTGTGTTAAGTACTCCCAACTATGCATGCTCTTGTCCGCGAGTAGATGAGCTGAGTAGTTTTGCAAGAATTTTCTGCATGGTAGATTTGTATTCTAAGTGGTTATTGAAATGTCAGATAGATGAAATTTGAGAGAAAATGTTTATAAAGAAACAAATAAAATTATTCAATTATTTAAATTTATATATTATCGTTATGAAAATAAATACGGTAAGAACATTTTTTTATGATAAAAAACGAACAGAGACGAATTTTTAACCATAAATTATTTTCTAGGTTGTAGTAGGTACTCCCCGCGGAAAGTTGCTCGGTTCAGTTTCTCATAATTTTATTTTCATTAGCCTTTAATGAAATTAATTTGAGTAATATAGTTAATAATCCTAACTATTTTCATAAGATACTTGATATAACAGAAACATAACAGAAATGTTTGAAATTGGGGGTTATGTTTTACTCTTGACAACACAAATTTGCGTTCTATTCGGAAAGTGCTTGCGAGTACTTTAGACAGCTCAATGGAACACAACTATTGGGCCCTATTCTGTCGGTAAAATTTTATCATTTTATGTTATGTTATGCCTTAAAATAAAATATTTCCCTAAAATCCTATTCTGTACCAGAAATTTTATTTTATTTTATGCATCGTAACATAAAATATTTCCTGTTATGGAGCATAACATAAAAGAACCTAAGCAGCACATTTTAAAGGTATTTTGACACATTTTATGAAAATTATATGCGTCAATTAACATTTGTTATGCGAAAATTGTTTTAATTAAAAACTAAAATGTCCACCGCCATACATAAAAATTACAATTTTCTCAGAAATTGTAGAAAGATATAAAAAGTTAATTATATTTGCCTAGGTCTTAATTTTATGCAGAAGAGATCATAGGATACGATATCTTCGCGATTTCTACGATCCATGTGAGTTGCCCAGCCTTAGGCTACAAAAGCTCTTCCGGCTGGATAATTAATAAACTTCTTATATTGTGATTTGTAAACTTATTTTGCAAACTTATGAATAATTCTAATTTATACCCAAAATGATTCTTTAAGAAAAAAAATTCAAATACTTATAGAGTAACTATAGCTTCATACCGGAAAGACATCTATTTCGTTCACTTTGAGTTAGGAATCTAAAATTGAACGGAATGGCTGTCTTTCTGCTGCTTTGCATTTCTACGGACATAGTTCGTATCAAACTCCAGTCAGGAGTTGTCATATTTTAGCACTTTTACACCCAAAGTATCTCAAGAGCTATTAAGAAAGCAGCTGCTTTCATAAATGATTATTTAGTGGGTGATTTGATAGAGTATCACGCAAATGTCAATTGACTAGCTGTTCAAAAACTAATAGAAAACATAGCGGAATGTACTAAATATTTTATGTTACGTGTTTATAAAAGAATTCATAAAATAATTTTATGGAACCACGACAGAATACGAATTTTTAAAATATTTTATTTTCATTTTATGAAGAAGGGATTTTTTCGCCATAAAATAACATAAAATATTATTTTATGAAAAATTACAGAATAGGGGCCATTATTTCTAGCATAGTTTATGACGTCGAAACTTCCGCCGTCACTGCTGGCAAGGTTTTTGTAATATTTTTGAATTCACGTACATGGATACAACTAGGCCAGAAAGCGGCAGTGAATAGCTTACCATAAATATGATCCGGAACACCAACTTAAAATGTTAAGTACCTTAAGAATGAATTATTATTGATCAGCTGATATCCAGGCTTTGGGAGCAATGAAATTTATAATGCTATCGTCAGATGTTCCAACATCAAAACGAGACAAGTGAAGCCATTTCAATTTATTGATAACAGTTTAAAATCATTGGCGTAACTAGGTAGGGACCTCCGAGAATGCGGACTGCCTCCCCCAAAGAATGCGGACTGCCCCCCTCCCCCTAGGAAATTATGAAAATTCCCAAAAAACATTCGTTACCAATCTTAGACCTATTTAAATTGAATCCGTTCGGATCGGAATCGAAAAGGCATTAACGAGTTCTTTTCTTCAAGAAAACCAATTAAATTTTTTTTTTAATTTTTATGAACTATTTTGACAAAGGCGTGATCCATAAGAGAAATCATGCAGAACTATTTTGACAGTTTGTGCGGAAATTTTAATTGAACATCAACTTTGTTTAATTTTCCGGAAAAAAAGCCTTTTTAAGCTTTTTCGATTCTAATACATATTTACAACCAAGTGATGGACAACATTATCACTAACTTCAAAAATAGGTTTGGCACAGTCAGTTGACGCATTTATAAAGTTGTACCTGAAACATGGAGAGGCATTTGTAGAAAATCATAAAAATGTTTTCAATGTTGACATTTCCACCTTATAGGCTGAAACAAAATAAAATGTAATTTTAAAATAAATTTGTTCCAAAACAAGAGCATTGTAGTAAATTTTGAAAGACTGAAAACAGAAATTAATAAAGTCTTCAGCCCAAATTTATACAAGTAGCTGCAACCTGTTCTGGGTCTTCCTGTCAGCTCGGCTGGCTGTGAACGGAGCTTTTCCATCAAGTTAAAACTTGGTTAAGAGCAACTGCTTCAGAAGAGGATTTCGAACAAGGCACTCATAAACATTGAAAATGAGATAATTAAAAACAAACTAAATCCGCAACAGGTGTTAAAGAAGTTTGAAGAAAATAAAAAATCGTAAAATAAAGCGTATACAGACTTTAACTATCTCTTTATTAGTGCTTAATAAAAACGTAAGTATTTGATCTAAAATATGTATCTAACTTTAGACCTGTTATGTACTTAAGTACGTTGGTACTTAAGTATTAGTACCAGTACCAAGACCTGAACTTAAATGTTGTTTACAAGTCTCGGTGCTGGTACTCAAAAATTCTCAAGTATGTACAAGTCCCGATACGGAGTACTTAACGCTCTTAGGACAAATACCGCCATAACGCGAAGTACTTCAGCTGTTGTAAATTATTTAATTACGTCTTCTAATAATAGAGGTTATTTGGATCTCGACAGTCCCTCAAGAAATCGTACCACCTTCACTAAAATAGAAAGAAAATTAGCGCGATATATCAGTAACTGTAGGACAAAAATTGACATGCTGAATCGATTTGCTTTGTTGAGAAGGTTGGTAAACAAGTGCCACAATCCGCTCTCTTCCTCCGCACAGCGTTAATTTTCAATTTGCATTTTCATTTGCAGGTCTTGTAAATGCTGCACAAAGGCAATAATTATCTGATATGACATTTGTTTTGCTAAAGGCAAACTCAAGTATTGTATGAAGAACTTCCAAAATTATGTAGAAATTAAAACAGCAAAAGCTTACACAATATTTTATGATATTTCGTCAATGGAAACCTCATTGAGTTATTTAACTAGCTATAGATATTTAAAAATTTCTGAATTGAGTTTTCGAAAGCTCTTGAACCTTCTAAGTACCAGCACCAGTACCTGGACTAGTACTTGAAAATTTTTAAGTATCAGTACCGGAACTTGTACTTGTACTTATAAGATTTGAAGTATGGGTCCTGGTACTGGTACTTGGAATTAATACTGGGCATTAGGCAGGGTTCACTATCAAATCAGTTTCGTGTATGGAACTTGAGGATTCAGATTTATTTTCCTTAATTTGTAAGAGAAGCAAAGGAGGGGAAGTGGAAAACAAGGGTCTCTGTCAATTAAACGACACAATTTTCTTTTATTTTTTTTTAAATCGTGCAAATTTTATTTTATTTTCAAATAAACACTACTTCCTATGATTTAAGAAAAATTTAAATCGCGTTAGATGTTTGGAAGGGACTGTAGGGAATAGATGAGTGTCGCTTGTGTTCATTGGGATTACAAAAAAGTATGCAGTTTCACTCTAATCTATTTTCAGAATAATTTAAATGTCCGATTAAAACTATTTCGTAAATACTTGACGCCGTTGGTCTCGATAAGTAATGAATACCGCACAACCGCCGAATGTTGATTAGTTATCTAATAATTGATTGAATGCCGATGACTTATACCATAAAGTAATAAAGGCTAAAGAGATGACAAGATTAACTTTGCTTTGCGAACCAATATTTGGAAGCTCAATCTGAAAGTTTGGATGCAATCGTCAAAGCTTTTCTTTCAGAGCTCGCATCTTCTGTATTGAATTTGCAGCCCACTGTACCAGGCATCACATCAAGTCAAGGTATGATGTACTGAATGGAGTAAATGCAACACTACCAAAGTTTACCATGGTAGATATTAATATGTATATGAATGTGTTACTTTTGGAAGCTCTTTTGATACAAAATAATATTGCTTCAGGTGGAAGAAATATTTTGCGATGATATACAACTCATTTGAAGGTATTAGCTGCGTTTTTTTTATACTGTACTGGTTCATTGGAAATTTAAATTAATTTCATTCTATAAAACGTCTATAGGTAGCCAAGATTTTTTTTATCAAATTGCATTTCAATATTCACAAAATGCCAAAATGGATCTAAAATATTTGGTTTTAATTCTCTTCAAAAGCTGGCAATTTGATGGTTTTCATTCATTTATAAATCCGTGCATCTCCTTTTATAGGGATCAGGAAAAAGGAACGCAGCATTGTAATCGTAATAGTACTGCATATTATATGTAAGCAAATTTCTTAGACGGCGGTGTTTTTTTCACTGTTGTATTCAATGTTTTTATCTTACAGACGAAAATATAATGAATTAGTTGATGAATAATTCTAGCAGCTTGAAATGGGAACATTTCGAAAATATAAACAACATTTTTACAAATTCATCAATTATTTTTATGTATTGAAATCGTGTGATATTCAAATTGTCGGTATTATGAGCGGGGTGAGAAATAATAAAATTGACTATTCTTTGCGGATTGCCTGTGACAATCCTTAATATTTTCAATATCGATTATCTTTAGAAAGAGAAATATAGGGCAAACGTCCTGTTTTTATATGTTGAAAAACTTTATGATAAATATCGTCCAGAAATGATACATGAAATTTTAAATTTACATTCCTCATACAATGCAGGCAACCATTTAGAAACATTTTTTCTACTCGAAAATGGGTTAAAAGAATAAAGTATACTGATATTTATGTAAATCAAATTTTATGCTTTTATTATTTTTAGTTTGTTAACTGCTTTGTTTTTCTGTGTAAGGAGTTTCTGGGTTTCCCAAATGCAGTGTTTTTTATTAAAATATCAATAAAATAATCGAGTATTTTTAAACGATGTTCACAACACAGATTATCTTCTGCAAACCAATCGCTAAATTCGCTGATTTGCCTTGTTTTCTCAATGCATGTGTTCTTTATGACTTCTTTTATCGATTTCATATTTGGACTGATGGAAATAATTTGTACAAAAATATTTAAATTAATTTTCATTAGCTGGAAAAAATTTTCTGTAGGCGACTTAAGTTTACCGAAATCCGATTTTTTTTAATTTTTTTTGTAAAACAAAAAGTGCTCAGATTGATTTTCAAGACATATATATTCTCCAGTCTTTTTCATGTAATCTTCGCAGAATTTGCAGCCGATCTTCGGTAATATTTTTAATAGAATATGCCCCAGAAAATATCGCAAAGAAGAGTCCTCAAAGGGTTTATTATCATTATTGATAATATCAAAATTAGAACTTTCGAAAAAATCAATTTCTAAGCTATTACTGTCTATATTGGAATCAGATAAAGTATGGGAATTATCCGCGACTTTCAGTATTTTGGAAAGTTGAATTTTCAAATATAAATTCCTCATTATCATCTTCACAATTGATAGTTTTTGATTTGAGTGCCAAAATTTTGCTAGACAAAAGCCTACTTATTATATGATTAAATTCATAAATGGAGGGATTTCGATTATTTCCACCCTTATATCTTATCATAGAAAATAAATTTTCTGGAACATCTTGGTTGAATTTATATGTCAAAATAAATTCTTTTTCTGGGAACAGTTCAAGGGGATCACTTGATAAAGAAAGTATACCTCTAATTGATTGGATTAAACCATCAAAACAATAATTTTGCCTAGAAGTAGAAAAAGTTCTTATAAATGGAATAATGCCTTCGAGTATTGTCTAACGACTCCGTCTTTTCTAATTCGACATTTATATATATTTTTACTAGACGGTGACCTACTATTAAGACAATCGAAAGTATTATTGACTTTTTCAAAAAAATCGGCAGTTGATATTGCTTTACATTTGGTTTCATTGCTAAATTTTCCTAAAGTCTGTACTGTGCGAACAGAAGCACTGCACGTATGACTAAAAACTTGCACTGCAAGAGAAACTTGCATTTTTTGCCAAGTGCCAGATAACTTTGGGCACATTTTTACTGGCTGGTGGTTTTTCTCCATATTGTATAGTTCGTCCAAAACTTTCCAGCTAGCGACCCCATCTTGACATTTTATTTTTGATTTAATCACAGTATTCCGACGTGATTTAACAAGATGAGGAACATCATGTATAGCATATATTTTTTCAGAATTGTAAAAAAAATATGGCTTTTCTGAGGTAACTCCAAAACCTTTTAGGCAACTTCAATTATTAGAGCCTTGATCGCAAATTATACCTTTTACGTCAACACCAAACTCAGTACACAAGCAAATATTTTCTTTTATTTTTCTTTCAAACACTCTGCGCCAATAACATTTTTAGTGGTAAAATAGCTTATAACTATATTCCAATTAGAAAATATGCCACGTTTCATAAATAAACAGATATGCTTCGCTATCTCCGAAATTTTTTTATCACCCATATCTACATATCCAAATATTTCGTCCCTGGAATTATCATATGTCAAAGTCCTACGAATGTCTAATTCATCAAATTCAAATTATTTTCATCAGTCCAAATATGAAATCGATAAAAGAAGTCATAAAGAACACATGCATTGAGAAAACAAGGCAAATCAGCGAATTTAGCGATTGGTTTGCAGAAGATAATCTGTGTTGTGAACATCGTTTAAAAATACTCGATTATTTTATTGATATTTTAATAAAAAACACTGCATTTGGGAAACCCAGAAACTCCTTACACAGAAAAACAAAGCAGTTAACAAACTAAAAATAATAAAAGCATAAAATTTGATTTACATAAATATCAGTATACTTTATTCTTTTAACCCATTTTCGAGTAGAAAAAATGTTTCTAAATGGTTGCCTGCATTGTATGAGGAATGTAAATTTAAAATTTCATGTATCATTTCTGGACGATATTTATCATAAAGTTTTTCAACATATAAAAACAGGACGTTTGCCCTATATTTCTCTTTCTAAAGATAATCGATATTGAAAATATTAAGGATTGTCACAGGCAATCCGCAAAGAATAGTCAATTTTATTATTTCTCACCCCGCTCATAATACCGACAATTTGAATATCACACGATTTCAATACATAAAAATAATTGATGAATTTGTAAAAATGTTGTTTATATTTTCGAAATGTTCCCATTTCAAGCTGCTAGAATTATTCATCAACTAATTCATTATATTTTCGTCTGTAAGATAAAAACATTGAATACAACAGTGAAAAAAACACCGCCGTCTAAGAAATTTGCTTACATATAATATGCAGTACTATTACGATTACAATGCTGCGTTCCTTTTTCCTGATCCCTATAAAAGGAGATGCACGGATTTATAAATGAATGAAAACCATCAAATTGCCAGCTTTTGAAGAGAATTAAAACCAAATATTTTAGATCCATTTTGGCATTTTGTGAATATTGAAATGCAATTTGATAAAAAAAATCTTGGCTACCTATAGACGTTTTATAGAATGAAATTAATTTAAATTTCCAATGAACCAGTACAGTATAAAAAAAAACGCAGCTAATACCTTCAAATGAGTTGTATATCATCGCAAAATATTTCTTCCACCTGAAGCAATATTATTTTGTATCAAAAGAGCTTCCAAAAGTAACACATTCATATACATATTAATATCTACCATGGTAAACTTTGGTAGTGTTGCATTTACTCCATTCAGTACATCATACCTTGACTTGATGTGATGCCTGGTACAGTGGGCTGCAAATTCAATACAGAAGATGCGAGCTCTGAAAGAAAAGCTTTGACGATTGCATCCAAACTTTCAGATTGAGCTTCCAAATATTGGTTCGCAAAGCAAAGTTAATCTTGTCATCTCTTTAGCCTTTATTACTTTATGCTTATACTAACTGATAAGCGATGTGTAATGCTTTTTTCTCTCCGGGTGCTCAATAAAATTCAACGAGAATTATAATAAAGAATGGGAAACAATTGAAAACCGCTCGTTGTTCTTCTGACCTTAACATCGCAACCTCAACAAAGGCGGCCCTATCTCAAAAGCTTTTCTTATTAAAATCGCCCCGAATGTGCATGTGTACCTGAATTTGTAGTAAATTAAAAGTGCTGATCTAGTTTTTTTGCTATCTTTTGAGCGGAGTTAAGGTTTCACGTAGGAACACTACATATTACAAAAATAGTGACGCAACTTGTAAAATGAGATTTATTTTATTTATTATTTTTTTTTTATAAGAATTATTTTATATTTTGTGTGAACAGTTCTTTAAGTGGAAATTATGTTCTAGAATTAGATTATTGGGTTCTGTAACATATAGACTCTCTGTACTTTATACCATCTGTAACTTTAGAAACTTTATGGTTGTTTTAATCTATGCACCTAGGAATTATATCAAAATCTTGTAAGTGCTCAGAGCTATACATAAAAGTGTCGGTCAAAAGCTGGAAATACTCATGAGTTGGTATCCAAAAAAGCAAATCCAATATTAATACTTTCTATAATTTTTGGAGCAGAGATAAGCGACGAGTAAGATTCTATGACCTACAAGTAGGGATATGATCAGCATAGTCGAACATATTCTCTGATTTACTCTAAGTACATATATCATGTTTTTTTCATTCTGAAGAATAATTTACGAAAAACCGCATTTAGTACCTTAGCTATTTGCCGATTGATGATTAATGGTTATGATTACAATCTGTAATCATGATTAATCAGAAAATTAATCATTTTTGGCGATTAATGATTGACCAATCGTAACCGTAATCATGATTACATTTTTATACCCTAGATCAGGTGTGGGCAGACTTTTCCAGGGTACGGGCTACTTCGAATTCATTCAAGTTATTGCAGTCTACTTAAATAATTATGTACCTGCATATGTATGTAATTCTTTTGCAGTCTCATAAGAAAAATTATTAATTCACCTATTTCATTTAGCAATGGAGTTTGGGTTCGGGGATAATTTATTTAATGATAATTATTTTTTTACATAATTCCCACCTAGAAATTTAAAATAATGAAAGTATTTTATAAGTTTTAAAGGAGGATAAAATATTTAACTAGTATTACCTGCTTTCTATCCATAAATTTTCTCTCATTTTAACATTAGGACGATTTCGTTTTTTGAGCTTCACGTCATTCATAACAGAAAATATACATTCAGCGGTGGTACTGCTGTGGAGAAAAATCAGTAATACACACATATAATGACACAATTCTTCAAATATAAATGTTGAAAGAATAATCATTTTTTTAGTTAAATTTTTCTTGCATTGTATAATATTGTCATTGTAAAAGGAATCTAGATTTTTTTTTTTCAGAGCAAAATTAGGGTCCTCCATTGAGAATTTAATTCTTCAATGGATACCTTGTTATACGGAAAGGCATTTACAAATAGAAGAAAGGAATAGAGATATCACCACTTTGAATCTTTTAATATCGTTAATATCTATGAAATTTTTAGCACAATAGATTTTTAATCAATCGAAACCAAAAATGGAAAATAAATTGTACTTTAATAGTCATAAATCTATCGCAGAAAGTGGTAGAGTGGTAGATTGTACAATGTTACCTCAAAAAGTGGTAAATCTATACTTTAGTCATAAATAATAATAATAATTTATTAGTAATATTATCGCTATACAATACCACAATTTTTCATTTACAAGTTCACAAATATATAAATTTTAAAATTTACAATATTGCTATCTTTTTAATATATTGCACACAACCTTTTTTAAAACACATAAAATTTTGTTCACTTTTCAATTCGATGGGAACCTCATTAAATTTCTTGAAACTCATATACCAGTGCATTCTGTGTACGAGATCTATTGTACAATTGTAGTCTGAAGTTCTCGGACGCTCCTCTTAAATTATATGGTTGAGCCTCTGCCACCTACATGATCATATTTAGAAGATATTCCGGAACCAACCCATTTTTCATTTTGAATATAAAAAGCAATACATTTAGCTGCATTCTTTGTTTAATATCGAGCCATAATAAAGAATTAAACTTACTACTAATACCAGTGAAACGATTACAACATAGAATTACACGCATTGCATTATTTTGTAATTTTGGTAACCTGCTGAAATCTCCTTGATTACATATGTACATATAAACAATATTGTAAAACAGTATTCAAAATGTAGTTTTATAATACTCTTGTAAATATTTATCGCGGTAGCGAATGTAACTTTCTTTCTAAATCTCTTCAAAAATCCAAACTTTTTACCATATTTTTTGGCAATATAGTTTGTATGTAATTTAAAACTTAACTTTTTATCAAAAAAGCACTCCTAAGTATTTATATTCATTCACACATTCCATTAGTTCACCATGTATTACTATTTATCGTCATAAATTTTGTTTTACTTATATTCACCCAGACATTTGGATGAAAAATCTTCCGGGCGATATGTGGATGATATTGCCAAAATATCTTCCACACGAAATTAAAGCAAATACTGTTAAATGATTTCTTCCTTGTCTTACGTAGACGAAAAGAAGATGAAATTACAAACAATTTTGTTTTCTGATTTTAAATGTGGAAGCAAGAAGACAATAGTTTCGCTTATTTGTCATCTGTATGATACACGAATTTATCATTTGGAAGGATGCGTCATTAGACCCCATGACAGTAATTAGTTTGTGAGTTCTCTAGTAATTTTAATTCCACCAATTCATATTAAAAAAAAATTAATTAAATAAATACATACCTACTTTAAACAAATATCTTCTTTCTTCCCTTACTACAAATTCCAAAGGATTTATTTCGACATTCCTGAACGTTTTGCTTAGACGATAAGAAAGCGAATCATCTTGAAGAAACGAATACGTTTCTTATTAATGATATGAAAATAACTCGCCAGGAAGGGATGTTGGCAAATTACTTTAACGTATCGCGTAGAAGATACGCATTCGTTTCTTCAAGATGTTTTGCCTTCGGGGTAACAGTTTCTCCCGTTGGAAGTTAAGAATGCAATACGAATATGATTATCATCCGCGAGATATTTTATCGTCCAGGTAATAAGAAAGTGAATCTTCTGCTTTTCGCAATGTTTGCTGGGCAGTTTCAATTTATTCATCTGTCACCAGTCACACAATAATTCTAAATCTCGTTCTATTTTATTTTTAATTCATTGGCGTCTTTCTCTGATATACATATATATGTACAACAATGCATCGTCAGCAAAAAGTATTATTTTTGAGAATTTCAACACTGATTTAATGTCGTTCACATATATAATAAACAAGATAGTTGTAAGTACTGAACTTTGTGGAACGCCCATCTATACTTCTATTTTACTGGAAACTGTAATGTAATTATTTTGGTGCTTTACCTTTTTCCATATAAGTAGCTATGAAACCTATGAAATTCCTTCTGACGAATTCCATATTTTGCTAATTTATTTAATAATATGTCCCAATCTACAGTTTCAAATGCTTTTTTAAGGTCTAAAAACATAGCAACATACTATTTGAGGCATATATTTCTACCTTCCATTGGCACATTAGCCAATTAATCGCCTTTTCACAGGAATGATTTCTCCTAAATCCAGACTGTTCTAATATAATCAATTTATTACTTTCCCAGTAACTTTCTAAAAGTTTTTCAGAAGCAATATTGGTCTGAATTTTTCTGCTTTTTTTGTATTTTTAACTTTCTGAACAGGGATAACAATTGATTCTTTTCATGAACTAGAGAATTCTTCACTCACCAATGATTTATTTATTATGTCAACCAAAGTAACACCCCAATTATTCCAGTTATCTAATATCATGCCTATACTAATTGAATTATAGTCCCGTTTTTATTCATGTTTTTGCAGATATCTTTCATTTCATTATACTCCACCCTTCTAAAAATAAAGTCATAGTCTACTTCTGTAATTATGTCCGAATATGTTCTACCATTTCATCAGGTTGCTGGCATTTATAGTCACCAAATTGGATTTTCTTAATTTCAGGTTTCACTTCAGGGGCAACCCGGAAACACAGTTGCATCGATTCTTAAAAGCCTATTCTCCAGTCTAGCTGGTGTCGGTCTCCCAAAAATATGTTTGTTTTAGAATGCGCGTCTTTCGTCTTAGTAAAGGCGCTCACCCAAAAATGTCTTAGCGGTCTACAGGTCGATCACGATCGACTTAATGCCCACCCCTGCCCTAGATGAAATCTCAGTCTGTCTGCCCGTCTGTACGCAAATTAACTTTTTCCTTTAGGATTCGTAACAAAAAAAAACTGAGGATAGATTTCGGAAAATGAAAAACACAATCTCCACTGTAAACTGAACAACTATGTTTATATATTTACAAAATTACTAATTTATAATCTTTGATTATTACAAATTTTCAATTATCACTAATCTCTGGTTTCTCTTTAGAGTAACCAACACAATTATATATTCTTTGTTTTCCTTTATTGTAAGCTAACACAATTATATTTTCTTTATTGGAGCTTTTCTTTTTAAAAAGTCACGAACTAAATCACGGCGGTCTTAAGACTGAATTCTGGTTTCTTTAATTCTAAAAATTCTCATAATTAAAACTGCTTACCTAATCATTGTTGCCACGTTAAGTTTTGTTGAGCTTTTTATTAATTTGTCTTTTTCTGTTTATTTTGCAGGTAAGTCTGGGAATGTGGAAAAATGTGGAAAATATGAGGAATGAATCAGGTTCGTATAGGAATTTTATTTATGTCGAGACTGTCTAGACTTGTAATTGAATAATTGAATTTCCTGTATTAAGGTGAGGTAACGTAACTCGCATGATAACTCGAGAGCGCGTACACGGACTTAAAAAAAAAAATAGTAAAATGGATTTCGAAAATGAGACATATCAGGCAACTCCTTCGTGGGGTTGCAATATAAAAATTTCGTTTTCCACTATATATTTGGACACTGCCTGAGAACGCGTCGATGTAGAAGGCTGAAATTTGGTACGTGGTGTTTTGATTATACTAGCAAATAAAAATTCAAAAATGGCCTAAGTCGGGCAACCCCTTCTTGGTGCTGCCATATAAAAATTTAGTTTTTTTTTGCATATACTGAGACTAATTCTAACTTTCTTACATTTTTGATTACAAATTTGCAAGAGTTGTAGTTAAATTGTAGTTAAAAGAAAACAAAAATTTTTGTATTTCTGTTCTGAAATCGGTAATGGCACATAAACTAATGTTTGTAAGCACATATCTGTAGTGGGATGGTAATTGAACATCTGATATCTGTGGATTGGTAAACGGTATTATTAGCAATTAAGAAAGGGAAAATTTCATTTACGGTTGCGTTATTATTAGCTAGAATCTTCTTTGTGATATCAAAAACAATATTGTACCGTTTTGTTAGGTTTGGTGTATATATGTTGCTTTACAGAATAACTCGCATTGATTTATTCTACAACAGTTGCAATCTACCTTAGGATTCATTCGAACTAGCATATAACAATGTGGAGCAATATGAAAAATGTGGCAAAATCAAAGCGTTCAGAAGCAATATTGGATTTTCCATGCTCAACGACTTTTTTATACTCCCTAGAGATCCTAATCTTTTTCGCTATCTTTTTTCACACATAATCAATATCCTCGAATTTTAGTTGATGATCAGATGTGTGCGAGTCTCTAAAGCACTTACATTCCTTACACTGACTCCAATACATACATACATAATTCAATAGCGTCTTGGAGTTTTCTGCAATAAAAATTCTTACGATCACCGACTGTTTGTTTTCTTAGAACTAAATTTTAAAATCTCTTGAAAAGTTTTATTTGTAATACAAAAAAAAAATGTAATCATGTAATCATGATTACGGTTACATTTTCCTAAGATTACTCGATGTAATCATAATTAATGATTGATTTTATCATGATTATTAATCTGATTACAAATGTAGTTGATTATGCCCAACACTGTGCAGTATATATATATGGAAAACTTCTGAACTACTCGATGTAATCATAATTAATGATTGATGGGTAATTATCATTGATGTGTAATCATCATTGATTTTATCATAATTATTAATCTGATTACAAATGTAGTTGATTACGTCCAACACTGTGCAGTATATATATATATATGGAAAACTTCTGAACTTCACGGCGACTTTCGGCAGAAGTACAGAGAATACCCGGCACAAGTTTCACTGGCCTCTTTGGTGACAGTTCCCCGTTCCACACGTTTCTCTCGTGTTGCTTATTCTTCTCGTTGACTTGAACGTCGAAGCTGTTTAGGCTGCTTTCCACATATATATCGGATCAAAGCTATAAACACATTCATTCTCCTCGTCAATCCCAACTGGATGCCAAAGAGTATAAAGGACGATAAATTAGCCGCAATCTCGGATTTTTTTTTTTTTATAGTTGAACGCTAATTTGGTTTCTCAATTCGTTCTCGCAGACTCCGTATCAATTGATGAACAGCGTTTCCATTCCAAGTTCGCACAAAGTTTACGCAATATATGCCATCCAAACCAGGAAAATACGGTGTGAAGATCAAATCTACATATACAGGAAGGACGGATACGTCATATAAAGCAAGGAGAACGTGAGAGATTTGTGACGCGGTATAAGGGTACTCGTCGAAATATTGTTATTGATAATTTTTTCACATTATTCTCACTCGCATGGTTTTTAATGGTGTGCAAGTTATCTTTAGTGGTGACTTTAAGTAAAAACAATGTCTATATTCTGCGGTAAACGATGCCATCTAAAAAATCATGCAAATATTATGGCACCATTGTTCAATTTATTGACAACATAACTATTCCTATGCTCTAAATAACAAACAAAGCGGTCATTATATTATCCATGCTGCATCATATTGAAGAAGTGTAAAAGCACTCCAAGATCCTGAAATAATAGAATATTATAACGGGACGAATGGCGGCTTGGATACAAAAGATAAGATGCTTGCAAGCTATTTTACTAAATGAAGATCCCAGCGGTGGCTAATGGCTTCCTTCTATAATATGCAGTGCTGGCTGAATATATTATGTTAATGGAAAATAGCCGGGCATACAACAAGCCAACCGATTCCTGCCAATGTTTATTTTATTGATAGCATTGGGGAAACAACTGACATTCTCCGTTATCAAATGCGCTCACAGATATTTATCTGAATTTCTGTACGCAACATGGGATGCAAAGCATTCTAGATAGAATGATCCCAATTTCACCAACAACAGGAGCGGCAGTTCCTGCACGAGATGCTTCAGGCCGTCTGGCAGTAAATGTCAACTGCCATGTATGCATGTCGTCACTAAATAACAGGTATATATCGCAAATCACAAAAGTCATTTATATTATCCAACCGTCCAATTTGCAATATCCATGCAGCAATATCGAACAAAAATGTTGCGGATGCAACTGAAAAGTACTTTTTGTCAATTACAGATCCATCACAACACCAAAGTCGGCCATCGATTCTCAAATCAAACGTAGACTCGTACTTATACATACAGGGTGTAACGTAAGTGGCGTGAAACCCGGAAGCTATGGATAACTCATGCTTAGACGAGGAAAAAATTGTATGGGTGGTGGGGGGAATTCTTAATGGTCCCCGAGATAACGGGAATTGGGTCTGTTTTCACATATCACCCTGTAACTTCTCCACTTTACACCCTACGATGATGATTTAAGCTTTGGCTGATACACAATCGCTGTACCTTTCTAGCAGATGATAAATTTTCCCCTCTCTGTTTTGAAGTTAAGGTTCATATTTAAAATTTCGGAATTTTAACTCGTTTGTTCTGATTTAACTACCTACTATTTTATTAAAAAACTGTTCCTCAGCACAAATTTTTTATATTAGATTTTAGAACCCCAAAAGCTTATCTTTAAAATTACTCTTCATAAGTGCCAGAAAGTAGGCAATTATCTTTTGAGGACGAGCTTTTTAAGCAAATTTCACTGGATATGTTAAAGAAAAAGTGCAAAAAACGTAGAAAGGTTCACTTTTTGGGTACAACGTGTGATAAGTAATTTTAAAGCTTAGCATTTGGGCTTCTTAAATCCAATAAGAAAAATTAGTGTTGATGACGTGTTTTTTTGATAAAAATAGTAAACAAAAAAAAAACGAAATTTTAGCTTTTTTGAGCCATAATTTCAAAACGGAGGGAGGATGGGAAAAATTCATAAATCGCTGGGAAATTTCAGCGATTATCTATTTACCAAAGTTTAAATCATCGCCATAAGGTGTACATTTATAGATTTATATATATAGCGGGGCGAGTGGCATTTGCATTTCAGGCATTATTGGCTTATTGTGCACCGCTTGCTTTACAGTTCCTCCAGAAAGCCACTCTTCCCAGGAAGAGCAGTATTTTCTTGATAGAGATTTCTTCGAAGTCGGCAGGCTTTAAGTAGTATGAGCCAAAAGCCTGGAATCTACATTGCGCAATGGTTTCGCATTCACACAGCACGTACTCCGATATTTCATCGTCTTCGAGACATAGTCTACATACATTCTTGGGTGAGATGCCTATCCGATGCATGTGTTTGCTGAGTTTACAGGGGACTGTTAGGGCTCCTGTAATGACTCTGAGTTGATTTTTAGATAGGTTCTTCTTTGAGGAAGGTCTTTTGATGAATCTTTTGGTTCGTCTGGATCCAGTTAATGAAGTCCATTTCTGGTCCATCTGGTTCTAGATCCAGTTTTGCATGGGAAGCTTCACGGTATTGTAAGAAATACCGAAAAAGCGTTCTGGTCCTATGAGGGGCATGGATGCTCTTTTTTGATCAGTAAGTCTACATTTTCATTCCCATCAATTCCCGAGTATCCTGGTACCCACTCAAGTGTTAGGTGGTTGCATGTACCATGGTTCGTTAATGCTTGGATGTATTCCCGCATTAACTTAGTTTTGATCTCAGGTGATGAGAGCCATTGGATCCTTGGCGTTGTGGCCATGTTGTACGACGCAGGATTAGTGTATTAATCAAGCCAAGTTGTCACTAGAAAGAAAAGGAGAATGTTTTAATGGCTATCTGTAAAGATATAAATATTTTTATTCGTGTAAGATCGGCTGAGGTTTTCGTATGCACACCTAGTGATGGCATAAACATCTGCCTGAAGTATTGAGGCGTCTTTTCCTAGGCTTTGATATGTGTTAGCTCTTGGTCTAATGCTATATATATATTTGTGATCCTACTCCTTTCTCGGTTTTAGACCCGTCAGTGTACCAGATTAAGGCTTGATGTGCTTGATTTGTATCTATTTCTTCCGTATCTTGTATTATGATCTTGAAAGGCAGACGGAGATTGTGCTTAACAACCATTTTGCCTGGCATCATATCCAGTATTGGATTTGCTTCAATTCTTTTGGTTAGAGTGCGTAGACTTTTAGAGTTCCAGTCACTATATCCATCTGTCCGGGCTCTGTACACTATTAGTCCAGCCTCTTTTGCAACAAAGTCGTCGAGTGCCGGTAGATTCAATAGTAGCTCTAGAGCGCTGGTAGATGCTGTACGCATGGCACCAGTTACACTAAGACTGGCCATCCTTTGGAGCTTGTTCAGCTTCCTGGTAGTTGTCTTTTGTGTACATTTATTCCCCCATGCTGCTGCAGCATATGGGTCTGATTACCGATTTTAAAGCCAAATCATAATATTTGGCTTAAGTCGCCATGTTGAGCCGGCTAGTTTCCTGCAGTTGCACAGAATTAGTGTACCTTTCTCCAATCAATCCTTTCATCAAGAGTTATCCCGAGATATTTAGCTTCTTTGTACCCTGACACCTTTATATCAAAGAGAATAGGCCTAGTTATGGTCCTCATTTTCTTTCTTTTGGTAAAGGGTATAATTGTTGTTTTGTTAGTATTGACTGATAGCTTGTGTGCAGCAAACCATTCTTGAACAAAATTTAGGGCTTCTTAAAGCTTTCTAGAAAGTAAGCGCGTAATCATGATCAACACAAAGTCATCGGCGTAACGTTGAGATTCAATACCTTGGTTGCTTAGTTGAACTAAAAGATCGACAACCACCATGGACCACAGCAGAGGAGATATTACTCCTCATTGGAGACACCCCCTGGTGGTGCGAACCTCCAGTATCTCATCAGATAGCTGCGTCCTTATTATCCTGGTAGAAAGCATAGCCGGAATCTATCTGTTATGTGTTGTATTCACTGCGTGTCTAACCAATGCAGGCGTTATTGACTTAGCAGAGGTGTTATCAAATGCGCCTTCAATGTCCAAGAATGAGCAGAGAGCTATTTCTCTGTTGTCAGTGGCCCTTCCTATAACATTTGTCAGGTTTAGTAGAGCTAGGCTCTGTTGATTTTCCTTTTTGTTAGGCAAATTGGTTCGGACTTAGTGGATGCTCCTTGAGCGCTACGTCTCTGATGTTCCTTTCCACTATTTTCTCCATTGCCTTAAGAACAAATGAAGTCATGTACCGGCACCTAATCAAGTAGCAAATAATATTTTTCGACACACCTGCGAAATTACAAAATTCCTTGTGCTTTTTCAAGGTAAAATACTTTATTACCAATGTCTAACTAGGATATCCTTTATTTGTTGCTTTACCATTACAAACAATAAGTTCAACATTGCAGAAAGTGAGGACTAGCACGGGTGAAATTGCATCTCTACTTCACGGCTTAGGAAGGAGCTCCCGAGGCGTACAGGATTTCATTCATGTACAAAGCAAAAGGATTGTTTATTATTATACCGAAATGAGTCAGACAAAAAATATCGTAACATGCCCCTATGCTGGAATAACACTTAAGAAAAATTTCCAAGTTCTATTCAACATACATGATTGTCCTTTTAAGGGTCGAACAGGGTACAGTTCGCAAGTGCCCGATGTTTCCAAACATTGAAAAGTGTTCTTGAATGTGTATTTGTATAGTTTCGTCGTTCAGGATTATATACCCCAGAATATTTGCTTCTTGAATAGTTTCCTCTTGGGCAATCGTTGGTGGGATCAACAAATATGGTTTTTAGATAAGAGGTAAAACAGAAATAGGCAATGTCGAGAACAAAAGCCTTCAGACAACTTAAGTCTCTTGTGTATTGATCTTTAGCTGGACAAAACTCGTAAAGCTGTGAATTGTTTGTATGGAGCAGCGAGATAAATAAAGAAAGCTTTGTTCGTTCGTTCCTTTCTATAAGTGTCCTGACAATTTACTTAAATGGATGAAAGGCTCTCAGTAAAATTAACGTTTTTATTGTTTTATTTTCGGTATAAATGGTTTTGTTCTGCTTTATACGTTCTCTCCATTGCCGAAAGAAAATGAGCTGTAGAAATGTCATCATTCATTTTCACTTAAATGTGATTAATTACAAAACGAATTTGAAGCGCGTTACGTTGTCACAAATTGTAATCAAAAACATGGATTTGTTGTATATAAACGTTTGTTTTTATAGGTAGGAAAATTACGTTGGCTAAAGTTTTGGAGAAGATTAATTACACCACTGACAATTTTAATGTATGCAAAGATATTCTAGAATTAATTAGAAGTTTTTATCTTTAAACAGTCAATGAACATTAATTTTCGTTATGCTATACATATACAATTCGAGTATGTTGTTTGTTATTTAGTATTTTTACACAACTAAGAGTTCAGCTATCCAAATTATTATTCAATTTTTTTAAAAGACAAAGCAGATCCTTTCGAATCAATCATAGTATGTCTTTATTTAAAGTTCAGAAATATAAATAAATTAACACATATTTATCTTGTCTGCTATAATTTTGATTTTGGAAATTTTTGCTCTTGGAAATTATGCTCAATGTCATTCCAATGTTCTATGGTTGGGAATTTCACACTTAAATTTGTAAAATTGACTTAAATTATAAAAATTAGCAATTTCATTATAGATATCAAAAAAGAAGAAGAATTTATGAATATGTATGAGAAAAATAAAATATATATTTATTTCAATAATTTTAATATGAAAATGTAGAATTGAGATATTTATGTTTGTTTGTACAAATTAAGTACTACATAAAAAAGAAAATACATTCATACATATGCAGGGTGTCCCGTAAGTCGACGTCAAGCTGGAATCGGGTGATAGACCAAATCATAATAGTTAACAGAAAAATATAAAAAAAATCTAAGTCATGTATTTTTTATATTATAGACATTTCTTTTGTTTTCGAGAAAACGTACACCCTGTGATGGTTTTTTAGCTCCTGTTGCTACAAATCTTTACTCTTTTTTAATTTTGTTTTTCTAATCTTATCCCGAATAGTGCTTCTGCAACCTATTGCTTTAAATTCTAAGCCAACTGCTCCAGCGTGGAAGAAAATGTCACATTTCGCCGAGCCAAGAATAGAAAATCCATACCTCGCCCAACTTTAACTGACTGAACTGAAAAAAAAAGTACTACGCCAGTTTGGCAAGTAACTTTAAAAGTTGAGGATTCTAAAATGGTATAACACTTGCTACATTATTTCTTAGATTGCGGAAAAAAATTTTTTTTTCTCCAAGAAACCCAGAAAAATATTTTTTTACGTACTAAAAATGATTCTAGTATACCTAAAGCATGCCGCAAGATCGCAACTTTAAAATTAGTTTGAGTGAAATGGAGAGTCATTACATGAAGTTTCAGTGAGGGAGATAGTGATGCTTTCAAGTTAGAGTTGCTAACTTTTTGTTAAATTTAGGACAAATTTTTATTTACAAAAGATGTTCAAACTTCCTTCAGCTGCAGCTCGTTATCTTCTTGAAAAAGATCGGGTTATCAGACGGGCAAATCTTCCGTTGTTGACAAATTCAATTGCTTCCGTAATTCTGGTATTCATGTTTTTGTAAAATTCGGTGAGCTATACTTTAAGGCACTCCTGTGCTTTTCCTGGATTGCACGTACCGAAGTACTTGGGTCTTCGTCAACTGCTTAAGTACTAGTCCTCGTAAGGTAAGGAACTTCTTCCATCACCATGTACTTCGTTTGGAGGTCGGCCCTCTGTGGAGAATAGACGGTGCAATTTGTAAAAACTTGATAATTTGACTCGCTAGCGTCACTATCTGGCTCACTCACAATTCATACAATGGCTCTCCGTCTCACTCAAACTAAAATCTTAAAGTTACGGCATGCTTTGGGTATACTAGAATCCTTATTAAATGCGTCAACTTTTAAAGTTACTTGCCAAACTAGCGTAGTACATTTTTGTTTTTCAGTGCAGTCAGTTAAAGTTGGGCGAGGTATGAATTTTCTATTCTTGGTTCGGCAAAATGTGACATTTTCTTCCAAGGTGGAGCAGTTGGCTTAGGCTTTAAAGCAACAGGTTACATGAGCAATATTTAGGATTACATAAGACAAATAAAATTGAATTAAAATAAGTAAAAAACGAGTTTTCAAACAAAACTGAGGCCAAGTCGCATGAAAAAGTAGAAAATAAACTTTTATTCACACAGAGGTTGACTCAGATTTTATTCGCTGACTATCACAGATATCGATATATTTCAGTAAGATCAATCAGACGTAATAAGTGATTTGATTCATGAAGAGAAAGAATATTCAAGAGAAATGTCCCAATCAAAAAATCTGAGTCCACCTCTGACATTTCTCTTGGATATTCTTTCTCTTCATGAATCAAATCACTTATTACGTCTGATTGATCTTACTGAAATATATCGATATCTGTGATTGTCAGCGAATAAAATCTGAGTCCATCTCTGTGTGAATAAAAGTTTATTTTCTACTTTTTCATGCGACTTGGCCTCAGTTTTGTTTGAAAACTCGTTTTTTACGTATTTTAATTTCTGCCTTTTTCACGTTAACTAAATTGGAAAATTCTGCATTTTTCCTGAAACAGATTTATCACTAATCATATCGATGAAAATTTTTCCGATGATTTTTCCGCTTTTCCGGGTTTTCCATGGAGTTTTCCACAAAAGCAACTTTATGCAACTCATTTCGCTCTACAACTTTGTCTTAGGTTGCAAAACGCTCAAACGCTTCCCTTGGTCTGAAAAACTCCGGAAAAGCGTTTTACATGAATTTTCCTCGATTTTTTCTGCAAGTTTTCACCATTGTCGGAGAGAAAGTAATGATGTCAGTTGATAGGGAACTTGATCCTGCATAATTTAGAAAACTTTTTACCGGAAAATTTTCCGGAAAAGTCGGAAAATTCCGGAAATTCTTTTCGGAAAAATCGGAAAACTCTGCATTTTTCCTCAAACGGATTTATCACTAATCAAATTTGTACCAAATTTTCAAATGATTTTTCTCGATTTTCCGGGTTTTCCATTTAAATTTCCGGTTCAAATTTTGACAGATTCAATTGTCACGCGACATGAACCTGTGTACCAAATTTCAGCTCGCTGTGATAACCAAAAGTGGGTCTACGAGAGTGTCGAATATATTAAAGAAATAGAAAAATTCGTGTACGAGTTAAAGGGAATGGCTGACCTCAAAAAAGAGTAAAGATTTGTAGCAGCAGGAGCTAAAAAACCATCATAGGGTGTACATTTTCTCGAAAAAAGGAAATGCCTATAATTTAACAAATACATAACTTAAATCTTTTTTTTATATTTTTATGGTCATTACTATGATTTGGTCTATCACCCGATTCCGGCTTGATGTCGACTTACGGGACACCCTGTATATATAAATAGAATATACAGGGTGTTTCCGCCTAGGAGGTTCAACGACTGCTCAACCTGTATTTTTCTTGCAAAAAGGTGATCAATATAACTTTTTTTTTATAAAAACTGTAAACTCTAGGCTTTCTTCTTTAATTTGACCTATTACACCCTATGTGTTATCTGTATGCGTTAAAGAGTTATTAGCAACATATTCAGGTCATACTGAAATTAGCCGATTGTTTTTTTCATTGACGTGTTTGTAGTCACCAAGTGAACAAATTATTTTTGAAAATAGGTTTCAGAATAGCTTTGAGAATAGGATAAGCGCTAATCACACTTTAACGATTAAACGTATAACAAAAGTTATATTAATGATTTAAAAAAAAAAACAAAAAAAAAAAAATAGAGGTCAACGTAAAAACAAAGGTAAGAAAATCCGAAATTTTTGCTTTAGACAACCATAATTCTTATGGATACGTGGGTGGGTGGTGAGTACGGGGCTTATTGAGCAGTCGTTGGAAAAGACATGAAGTTCTGCATACAATGAGCTCTTAACCATACACCCTGTAACTTTTGAGATTCTGGGTCTTTTGTGAAAAACTGCCATATTAATGGTACAATTTTTTGACGGCATAATCTTAAAAGATTTCCCTAGGTGCTATCAGAACAACCAATCACAATCGATGTTTTAATACTGGGTGGAAAGAAGACTTTGATGACATGACTAAAAAATAGGCGTTTAGTAATCAATTATTCATATCTGGGCAATTGAATTTTCTTACAGATCGCGCTTTTTGAAGGAAGCTGTTATGTAGAATGTTAGAAGATCACAGAAAAGGACTAACTTAAGCAGAAACATGCTCATATCTTCTGAGTTGTTTTATATATCTAGTAACGGAGTTAAACATAATCAGTAATTTATTAAAATTGAGGTTATCAAGCCTTCCAAACACTTCATAGCCATATAAACTAAGAACGAGCATATTTGTGTGGAAAGTCATAGCTCGTAGCGCGCAAAAAGCAGAGACCACCGTATACACTACGTTTTTTTTATGTAAAGTGATTACCCAAAGTGAGTGTGTTATTTATAATTACATATAAATTGCGGGAGGCTCTACCAAAAGCATGACAGTGTCATTAAGTCTAACGGTAGAATAAGGTATCAAGTTTATTCTGAATATAGAGCTAAGTAACGCGATTTTTCAGGATTCAGCATTAGACCATATTGTCTTAATCAATTAATAAATGTTAATTCAATAACAGAGTTGAAAATTATATGGTAGCAATATTCCCTGAACTATTCATTAAAATATCGTGCGTCAGATAGTATACGTCATTATGGCTCGAAAATCAGATCATAATGAAGTACACTAATGAAGTTTTATTTTCCTTCATTATAGCTATAATGATAAAAAATGTGCTAGATTTTGCATATAATATAAATCTGGAGCTCCGCTGTGTATCTGCCGATTTAAAAAATAAGAAGAAGAAATGCAAATCATAAACTTATTAATATTATATTTTCTCATTTGGATATTGTGAAATTTAAAAATAAAATAAATAAAAACAAAGTTTATCGCGCTAATTCTATCCATATATCTTCTTTAATGTCATAAGTATTTCAAAACCAGTTTGACAGTTGAACTTCATTAAAGAAATACCTTTGTGTCTGCAGTTTATAATTAATAATTATAGACTAATGAGTTGTTAGTTATTTCTTCATTAAGACCGCTGTGTTACTAGGGCATTACCTAATAAATTATTCAAATGTTGTTTATGTTTATAGATTAAAGCGCTTCGATGACGTTTTTGTTGCCTAAAAATTTATAAGAGCTATGTTTTTCCAAATATCTATAAGATGTAATCTGACTTTTAAGTATGAAATAAATAACAAAAGTAACCTAATTATTTTACTTATTATTTACTCCTTTGAGTGATATATGGACATATCGGCACTAAATAAATAAATAAATAAAATTCTTTACAGAAGCGGCATATTCTATAAAGAGTTTTATTTCTCCACCGATTTTGTATAAGCATTTTCTGAAGTACTTTATTTAAGATTCGATCACTTCAGGTAGATTTCATAATCATATGCTATTGCGGTAGTGAAAGCTTGTACTACCACTCGTCTCAATTCATATTTGATGAGACGATCAATTAGTTCTATCATACATCGTTCCAGTAATTTTACAGTTCATTTGTGAAGACATCGGCACAGATGGTTAGAAATAGGAGCAGCGACAATAGTTGATGCCGACCGGAATTTATACTAATTTTCAGCCATTAGACAGGGGTATCTTTCTGAACCGGTTTGATTTCCAACTGGGTTAGGGTCAGTATTACGCAGTAGGTAGTCAATATTCCTAAACAAAGCAAAATATGCTGACCTAAATTCCCAGGGAAGATTTGAGCAATATCTTTCGAGTCCCTGAGCTGTCTCATGCAGAAAAAATAGATACACAATGTAAAAACTGAAGAAAAAAAGAACATAGCCGAAATGAAGGAAAGTAATGTGGAAAGCTATTTTTTGTTAATTTTCTTATTAATCAAGATTTTCCATATACATACATAGTTTTTCGAAGTTCTCTCATCTTGGAAATTTTTGATAAGACTCCTTTTGGATAACTATGGGTTTTCAGCGATTGACAAAATAATGAGTGTTGTTAAGATTATGTCCGTATTAATTAGATCAAAGGAAATATTATCTATTGTCCTGGCTTTATCATTGACCACGAAATCGATAACGATTATCCTGTTTGTTTCTGGTTAATTCTGAAATATTTATTAATTCAATTACACGGGCCAAAAATTATGGATAAGTCAAAAAAGAACAATTGTAGTTTCATCAGCATGAGAACAGCCAAAAGGACTTCAGTGCCTTAATAGTGGGTTTGCGAAACGAAAGGATAATGATGGCTGATAGCTCGATTGATATAGGTTTTGGGGAGTATTGCGTATATTGGTCCTGCTTAAAATACAGTTGGGATTTAAGGCCTTGAAGATTCTGCATTTAGCCCCATATATAGCAAGAACAAACCCTACTCTACTGTTTGCTTTCAATTCATTTGTATACCTTGCATAATTAATACTTCTTGAAAGCGTAGTTCACTAGTTCAACATTGTTGCCGTTCTTTTAGAACTACATTGAGTGGCTCTATTCTAGTTTTGGGGTAGGTATATAAAAAAAAAAAGATATTTCTGTCATTTGCTCGATATATATCTACGGTTTGAGATACTTAGATTACCAATTAGGTCTCCTGACTTAAACTATTTCAACTTAGTAGTTTAGTTGCACTAGAGATTCGTTTCATTTTTACCTATTGATGCAAAGGTACACTGATTAGTAAGACCATCATTACTGCAATTGGATGGATACTTTAAGCAGCAGTAATTTCAATGTGAGTCACTCGTATGGAGTCGTTATAGTTATCTTGTTTCTTTTCGTAATCGAAGTGGTACCTGCTTTCCTGAAGTTTATGCTCAGATCTCTATTTATGCATAGTTTCATATTGCCGAAAGAGCATTTTCCACAAAGTCGGATATTCCCTGGTCATGTTTGCGCCCAATATTGATAACGAAGCTATCCATATATCCCAGTAGCGGATCCAAGGGGTGGGGGAGGTCACGGGTTATGAAAGTAAAAAATATTTACTTAATTGAGTTATTTAAAAAAAATATTTTTTTTTATACAAGGTGATTCAGATTAAGATACCTTCCGGTATACCACACGATTCCTTGAGGTAATCTGATCAAAAAATTTTTTCACATACCCCCCTAGAAACCTTTCTTTAGGAGTTGTGGCTAGTTGAAGATTTCGCCAATATTCGTGAACCCTGATGGGAATAAATGAGTATAACTTTTGAACCACCCTATAGATTTTGGTTATTGTTGGCTTATTAAATATTATACTTTTAGTAAAAAAAATTATATTCAATATATGACACATCATCCACACCGCTTAATGCGGAAAGCTTCATAGTACCTCACTACAGTACTGCTGTGGCTAAACTAAGCGACTTACGGCGCTCTAGATATTTTTTTTCTCAATTTAATTTGTAAGATGACCCCCCCCCCCCCCTTAATTTCAATGCTAGACCCCCCACTCATATAACCTTGTACTGTAAATGTATTATGAGGAGAAATTACCTACTGTAATTACTTGTATGCTTTTTATGGAATTCATCAAGTTAACCGTGGAGACTGCAAAACTCTTTTCCATAGCAGCTATTTTAATTGAGTCGCAAAAGGTGTTGTCGAAGGCACTTTTCAGAAATATTTGTAAATAGTCTTTTTTTGTCGATGTTTTTGACCAAGGTATGAAGTAAAAGTAAAGTAAAAGTAAAGTAAAAGTAAAGTAAAAGTAAAGTAAAAGTAAGGTATAGCTAGGATTTTTCCATCGACTTTAGAAACGTAATTCGGGGCTATACAAATTGCCTTTGGTCTTGCTAAAAAACTTATAGGATTCGGGGTTTTTGTACCTTGCTTGATAATGGAAGAGATAGGAAATCAGTCATTATAAAACTGTTTGTATAATATCCATCTTCTGGTTCAATTTTGACTGCCTGAATGACCACTACATATTGGATTTGTTAAACTTTTCTAGTTGTGTTTTGGTTTTTTAGGAGTAACATTTTTAGTAGAGCTTTCCATTGTAGTTCCATGAGTATGACATGAAGAGGTGGCCTATCTTCTTAGTGCTAATGACGCAAGGCTGTAATGAAACCAAAGGTCGTTTCCTATACGGGATTCATTATTGTAATACATATGGATGAGGTGCCTCTTACCCCACAATACCGAATTCAATTAGGCAGCGTATTTCTATTATTTGAATCATGTTCTTGTTTTAAAAGACGGAATAAAAATGAATAATTTCCATACCAAGGTACAATAGTTCCTAGCTTAACCTTTCGTCTACAGAGGGTGTCTGACGTTATTTTTCTCTACTAGAGGAGTTTATTTTCAAATGCTACAACGAGGAACTATAAATAAACTGGATAAAGTTAGCAACAATTGTGGAATTTTGTGCGATAAATGATTTTCTGTCAATTCCCATTCTAAAGTTAAAAAAATAAAACAAATAAAAACGAGAATTTGTAGTTATCGAAATGAATTGAATTTTTATAAGAAATTTGTTCAAAATTTCTATGGAGATTTTTAGCAGAATGCAAATAGAGAATAACCGGGAGTATGCCACCGATACCGGCTATTCTTAAGAATTTAAGATACCAATTGACTACCCAAGCTTATTGTGAGTTAAGATTCTTTTTAATACGTTTATAACTTATAGCTGTATCGATTTCTTGTGGCAATGAATATTGCTCCCATATGTTTTTTTTTCTTTTTGTAACACAATTCATTCACTTGAAATATCTTATGGACCCTTTTGAAGTAATGTCATTGCAGGTAGGTATAGGAAAGGCCTTCTCGGAGAGACCGTCTCTATTCCATACAATAATTAATAATTTCTAAACCGTGAAAATATCTTCAGGTCCGTTTTATAATTTTGCACCTATTCATTTCAACAAACTACCAGGATCTCTCTAATTGATTATATTAAAGTCAAGATGAGTATTTGTTAAATTATGATAATTAAAAAAATAAAATCAACCACAAAATATTAGGGAACAATAGAAGATGGAAATTGCTGACCTCGAATGACTTTGAAAGCCGTTTACTCTTCAGATAAAAGATAGGTCCCCTTTTTTTAAATTAAAAAAGGGTACTTTCCGCCCCTCTTTCAAAAGCAATTATAAACAACAAATTTTATAATAGGTCACGTTTCAGTTAATTTAGAGTACTCCCAGATCTTTACAATATTTCATGATGATAAGGTTCCTGTTTTAATGCCGGTATGAATGTTTGTGGGATTAATATTAATAATGTCATCTTCGTACATCCTTAGTGTCTATATGTATTAGATAAACTGGTCCCTTTCACAAATGTATATCAAGTATAAAATCATCCCATAATATCTCTAAAAAAATGTGTGTTTCATATAAGTTGTTTCTTTTCTTTATCATTTCAAGTAAGTAATTCTGTCCGGATTCAGACGCCTGGGTAATTGGAGTTGGACACATATGAAATGCATCCGTCGTAATTTTTATTTTCATCATATCTGCTTTCTGAGTTGATAGTTTGTATGAAAAATATGCAATCAGTCTGTGCCCGTTGTGATACGACCAAGCTACTTAAAAATTCGCTATTTCCTAAAGTGATATCGTTCAAGAACTTCTCAATATATATTGAATATAAAAATATGTCAAATTAGGCTGTATTTGCAGAAGTCTTCTTGGATTACACATATATTTATTTTATGCTTTGATATTGATGGTATTGTGAAAGGCAACGGTAGTGTAATTGATAAAATTTTGTGTTCTTGTTCTATGAGTATGGATTTGATCTCTATCGGCACCCACCAATTGTTGAACTTTATTGGAGCCAATATGAAGCCAATATGAAAGCCAATTTGAAATCATATATAAAATCTTCGCATTTAATTGTCAAATTTGAGTCTGACAAATCACCACTAGACTATCGAGTTTGGTAAATAATTTTACACGCTTTTATTATATTTTATTTGTCTGTTTGTCGGTTTTTTATCTCCAAATTTAATAATCGATTTTTCACAAGCTTGTCGATTATAGATCTCTGCAACTTTCAATATTTATGTATATCCGATGTGATTTGCTCGGTATTTTGAGGGAATAAATTAATTTTAATATTTCATATAGATAAAAATTTAGGTCGGATTTTTTTCAATTGAATAATGCAATGGTGATAGTGAAAAATCGATTACAATTTTAATATGCGAAGTAATAAAAAAAAACGTATCATGTACTTTTATATCAAATCATATCATATACATATATTTCGAAAATTGTACACAAGATTCATGGTCTTATATTTAAGTACAATTTATTATAAATTCGGGAAAGAAAAAATAATAATGAAAACTTAACAGTAATTTAAGTACTACTACTAACTTATTTAAAAAAATTGAAGATACAAATTAAAGATTATAGTTTAAGAAAAGAAAGGAGACAAGAACAAGAGTTTATACAAGTAAATGGTAAAAAGTAAAAATTTGAAAACACAGAAAAAGAAAGATTAAAATCACACAGGAGTTTACCACGACTCGATAAGGCATAAAAACTGCTGTCATCAAAGTGGGAAACTACTAATGAGCTTTTTAAATTCGTTGACAGAGGTTACGCGACGTATTTTAGTAGGTAATGAGTTCCATAGGCGAACAACCTGGTCAATGTAAGATCCTTCAAAAGTTGGTGAATAGAAACGTGGAATTTGAATGATACATCCTCTCTGAGATTGCAAGAATTGAATACCGCTATAAAGATATTCAGGCACACCCCTGTGAATGAGATTATACAGAAACACGAGGGCTTTTCGCTTGAGATGTGTGTCCAAGGAACAGCCAACAATCGATGATCTGTAGGGCGTGATATGTGTCGACTTATGTAGACCGAAGACAAAACGTACAACATCATTGAAGGTAACTTCAAGTTTTCGTTTGCAAACTGAGTCTAGCTTAGGAAAGATTAGGCTTCCGTGGGTAAAGTGGGGCATTAGCAGCTCCCTAACCAGTCTCAGTCTGAGGTTCACAGGCAGAATATTGGCAGATAGCCAAAGTCTTCTTAAACTACCATATATTTTACCAACTGTGGTCTTAATGTGATCACAGCATTTCAACCGGGTGTTGAATTTCACTCCCAGATTTGACATACTATCAACAAAAGGTGGCCTCACATTATTGAGGATAATAGGAGGAATATTATCACTATCTAGGTCCGAGCTATAAAAAGCGATGCAATGTGATTTACTAGCATTGAGGAACAGTTGATTTTCTCTAGACCATCTGCAAATTTCAGATAGGTCATCGTTTATTCTGCTAATACAGTCCTCTATACGGCCAGGAGGTCTGCTTAGGTATAGCTGTACGTCGTCCGCATAGAGATGTAGATTAACGTAAGGGACTATAGGTCATTTATAAGGAGGCTAAACAGGAGAGGTCCTAAACTTGATCCTTGTGGAACTCCACAGAACACTGGCATGAGCGAGGATGCAGTCTCATCAACAATCACCTGTTGAGACCTGTTCGAGAAGAAATGCGATATAAGCCTGACGGCAGACGGCGAAAAATAAAAATTCGAAAAAGTTTACGGAGCAGCTTAACATGCACAATACTGTCAAATGCTTTAGAGAAATCTAGAAGCACCAACACACCAATATCACCCTTATCCAGAGCCAATCGCAAATCAGATGAAACCTTGAGCAGAGCAGTTTCGCAACTGTGTTTTTCACGAAAACCAAACTTAGTTTTCGTCAAGAGCTTATTACAATCTATATGTTTCATAATCTGAGTTTTCATAATTCTTTTTAAGACATTTCCAAGAAAGCTTAGAATGCTAATTGGTCGATAGTGTGCCAAATCAATCGGAGAAGCTTTTTTTGGATATTGGAAGGACCTTACCCACTTTCCAAATGTTAGGAAAATGCGAAAACATTACAAAGGTATTCATAATGTGTAGAATATACCGGGAAATGTAAGGGAATATCAGCTTAATAAAACGGGGATTTATTTCATCAAAACCAGTCGTCAGGGACTTGATAGAGTGTACAGCTTGATACAGTTCCACATAATCAATACAGCCGAACGAGAAGCAATTTGCACTTTGATCTCGTAGCGAAAGTAATGATGTAATCGGTTGCTGACCGATAGAGAGATTCGAGCAAGACCCTTCAGTAAAGTATCGATTTAACTTCTCTGCTTCAAAGGGACATTTTGAGACTTTATTCTTATAAACAGATGCTCGTCTTAAGTTGTCCCATAAAATTTTGGAGGGTAAGCTAGTTTCAAATTTAGAGGAGCAAAACTCGCGCTTAGCCTTCTTAATAGCAGAACTAACTCTATTTCGTTCTTGCTTGTATAGATTATGAGCGTATGCAGTTTTAAGTCGTTTCCACTGCCGAAATAAAAACTCCCTTTCCTCAATTAGAGAACGAATTGCTCGAGAACACCAAGGATAATTACATAAACGAATGCTTTTAATTTTAATAGGTACATATTTATTGAATAAGTGACTAATTAGTTCATCTAATTTCACAAGTTGATTCTCCGCCGAAGGAAGACAGAGAATGTCATTCCAAGGTAGTGACATACACTCATCAAGGAGACTAATCATGTCAAGATGCTTAAAATCACGAAAATTGAAAACTTTTTCATGAATATTCATAGCAGGTGAAATATTGTAGGACAGGAAAAGCAAATCGTGATCAAGTATACTTGGTGGACTAAACTGATTACAAAAGAGGATCTTATCGGAATCAGTTACTAAGAAGAGATCTAGAAGCGACGGGTTAGAGCAGTTATAAAAAGTAGGCACATAATTCACAATATTCAACTGCAGGGAATGAATTGCAGATAAGAAATTATCAGTCATAGCATTCTGACGCAGAATATTAACATATAGATCGCCCCCAACTAAATCGTCTCCAAATCTGTGCACCATGCGTGATAACGAATTCAAGAGTTCGCCAGCGTGTTCTTCAATAAAAATACTAGGTGGTCGATACACCGCACACAAAATACATTTACAAGACCCCAGCTCAACATCAATACATAAGAATTCGGTGACCCTATTTACTGATGATTCCACAATTTTGGCCTTGAAAATGTCTTTTAATTAAATAGTTACCCCACCACCCCTGTGTGAATGTCGATCATTTCGAAGTAGTTTGAAGCCAGGTATCGAGACATATTATGAGGGTATATGGCTCTGCAGCCATGTTTCACTCACAAGGATAGCATGAATATCTGCGTTGCAATAAATTTGAAGCAACTCATCAATTTTATTGCACAAATTTCTAGCATTAATCGTACACAAATGCAACCCCTGAGAGCGTCCACAAAAGATATTTAACATGGATCTTACTCTGTCCAACTCGCAAAGACTGCTAACAGAACTCATCTACACCACCATCCACAAAACCACCGTCAACAATTAACATAATAAATATACCATTTCCAGCTGGGTTCAAAAAGATATTGTAATTAGATAGAGTGCAGAAAAAATAATTAGAAACAATTCTAAAAAATCCAATTTGCGAACTACTAAATATAAAGTTACTCAGCATAGCAGATTTTATGCAAAAATTAAATAATATAAAGAAGAAGAATAGATTAAAATGAAGGATTTAGCTATTCTAAGAATATGTATTTCGTGAAAACAAAAAAACATGCCATTCCAATGCATTCTAAAATCATAAAAACATAGCTGCTCATTTTACATTACTCGCTGGTTCCAACAGGTCAGGTAGCTGACTCAAACTTGTCACCTTCACAGCACGATCATCTGGTTTGATCTTAACAAAAACAAAACCATTTGTAGTAAACAGTTTTGTAAAGGCTTAAACACAATTGCGACGACAGACGACAAACGATGACGATATATCGCTGTCAAACTTCTAAAAGTACAGCGTCTTATGCGAATGCACCAAATTGCGACGAGCGACGTTGAGCGATCGACGAAATTATCGTCAGGATTGATCAGTTTCTAATTTTGCCGTCGTCGCTGCAGTTCTACCAACAAAATTAATCGAATTGAAATTTTTTTGGCATTCAGTTTAGTCTTTTCTAGGTGGTAGAATCCCGCGGTAATATTAAAATAATGAGCTTTGAGGAAAATTTGATCGAGGAAGTACGAAATCATAGAATAATTTATGATTTGCAAGACAGGCAAGACAAGTGGACAAAAAAGACGTGGTTTGAATTGATATTTCAAGGCGTTTAATTTAGTTAATTTCTGCATTTTCAGTTTTTTTTTCCACACTTTGGTTCATTGCATTTCTTTCAATATAATATTGAATATTCTTGATAAAAATCTCATTTTAAAATTCTTGAAACATTTAACAAATGAAATTTCAATATCTTCTTCTTTCACAATCGTCGCTCATCGCCTGTAGTTGCAATTCGGTTCCAAATTTTTCGACTGCCTGCTTCGCAGCGAATTTCTCGTTGTCGTCTGTCGCTTTATCGTCCCAATTGTGTTTAAGCCTTAATTCTACCAGCCTTTCGTATGCGATCGGCCTCACGAAAAATATGCTGATTATTTGGCGATAGGCTCTCATTAACATAAATATTCCCCGGTGCAGAGAAACCTTTTAACTGGTTTAGCTTAACACCACCCGACCTCCTGTATAAAGAGACGAAAGTGCGACGCTCATTTGGACAAGAGAATTTCACAATGAATGCTGAATTTGTGTAGTGCTCCCGCTTCTCATTCTGTCTATTCTCACCAACCTTATTCCGAGATGCTGATCTCAAACGAAAAGAGTCAAAGTGCTGTGATAAAGAGTGACCGATCATGGAGGAAAGATCACTCACTATGGATTTAACATTTTTCACTGCTATTAATAAAATTTCACATTAATAGCATTATTCCAAAGGCTATGAGCCCCTTATTTCTAAAGCACAAGTTGTATTACACACAAGCCTTATTCTTGGGACTATAAAAAAAATACAAAATACGACTCACATAAGACATGCAAAAAAAGGGAGATAAGTAAATATTGGGAAGGTGAGAAGGAGAGAGGCGGCGCAGCACAGTTGCGAGGTCTGCTCGTTGCTCATTGGAAGCAAAGTAATGAAGCCTGCGGTTGTGAGTCAAGTCAATTCCGACGTGCAGACTAGCCCCAACCTGAATTATTTTAAGTTTAAACACATTTACAATAATGAAAAATTGAAAGCATTGAAATTATTGAAAAAGTTTTCGGACTTGATATGAAAAAGAATAAAAAGATCCTTTATCTTCCTATACATGTTTTCGTCGTTGACAAACAACCAGCTCCATTAACTTATTTCAATGCAAAATTATAAAATATTTAATTTAATTAGGAAATAGTAATTTATAAATAATCATTAAAGCAAGATATGCGAAAAACTTATCGTTTCTTGCTCTGTGCTCCCAAGCAGTTTCCGAGTTCATCTTTTACAAAACAACTTCATCCAATTCAAAAAAATCATGTCTTCAACTTTCTTCTAACAAAGATTGGCTTCTTTCTTTTGTTTCTTATTCCAAACTTGCTAATTTGAAACGGTCTAAATTAATTGTGCTAAATTATTTATTTTTACAAAAATGTTCCTCATTGATTGCAGGCTTTTTGTATTGGTCGGCATAATATTATTTGTATTTCTTAAAGGATCAAAATTTTGACAAATTTAGCTCTTTTCGTAACTCTATCCACGTTCGTTATAATTCTGAATTGGGATAAAATCTATTTTAATTTATTAAGCAGCGTAGACTTTAGATTAATGACGATTAGCTTCGATCCTTATTATTGCGCATAATATGAAGAGAAAAATTGGCATTACTCAACTTTTAATTTTAAATATAAATCGTGAGTTTCTATAATAGGCTAGTGCCAAAATGGATTGTGAAGGATAAAACGGAAAAAATTAATAACAGGATCAGACGAAAAATTTTACTAAGGTACTAAAGTTTTTTTTTTTTTTTTGTATTACAAAATTATGTTTTTTAAATTAGGAAAGTTACTAGTTTCCGAGGTATTTACATTTCTCGAGAAAAAAACCAAAATTTTCCATGGAAAGCTTTATGGTTTTTTTTTTTCGATTTAAATATTCTATCTGGGGTAATTTTAACCGTTGAAATCGCTACTTTAAAATGGTTTATATATGTTGATGGTTTATTTTTAAAAAAACCGCTTAAAATTGCGAAAAACCAAATTAAATGACTTTCCAGATCACGAATTTTTCAATATTTTTTATGATTTTCATTTTTTTTTAAATATTTCTGCTAATAATGGATTAAATTGCAATGACAGAATTTTCTGTAATTACTAAAGTTGAATGAATTTAATTGAAGAAAGCGGCGAAAATCAACAAATTAATAAAAATCTTTTAAGTTATGCATATAAACGTGATAGATATATTTACACAAAAATTGTGAATTCGAAAATATATTACAAATGTACATCGAATAGGTACTTATAAAACGTTCAAGCCCGCCTAAAGTTATCAAGTTGGGGGGGGGGGGGGGGGGGGTTATAGGGGCTGGGCTAAGAGAGTAGCCGAGGTAATTTTGGAGTAGTTTGTATTCAGTCATCTAGTTGTGTGGAAGTATTTCTGATAACGTCTGTTAGAAGACCACGTGGTGATTGAGTATTTTAATTAAAAAACATAACAGAAATCAAGAATCAGCTGTCGTCATAAAATAGCAAGGCAAATAAATTATTTTGAAGTAGTACCTAATTTAGCTCTCGAAGACGTCGATGCAATAATTATAAATACTGCTGTTGAACCAGCAAAACACGATGATAAAACTGTCGTTGTCGTGGGTCAAGATATTCTGCATCAACTAAATTCATATGGTCTCAGTATTTTTTTCCACAAACCAGGCTCAGGCAATGAAAAGGATTCATTTTATACATCTAATTGTTTAAAAAACGAATTTCTTTTCACTCTTTTTCGAATTCTGATACAACTTTCGGTTTTGCTTGAAAAGGTAAAAAATTATTATTGAGCAACAAAAATTTATTAAGCCTAGCTAGTATTTTTTTTTTAAAGATGCAGTTCAAATAACCAATGCAAAAAAATGGATCTCAATTTATAGCTAGTAAATTAATAATTGCCAACTATCAATTCAACTTTCAAATTGGAAGAACTACTTCCAACTGAAGGAGCAGCTGCATAACCCTGCTAGACAACGATAATCATAAAGTTATTTAATGGGGCTGGAACGAACATCTAGGTATACTCCCACTCTAATTTAGCCCAAACAATTCAGACTTAATTCCCGAAAAATTATTAAGAATTATTAGATGAAGCTGTGAAAGTGGTTGTAGTTAACAAAGATGTGGCTGCCGAAAACACGACTTTAAAATCTACCAATTTATGTACTTGCTGTAATTAAAACTACTTAAATAGAGATAAAGAAATATTTGAAGACGTAAACGATTCGGAAGAAATTATTGAAAAAGACCCAGCAAAGAGTCTTCATAGTGAAATTGAAGAACTCGAAGACCTGGATAATCTCAAAGATCCTCCGGAATTTGAAAGTTTTATTGATGAAGACGAAGAATAATCACAATGCAAAGGATCTACAATTTTATTAGAATTTTATAATTCCTCATAAATTTTTTATTTAATAAAAAATATCTATAAATTAATTGTTACTTAATAATTATGTATTCAAATTAATTCATTCAAATATACTTAAAGCAGATTGCTCATCGTTATACTATTTATTTAGTGAAAAAATAGTGAAATATACGTTAATAAAAATGCCCACTGAGTCCAGTGAGTTTTAACTCTACCTTACGACTTTCAGGATGGTAAGGGAATTACCATGAAAAATTTAAGTTTCAGGATGATTTCCGACTTTGTCTTTAATTAAATTGATTTAACTTTAGTAATATTGCATTAAAGTATATTCTGTCATTGAAATTTAATCCATTTTTTACATACTATAAATAATAAAAGAAATTGAAATTTTAAAGTAGACATTTCAGCGATTAAAGTGAGCCACAATAGAATATTTAAAGCGAGAAAAACATCAATAAAGTTTCCCGTGGAAGATTTTGGTTTGTTTTTTTTTTTTTTTTTTTTTTTGAAAATTGTAAATATGGGAAACTACTTATTTTTCAAATAGCAAAAAAATTGTGCTTAATGCAAAAAAAGGTATACTTACGCAAAATTTCATGTAATTTGAATTATTTTTACGAAAGAAAATAATAAAAAACTGGAAAATCGGGTTTCCGCCATTTACTCGAAAAGTTTTAGGTTATGTTGAAAAACGTATTGTATGAAAGTTCTAATTATTTTTATTATCTATAACTTTCGCGAAAAATATTTTCCGCTAGGAAGTCACATTTCGCCGAAAAAAACACTTTCAACCCCTTAACATCCCCCCCACCCCTCCCCAATTTCGGAATTTCTCTTTATCTCGTGTTTAATTTTTGTTTTTTCTCTTAATTATAACCTTAACTTAATTTTCCGGCTGGTTATTAATGTTATTAATTTGTCTTTTCGAAAAAAGTATTGGCACCAGTCTATAAAATAAAGTAGCGGATTCTTCATTGAAACCTACATAAGGAAAATCGATGAACTTACTTTAGCTTTTTCCTACAATCTTCATATATTCATAATATAACATTTCTTTATATGCTGATTAGTACGTAACCAGTTCAATTACTCTCAATTTAATTCCTTTATGTGTGTGCAGGCAGATGAACAAATTCCCCTCGACGCAGTAGTGATGTCGTGCTAATTTTGGTATTCCTGACAATTATCAATCTGCCATTCGCTTTCTTTCCTTTGGTACTTAAAATTGGTGAAATCCTGGCAAGCAAAGCGGTGACTGCGTTTGATGCCATTGGAAGAGCAAGGTCTTGTAAATCGCTTTACTTGGATTATAATCTTGGTCCTGTAGAATTATTAAGGGTGATTTTCATTCGGGTTTTGACCTCCTTCCATCAAAACTGCTTGCAGATAATTTAATTTCAATATTGTTGTAACAGGATCAACTGAAAATGTTTCCTAAAAATCTTTTAGGGCAGCACAAAACCCGTAGCTATCTTTATCACAAAATTAAATTTTTTGGTCAACGCATGTAAAACTATTAAAAGAACAATATTTGTACTCTGAAAATGAAAAATTCATCAGACTAAGCCCGTAGTAAGAAAAACATTATTCCAAAATTTTCTTGTATTAGTTTTTTACTAAATCTGTCTATAAAGGTTAATTGCAATTTTTTTTTAGGTATATATATGTAGTATGTACATTATGTGGCGATGGGATTAAATATTTAATCACCGCATCCTATTAGCTGACGATTCCGATTGTCGAATTACCCTCAAAAGTTTACTTTTCATATAAAAGCCTTAATTTCGCGTGAATGTATGTAGGGTGTTTCCGCCTAGAGTGTAGAAGGGTGGTCCACATCAACCGTTTGGGAGACACAGGGTGATTAAGAAATTACGCTAGTTTTTCACAAAACTCCCTGTATCTTAAAAAGTACAAGGTGTACGGTCACAGTCAATAGTTCATTGTATGCAGAGGTCAAGTTCATTGTATGCAGAGGTCAAAGTAAAAAAGGTAAGAAAATTCGAAATTTTTATTTTAGACCATAACTCTTGGGAGGAGAGAGCTCGTTGGGAAGGCCATCAATACAATGAGCTTTTAAATGCGACCGTTGGCCCTGCACTTTTTAAGATACAGGGTGTTTTGTGAAAAACTAGCTTTTTTTCTTAATCACCCCCCCACCCCTCCGCCCCTTCCTTCCATAGAATTTTTTATTTGGCGAGGTGAGTACTGTCACCTCGTGGTCTATTGACCTTCTAGGTGGAAACACCTTGTATACTATTTTCCAATTTTAGCTTATTTCTAAAAGAACATAAATGCTTAAATTTATGTACATATTTAAAATACCCTAATTAGTTATATAAAGGAGCTATTTATCGAAAACGAATACTTTTCCCCATAAATAGGTAGAAATAGAACTGGAATGAAATTTCTAGAAATAAAAAACGAGATACCCGTAAAAAGTGAGATCAATAAATACCTTTAAAAAAAATGGAAAAAAAAACAGGCAAAATTATTTCCCTAGAAAGAAGTGTCAATTTTCACTCAAAGAATAATTCTGGGTAAAAAGATAGCTACTGGGTAAATTTCGGTATCATGAATTGAAGAACTTTTCATAGACACTGCAGCAACAGAAAAAAATGTTGCCCTAGGGATTTTCATGTGATATTGTCATCTACGTAGAATGTGTAAAACATTTTGCGATGAAAACTTTTCACAGGTCTTTCACTTTCATATACCAACACGACTTCCTGTTCAAATTAGATACTAGACTTCTCCTAGAATTGCAGGATATGATAGCACCAATTCCTTCTGTTCTGTGAAAGCTGTTAAGCTCAATTGCATTCTGCACGTTGCTACAGGTAATACTCACAGTAAACTTGTAGTGTACAAATAAAGATTTATAACAATATATGAGGGCTTGACGCCAATGTCAACTGAAAATACAGTAATATGAGAAAAAATACAGTTAATTACATACCAAGTAATAAATCGGAAATTACATAAAATAATTTGTCATTAATATTATTAGGGAGTGAAAAATTGTTTACCTATAAAATGAGCATAATAATTAATAATTTAAATTTAAATACAAGTAATTAATTAAATTATCCGAACAATAATTTTAAATAATTATCTTATATTACCATCATTGTTCCCCAGAAATAATCAGAATGGGAATATGAGCATGAATATGAATTGTGTAAAAGTGTTATAGGAAAACAGCTTATAATTAATTGCTAAATCCATCCATATTCATATTTATGTATTTTTAATCAATCCTTCATGGCCATTAGTACTTATCAGTAATATGCATGCATACAAGCTCCATTTCAACGTCATACACTCAATTCATTCAGGGCGAGTATGAAAATTAGAAGACTCCGATATGATGATCGAATTCAGATAAGTAGTAAGAAAAAAAAATAATTTCATACAATTTTGTAAATCGCTTAATTGTTTAGCTACAAAAGCAACTGAATTGGATGAAAATCGTGGGCAAAACCTATCAATAACGTTGTGTGAAGAAAAAGTTATACGCTATAATCCAAACAGGCTACCTTACCCCTAAGAAGATGAGCTTCATGATATTATAAACGACCTGAAGGAGAATAAAAAAATTGAAGAATCTAATTCAAAGTATGCTAGTCTAATCCGGCTATAGGTAATCATTCGCAAGAAAACAGGAAAATATGGAATGTATATCGATTACCGTATATTAAATGAAATCAGGGGGTAGTTCCCTTCTCTACATCGAATATAGAAGAAGAGGTTAATCGGAATCCACATAACCTCCGGAAGGACATTATCAATTTCCCAAAATACCCTTTAACTTCATAAATGACAAAACTTGCTTTATGAAGCTGATGTCGTCTACGCATCTGAATGACTACGAAAAAGATTCGGGTCTACTTAGATGACATAAAAAATATTGAGAAATTTATTTAGAACACAACAGAAATACTTGAGATTTAACCAGAAATAAATAAAGTTTTATGCTGAATAAGACTTTATTCCCAAATCCTTACGCCTCAGCGTCGAATTCGGAAAATATAAAAGTAATCGCAAAACAAATTCTTATTTATGAACTCATCGTGACACTCACTGACATGCTCATTAATAAGCTTATCGTGACACTCATTGATATGCTCATTAATAGGCTCATCGTGACACTCATTGACTTGCTCATTAATAAGCTCATCGTGACATTCATTTACATGCTCATTAATAAGCTCATCGTGACACTCACTGATATGCTCATTAATAAGCTCATCGTGACACTCATTGACATGCTCATTAATAAGCTCATCGTGACACTCACTGACATGCTCATTAATAAGCTCATCGTGACATTCATTTACATGCTCATTAATAAGCCTCTCGTGACACTGATTATGTACTCATCGACATGCCAATCTAATATTGTAAACTACACAAAAGAGAACCGAGGTATACATTTATTAATAAGTGAAGGAGATGCAATATCTCATTTATAGTAACTGTGAATAAGTAAGTAAATGATTTTTTTCCCGGTTTTGATTCAAACGCGAATAAATTTCATCAGGACATTCATCTGATTACTCATGAGGAGTTAATTGATGAGCTCATCATGATTTGTATTTGTTTCGTCATGGCAATAATAAAATAGTGTTTTAAGGGGGACATTTTTTATATCCAAATTGCTGTCTAAAATAATCAAATCATTAGCGCCCCCTTACTTTAGGTAAAACAAATATAGGGCTGCCATTAAAAAGAAGAAACCTTTTGACATTTCTCAAATTAACAAATAAGACATTATTTAAACTTTCGCATATATTTCTGTTTTTGTTGTATTTATTTAAAATTATTTTGCGCGAATAATTATAAAACAGAAAAACGTTTTTCCACCGGAATTTCGGCGATTGTTTGTGCAACATTGTACCGCACAATTCATAATTGTAAATTAATAGCTTAACAGCTTTCAAAATCACTGATCTCTATAGCACTATAAACTATAAGCTTCCGAATTAACACAAGCTAAAATTACTTAATATTTATTAAAATAATTAAATATCACAAAATTTCACTGAACTCCCGGAGCTCTGAAATGTTTACTTTCAGAAACGTCAAAATGTAACTAATTTAGTTAGGATTGAACGTCAAAGTGTGGCTTATTCAACAATATATTCGCTCGATATTCTGCTTTCTTATTAGTTACTTAGTCGATGGATTTGTTACTGAATGGCAGAAAATAAAGCTCCCAGTTTTGAGTTTTCGAATAAAATTATGCCGTGTAGTATAGTGAGCTCTCACACAAAGCTTTCAAATTAGTTCCACACGCAGAAGTAGTACTTATATTTCTAGATTTTAACAGCAGTATACATAATCAATGATACCTTTGTTGATATGGCTAACATTTATTCCCTTCTTTATTCTCCTCTTATTTGGGTCAATGCTATAGTCCGCTCCACAAAACCTGAGCTATTAAGGTCACTAGAAGGAAATTTGTAAATTTGTACCATTGTGTATGTTCCAAATGGTAAAAGAGCTTTGCAGAGAATCGCCAATGAAAAAAATTAAATTTTGTTATACTTGAATTACTGTTGTACTTTCTTGTAATTTTATAAATATTTATGATTTCATAAAATAAAGTAAAGTAAATTTCAAAAGTAATTTATAATTCTAATTTATAACCACAATCAATATAAATTATTTTAATGCGGCAACATGAAGAACTTAAGAATTTTTATTTTGACAGATTGGCTTAGTGTGCCAAATCAAATGCGTAATGAATGACAGTTCAAATATCCTAAACTGATTGTGTCTAAACTAAAATGCTTTCGTTTTATTGGAACGTTTTAGTTTGAAAAATGAAAATTTTTATATAGATTTATAATACATTTACTAAATACTTTTATTATTCGTTGGTTCGTTGGAACGGAAGATGGATAAAATTATGGCTTTTGAGTGAGCGAGTCGGTCTTGATATACCTATTGAGCTTAGCAAAAGAAGGGAATTTATATTCCCTTTAAAATATCGAAAATTAAGACAATTCCAGAGATATTAGGTCTAAGTTCCAGGGTCTGAAAGTGTATCAAATTTACACGGTCCACATAAGCAGGTAAAATTAAAGGATTAATTCAAAGAAGGCCACGGAGTGAAAATCGGAGTAATCTGCGTGGAACAGCTTCGAGGCGATTAATCTGCTCTTTGTAGTAAGGATACCAGATAAGGCTGGCATATTCCAGTATCGACCTAACAAAGGTGCAGTGAAGAAGTTGTGTAATATAAGGGTCGTCAAATTCTTAAGACCGTATCTTAATAAAACCCAAAATAGAATTAGCCCTACTAAGTGTGTAATCGGTATTATCATGAAAAAACGGCGAGAATTGAGATCCACACCCAAATTTTTGGTTTTGTCCAGCCTTCTAAAATATAATTTAAGTGAATTGGGAACCTTTTGCGAGCGAAATCGTAATTGTACCTACATTTATTAACATATAGAGGAAGATAATTATTAGAACACTACTTTTGAAAAGTGACTAAGTCATCGTTTAAGAAGCACAGTCATCTTTACAATTAACAACACGAAATATTTTGCCATCGTCCGCATAACAAGGTATTCTCGAATTAAGTAAAAGCAACGATACATCATTGATGTGCAGAATAAATAGTAACGGATCAAGAATACTGCCTTGAGGCCCACCTGAGGTATTTGCTTTCTCAGCAGAAAGTGTTCCGCGAAATAGCACCCGCTGCGTACGGTTAGATAGATAAGAAAACAACCAATCAACAAAGAGGGAGTAAATGCAAAATGGGGAGAGCTTGTATAATTAAATTCTATGATTAATTTTATCAAAAGCCTTGCTGATCTCAGTAAAGAAGCAGTCAACCTACTTATCGGACGCAATGACTGGTATATAATAGTGAACAAACTCTAATAGATTTGTCGTAGTTGATGTGTCCTTTAAGAAACCATGTTGTAAACATCCCTAGAATGGTTTGCAGTAAAAGTGGACCACATCACTAACCAAGTCCTCAAAAATCTTCGCAACATAGCACAAGTTTGCAATAGGTCTATAGTTTGAAACATGCGAAATATTACCTTCTTTATGTAGAGGAATAATCGCAGAGTACTTCCATGACATTAGAAAGGACTCACAGGACAAGGAAAAATTAAATAGGTAACACAGGACAAGGAGGCCGTATTTCTTCAGGAAGAAAGCGGGAACATCATCAGGACCAATTGTGAAACTATCAAGAAAATTAAAAGTTTTGTTACGCGTCACAAAGTGACACAAGCGACATCTGTTGGAAATGGAAACAACTTTAGGTTAGTGACATCTTAGTAAACCTTGCGTTCGGAGAACGGAATATTCAGGAAAGTTCTAGGATAATTTGTAGAGTATAAAACGGTGCTACTCACATCCAGGAGGCGGAGTCTTATTTCAGACAGTGAAGTGAACGAAGTACAGTACTACCAATAACTATAAAGAGTTGATTTGATAATTGTTTGTAAATGTTATAAAAGTAAACAGTAAAAGTTAAATAAAGAAAGAACTTTTCAATTATATCTGAGATATTGTGTTTTAAATAATAAACAAACGTAACGCTCGTAACAGTACGTTCAGTAACAGCTACGTAATCAAACACAAGGTCTTTGGCTTCAAAGGAAATTGACCGGAGAAAATAATGCTTATATCACAGTTGGAATCACAAAAGGCGGTACTAAAGATTTAAGAGCAAAAATTTGCAACCTTAGATGGGTAGCTACATTCGGTTCCACAAAAGTTCAAAGACGGTGGGTACGCATCACAATTACGCTTAGAATTTTTAAACTTCTAGAACTCTTTATGATAATTACAAGCGTTAGCTTCTTTGAGAAGTGAACTGATTCCAGATATTGCAGTAAGCCGAATAATCTGCATCACTTCTTGAGGCATAAGACCTTCGCCTGCATGATAAGAATATGTTCATATATAACTGATTAGAATTAGAAAATTTATTTGTAACTAAACTGTCTAACTTAAATAGCACAACATAAAACATGTTTGCGAGAATGGAATTTATCTGACCTTATAGAAAATCAATAAAATAACTTAATTGAAATGGGCAAATTACAGAATTTTGCTCAGCGTAATTTGATAAAGCCACAACCGCAAAATGAAATTTCCCTGACCTCAATTTTCGTGGCGCGGACTATAGAAATTGTGACAATTAACTCAAGTCACGGTATATAGAAAACAAGGTATACTATCTAGGAAATAATAGTCAGCCATATTAAAGCCAAGAGTGTAGTGTTGCTGCTTCTTGTGAAAACTTTCGGAAAATACATTGCATGAAGTTGTTTTTGTACTTTTATTATTACTTTCCATATAAAATTTTCGACCTTTACTTATTTTGTCATCTATATGCTCCGACTTAAAGGCAGGCAAAATTTGAAGAAAACATTTGTTCAAAAATATTTGATTTCAATTGTTTACTACTACAAATAGTGGTTCAAATTTAGTTAGAGGAAAGATTTCGAACAGTATTTATCCGCGAAAAAAAAAAAAGGATTTAGTATCCGTTATTATTTTGGCACTTGTAACGAAAGATAAAGAAAAAGTTGAAAATAAGTGAAAATGGAGTAAAAACTTGTATTTAAAACGTTCTGCTTTCACACACCTTTCACGAAAACTTCAATTAAATGATTCCAGTGACATACGAATTTTACAAAATATACCCTAGATGCAAATGGAGCTATTTATTTATTTTATTTTAAATTCAAGTTCCTCCGATAGACTACAGATTCTTACATAAATCCAATTATAATCTACCGGTTAACAGTGATACATACGTATACAGCTACATACCAATCGTAAAACTAAAGAAATATAATTCAATATTAAGAATATGCAAAAATATTAAGACTGAAAGAACTGCTGTAAGTAAGATTAATTCAAGTTACTGCTAATTACCAGATATCAAATTCAATATACTAATCACTAGAAGAAAATATTACGTATTAGAAATATACAATTATCAAATGACTACAGAAGGAAAGAGTAAAACTACTTATAGATACTAGATTCTAGATATAAGATAAATGTTCAAATATAAAAGAAAAAAGAAAAATTAAAATTAAAACTACTACTAAATACTAGAGAATTAAATCAGTGTTCAAAATTTACTATGATTTTACTACAGTTATAAAAATCCAGAGAAAAGGGCATTGTAAGTCTCAGAAAACCAATAAAAAGAAAAAGAAGGAAAATGAAATGAAAGGGGCTATGAATAAGATTATCTTGGCTGTATGAAATCATCTATAATTTAAGCCTTTTGAATGTCAGAGGGCTATTGCCAAACAAGTCAATATCAGAGAATTTATTATTAAATGACTTTTGAAGTATAAATATAGGAGACAAGGTTTGTTGTCTTAATGTCCTAAAAGGGACACTAAAATTGATCCTAGATAACAAATAAGGACAATCAATATAACCATTAACCAGTTTAAATAGAAACATTACATCCAAGTACAGTCTTCTATTCTCAAGGGACAGTAGACTGAACTTAGCAAATCTGTCCCCATAATCGATGTATGAACGTTCAAACTTGTAGACCAAAAATCGCGTGAATCTCCTCTGAACTGCCTCCAACTGACCTGAGTATGTCGAGTAGAAAGAATTCCAAACTTGAGAGGCGTATTCCAAAATACTTTTTACAAGAGTATTGAACAATGTAATGAAAGAAGCAGGAAACGAAAACGATTTACCTGCACGAAATATGAAACCCATTAATCGAAAAGCCCTTGAGATAATATGATTCAAATTGGCCCTAAAACTTTGAATCGAAAAGTACGCCAAGGTCTTTAACAACATCCGCTCGACCTAAGGGAGCATTGTTGATATTGTAATCAAATAAAAGAGGGGTACTTTTGTGAGAAAACGAGATGACATTGCACTTAGATATATTGATTTCAAAGTTGTTATCAGTACACCAGCCATGAAGCGTACATAAGTCCTGTTGTAAGCTGAGATAATCACTAATGGATTCTATGTTCAAAAATATTTTAGCATAATCTGCATACAATAAGTAATTGGACTTAATATGTGATGGAAGATCATTAATGTACATTAAGAAGATGAATGGACCTAGTACAGTTCCCTGCAGAACACCTGAGGGCTGTTTATAGGGACTAGAAAACAGACTATTCAAGGCTACTAAGCAATCTCTATTGAGGAGATAAGACGAGAACCAGTGAATGGTATTTACATGGAAACCAAACCGCGCCATCTTGGTTTAAGCTATTTTGTGACTTATTTTATCGAAGGCTTTAGAAAAATCCGTATAAACACAGTCAACCTGCTTCCCTTGGTCAAGGGAAGTAGCCACAAAGTCCGCAAATGAAACCAAATTCGTGACAGTGGAACGACCTGGAAAGAAACTATGCTGATTATCCGAAATAAGTGCTTTTGTAAGGGGAAGGAGCAAATTATAAATAACCTTTTCAAATATTGCTGTTAGGCTACTAGAAATGGAAACGGGACGATAATCAGTAATTAATCTAATTCCCTGATTTGAAAATAGGTGTGACAAAACAGCGCTTCAATATTGAAGGGAAAATTTTCCGGACAATAGACAAATTAAACAGATCACACAATGGTTGAGCTAATGAGTGCGAGCACATTTTATAGATAACGTTTGGGATTCCATCAGGGCCAGGGTTCTTATTTATATCCAGTAGATCAAGGACCTTGAGAACTTCCTCTCTGGAGATAGCGTTCAATTAGTGGACCTCATCGTTATATACCATTTCATTTGGATATGTGTTGGATTTTCTAAAATTTTTACAGAAAGCCCAAAATACTTTGGGGTTCTCATCTAATGAATTTTCCGTGGAGTTAATTAGTTTTCTATAACATTCATGCAAAAGTTTCTTTGAAATTCTTCTTAGGTAGGAGAATGTGCTATAGATTTCTGGATTACGTCCTTTTTTGTATACACAGCGAAATCTATCCTTAGTCTCAAGAGCAGGTATTAGAGGGCGAGAGAACCAGTGCGGATACCGTTTATTCCTGCGCTTTACCTCAGGTATAAAGTAATTGATGCCATCATTTAAAATTTGGTAGAAATAACTGAAGGACTGTTCTACGTCTGAATTGCAAAAACTCGAGAAATCAACATTCTCTAAGTAATTATTCAAGCTGATATAGTCACAAAACGCCTGAAATCAAAACATTTATTATTATTATTTCATTATTATTTCGCAAAATTTTCTCAAGACAAATGGAAAGAGTTATGTCGATTACAGGATGATGAGTGTCAATCCTAGATAAGGGACGTAATGATGCAGATACTTCAGTATTGTAATGTGTGATATCGGTTAGTACCAAGTCCAGAAGTCGTATTATTATGATTAAACTGGTTATTGTACTACTTGAGGTTACATATGGACGGAGTATCAAGTAAAGAGAGAGCCGTATCACTGTAACTGTTATTAAATATCGTAGAGTTACTATCCGAATCATATTCCCACGGTAAAAATGGTCAGTTAAAGTCTCCTAGAATTAGGAATTGGGAGTTATTAGGACAGGACAAAATTCTGGCATTGATATTAGAAAATATCGAATTATACAAATCGAGTGAGGACTGAGGTTGGATGTAAGTTAAACAAATGTATAAAGTTCTATGCTTGGTGCTAACAGCAACCCATACTCCGTTTCAAAAGACTCGATACGATACGATACGAACTAAAATTATTATTGACCGAAATTAGGCACCCACCAAATTCCTTTTCAGGCCAGTTGACAAGGTTTCATTAATTCATTATTATGAACACCTTCATTCAAGAAGGTCTCAGTAAAACATATAATGTCATAATAACAACCCAAAATATTTAATCTTACTTCTTCAGTCTTGGAGCGAAGCCCTCTGACATTTTGGTAATATATATTAAGAGAGATATTAATTAACTATGTCCTTATTAGCATTATAGATTTGTTCAAGACAAGCCCAGTTTTTTAAAACAATAGATTTAGAGTTAGAATCCTTCTTTAAATAAATCTTGGAATTCTTGATCCATAAGAATTGGTAATTAAATTTAATTAAATTCCGTGTAAGTTACGATACGATGCTCCATTTAACGCTCTACACAGATGACATACAGTAATAGAAAAGGGCGACAGAAAATACATGCATACAGAGCCTATTAAAATAGAAAAAAAAATAAATAAATATCAATATCATCAAGAACTGAAATTTTTGTTTTTTGTTACTTATTTTATTTTGATGCTTTGTTGAAGAAAGAATTGTAGAAATTCGTTTAATGTAGATTTTGACATAGATATTTATTGCCAAAATCATACGTTTTTTTTATAGAATCCAAATAATATTCCTTTTAAAAGCTCAATAGAAATCTACCTCCATAACCACGCAAGTCATAAAAATTGAGGATTGGTTAGTGAAAAGCCGCGGGATTGACGTAGCTAAAAAATTGTAACTCGTTTTGTTAATCTCTTGTCGATAATAAAAAAAAAAAAATTGAAAACTTTACTATTTTTAATTTACGTAGTGACATTGATAGTCTTACGATTATGCAGTATGACTGATGAGGCGGGACGTACCTATCTAAGCCGGGTGTTCAGGATCGACCAATATTGAGAAATTTATATATAAATTCGCTTAAATAAAAACTAAAAATAACACGAAACTGTAACGCTCCTATTTCTAAAAAAATCGAAATATGTCTTAGTCGGATCTCAAATTACAGAAATTATAATGTATGAAAAAAAAAAAAAGGGCGCAGCATATGTTATTGTTCAAGAACAATTAAAGAAACTTTTGGGAATATTTCATATATTACGAGTAGAAAGAATGACAGCTAGTGATTAGACACGAGAATTCTTGCTTCCGTGTTTTAATTTGTATTTAGTATTTTCCGGTGTAGCTCTTTTCCACAAAATTTTACGCAATTCTTTTCTAAAAGTGCACCGGATTATTTTCTTGTTATTTATTTGTTTTTCCCGCCGCTATATAGTGTGATATTCGTACTGGAAATTACCTTAGTGAGGATATTAGTTACTGAAAATCAACTTACTGTCTGGAATTACAATTACGCCGAGGTGCTCTTCAGTTATGTCAAAAGTACAAAAAGTCAACAAAGACAATAAAGAGAGTTGTGTCGGCGACAATTCAACTCCTACCACACTTAAATAGCGCAACACCAGAACCAATCCAACCCACACTAGCAATTTGACCTCAAGTGAGAGTAATACAGAGCAGCTTTTGGTGGCTCTTGAAGCCAGAATTACAATTAAAATTGATCTCATGTTAAAAGAACACGAGAAATGACTGTACGCTAAATTGGATGAAAAAGTCATCACCACCAATCGACTTAATGCTGAGGGAACACGAAAAACAATTTTATTTTAAGTTGGATGATATTGCTAAATCAGGAAACACAATGCGACAGCCATAAGCATTCATCAGGTCAAATTTCATTCTATTCTATTATCAGATATAGGAATAAATTGAAATTTGAGCTGATGAACTCTGATGACCGTAGCATTGTGTTTCCAGCTTAAGTCTTGTAACACTCGTTTTGCTGCATTAGAGAGCTCTTTGGATGTTTTGCAAAATCGGATCACAGTACTTTTTGATCAAGTGAATGACCTCCATTGTTTTCAACGCCAGAGTGACATCGTCATTAGAGGAATACCCGTAAAAGATCATGAGAACCCACTTCAGCACATCTCCATGAACATCAATTGTCACCCTATGCAGATGCTGTCCGAATTATCAAACATAAGCAAGTGAGATTTAGTCGCAATAACTCTAGTGATATGCCAATTTTTGGGCGCTTTTCATGTTCTAATGAGCGACGTTCTTTTTTATCAGCACTAAAGGAGCATGGATCAATCAAATTAAGCAGCACGAAGGTTTTTCAATTGACACACTAGTATATATAAGCGTAAGTTTGACATCAGAAGATCATGCGCTCTTTCGTGATGCTCTGAGTTTGCTCAAACAAAATCAGCTTCAAGGGAAGGTAATTGTGAAGAGAATTAAAGATAGTTCAGCTGTTTATATTAATATGGCCGTTCAGCTAACAAATCTGTGCGGGCCCTCTATCGACAACTCGGGAGTAAGCATCTCTTCATGATAGCATCACGAAACCGTAATTAGTATGCAGATCCATCACATTAGTGCTTGTGTAACTTTAGATTTTTTAGTAGCATTTTTCTTTGATACTCATATTTCTCTTTTACTAATCTTATTTCTTTCTCTTTTTCCTATCATTTATATTGTGCAAATTAAGATCTCTCAGTTCATGTTTTTCTCTTCGTAATTGTCTGTATGGCGAACTTCTCTGGAAGCTTCTACCGCGGCTGCAGTGTTTCTCTCCATGATTAACAATAGTCTTTGCTCGAACAAGATAAGAGTGATGATTGATATTCTGCGCCAACGGACTTGTGGGCTGAATGTTGTTTCCATTAATGCTAGGAGCCTGAAACCAAAAATTGATGAACTACAGGAATTGTTCGCAGGGTCTAGTGTTCATGTTATATTGATAAGTGAATCATGGTTGCATGCAGGAATTTCATCTTCGTTAGTTTCGTTACCAGGTTATAAATTGCATCGCAATGTTAGGAAAAATCGATTCGGCGGTGGTGTAGCTATTTATGTTCGAACTGACCTTAAGTCGAAATCAATGTACAGGTCACACTTGCGTGATCTTGAATTCTTGTGTATAGAAGTTAGTTCCAATAGTGAAAAATGTTTACTTGCAGCCATTTACTGCCCACCTGCACTTTTTAATGTTGTACTTGCTATTGAATTTGATTCAGTGATTTCTACGTACACCCAGAGCTACCCCAGCTCTGCTAATACCTTTAAATCCTTAATGCAATCATTTCACTTAGGTCTTGTAATTAATCAACGTACCTGTTCAGCGAACCTGAAAGAAAAGGGAGAAATTCCGTAAAGATTTATAAACAATTATACATAAAATTTTACCTCTACTTGGAGTCTGCACAGGTGAAAAATTCCAACGACGATCTGCAATGAAAATAAAAGAAATACATTAATAATGAACTTAATTTTGGTATATTTTCAATTTCAGTCTACAAAGGTCATAGATACAGCAAACAATGCCATGGAAAATCAAAGGAATGCAAAACATCAATAATTTCATGTTCCCCATAAAACACCCAACATAAGACATTAATATAGACATGAAACTGTGATTAACATACTTATTTTCAATAGTTGTGGACAAATAAGGTGAAAAATGCCACGAAAGAACTCACCTGATATTTGTCCACAAAGTTTCATAATATATAAACTAGAAGATAAATTCAATATATTTTCACGTAAAAGCACTCACCTGTAGTTTATATATTGTGTCCAATGTCGAATAATATGGAAAAAACACGCAACCACAATAAAAAAACACAATTAAATACAACATGACACTCGCGGGCGACAGGGTAAAAACAACGTAACTTCATAGTTTCGCGACGTTTGAAATATCGAAAAGGGGTAGAATCGACTCGCGATTTCGATGGTCGCATTCATTTCGCAAGATTTTACACGAGAATCGAAATATTCGCGATTTTTTATAGATATATTTCCCACAATGTGTGTGTAAGGGACTCACAGTGGGAAAAAGACAAAAAATATTACAAATGACAGGAAAATCTATTACGTCGAAAGGAAAATACATCGAATTGAGATTTTATGGCAAATTGCACAGAATTTGCAAAAATTCATCTAAATCATCGATCTTACAATTAATTTCTACAAGAAAGGTGTCAAATTTTAGAGCATATGTATGCTGTTCAAAGTCATAGTATCCTCAATTTGGAATTTCTAAGTTTTTTTTTCATCAGTGATATTTTTGACTTAAAGTTTTTTTTTTATTTCATCAGTTTTCATTTTATATAGTTTCAATTTTCGAATTACCTTTTAAAATTTATTAGAGTTCTGTCATCCTAGTTTATTTTGCTTTTTGGTACAGTAAAGTAATTTTTAAGTTTCCTTAGTTTTATTTTTTTCTGAAATTATTTCAATTTGTGCTAAAAGTTCGACGTTGTTTGACAGTCATATTCGCATAATCATTTCAAGGTATTTATTTCATATAAATTATTGGTTAGCTGACGGGTATAAAGTGCAAAGCTGCATACCAAGTTTGTTGGACATATTACACAAATTAACATCACCAAGTACGAATAATCTATTGAACAGAGTTTCTGATTTCAGCCCTTTGCATGAATATCAGTCAATGAGTCAATTTATCAAGGTAGAAAACTGTGCCCACACGAGTCACCCTTACACAAATTTGAGCAGGATTAGTAAAATTAAACCAGTTCTAGTGTATGATTAACTAAATATAATACATAGTTAAATTGAATTGCAATTAGGTTAGTTATCTTTGAGTCCAATTTTAATTAGTCAAATTTAGTAGTAGGAGGAATTGTTTTGCTGAATAATATTAAATCAATGAACAACCGAATGATCTTGTTCTTTTTGTCATTTACCGCTACACTACCGCCATCTAAATGTGATTGTGTTCCGCCATCGGTTGCATTTTAGTTTTCTACGTCGACTGACATTAGACAGTAGGCATTGGTATCGTGAGAGTTTATTGGAAGTTACACCGTGCTATTGCCCACACGTGGCAGTTCTCAGTTGGATTATTTCAATCTCGTTGTTATAGCCCACACGCTGCAGTTTCAGTTTCTTTGAGTTAATATTACGCAAGAGACGTTTATAATAGTATCAGCTTATAGGAAGTTGCACTAGTACGTAAACGTTAGAAGATCAACTCGTCCCTTTCATTACAGGTGACAGATCTAAGAAGTCGGCAACAAAGCTCTAATTTATGAACGCACACGATTTCGATTCTATAAGAGGAACAACGAAATTGGGTAAGGTTAAGAAAATTGAGCATTTCAGATATTTGTGTTTTCAGGACGACAGCTGTCAGCTGTCGAGCACAAGGCGACACATTTAAACACTACCTATTTTAACACTTCTAATCCATTAATGCTAGACCTACTCCTTGTTTCTGATATTAATGCCGTCTTATTTCTCTAATCAGATTGAATCTCCTGCTATATTTGATCATGATATTTTATTCATAACATACAGTTTCTTAATACAACCGGATTAGTTATATAATACTATTTCTTTTAGAAATTACAGAAATATTGATGTGGCTGAATTAGCTCAAGAATGTGCCGCTCTGCCTTCCAATGAGCTTTATCTAACCACATTAATAAATGATAAATTGAATGTTATCTACAACCTGATTTACCATCTACACGATAAATATGCACCTCTCAGAACAAGGTCGGTCAAAATGAACGGTTGCCCGTGATTTTCCTAAGAGGTTCATTTGTTAATTGTTGAGCGCAATTTACTGTATCGTCGATTTTTGCGACTAAGAACTAATGAAAGCCGTAATCGTTATGAAACAAATAGAATAAAGTAAATTCCAAGATTCGTGCAGCTAAATTTTGGTATTTTAAACGTAGGTTTGACATTAACCAGCCTCAAAAAGGACTGTGGGACAATTTTCGAAAAGATGCAGATACATGTGAACGAGATCCTTATACCTTGAATGTTCATTTTACATCAACACAATCGGTTGCTCTGAATTCTGCCACAGCTTTTGTAGATTTTGTTAACGGAAATGCGGGTGAGCCTCAGATGAACGGTCTTCGTTTCTGTTGTGTTGATATCGAAGAAGTTAGTAAAGCTTTCCATTCAATAAAATCTGATGAAATGGGTCCAGATTCAGTTCCTCCCCAATTTCTCAAGATAGTTCTACCTTATATAAAGCATTTTATCTTCAATGCTTGCTTGATAACTTCTGAATTTCCCATTTGTTGGAAGGTCGCGATTGTACGGCCAATAGCTAAAATTAGTAATCCAAATAATTTAACTGACTACAGGCCAATAGGTGTATTATGCTATCTATCAAAGGCCCTTGAGAAGATAATGGGGCTTCCGTACTTTCCATAGTTGTGAAAATGCTCTCTTAAAAGTCACCAGTGATATTCGTAAATTTTTAGATAGCAATGTCCATGCAGTGTTGACCCTACTGGATTTTTCAAAAGCTTTCGACAGTTTTAACCATCCTAAGTTACTGACAAAATTGATTCAATTTTTCTACGTCGGCCACTTTTAATAGCTGATTTTTTGGCATATAGATCGCAACAGGTGATTGCTAATGAGAGTCTCTTAGACGTACTAGCTTTATATTGCGGAGTAACCCAAGGATCTATTCTTGAACCACTATTGTTTAGTCTGTACATTAAGGATCTTCGTAATGTCATCCATGACTGTAACAGTGATATTCGTAAATTTTTAGATAACAATGACTTTGTAGTATTGATCCTACTGGATTTTTCAAAAGCTTTCGACAGTTTTAACCATCCTAAGTTACTGACAAAATTGATTCAATTTTTCTACGTAGGCCACTTTTAATAGCTGATTTTTTGGCATATAGATCGCAACAGGTGATTGCTAATGAGAGTCTCTTAGACGTACTAGCTTTACATTGCGGAGTAAACCAAGGATCTATTCTTGGACCACTATTGTTTAGTCTGTACATTAAGGATCTTCCTAATGTCATCCATGACTGTAATATCCATTTGTACGCAGACGATGAATAACTCTACATGAATAGGTCGATTGGTCTAATTGAATATTGCGTAAACCTTCTCAACTCTGACTTGGACGATTATCAAGACGGGCGTCCGAAAATCAGCTTAATTAAATCCCATTAAATCCCAATCAATGGTCTTTAATAGACAACATCTTGATAAAAGCGAATTGCCTCCGGTCATTCTTGATGGAATTACCCTGCGTTTTGTGAATAAAGTTATCTCGGCTTTACTCTGAACACCTCAATGAGCTGCTGTGATCATGTAAATAGGATAATTCGTAAGATCTATGGTGGCCTTCGGAGGCTGTGGTTACCAGCTAATATATGCTAACAAAGCCCTTACGCTTAAAACTAGTTAAAACACTTTTATTGCCATATTTTATTGGATATCGTCTAATTTACCCCCGCCGTTTAGATTGGTTTTAATAATTGCACGATTGTTTTTTGTCTAAAACGATTCGATCATATTTCTCCGTTTCCGTTGCATATACTTGGATGTTCTTTCAACACACTTTTCTTGTTCGAAGGCAGTTAAGTTTTCTTCATAGAATTATATATTAAAGCCGTGTGTCTTCTTACTTACACGTCGAGTTAGTTTTACTGGGTTCATCTAGTAATATTAACATTTTAATTACGCGACACAGATATTCCACAATGGAGAACTCTTACTTTGTTCGAGTTATACGTTTGTGGAATTCATTTCCTGCTAACTTTCAAAGATCCAGCACGTTTGGGGCTTTCAGGGAACTTTTATACCAATACTCAGCTATTAATTACAATTACAATTATTTATTTCAAAATCAGTACAATAAGACAAAAGTCTTTACTTAAGTACATTAAACAAGACAAGCTATAACCACTTATGATCAGAAAATTTATTTATTTTTTTGATACTTGAAAATAATATGGAGTTAGTGACTCTGGAATTCGTAGAATTGACAATGAAAACTACACCATAATTTTTATAGCTTATAATTTATTGGTCAATATTTCGGTCTTTTGTTTAGACCATCTTTAGTGCCTAAAAATATACAATATATCTCATAATCATTACCTTGTAAAAATTTATAAAAATTAGGATTTTATTTCCTTATGTCACTATATTTGAAACTTAAGCTAAGAGAACATGAAAGACTTTGTAATCAACATAATTAGAACAACACGAGAAATGTTAGCGGAACAATTAGATAAATAAATATAAAACGAAATTAATTTAGAACACAACGTTGGACATCTTAAGACCTACGCGTAGTACTACTAATTTAAGCGAATAGTAGGGGATCATCTGCCGCGACTATAAGTTTTTAATGTGTCAAGTGTATGTTTGTATTGTGTGTTGATGTATTGTGTGTCTATTTTGAAATTAATCGACTGTGGTTGTGTCGTGTCCCCTGGGCAATTAGTGAATAAAACGCACGAAGTACCGTGAAACAATTTCTTTATTTATCAACACTTGACCTATCTTAATACTTTACAACTAACCCGAACCGAAGCATGATACTCTAAAACAAAGTCGCGACTGAATACTTCACGGCACTCGCCAGTCCAGTCATTGGTCTTTTATGCCCCAATATTCGGAAGTAAACTTTTACTTGAAATGCGGATGTAAACAAACGACAACAACCTTGTCGTTTGTTCTATTGGTTGCAGCACCTGAGTCGCTCTGTAGTAAACAATCGCTTTACATAATAATTACCTTTCTTCAAGAAAGAATTTTTTGGGATATCTCCGGTATATAGCAAAAGCTAAAAAATGTTCTAATTTGTTATTTCATCACACAATCCATTAATTTTTGGTGACAAGTTTCAAGTCTTGGTTTGACTCATCAACAGGTCCCAAATAGCGAAATTGGGCGATTAGAAAAACAATTTCGCTATTTGGGACCTGTTGATGAGTCAAACCAAGACTTGAAACTTGTCACCAAAAATTAATGGATTGTGTGATGAAATAACAAATTAGAACATTTTTTAGCTTTTGCTATATACCGGAGATATCCCAAAAAATTCTTTCTTGAAGAAAATTAAGTTTAACCCGGTAAAAAGTCCAAAAGAGTAATCTCTTTTTATTTATAATAATTACCATGCGAGGTTAATTATTATTGTAATCGTCGATTGCTCCACTGAGCGCTCATCGCAGCCAGCTGTTGAGCTAATCAGCAAAATAACCGACAGTTGCAGAACAGTACCATGCGAGGTTATTGTTTAGCAATTGCTGACTATTTCGCTGTAATGCCTTTGGCTGCTGGAAGAATCTTCCGTATATTGGGCCATAACAGTTGGTTGAGGTGTATGTAGAGTGCTTCGATGTTTTTTCTTCTTCTCCAATTGTTATCTGTGTGAAGGATCTTCGGATTCTCGAATTCATGGCCCTTTTTAATAGCATGTGATAAGAAAGCTGTATTATAGTGTCGTTCATTCTTCTCCATATCTATGTGTCATTTTTTGTAAGTTTAATTGTTCTTTTGTAGTCATTGGTGTGTTCCCTCATTCGCGTTTTGATGTCTCTCCCTGTTTCCCCAATATATACCTTATCGCAGTTGTCTGTTTTACATGATACTTCATATATTGCTCCTAAGTTAGGTTTATTTAGTTTTGTTTTTGTGTCAGTGAAAATGATATGTTTTAATTTATTCAGTGGTTGCAATCCAAATTCTAAGTTGGTGTTGTTATTGCGTTTTAAAGTTGGTATAATGTTGTCCGTTAAGCCTGGTATATATCCTAATCTGCTGTATTGCGTGGGTTCTGTATATTGGTTGTACTACCACTATATGTAGAGGCTGCAATATTATTTTGTGTCGTAGTGGTATGATATCTTAGTGCATATCTTATCTTTCTTACTATCGTTTCAATCCATTTATCCGGATAGTCATTAGATCCCAATATTTTTCTGACGCGTACATAATTGGCGTGGTAAAACATATGATCGCTTAATCTTATAACTCTTCTTGCGAATGCTAGTGCAATGTTAAAACTCATTTTCCGTGGATGCGATGAGTTGAAATTAAGTAATCTCCCCGACTCCATGGGCTTCATATACCAATCTGTTAGAATTTTATTATTTTCCCTATATAATTACATGTCGAGGAACGGTATATTATTTAGACATTCATCCTCTTTCTCCATTGTGAATTTGATGCGGGGGTGCTTGTTGTTAAGAATCTGCAACGTGTCGTCAATTGCATGTTCTGGCAATACCATAATAATATCGTCTACGTATTTTTTTTATGAATATTATTGGGTCACCGGATAATTTACTAATCACATCATCGATTAGGTCATCTAGCACAAATTCGGCTAACGTGCCTGATAAACTGTTTCCCATAGCCAGACCATGTTTTTATCTATACATGGCTTCCTCGTATAAAAACAAACTATTATCCAAGATACAAAACTTTAGGGCCTTGATGAGTACGCACTTGGATAGTCTTGTGTGCTGTTTTATTTCAGGCCATCTCTTTAGTACACTAGCGATTGCGTTTTCATGTGGAATATTTGTGAATAGTTGGGTGACGTCAAATGAGACTAGACGATCGTTAGACTTCAAGGTCACATTTTGGATAGAATGCTTGAAAGAGTACGAGTTTGACACATTTTATTTTGTGGTATTACGGACATGAGATAGGATTCTATTGATGTACGCAGCTAGTGCGTAAGCTGGTATTGAGCGTGTTGTAACTATGGGCCTAATAGATGGTTCAGTTTATGCGCTTTCACAGTGCCATAGATCCGTGCTGGTATGGAATGGGCTTGTGTGAGTTTTAGCATTTCTGCTTTCGGAATGTATTTTTTCCGGTGCATCGCTTTCACTATCTCATTGTTTTTGTTGGTCAGCTGTTTGATAAGATTTTTGTCCATATTTTGTCATTATTGTTATGTAAAAACTTGCGCGTGATTTTAAGTGCTTTATTAATTCGGCGGTCTTTAGTGCTAAAACGAGGAGGCTTTCTGAATTTCCGTGTCAGTGTATTTATTTTTGCACTCACTCAAAACGCAATACACTTAATTGTCACTGTCAGAAATCTTAACTTTAAATTTTTTTCTTCTTGTTTTCTTTAATCAATATAATTATGTTATATTAATTGCTATTTTTGAATTTATATACTTCATTCTGAATTCCGTTATTATTCTTGTTTTATTTTTATAATATTATTATTTTCATATTAATTCTCTTTTCTTAATCATATAACTTTTTAGTTGTATTTAATTTATTTTTGTTTTCTCTAAGTTTATTCATTAGCTTTTAATTCAATATATTATATATTCAGTAATAGTAGGCGCAGATAAAAGTCTCATTTTACCATTAGACAGAAAATAAAGATTGAAATTGAAATTGAATTTCTTTAATCACAATTCATTTATAAATAAATTCCATATGTCTACATTTCTTAGAAAAGTCCCGTGTGACTTCCTTGTAGAATTTTTTGATTTAATTCTATGAGGAGATACTTTTCAACTAAAATAAGGCCTAGGTTCGACAGTCATTCTTTTCCCATAAAGTTCCTTAAATTTATTTTTATTTGCTTTAATGCTGGAAATGATTTGTCAGCCCTAACTGTGATAGCAGGAATTGTTAATATTAAGTAAACAAGCTTATAGACTTCAAAAGAAGTTGATTCAAGCTCATATTGCGTAATATGTTTTAAAATTTCGCTGACTGATAAATTTTTAAACCATTAGAATTGTATATCACAATTTGTTCTATTTTGAGAACTCAAAGAACTTTCCATGCGAACTCTTAATAGAATTAAATGCATTGAACGGAAAACATTGTGAATAACACACAAATTTCTTGTAACTCAGCAATTCAATAAACACAAACTCCTGCATACTTTCAAATCTAATATCCCATTAGGGTAGAAATGGAGTCTATTTTATATCGAACAATAAAATTTTATATTGTACAATTGTTTCACGTTAAGCAGCGTAGTTGTTGAGGAGGACCAACCAATGCTACGGTTTCGTCAAAAGCTATAGAAAAATTGCCTGTGATAGTTTAAATATGTGACACTATTTCATGATTTTTTTTCATTGTAGTAACAAATATCGATGCTTTTACTCTGCAGGTTGTTAATCAATAATATCAGTGAAAGCAAATATCTTTGCAAAATAATTGAGAAGAAACTGATTATCAAAGAAGCGTAGAAACCCTCCGGAACATAAATTGATATTTTTGTCCCATTTCTCGGGTTCGGATATTATTTTCTCAAAAAACTCGATAATGTCTTCTCTGTATTGACAAACAGCGTTCAAAATTCTGGAATTCGATGACAAACGTATTGGAGCAAGTTGTGCAAACTTTATTCTAACAGCCTAAGCCTAAGTCCTCTTTGTAGAGTGTGTAAAAAATTAAAAATGCAAATGCCTCAATTATCGAACCTTAAATTAGAATTCTTTAAAAAATTAGTAGTTTAGTCCTTGAACCTGTAATGTTTTTAGGCCAAGGACATAACTTTTTTCTTCTGAAATATGACCCATAAATAGTTCCTTAAAACGTAAACAAATTACCTCAATATCTGCTTCCGTTCAAAAGTTATAAATATTTTTATGTTACGAGAAAAGTAAAAACTTTAATTTCCAGAACACATGAATTGTTATACTTTTCCACTTCTCACTAACACAAAACCGCAGCATATTTTGGGGTAATTCTTTTTATGATTTAAAGTACTATTAACGGGTTATATAGGAGAAGGGAAAAAGTTATGTCCTTGGTGTAAACACTTTAAAGGATCAAGGATAAAACTGCAAATTTATATGGCATTTTTGTTTAGAGTAATTCAATTTAAGGCTCGATAACTGAGACATTTAATCACAAATCGTAGCAGTAATACGTTGAATATCGTACTAAAGAGATCCTCTGTGGAACCAGTGATCAAGTTTGATTCGGCGATATACGTGAATGGACTTCTGAGTATTTAAGTGACTACACTTCCTTCGAAGAACGAAAAATTTCAAACGTAAGCTTGAGGGGATGGAGTGATTTAAGGGAGGGATTATATCAGACTTCCCTCCCACTCCAAAGAATCCATTGGCACTCTCCATTCTTTTTATTTATTGAATACACTACACATAATCTGACAACTCACACGCCATCAATTTTCGTTAAAAGTTTTCTAAACTACATACCTATATTTAAAAAATAACTCCAGCCAAACTTCCAGGAATTCCCTTTTTTCTTTTCTACAGCTTTTTCAAAAGCCATTAAACATTAAAAAAAAAATAATAATAAAAAATAAATCGAGAAGGGAATTTTTGGGATATTCAAGGATGACAGACATATCCTTTACCCGTGAAAACAAATTTTCAAAAGAAGAACCACAACTTATATTGTAATTAATCCAAATTTTCAACCATTTCATATATCAAATATCAGATATATATATCAGATTTGTAATATCACAACAAGAGAATAGAAAGGTGTTAGATTATTTGTTATTATATTGATGATAGGTTGGACAGTACCAAAACAATCGTAGGGTGCATGTGCAGAAGTTATAGGGTGATTTACTCCTAAACCGGTAGGATTTATACATTGCGCACCGTTCACAATATTTTTGCCTCACTCACGAAATTGAAACCAAGCTATCGATGCAGGTTACCAGATACTCGTAGAATACCATGAATATTTTATAAACAAAGGTATTAGACTAGTTGACAATATCCGCAATAGCAGAAATGTTGTAAGTGGGGTGTATGTGACCCAAGGGCATGGAAATGTGTTTTTTGGCGGCTAAAACTTCCCGAGAATATTTTCTGAATCGGGAAGAAAGTACACCACCCAATAGTATTTGGCGAGACTTTTAATTTGATACGCAACATGTAGTATTGGAACCACCACCCCCCCCCCTTCCCCCGCCGGGGGCTCAAACCTCCAATCCTAAAAGTATATAGAGAAAAATTTTCTGCTACGAATTGTAGCTGGTAATAAGCTGATCCGAACAGTGAAACCTGTTCTGGCCATAACCCTACCGAGTTAGAGCCGATATAAAGTACGAAAAATCTAGCACTTCAGTTTGAATAAAAAGAGGGAAATACTCAAAAAGTGAATAAGGTGATGGCTATAAATAACTATTTAAGTCTCGGACTACAGGAGTATGGGTACTCAAACTTCTTCTCAGGACCTAAGTAACTTGATTCTGTACTAGATCAAAGTTTGACAGCCCCCCCCCCCCCCCCTATCGCCCGATGAATTGAAATAGACATTGCTAATGAAATATTTTACTAACGGACGACGTTCCCAATGTTAATGAACAAATCAAAAGTATATGGTACGGACAGTATTACCGTATTTTATTAGTAACACTTGAAATTTGTCATAAAACTGACTTCAAAATTGATTTACATGAACCTTTTTGATAAAAAACGCATTTTAAATGTATTTTCAAAATAAAAATGATATCACGCTGAAAATAATGTCAACTTCTTTATAAAATAATGAATGCCACGACAATGCAAAAGTTTCCATGTATAATACTATCTTGGAAACACTCACAAGCTACTATGTCTGCGCGCCCTATAGGTGTTTATAAGTTGTGCGAAATTTTTGAGTATTTTTTATTCATAGTTTTCCTCTTACCACAGCCGCAACTGTCATCCAGAGGATGTGGTAAATACGTGTGGTCGCGATTAATGCAGAGATCGCCGGCCCAACAACCACTTGCCCCTCGTGTTAGCGCCAGATCGCCCGTCCTCTCAGTCCAGTAATGGTCCAGTCAGGTAAGCCAGTCTAGAACAACACTCAACCGTCCTTAAAAATTAGTAAATTAATATTGTTTTGTATTAGACATTTGAAAAAAAATTCACAGTGTATCGAATTAAAAACTATGTTATTCAAAAATATTCAGCCAGCAAATAATATTATTATTTCCAAGCTTTCTCAGGACTAAAGAAAAAAAAACAAAAAAACATTCAAACCCTGGTGACTGGTTTATAAAGATTATTGGAATGTCGATAAAAGTAAATATTATTCCCGGGATAACGGATAAAGTAAAAGTCTATGACTTTATCACTTTTGGCTTATATGCTTGTGTTTACATACACCTGATTTGGTTATAAAACAAAAGATCCTTGAATAAGATAAGACAGAGCCCCATATATTTCCAAAAGTACAATAAAATAAAACTCACATTTACCTAGATGCCAGAATTACCTTTCCAATACTTTGGAATATCGTCCTTAAATCTTCTTGGATTGAGTTTTGTTACATAGTTAAAAGTGCTGAACCTATGATTGACTCCCTTTCTGTTTTGATGAAATTACCCCAAAGCTGTCAGGCAGGAAGGAGCGGAATAAAATTATGGCGAAAATTTTTAAGCCAATATAGTTTCAATGGAAAAGGAGCTTATAGAAGCCTGCTATAGTGAAAGAAAATAAACGTAAAGTTAGATAAGGAATGCACTGTACAGGTTAGATAGACTTTCAAGCATTTGCTTTAATGTACCGGTATCTCGTGAATTTTCCTTGTTATATGTATATCACATTTTGAGGATTTTCTTAAGTAGATATACTTGCCGTCAAGTGTAATATGCTTAAGGTGTAACCTTAAGTAGAGGTTAAAGCTGAGAAATCTTATTCGTAAATGTCGCGAGAAATGACGAAATCAAGTGACTTCAGAATTAAATTATCGTTGAAATTCTAAGATAAAAAGGTCTAGCAGTTTGATGGGGAGGTTTATGGATGATGGAATTTAAATTGAAAAAGGGAGGAGCACAGAAATCTCTCTTGCCGTTATTTTGTTACTATTTCTATAGGAATTAATGAATGAAATTGATTTTTGTGAAGGGAAATATTTTTTTATGTTGGAAAATTACGGAAAGGGATGCAAATTAATTCTGACTTAATTAATAATTTAAATTTAATGGTTTGAGGCTTAGTGTTTAGCATAAAATTAATATCCTTGGAGCTCTATTCGAATTGAAAATGTAAAAGTGACCTTAATAATAATTTTTTTGTTTGTTTTGCTCACAAAATATATTTAAGAAATATTGTTTAGGAAAAAAGTTTGCATCTAAAAAAAAAAACAAAAAAATAATATAATTGTCGCAAGGTATAAGACAAAATGAAATGTGTAGGTCTTGTAGACGTAATTATTTTGGATGCAATAAAATTTAAAAAGTGAGAGGTACACGATTTACAATATTGAAAAATTTAAAAATATGAAAAATACTATAAATCCCAAGAAAAAGAATTTTTCTCAAGCTGTAACTGTGAACAGAACCTATTAATAAAGTTTATTGCCTATAATTATAATTAGATTATAATCAGAAAAGATCAGAATGGAAAGAAACAAACAAATAGACATACCATGAAAGATTCGCAGGAATTCTTTGTATTCATTGAGAGATCCATGCAACAATTGGAGGACCATATAAATCATATAAAATCACGGCAGCAAAATATTCAACCATTCATTTTGGCACTCGCAAAGTTGAAAGTTTTTGAATATATTTAGATGGTATAAAATTGCCTTTTACAAATTTATTGCGCTGCATAAATATATTTTTCAAGGCGTTTCATCTTTTTAATTTAGATTACCCATCAGCTTGTGTATAATTTTGGGTATTTTTTTAATTATATTTTTATAACATAAGTAAGAAAAATTCTTACAAATCATCGAAATTATTCGTAATTTTAAAAGATTTGAAATAAATTTCATAAATAAAAATATTAGGTGCATTACGAAAACATTTGTAGTGCAAAATACGTATAACTACATATAATGAATTATTAAATTTCTCTAAAAGTAAAGAAATATGGTAAACATGAATTTTTGATAATACTTGAAATGCTGGAGTATCTTGAATTAAAATACTGCCTACTTTATAAAATGATTAATAAAATATTTACATATTAAAAAATAACTTTAATCAGGTACATTATGAAGAGGCTTATTGAGAGTTATATGTATAGTACTAATAATCAATTGCAATAGTTGAAAAGATACTGTCAGAAAATTGTAAACAATTCCCAGAAATTACAAAAGAAGTAAATTTAAAAAAAATTGTTAAAATGAATATAGAATATAACATTTTTATAAATACAATAATTAAAATATTGATTTTCATTTATTTATTAAGTAAATAATTTCATCTATATTCAAAGGGTGGGGTACTATTACTCATCAATATGATAAAAAAGGATTATTAGTTGATGCATATGATCATCTATGAATATTGATATGGAAGCAAAAATCATCAAAACATGCAAGAAATTATCAATGGTCAAATAGTAATTGTTAATTAATATGAAAACAAAAAAAAAAAAAAACATCGAAGGAGGTACCAATTTCGTTCAGTGTAGGTATCTTGATTTAGCTTTCCGGAAAGAATTCTCTAAATGGAGCAGAGGAATGATATCATGATGAAATAATTTGTGGTGAATTTAATTTTAATAATTATGCTTGATGATAATGTTTAGAGTTGAACAGGTGGTGAAATGGGGTGAATTCAAAATTTTTGTATTTTTTTCGAAAGTAATAATATATAAATTTTATTTGCTCATATAAAAACATACAAAAGCTTGTATATTACAATGATTTTCTTTATTAAATAAATAAAATAGAAAAAAAAAAAAACAACTACAAACAACTTAATACCAATAATAGGACATCTAACTTAATTTTTATAAATTCTATGTAATACTTTTAAATCTTCCAAAATTTTTATCATTTCTGCAATAGTTAAACTTATTATATACTTTTAGTCCCTTTATAAAAGCTTAAGTTTTACGCTTCTGTTGTATTATAATTATTTAAAATAAATAAGTTTACATTCCTGATTTTAAATGGTTGAACGTCTCCAGAAAATCTTAAATACCTATGTAAATATTCTGGTAGAATTCTAATCTTTATCTGAAATATAAACAACAATACATTCAACACTAATCTTTCGCTTAAGCTAATTCACATTAGTGCCTTAAGCATTATTCTGCAACTTCTGCACTCTCTCTTACATCTTTTTTGTGACATGGAACATAACTGTCGAACGATTCTCACAATGCGGTTTTTTTTATCACGTTAAATATACGAATAGTCGTCAGTAATGACACTTTAGTTCTGATTCGGATTTTCTTTCCAATTTTTTTTTTTTTTGCAAATATAGTCAAAATTACTTTCGAAACTTAGTTTTCTGTCAATCGCTACCCTCCAAATATTTAATTTCATGTATACATTCAATTAATTCTTCACACATACTAATTTAATTGTTATAATTACTATTAATAGCCATATACTTTGTTTTATTTATATTTAACATTAACTTTTTTACTCTTAACCGGACGTACACTGAACCCAAAGCTTCATCTATTCGATTAACACATTCTTGAATATTATCGTGCGCAATATGAAGAAGGGTATCATCCGCGAACAACACAATACCAACATTTTTTAAATATGTTTAATGTCGAAAAATAGTAGAGTTCCCAATACGGAGCCTTATGGGACTTCTAATTTATTCTCTCGTCTCTGTGATAAGTACTCATTACTTTCGTCCTTTGATTCCTATTTGATAAACTTTTCTCGGACCATCTATATTATCTTCCTTGTAGTACATATTTATATAGTTTTTTCAATAACACACTCTCTCTTCAAGTCCAAGAAAAGCGACAATATTTTTATTTTACTTTAAAACGATTCACACGAATATCCTTTTTGGAATTCCGATTGCTGTTCTACCAAGAGCTTGTTGGATTCTAAGTATCTTTCCAATTGCTGTTGAACCTCCTTCTCCATTTTTTTTTCATGCATTGACAGCGTATTAACAATTCTAAATTTTTCGAATCTCGTTGTGTTTTTATTATTTTTTATCGGAATAGTTATAGATTTCTCCTATGCTTCAGGAAACGAGTCCTCAATTCAAGATTTATTAATTATATTACATAAAGTAAGCCCCACATCTTCCCAATTATCAAAAAATATGCTTAAGTTAATTCTACTGTAATCACGTTTAGAGTTCATATCCTTAATTATTTGTCACAATTCACCTTGGGAGATGTGCCGCAAAATAAATTTATAATCTCTCTATTGAAAGTTATCATTGGATATAATATGCGGGACATTTTCAGCTATTTGATTATCTTCTAAGTAGCACACAGTTCCTAATTTTACCTTTTTTATTACATTTTTTGAGTCCTTCATTATATACGTATTAATGGATCTCCACATTTCCTTCGGGTTGTTTACTTCATTTATAATTCTTTTAACCCTTGTATACAAAAAAAAAAAAAAAAAAAAAAAAAAAAAATACACTCCTGCATACCCGTTTACCCAGGTACCCAGGTATAATTTGTGTGAACGCTGTAAGAATTCATAGGAAATTTCCAGTAAAAGCAACAATGTAGCCGACATGTGGATGTGGATTATGTTAGTGGCATAAGAAATCAACCGTAATAAAATTTAATTAAGAGTAACGAACTCTGGAATTTTGGTTTTCAGAATATTTTGCATTTATGCCGATTTGCTGTTTGATCTTATGTGCAGGGCTTAAAGTGATCTACGGTAATTAGAAGTATGTGCCGTAATTGTATGTACTGTAATTGAAAGTACCGTAGTAATATGAACCACAATAAAATTTATTTAAAATTAAATAGGCGAAATTTAGTATAAATTCTCTTAAGGCGGAGTCTGGCGTGCTATATAAGGTATGAAGATAGCCCAGACATTTCTAATCGCATGTTGTTTTTCTTTTAAAATTAAGATAGCTGCCAATTGATTTTTCTTTGATTACGTGGTTATTTATATCGAAAATGTACAAACGACCAGAAATTTCTGCTGCCGAGTTTAACCGGTAATGTACATATGCATTATATTTATGAAACTTTATTTCATATTAATGTAGAATTTTTAAATAATAAAATGAAATACGGACAACAACATGAATATCTAAGAAGTTTAGTAGAATCTGATGATGAAGTGGAGGTATTGGATTATGTCGATGACGAGTCAGATGAATAATGGCTGCCATCAGCAGTGCAGGAAATTAACGAAGAAGATTCGGATGTTGAAGATGTTCGTCAAGATGATTGCATTCGAATCGAAATGGCCTACGAAGATAATGAAGACAATGACGAAGAATCTAATCACAATGACACGTAAGGATCGAGCACTCAGGATAACGTTTTACGTGGTAGAGATGGCACTATATGGCGCCAAAACCCTACCAATGTCCGAACTTTATGCCATAATATTCTTCGACAAAGAGCAGGTCCAATTCTCTCAACGACCATCTTGTCAGCTTTGAACACCTTCATATCTATTTTTAATGATGCAATGTGCAACATAATTATGAAGGGGACGAATAGGAAGGCAAACAGCGTTTATGATTAGCACAACAGTGAACTTCCAGAAATGCCATCAAAAGTTTGGAAAATTGTAACTGCAGAAGAATTTTATTCCTATTTAGGGATTCTTATAACTGCAGGCGTATGTCATTCTAATGACGAGCATATAAGGGGGCTATGGAAAACAACAGCCTATCCTTTGTATCGTCCGAGTATGGGAGTGAATCGTTTTTGTTCAATAACACGCTTCTTATGATTTGATAATCCTGCAACCCGAGGACTTCGTCTGGAAAATGATAAAGCGGCCGCTATATCAGAAACAACAACTGAACAACAACTTCCGTTCCCAATACGTGCAATCAGAATGTGTTGTTCTTGATGAGCAACTCTTTCCATATAGAGGCAGAACACAGTTCATACAATATATGGTAATACAAGCCTGCAAAATATGCCATACAGTTTGGTGGGTTTGCGATGCTTCAAATTCATACCCAATTACTGGTCAAATATATACAGGGAAGCAGTTATCAGGCAGAGAAGTAAATCAAGGAGAGCGCGTGGTGAAAGACTTGTGTATGAGACTTAAACGAAGCGGAAGGAGCATTGTAGCTGACAACCTTTTTACATCACTTCCACTTGCACGTTTACTGAGGTCGTGGAATCTTTCTAATGTCTGCACGTTAAAGAAGAATAAGGAAATGCTGCCATCTAAGTCGCGGGATATATTTTCATCACGATTTGCATTCACCGATGACAACATCACTATATGTTCATACGTTCCGAAAAAGAACAAAAATGTTATCATGTTGTCGACACTCCACTATGTCGATAATGTGTCCGGAAATAAAAGAAAACTGGAAGTAAAACATTATTACAACGGCACGAAAAGTGGAGTAGATAACATGGATAAATTGCTTGGACACTATTCTACTAAAAGGCGGACACAGAGATGGCCTGTGGCTTTTTAATATAATATTCTTGACATTGCATGTCTAGCTGCTTACAAGATTTATTCGGAGAATCATCCTGCTGGTTCAAATTGGACACATCAACGCCGAATTTTCTTACAAGACTTGGGAAGGCAACTGGCGTTACAACATACTACGACACGGTCTACAAATGTAAATATTACAAGAAATTTCGAGAGCAGAACTGGCCGCAACAACTTCTCGAGACAGTATTGGACGTACCCTACAGACAGGAAAATGTTATGTCTGTCTAACGACCAGCCCAAAATGACGACGTGCCACCAGAAAATCATGTTACACCTGTAACAAGCCCATATGTAGCGGACACGCAATAACCGTAAATAAATGTCATTTATGTAACTAATTTATAATATTGCAAATATTTTTATTATATGTAAAAAAAAAAAAACACTTTTTTATAGATTTACATGTTCGTTTTCATTATATTTCCTTATTTTTTTCTCCAACTTAAGTTTATTAACCAGCTACGTTATAACAACGTTTCTGGCTACCCGGGTAGCCTGGGCGTGTTGACTACGGATAGAAAAGTTCGAATTCAAAAAGCCAAAATGTTATAAATAGTTTTATTAAGTTTTTTTTGCATAGATCGACATATCCCAAGTAACTTTGGAATATCATGGATCCTCGAGCCAGTATATTTCTACTAACAGCAGTTTTTAGAGGGAATCAAAGTACAAATAGCTCACCTGGTAGCCGGGTGTGTACACAAGGGTTAATAGAATTATTTTTCTTAGCTTGTCGTATATTTTTGCATATTTGTTTCAAATTAATTTATACTCGTTCCAAATCCCTGTCACATTCCGATAAAATACGTTCTCTATAGATCAGTTAATAATTTGCTCTCATACTTCAAAGTGTATTATTGAACCATCCCTTTTCTCTCTCTTTTTCACCAGTTGTCTCTATGTAAAATCATTCATCACATTATATTCGATTCATTCTCAAACATTCGTGTAGGTTCGCTCAACCTCACCAAGGTGTGCACTGATTTTATGTCAAAGCTTCTTAACTTAATACCTCTAATCTCTCTTATTGTAGGTATTTAAAAGATATAACGAAAGTTGCCTTTTCACATATAAGTAGGTTTCAGGATCACTAATTTTGAAACTGCTGTACGGTTTAATTGTGATACGAATAAAACCTGTTACTACGTAGTCTATTAACATTTTTAATAGCCGAGGTATTCTAGTACCTATATTCATTAAAAATATTTGAGCACATATAATTTTCTAAATAATTAGTGTTAAAATCACCCGCCAAACAAGTTGCATATTCCTAAAAAAACTCACAAAATTGCCTTACGGATGAACTCTGAGATCTATAAGTCAGAGTTATCAAACAAGACCATTCATGAAAACAACAAATAACCACCAACTAAAGATATATTTTAATAGAGATAACTTAGTTAAATCTTTAAACTGCTATTAATTTTTTAAATAAATCACGACTAGCTTGCCATTCCGTTTGTAACGCATAGAAATAATCCTGGAAAAACAAAGTTACTAAATCCAAAATATTAAAAGTTATTTCGATTTTTGCATGTCCGTCCGTCTTTTCTCATGTAACTCGAGAACGAATTTATTAAAAAAAAAAAAAGAAATGGAAATTTAAATTCGAAAATGCGACCAAACTTCTTTGTAGGGTTGTCATACAAAAATTTCGCTTTTTACAATATGTTTTGAGACTGCATCGACGTAGGGAGATGAAATTTTGTACAAGGCGTTTTCAAGAAAATAATTGATAAAATTTCAAAAATGGCCAACCCTTTCTTGGTGATGCCATATAGAAATTTAGGTTTTTAGGCATCAATCATTCCTAGACGTTGTTATTTTACCGAAAAGTTGCTTAGAATATGAGAATCTATTAAATTGGCTATAATCATTTTTACTGCGGACGAACTGTTTAAAAAAAAAAAAAAAACTACTTCAACAATCAAACTATGTATAGAGAGGTGACCGTACCAAATTTTATACGAGTCATTCATCTAAGTTATCATAAGAATTGATCTTAGACCAATTCTAGCTTTTTTACTTGTTTAAATCTTCGTTTGCACTCATTTTGTTAGATTTCGGTTTCAACAACACTGGTGCTGTATTCTGTTTTACTTGATCTGCAGAAGTTTCTTTTATAATATTTACGCTACTATTAGCGGCTATACTCCTTGAATTGTCTAATTTTTCCGATATTATTTTAATTTCTACTATCTGCCTAATAATACTGTCTTTGGTTTCATTAATACCCTCTAAAACTTCTTTCCGGTGGAAAAACGACCTAAGTGCAAAAATGGGAAATTGAGTTAAACGCGTAAAAATGTTCGAAAAGCATGTTTCGTTCTTAAGTAAGAATGACACAATGATAGTTCAATTGATTTCTATGAGAAAGCGTCTAAGTAGTTGTATGATTGGCGCCAAATTCATCTCACTATTGGAACGACAATGCCCGATTTGTCCGTTGTGCTCGGGCTGTGGCAGTAAATGGATGTATCGAAGAAGAAGCAACAATATCGCAAATGATAAATATGTCAAATTAATATTATCGCTTCTGGAAGAACAATGTCATAAAACGTTCATAAAACATCTGAACTTCTAATAAAGAAGAGAATTTAGTGCAACAATGACGCAATTAAAGGTTGTTCCATCCTTTTACAGTTAGGGGTGGGGATATTATATTAAGTAAATGAAAAAAAAGCATATGCCTAACTAGCTAAAACTATGAAATATCAAGTTTCATAAGAAATACCTCATATATTGTTAATAACAATACAAAACTTAATTTATAAATTTTTAGAAAACTTTAAATGCAATATCTGGAAAATGTCCTTTTTGCACTTAGGTCATTGTTCTACCGGAGCTGAGAAATGTTCTATCATCGCTCACTTATTGTGCAAACACTCATCGCATATATAAACAATACTACTAGGACAATACACTTGTCATGATAAATTTTATCACAAATTCCTTTACATGGAAAAACAGCTTCACTTTTAATACTCATCATTTATTTCTTGCATTTCATATTTCTGTTTCATACCACAAAACTCAATAAAAAACAATTTTTTCATACAATAATTAGCTACTTATCTCACTTGATATTACGCACGTGTGTCTACTTGACAACGTTACCCTAATTCATTTTTTTTTTCGAGGAAAATTGTTATAAGAAGAATTGTCGTATATAAAATTCTACACAAAAAAGATTCCTAGACTTTTTTTCGTAGACTTCATCTTTACAGATCCATATAGACAGACTGAATATGTCTGAATAGCAATTGCGGAACCCTATCATATGATATGTGATGATTTCTCGTTGGCTGGAGTATTATACATTTTCAGTAATTAATTCTCGTGTACTCTTTGTGACATATTTGAACACATCGACACAATCTTATAAGTCTACCTGTCCTCCTCTTACTGTCGTTAAAACTGTCCGAACTTTTGGATGAATAAACTTTTATTTCAGTTTTTCTTTTTCATGGTTGTAAAAAATAAATTTCTTGATTAGGCGTTCTTGTAAAAGAATCAGCAAATAAAAATCCTCACTAACCACTATCATCTTATATTCAGTATATTTAACATCATCTTGGACTTCTTTGACAGCGATTTGCTCAACTTAATTTTTTGTGTTTTTATTTTTTTTAACCCTTTCAATACGACTTTTGGCCAGTGAAAATATTTCTGTATAATTGAACTAAATTTACAGCACATTTAGTTCAATTAAACATGCTTACATAATTTCAGATTTTTAGAAAATATAGGTTTTGAAAAAATGCCCTGGGACACATATGTCCCTGCAGTAGTTTAATAATAATTAATAATAATAGCAGTAAATAATAATCAGACCTCAAATTTAGTTATCCAAGAGTAGAAAATATTTATTTTTATTGAAACTGTTACATTATGTATGGTATGGTGTAAAACAATCAATACATAAAGCTACTCGACATTTTTGGCAAATGATTTTAGTCCTTTTTTCAATTTTCCTGGACTGGCATCTTATGCATCTGTTTCGGCCGCCTTTTTCAACTGGAAGATGATCTCCAACATTTGTGAAAAGTTTGACATTCTTTGAAACCCTGCCCTGTCTTCTGGACCGTTTGTACAAAGATTCTGATCGTCCTTGACTAATCAACTCTTCAGCTACATCTACTACGAAATCGATAAATGGATTTTTTTTGCGAGTGACTTCTTGATACAAAATATACGAATTATGAACACAGGTCATTAGCAACCTAAAAAATACTTTCTTCCACTATTTTCCACTTCTTCTATCTAAATCGTATAAAAGTAATCATTTGATCTGCATGATCTACGCCCCCCATATATTTATTGTAGAAAATCATAGCTTCAGGGCATTCAATATTTTTAGTAGTACCGTCTTTCATTTTGCGAGCTGTACTACCAGTAGTGGCATTGTGACAGTTGCTCATAAGTAACACATCTTTTGTATCTTTCCACTTGATTGCTAATATCCTTTCATCACATACTGCTATTTCACATTCACCTCTTTCTTTTAGTTTAGTTTGAAACTTGGGTGTGTTTTTACGATTTGATATAAACGTTCCGACAGCAGAAAATTTTATGGTGTCAAGTAGACGTGTTGACGTGGAAAAACGGTCGAAACATAAAGCAACGTTTGAACTTGTAATTGTTTCTGCCAATTTTAGAACCACACGCTCGCCCAAGGTTCCTTCAGTAACTTCAGTTTCCCGTCCACTATATATATTTGTGTCATAAACATACCCCGCTACTGCATCGCATCTTGTCCAAAGTTTGATTCCTCTTTTGACAGGTTTCAAGGGGAGATACTGTTTCAGACTGGAACTCCCTTTGAATTTCGTCATTGACTCATCAATAGATGGAAATGTGCTGTCAGTTCTCGCTTTCAAAAATGTATTTTTCAAGCAGGACAAAACGTTTTCAATGTAATACGTTTTCGATGCCTCTGGAGGTTTTTCGGGGTCATTGAAATACAATTTTGACATCAGTAGCATAAAACGATCTCGCGAAATGGATTCTGATATTGCTGCGTTCCGGAGGGATTTGTTGCGCGACCAATACATATGCATTGCTGGTACGCGATTATATCACATTATCAATGAACAACCCAGAATAATTTTTATTTCTCCTGGTGATGTCATCTTTGCGTTATTGAGCTTTTGTAGGCGCAGATTTGTATAATAACTTATCTGCATTATGAGACTCTTTGGAAATAGGTTATAAAAACAATCAAGCTTGGTCGAACCTTTGTTTAAGTTAGCCATAATAATTGCCTTGTCCTCTTGAGATAGTGACATTTTTGGGGAAAAATTATCAATATCGCCGTGCTAAATAAATTTAGTATTGCTAGTTGATTGTGAAGGAGTTGTATCAGTAAAAGTTACACTTTCAGAGTTGTTATCCCTATCTTCATTTACCGTTTGTACGCTTTCATGCATCTGGATATCTACATCATTTGAAGAATACATGCTAACTTCTTCAGAAGATATGGATGCATCTGAGCCTTTATAATCTGTGTCACTGCTATCGTCACTGTCGTGATAAGGATCTACCTCCATATCAGATAAATTACCAAGCTCGTCCTCTAATTCTTTCTTATACAGTGGTCGATTCATCCTAAAATTATTTCAATAATAAAAATTAAATTCGTATGATAAAATACTGCTGGGACAAGTACATCCCAGCACTGCAGGGTTATATATGTCCCAATACAACAAAAAAAAAGGTTAAATAATGCATACAAATCATTTTATTCTTATATAAATGTTACATGCAACTTACCTTTTCCTTCCGTATTTAGACACACACAAAATTTTCACTAAAACACAAAGAAAACACTAAAAGTTTTGTTTACACGTGTATGACCGAAGAGCACGCTTACACTTATGAACGTATACCAAGTATGAATTAGTTAGGTTATGCTAACCGAAGCACGTGTTGTGAAGTACTGCCCACAGACTACTGTTTAGTCCCATCCCAGCGCTTTAAAAGCGAATACTTTTCGCACCAGTAATTTTTGAACATTCTCTGGGACTTATATATCCCCGCAGTATTGAAAGGGTATAGAAATGAATCTATTTTTATATAATCAAAAGTAGCATTTTCGTTCCATACAACAAGGTGTAATAGTTATAGTATTAAATTTAGTAACGATAGGGTCATTTATAAATGCTTGATTTTGTTGTTTTCCCCTTCAGATGTCAACGAAAAGAGCCAATATGTTAGAAGAGTAATAGTGGATGAATTGCCTTTCTAGTATCGTGAACTTCACCAAAAGTACTCATTGGTAGAAGAGGAAGAACTTTGTCTACACGTTTTAATTTGAACTTGTCAAAGTTTTCTCCAATTAATTTTTGCATAGAATTTAGATCAACTTCATAAACATTAACGTAATAAGTTTCTCATCACCGACAATACCAATAACTATAGAAATTCTCTGTGTAATCTGTAGAGTGAGATTATAACTTGAGAGCCATTGTACTATTTAGTAACATCTCCTTTAATACGGGAATATCGCGCATCAGATCCGCAGATACCATACAAGGTTTTTCCTCCATGATGGTCAATAGCACAAGAGGTGATGGTACTCACCTAGACAAACAAAAAATTGATGGCGAGCGGTTGGCATATAAACTGTTTCGGAGCTATAGGGTGATTAAGAAAAAACGCTAGTTTCTCACAAAACACCCTGTATCTTAGAAAGTATCTTAAAAGTACAGGGCGTACGGTCATAGTCATGGCCTTTCCAACGACTGCTTAACCACTCTCCTCTCAGGAATTATGAGGGTCTAACATACTCTCAAAGCTATTCTTAAAATTATTCTCAAAGCTAATTTGATCCCTTGTTACTAAAATGTTATTCTTATGATACCTTAGATGGACCGTTGGCACATTTAAGCCATTTAAATCTGCTGGAGGGGACGGCATCTTCCCCGCCCTACTACAGCAAGAAATACTCCTTCCACTACAAACAATTTTTCGAACCAGTTACGCTCTAGCGTACGTTCCCCAATGTTGGAGAGACGTCAGGGTGGTAATTATACTCAAAGCAGGAAAAAGGGCTAGTTGTCTAGCCAAATCGTCCTGACCGATCAGTCTCCCCTCATTCTTATTTAAGTCCATGGAAAATATCCCAGACTTAGACATTCGAAGTGAAATTTGATTAAATCACCACTTCATTCTAAGCAGTTCGCTTATCTAGTTGGCAAGTCAACCGAGACTGCCATTCACACATTAGTAAAAGACCTCGAAAAAGATCTCGAAGCAAAATAGGTGACTTTCTGTGCATTTGTGGTCATTGAAAGAGCCTTCGATAATACCTCTTTCGATGCAATTAAATCAGCTGCCGAAGATAAAGGCTTTGAGCCCTCCACGGTAAACTGTATAGACTCCATGATTAGAAGCAGGAGGATAACCACAACTCTAGGGAACTGTTCAATCACGATTACCGCAGCAAAAGGCTGCCCACAAGGAGAAGCTCTCTCTCCACTCCTGTGGTCGATCGTAATTGATGACCTGTTAGAGAAACTGATCAGTTCAGGTTTTAATGTACAAGGCTACGCAAATGACTTAGTAGTCACAATACGGGGCAAGCATGATCAAGTCATATACGACCTTATGCAAAATGCCCCCTACAAAGTCAGATCGTGGTGTTTAAACAAAGGCCTTAGCAAAAACCCCAATAAGACGGTTATCGTTCCGTTTATAAGAAGATCAAAGCTTTCACTAACGGCTCCTCTTCTTGATGACACGGAATTGGTATTTTCAGACGAAGTCAAATATCTGCGGGTATCTCTAGATAAGAAACTTACCTGGAATTCGTATCTGTCCAGAGTGATGGATAGAGCGGTGCGATCTCTCTACACGTGTCGTCGCTTCATTGGCAGAACATGGGGTCTGAAACTAAAAATGATGTACTGGATGGGCACCACGGTTGTTAGACCGACGGTCACCTATGCGGCCCTCGCATGTTGGCCAAAATCAAATCAAAAGACGATTGAGGCTCTGCTTCAAAAAATCCAGCGGCTTGCTTGTCTAGGTATAACTGCTGCCATGAGAACCTGTTCTACAGCAGTACCATGGATGCATTACTAAACCTTCCACTCCTACATTTCCAGGTGCAAAAGGAAGCGATGTCCAGTGCTATTCGAGTGCAAAAGGAGAAACAGTTAAAGCCAGGGGATTTGGTTGGTTATTTAAGTATCTTAAAAGAAATGAGCAAATGATGACAATATTTGATATAATCACACCCAGGGTAAGTTTTGTAAGACAATGGTCTTAAATGTAAAGTGGTTCTGGGAGACCGACAGAAATGGCGTTCCACTAAGCCGTCCTTCCAACAAGGATTGATGGTGCGCTATATATTGACGGTTCAAAAACGAATAATGGACCCGGACTGGGCATATACAGCCCCAAATGCCATATATCAAAGGCTCTGGGCTCTACTCCAACCGTATTCCCAGCCGAGGTATTGACCATAATAGAATGTACCAATACACGCATTAAAAGAGACATAATTGGCTCAACCATAAATATGCTAGGTTAGGTGAGTACTATTACCCCTGCTCTATTGACCACCATGGAGCAAACACCCTGCATATATAATGTTATAAATGAAAAGATTACTCTTTTGGACTTTTTACCGGGTTAAACTTAATTTTGTTCAAGAAAGAATTTTTTGGGATTCTCCGGTATATAGCAAAAGCTAAAAAATGTTCTAATTTGTTATTTCATCACACAACCCATTAATTTTTGGTGACAAGTTTCAAGTCTTGGTTTGACTCATCAGCAGGGTGATTTGAAAAACAAATGAAAAAAATGAAAAAAAGAGGAAAGAAATGAAAAGTTTGAGAAAAATAAAAAAAAAACAATTTTTTTATTTATTAAAATTTTTTTTAAAAAATTTAAAGAAACAGATTCATTCGAATCGAATCGAACCTGTATACGCCACCCAGTGGGCTGAAAAATAAAGAAGAAAAGGAAAAAGAAGAAGCGTTTCGTGTCAGCAGAAAACCTTACACTCATCGGTGCAGCTTGGTTTTCTGCCTGCTGCAGACGCCTGAAAGTAGATCAAACTGATCTCTTCTCATATAAACTCAGAATAAATTCTGGATGTGAATTATATGAGGAAAAAACACTCCTATACAAGCCCAGGAGGAAAAATAAGTTTATATGAGAAGAGATCAGTTTGATCTATTTTCAAGCGTCTGCAGCAGGCAGAAAACCAAGCTGCACCGATGAGTGTTAGGTTTTCTGCTGACACGAAACGCTTCTTCGTATACAGGTTCGATTCGCTTCGAATGAATCTGTTTCTTTAAAATTTTTTTAAATTTTTTTAATAAATAAAAAAATTGTTTTTTTTTTCTATTTTTCTCAAACTTTTCATTTCTTTGTTCTTTTTTTCATTTTTTTCATTTGTTTTTCAAATCACCCAGCTTCGCTATTTGCGATCTGCTGATGAGTCAAACAAAGACTTGAAACTTGTCACCAAAAATTAATGGGTTGTGTGATGAAATAACAAATTAGAACATTTTTTAGCTTTTGCTATATACCGGAGAATCCCAAAAAATTCTTTCTTGAACAAAAATAATGTTATAATGTGCGCAAAGTTCAGACATAATTCAGTCAATATCTTTTAAACGATTGAATCTACGAAAAAGTCTAAGTACTTTTTGTTCGTAGAATTTTATAAACTAAAATTTTTCTTATAACTGCTTTCCTTGGAACATTGATAATTTTCGAGACAACTATAGGACATCAAAATAAAGGTATTCACAAAAATCCAGTTTAGTCAAAATTTTGCCGGTTTTCTCTCTCTTTTTGCCGGGCAATATTTCAAGGCAGTGCGAATGTAAAAAGAAAACAAGTTTTGTATTACTCGAATGCAGAGCTGCGATTTTTTTAGTACAAATATACAAAGAAATATACCACTCATCGGAAAAATGATGTACATAGATAATTACCATGTTTACATGCAGGGTTGAACCATGGTTCAAATTGGGTCAACTCGACTCTTCGACACGACCACTCTTGGCTGGCGTAGTCGAGTCGAAATGGTGTCCTATAAACGCGGATTCAGTAGCCGAGTTGGAAGCTAACAGTTGGGATTTATTTTATTTGCTCTTTACTCGAAAGTTTTTTTACATTGTATATTTATTGTGTGTTTATTTAAACAAAATTTATAACTGTCACTTCAACTAAATTTGGACCCATTCTCAAATCAATCTGTCAACCCTGCGTGCACAAAAACACAAGTCGTAAACTCAATTCAATCTCGACTCAATATTTCAACTCTGTATGAAAACATGGTAAATGCTTGGAAATTGCTGGTTAGATCCATGAGAAAACATTAAACGGCAATCCTCAACAAATTACTAATAAAAACAAGACAAAGGTCAGCCGAAAAAGGAAAACAATATACACGAGTATGTATGTTGAATCCGTTTGATCTTTTATGGCCTGAAGGAAAACAATTTCTTCTGCATAACTAAAGGGATTTTATTTGTAATACATTTAATAACAGAAGGTAGAAAGAGCTTCAACGTAAATCTGATGAAGGATTAAAATCCTAGAGACGAAAATCTTGATTTTAAAATTCATGTAACATGAATGAAATTTTAAATTATTTAATAGCACCCTTTTTTTATTTATATTTAAAACTTTTAATAGACACAAATAATTCTAGTAGGTAGGTACTTCCTCTGCAAAACAAAAAAAAAAAAAACAAAAAAACTCAGCGTTTTCTGACAAATAATTATTAGATTGATTTTAGTTGAAGAATTTATACGAAAGTTTTTACGAGTACACTAAAAGTCGCGCAAGTGTGTGTGATTTTTTAGTTTTTGAAGATCGCTGTCAAACATATGCTGATAGAACTTTCACTCAATTATATTTCTTTCAATGTTACGCCTGGCCACATCTCTGCAAGCTCTTCCAAATAGCTTAGTATATCCGGGGAAACATTTACGCTGATTACTTGCTCTCTATTTACGTAAAATTAACACACTATTTTTCTTGTTGTATTGTTGTTTATGACAGTATTATCAACAAATCCTTTTATTGTTTCGCCTTTTTCCATTACCTGTTTTACAAAAATTTGTTTGCTGTCTTTGCTAATGTCGTTTGTATTTCACCTGCAGCACACATCTTTATGTAGTTTTATTATATTTTAAACTTACAAACTTATTGCTTTCTAAGATAAAACCTTTTCTTTGTGGACTTTAATAATAATAATATTGTTACGCGCAACAAACTCACACAAGCGACATCTGTTAGAAATGAAAATAACTCTAGGTTAGTGACACCTTAGTAAGCTTTTGGTTCAGAGAATAGAATTTACGGGAAGATTCTAGAATAATTTTTAGAGTATAAATACGGTACTTCTCACATCCAGTAGCGGAGTCTTATTTCAAACAGTAAAGTGAACGAGGTAAACTATTTGAATTGCGATAATTAGAAGTACAGTACAAGCAATAACTAAAGAGTTGATTTGATAATTGTTTGTGAATTTGTAAGAGTAAACGGTAAAGTTAAATAAAAGAAAGAACTTTTGAATTATATTCGAAATATTGTGTTTGAAATAACGAACTAAGGCCACTCACGTAATAATGAACTATTCTTCTTCTTCGAATACTACGTGATAGTCCGCTTTACGAAAAATGAGCTATCAAGATCACCAGAGGGAAATTTGTAAGTTTGTCCAAATATTCCCAATGGTGAAAGAGCTTTCGACGGACAGTAAAAAAAATGAATTATTTCCAGATGTACAGTACGAATATCGGAAAATAACTGAGTAAGATAACAGAATTTATTTGTAAATAACTCGCAGAAAATTAAAAAAATAATTTAATTGAAATGGAAAATTGACAAAATTTTGCTCAGGTTAAATTGGTAAAACCGCAAAATTTCCCTTACTTTTTATAGCTTACTTTTGGTGGCGATGACTATATTAAGAGGAGTCAGTACCAATATTTGCAAGTTTCATATATTTTTCAATGCGAATTTCTGGCAAAATGTTTGTAGCAGAATAATGATTCATATCTTATATTAAATGTAACGATGAAGTCTAGTAAATAACGTCGGCAAAAATTAAAAAAAAGTGTATTGGAATGGAGATATTTGCTCGTAAACTTATAAAAAATGGTAGAAATTGAAGTCTTTTAAATCAAATTCCTGTGGGTAGGTATTCTCAGTTCTTTAAATTGTGACTGTTTTAGAAAGATATGGCAAAATAACTCGAGTTTTTTTCACTTTTAGTGGCTATTTTTATAATTATTTGACTCTAATAGTATACTTGTTTTTTCTTCCGACATTTCACCGACGAGAAATTGCAATATTTATTTGAAAGTTGTTTAAATAAAAAGCAAAATAGCATATTTAACAATTATGGGCAAAAAACTTTAGGAGAGTTAATTCTCGTTAAAAAATTTCAATTTATTTAAATTGCAAATATTCATTTTTCATCTTAAATTGTATGATTTTGTCGGATGTTGTCTTTCTGTCTTTTGAGGTAGAGGTCTCTAATATGTTCTATGGTCTTGGTTAATTTTATATGAATTTTCTCATTTTCAGGACACAAACCTAAGAGGAGTCAGTACTCAGTACTAAGTTTCAATTTAGATAGCAGCGAAGCTGTAGGCAATAAAATTTATTATTCGTAGGTTTGTGTCTTGAAAGTTAGGAAATTCATATAAAATTAGCCTAGACCTAGTCCACAAACCACATTAGAGCCATCTAGCGTAAAAAACAGAAACCCAACCTGTAGCAAAATTATACAATTTCAGACGAAAGATGAATATTTGCAATTTAATTAAATTGAAACTTTTTAACGAGAATTAACTCTCCTAATTTTTTTTTGCCCATAATTGTTAATTATGCTATTTTGCTTTGTATTTAAACAACTTTCAAATAAATATTCCAATTTCACGTCGGTGAAATGTCGGAAGAAAAAACAAGTACTATTAAAGTCAAATAATTAAAAAAGCGAAACTAAAAATGAAAAAAAAACTCCACGTTATTTGCTAGATCTAGGTTTTATCTTTCTAAAATAGTCTCAATCCAAAGAAATGAGAGTACCTACTAACAGGAATTTGATTTGAAAAACTTCAATTTTTACCATTTTGTACAAGTTTCCGAGCTAATATCTCCATTCTGATACATTTATTTTTTATATTTCCGACGTTATTTACTAGACCTCATCGTTACCTTTTATTAAAGATATAAATCGTTATTCTGCTACAAATAGTTCGCCAGAAATTCACATTGAAAACTGTATGAAACTTGCAAATCTTGGTACTGACTCCTCCTAATGAAGTAAATCCTTGGTGGTGAGCATGAAAAGTGGAACAAGATTAACAATTCAATGCAGAATTACAAATAACAAAAATAAATGTGAAATTTAAAAGTGTTCTTATGAAGAATAATTGATGAAAATGTCATTGATATGAAGAGAAATGAAAAGGAAATAAATTTTGTGAAATTTGATATGAAAAATTATGTCCTTTTGATTGAAAATTGCTCCTTTTTATGTGTGGGCTTCCTTCCTCTTGAATTTGTCAATATTCCACTTGATTTCAATGCTCTCGCAGTTGAGTTTAAAAGCGTTCTTGAAGAATTTAAAATTGTTTTGTGAATGTTTTTCCACTTCAATTGAATAATGACCTAGTTGATTCGGTATCAGCTACGCTTGTGTTGAAAAAGATATATATCCGTCCCCTTAGTGACAATGAGTTGAATATTATAAAAATATCATACAAATTTTTTGTTATAGTAGAAATGATAAAGTACAATTTTTGTCACTGTGTGAGTTTATGCCAGAACAAAACACTTAAGAAGACTAAGAAAATATGAAATGACTGCATGACATCCATTTGCTCTTTGGAGTATGGGCTAGATCTGGAAAACCCTCATTTGATGCGATGGCTCCAGAGCTTCGTTTAGGACGTCGCTTCTCTGTCACTTTTCCGATAAGGGAATCGTGTACTGAGGGAAGTGCCTTACTAAAGTGAACCTGATATTGGGACGGAGTACTCACTTGTAAGAAACACTACTGTCTTCCAGGCTAAAGTCTTCGCCATCGCAATAGCAACGAAAATAGCCCTTAATATAGAGATCAAGAGAAAGGACATTGCTATAGGACAGTTAAGCAGCCGTGATAGCTCTTAGTGGCTCTCGGATAACACTCAATTAACTGGGCGACTGTACGTCGTCTGTGGATAAGTTGTGTATTCACAACAAAGTGTCCCTTCTATGGGTTCCTGGTCACATGGGGATCGTAGTGAATTAACGGGCTGATCGTTCCTCGGATTGGAACCCGTCGTAGGCGTTGCCACCTCAAGTATCGGATATCTCATCAAAACGAATGTTCATAGAAAGCATCAGCAGAGATGGGAGAACCTGAGTACTTGCAGGTGCATAAAACTCTTTCTTCATGGGCCCAATAGAAAAAACTCTGATTTCCTCATGTGGCTCGGAAGGAAAAATGTAGAACTGGGATTGGCATCATCACTGGCCACAGCTCGGTTCACGCTCATCTAACAAGAATGGGAGTTGTTGATAACCCTGAGTGTCTGTCCTGCCTGGAAGGAGAGCCAAAGAGAAATGAACACTTTTTGTGTGCTTGTCCGGCCTTCGCCCGGAGCAGGCTGAATACTCCGTAGAAGAGTTGAAGAACCTTCCTCACCAAGACCTGATCCGCTTCATTAAGAGGACAGGAAAGTTTTGGTGATAGGGCTTCTAGCAGAAAAGCACAATGGACCTCCGTGCTTGAGATTTCTCGTCCCTCTGCCTTAAAAAAAAAACAAAAAAGGGTGTGGGGGGTTGTTCTCCAAGCTTTTGGTCTAGGGCCTTCAAATCTCGAGAAGTCGATCTCAAATAAGGCCGACAGTTTTTCAGTAAGTAAGAGGCTGTTAGGAGTTGGAGGTCCACGTACGTATGCAAAATATAAACCTAGGTCATGGCAATATTAATATAGAAAAAAATGACATCCATTGACGACTTAGATAAGTTTTATTATTTTGCCAATGAAACATAACAGATAACTCAATCCGCCAAAGCCTTCTACTGAAGAAGCGCAAGAAAAAATTGTGATTGCAGTGCTTATTTGAAGGTTATTAAAACATAATAATACTTGAAACCTTACCGAAAAACCATAAAGTAATGGAAAAGAAGTAGCATTACACAATAAAAAGGGTTTCGGAAAGAACGTTTTAAGACAAGAACTGTACCTCGATATTTTCGAAGAAACATGTGGTATAGAGTGCAATTCAGACATGTAGTTAATCTCAAATCTATTCATTTGATGTTTGTTGTGACTGCATCAGAGAGTCTTTATTTGTACCAATTCGATTAAGAAGAAATATGTATTATTATATGTAAAAATCGTACGGCTACGAAGATGAAACTTCCAAAATGTGCCGAATCGAAACATTTTAAATCGATTTAAAAAGATCTCATGTTGCTGGAATTTATGACTTACGTAAGTTGAAATAGTGATAAGAAAGTGTAGATACATAGAAGAGAATTTTACCAGAATAACTACGAAAGAATCCACGACATTTCAATGATAATTATCATGGTGTCAAGTCCCCATAAACGTCGCAACGAACTTTTCACTTTCAAAAATTCAAAGTCTTTGAATTTTGCTCGAACTGAACATTGTGAAAATATAACCATAAAGAAAATGCCAATAAACGGAATTAGCCAATAATTTAAATTCAATCCATTCAGGATAATTTTCAAATACTCAAACACTTACGTCATCATAAATCAGTAATTAGCTAATGACTCATGACTGATGTTGATAAGTAACCAGAAATATTTCTTGAGTGAAGAGAAATCAACTGCAACACTGTCAAATTATGGTTTGAATATTTTATTCTGAAAAAGGAAAACAAATGGAATGGAATAGAATTTGTAAAATTCTTTGTCACCTCAGATAAAAAAAAACAGTTTGAATTGAAATCCAGTTTTTTATTGAGTTACATCCGTTTTCTCAGGAGTTTATTCAAGATTCTTGCGGAGTAAAGACGTCTCCTTCATGATGAATCTCCTTAAATAATTTAATGGAGTGGTCAATATGTATGCAGGAGTGTAATAAATTGTACTACTGGTTCCTAGGAATAAACTAGAAAGACAATAATTCTCCGTTCACGTGTTTTCGTCATTATTAGAATGTATGACAGCGAATCTCTTAATAATTTGAGCGCAGTGTCGTAAATATGCCATCAAATAAGGATCCTGCTCATTTTTTTTTTTATTTACAATATTTCTGTGAAATGTGAATGTGGATGCGTTAGATTTTTGGGTGGGGTTCTATATAAGTAATAATAATTATTCAAAATCTTAACCTTCCTTTAGGTGTTGTGCTTCAGAAGAGAAGGTCATTTCTGACTTTTGATGCAAATTTTGTTTCTGGTTAATTTCTAATTTCTTTGACTTTTAATGTTTCTGGCAATTTTTTGTTTTAGTTTTATTTTTTTTACTGTCTTGTTTTAATGAAATTCTGTCATCGTCAATCCATATTTTTATAATTTGCTAAGTCTTGTGTACTTAATAAATTTATTAAAAACTGTACTTGTAGTGTATTACATCTTGTCTGTCTCTATTAAGACTATTACGCTAGATCCTCTATTTCTACTAATTTTTTTTTTCTATTTTCAGGTGCACCTTTGACAGCCATTGGAATGAAATAGGTATGTACAAAACACATATACATCTATATATAAACTTGCGTTCATATTAATTCAAATGGTTTCATCTCAACTGATTTGACACAACATAAATATGTATTTTATGTAACTAAGTAAATAAAAAAAAATTAACATTATCCTACAACGCGAATTGTATTGTCTGTAATAGGTGCAAACAATTATTAGCTCATTCTTATAATTAGTCATTTGAGGTTCAGATTTGAAGTTTACTATGAACCCAAAAAAAAAAAAACAAAAAACAAATCTGGTTTACATTCAAAATAATTTTAACTTTGTTGGACTGGGTGGAAATCTTCACAAATTTCGATTTCCTCCGACCTGTTTCCAAAATATAGTATTGAGCAATTTGGTTAATATCTCAATACGGTTAACGCATCCATGCTTAACCTGCTTGTTACTGCTTATAATGAGTCTGTTAGCTTTCAAAATCAGATTGGTTCTCCTTTCGTCTTCGATCATGATTTCCTTTTTATGACACATAGCATTGATATTGGTAACTGCAGAAAGTACAAGGATATATCATAGGAAATATAATTATATCGATCTATAACAGTTGGGAGATGAGTTTGCCTTACTGCCCTGGTATGACATAACCCTGTGTATCTCAGTGGATGAGAAATTTAATGATTTTAACGAACTACTACATATCTTCAAGATAAATTTGCTCCAACTCACTCACGCAGAATCAGAGAAAATGGTTGTCCTTGGGTTTTTTTTTCAGTGATTCATATCTGATATTGTTATCTTAGACTAAAGACCACTGAAAGCCGTGCGTATTACACAAATTGATTAGAAATTTGTTCAACTCTAGGGTACGTGCGGCCAAGAGACGATACTTTTAGCAAAAGTTTGATGCCAACTATCATTCAAAATCTTGTGGAGAAACTTAAGTAAGGCCTCCGTGTATGGCAGAGATAAGTCTCAGTGTAACCTGAACTCTGACTTACTTAACTCCCATTTCACTTCTATTCTACCCTTTCCTCACGTAATTCTGGACAGACGAGTTTAAATTGTTTCATGTTTCCCTCAAATAATCAGCTTCTTTTATCTTTCAGATTATCGTGGTAATTGGTGTCGTCAAATCTGATGCAGTGGAGTCAGATGGTATTCCTCTTAGATTTATCTGGCTTCTTTTGTCTCTGATAATACAGCATGTCGATATTTCTGATATCTGATCGCTTAAAAAATCTTAACTTACTGAGTCCTTTCCAGTCCAGTTTTTGTATGTCTTGTTATTGTGAGAGAGCCCTTCTGAATGTCATGAGTGATTTTCGCAGCTCGCTCGATAGGGACCATCTTTGTGTTCTTGCCCTACTTGACATGGTCAATCATTTCAATTCAATTCAGACTTTCAATTTCACTCTTTGCTGTATCCTTAATTCACAGCTTTATCTCTAATAGATTCCAGTGGGTTGAAGTGAAGGATCGTGTTTCCGGTGCTTCATCTCTAAATTGTGGTGTCCATCAAGGCTCTATTCTTGGCTCCTTGCTCTTCTGCCTGTATATAAATGACCTTCCTAATTCTGTTGAAGACAGTAATATTCACTTGTGTCTGCATAATGTGCTGGTGTATCTCAGTCAACCAATTCGACTCATGGAGGATTGTATCGACAGGCTGAATTCCGACTTGCCCAATATTTTACGCTGGGCTGATAATAATCCTTTATTGCTTAATGCTTTGATGTATCTGACCTTCAACCTGTAGTTTCAAATAACACGGTGCTGCAATTTTCAAAACTTTTAAAAAATATTGGTGTCTACCTCAATTCTAGAATGCAATGCTGTGACCATGTTAACGATATGACAGGTAGGATTTATGGTGGGATTCGTCGGCTGTCGTTGTTTTCGGGAGCTTTGTCTACGAACATGCATTCGATGCTGGTTAAATCTTTGATTTTGTCGTACTTTTCCTATGGCTGTCTCTTTTTTCCTCACTTGTGTTTCTTCTGCTCTATCACACTAAATGTGGCTTTCAACGACTGCAAAAAATTTGTCTTCTTAGGAGATTCAATCATGTTTTGCAAGATTGTAACCATCTATTTGGATGCTCCTTAAAGCTATACCGTTTACGTTTCGACTTGCTGATATAAAGCTTTCAATGGAAAACTTTTACTTTCTTCGATTTTGGAATAATTTACCATCCGATATTCAGCGTACAAGCTCAACTCTTGGCTTTCTGCTTTGTAGTTCTTAGTTGTTATATATATTCGTATTTTTTATTTCTCTTATTTTAGTTATTTTATTTAATTGCTTTCTTATGTTTTGGGTATTATTCGCTCATTTTATTTCCATTGTTTAGTAGTACTATTTTTCGAGTTTAATTTTTAATTTGTTTATTTTAATTTTTAATTTATATTATTAGTTGCTTGTAATGATTGATTTATTTTTATCTCCGACTTTTTTCATACTAAAAAAAAGAGATATTTATATTCTTGTACATAACCATAAATAAACAATTCTATTTTATTCTATTCTATACTACGTGTTTTTAGGGATTTCAAAAAAAGTTTTTTTATGTAGATTAGTAAGTTTTTATTCGGTTATTTTTTTATATATTTTTTTTATATTTTTTATATTTTACTTACTTCTGTATGTGCTTCGATTTTTGTTCATCGGTAATTTCTCCAACGCTTTCTCCGAATTACTTGATCGTCTTCGTCCTTAATGTAACGATTGATGATTCTTCTCCGTTTATTTTGTTCCTTAAATATTTTTTGTTTTAGTTTTAAAATATATATATATACTCCTTTGTGCGTACGCGTGTCTATATATACGAAAGTCTTTGAGCATGGAAAATACAATAATGCCTTTAACGCTTTGATTTTGCTACACTTTTCATATTACTCCACATTGTTATATGCTAGTTCGAATGAATTCAAGGGCAGAATGCAGCTGTTGTAGAATAAGGCAATGCGAGTTATTCACTACCGACTTCGGCATAGAAATACAAAAATGTTTGTTTTCTTTTAACTACAATTTTAAACCTTTTGCAAATTTGTAATCAAAAAATGTAATCATGATTACAGTTACGATTGCTCAATCATTAATCGCCATAAATGATTACTTTTCTGATTAATATTATCAATCTGTAATCATGATTACAGATTACAGATTGTAATCGTAATCTTTAATCATGAATCAGATTGCAATTTGCCCAACACTGATTCGAAGTAATACCCTAGACACACAGCACGACCTAATGAATCATTTGTACTAACTGTTCATTAAATTGCCGTGTGTCACATAGTATACGTCATTATAGCTCGAAAATCAGATGATAATGAAGTACACTAATGAAGTGTTTTCCTCCTTCATTATAGCTATAATGAGGAAAATGTGCTAGATTTGGCATATAATGTAAATGTAATGTAAATTAAAAATAAAATAAATGAAAACAAAGTTTATCGCGTTAATTCGATCCATATTGCATCTTTAATATGATAAGCTTATCAAAACCAGTTTGACAAAACAACTTAATTAAAGAAATGGCTGTGTGTCTGCAGTTTATAATGAATCATTATAGACTAATGAGTCGTTAATTATTTCTTCATTAAGAGTGCTGTGTGTCTAGGGCATTAATTAGATGACTTTTAATTAACAGTAAATTAATTTATATAAGGAATTATAGTATCCCTAAGTTTAATAATTAAAATGTAGCTGGTATGGGAAATTATTAATTAATTACACACACATCATTATATTTCACAAGAACAACAGATTAGAATGAAAAAATTAAATTCTGTCCCATCGAAATTGTATGGTATGAGAAAAACTCACAAACCAGGACTAGCTATGAGACCGGTAGTCTGTTGTATTAACACACCAGCTTACAACTTGGCAATATTTCTTCATAACTGATTAACTCCTTATATTAAGACTTTTGAGTTTAATGTAATCAATTCTATACAATTGGTACATAGTATCCATGACTTCATATTACCCACTGATTATATTTTGATTTCTGTTGACTTGATATCATTATTTACCAACATCCTTAAGGATCTTTTTATACACATACATAGTCAAAGAGGAGTGGACAACGATATCTCAATATACGGATTTCGAATTAGATATACTCCTAGAAGTAACCGACTTTTTGTTCAATAGTAGCTACTTCAAATTCAATAATAATGTCTACCAACAATTAAATGGAACAGCTATGGGTAATCCTGCTAGCCCATGTATTGCCAACATGGTCATGAACTACTTAATAAAATATACCCTAAAGAAACTGGACTTTTCTATACCTTTCTTTAAGCTATATGTTGATGATTCCGTTTTAGCAGTACCTAAAGATAAAGTAGACATGGTGGCGAACAAGTTTAATGATTTTAACGAGAAAATGAAATTTACATTTGAAAGAGAGTCAGATAATAGATTACCATTTCTAGATGTGTGCCTAATTATGAAAGAAAATGGCTCCTTAGATACTGATTGGTATATGAAACCCACAAGCTCTGGTAGAATATTGAATTTTCTCTCGGATTGTCCTCTATATCAAAAACGAAACGTGATTTGGAATATGTTAAATAAGATTTATAATATATGCTCGCAACATTATATAATAAAGAATATTATAAAAATTAAGTCAATTCTACTGATGAACAACTACCCCAAATTTTTCATTAATAGAGTAATTAATCATTATGATGCAACGAATACAAACATCCATAACGTTGATACAACTAATAATCTACCGATTCAAAATAAAACATATATTAGACTGCCGTTTATGACACCGATATCTTACAAATTAAAAGACTTAATGTCCTCGTCTTCTAAGAATATACAGGTAGTTTTCTATATAATACGAAGAACGTTCCAAATCTATTCACCAGACTTAGAGATGGAGATCCACATGAATTACAGTCTAATGTAGTATATAAAATTAATTGCAAGTCAGGTGAAGCATGCTATATTGGCCAGACTAAACAATTGTTAAAGAAAAGACTATACCAACACGGGTATGATTGCAGAACTACCAACAGTCACAAAAAAGAGATGTCTTTGATTTTGATAATAAAGGGTTTTCCAATAAGAGGTGTTATTTTGATATTGAAAGAAAAATGCCATTTTTTGATCGGATCTTTATTTCATTATAAAGAGGAAGGTATGCCGTTATTAATGGAAAATAACATCAGCCAAATGACCACCACGACCACGCCTACAGGACCATATCCTTTTCATGAAATTTTCCATAACCAAATCGCAAAGTGGCTGCCCTATGTCCTCGATAGCCTCACGAATTCCATCTTTGAGGTCTTGAATCGACGCTGGGCTGTTGGCGTAGACCTTCTCTTTCACGTGGCCCCAAAGGAAGAAGTCGCAAGGTGTTAAGTCACAAGATCTCGGTGGCCAATTGTGATCACCTCTTCGAGAGATAACACGGTCCGGAAACTTTTCCCGTAAAAGATCAATGGTTTCGTTGCTTGTATGGCACGTAGCGCCGTCTTGTTGAAAGTAAACGTTGTCCAGATCAATACCATCCAATTCCGGCCATAAAAAATCATTAATCATCTGTCGATAGCACAATCCATTCACCGTAACTGTTGCTCCAGCCTCATTTTCGAAAAAGTAAGGTCCAATGACCCAGCGGGACCATAAATCGCACCAAACAGTCACACGTTGAGGATAGAGAGGCTTTTTAACAATAACTCTAGGGTTTTCGGAGCCCCAGATGCGACAATTTTGCTTGTTGACGAAGCCATCGAGGTGGAAATAGGCCTCATCACTCAAGATGAGTTTTCGATGGAATTCCGGATCATTTTCATGCATTTCAAGGACCCAATTAGCAAAGACTCGACGTTGTTGATGATCGGCCGGCTTGAGTTCTTGTGTTAATTGAACTTTATAAGCCTTAAGACCCAAATGACCCAAATCTTTATGCAAAATACGGTGTAATGACGTTTGTGGAATGCCTAATTCCAAAGAACGACGAGGAATGGACAAACCTGGGTTTTCTTCAATACTTTCGGCTACAGCAGCAATATTCTCGGCTGTTCTTGAGCGACGTGCACGGGTTTTATTCTTCACATCACTAACTTGTCCCGACATCTCGAATTTTTCTACCAATTTCTATATTACGGTCCGACAAGGTGCTTCACGACGACCCAAGAATGTTCGAGTTTTACGAACCGTCTCTGCCACATTTTCACCATTTTTATAGTGAATTTTAATAATTTCAATGCGTTGTTGAATCCTGTATCGTTCCATTTTTATTAATGGCGTAGTTTCTACTTGTCAAATGTCAAAAAATGACAGCTCCCAAAGTGACATCTACCGAAATAGCGGGCTAATTAAAATAACACCTCTTATTGGAAAACCCTTTACAAACATCGTGGACTATGACAATTATTGGTACAAACGGAATATTAGTGAAATGATATACATACAGCTCAATGACAACAACATTAATTTTCGGACTGATACTTTAAACCTAAATCCAGTCTATAGGACACTATTAAACTCATACAAAAACACTTTAATGAGTTATGATAAAAGATATTAATGTTATTGTAGTTTTGATAAGGTCTTACTCCCACTTTGTTATACTAGTACTAGACTATCTGTTTTCCTATATTTTTATCTAGGATGCTATCTGATAGCCGTAAAATTGTTTAGATTTTTTGGATGCTCCTTACAATTTGTTTAATTTTTTTTTAATGTGTAATTGTAACAATAATTATTATAATTCTTACTTATAATTTCTTGAGGTAATTGATAGATAATTTTAATGTATTACTGTTGTCAAATGAATTCTGTGTTATGTATATTTATAGCCCTGAAGAAGCGTTGAAATACAACGGGAAATATTGGTGAAAAGATGAAAAATTGTTTTAATTTCCCATACCAGCTACATTTTAATTAGTAAATTAATTGATTGATATATTGGATGCATCCTGAGACATGCGCTACAATTTTTAAAAAATATATTAGTTAAATTTTCTTGATATATTAAAAAGCAAAATTCATTACGTAGTTTTGTTCACAGCACATCAGTGCTGGAATTGAATGGACAACTATTTCATGAGATTGTAATAATAAATTTTCATTGCTCAGAGACTATTTTTTTAATGATTGATAGATTTTTTTTCGATAACAATTGGTGGAATATGTTTTTTTGATATTATCAGAACTTGTGTTGTAGTCAAGAGCCTTGATGATGTTCTGGTCCTGATAAGACGAAACGCGTTGCCGGTCACAATATATGTAATATAAAAATTTATATGTACCTACCTACGTCATGGAAAAAAACAAGAAGTGTTTTCTTTTCTGTAAATTTTATTGAAATGAAATTTGAAACTTTAATTTTTTGGAAGTGTATACTGTTCTTGTAAAATGATGTTTTTTTGTTGTGATAATTGCTTCACTTTTAACATACTTCACCAAAATTTAGCTCAACATTAGCATTTTATTTAGCAGTTGTTGAAATAAACAATTGCAATACTCCGATATATGTGTGTGCAATTACCAGAGCTGGGCAAGTACCAAAGAAAAAGTACTTAAGTACAAGTACCGGAGGCCTGAGTACTTCAGCGTAAGTACAAGTACCGCATGTATGAAAAGTACTTGTAACTAAGTACTAAGTCTATAAAAAGTACTGAGTACTTTTTGAAGTACTTTTTAAAGTACTGGCAGTAATATAATGAAGTTTGTCGAGTTCAGTTAATAGATATTAATAAATAAATACCTTTTGAAAACTTTAATATGTATAGTAACCAGTGGCTACTATTTATAGTTTTTTATAGCTTTCCACGCTTCAGGTAGAGTAAAACTTTCACCTCTCCAATAATGCATAACAATTCTAAGAAAAAAAATTCCAGTAAATTTCTAAGAAAAAATTGAGGCCTTCCCTACATCAGGCCGAGGTATCGTTGATTTTATATTGGAGTGAGGCATTGCCTGCTTTCCCTTGGTTATGTCCACTGACGTATATAATATGCACTGATTACTTTTCTAATTTACATGGGCGCAATTGCTTGTGTCAAAAAGCGTTCGTACGTCGGTGCCAATATTCAAAAAAATCATTGGCAGGAAGTTGAAAAAGTGTACATGCAGCTCGGAAGGTGATTTTAATAAAACATTTAGAATTTCTTCTGCTTATCTAATGAATATATTGTTTTTGGTAAAACAGTTTTTATCAGTAATAACCTTAAATGATTAATTTAAAATCATGTATTTCGACGAATCCACTATTTTATTTGTTTTCAGTTCTCTCTCAGTTGCTTGGTGCTTAGACCGAAAGAGTCAGCAATATAGAAGTGAGCTGACATTCTGCAGTGTATTTCTATGAACGTAGTCAGTCCATATTATACATGTCAGTGCTTATGTCATTAAGTCGAGGCATCGTCGATTTTATATTCGAACGAGACGTTACTGGTTTTTTTTCCTATTTGCCCAGTCTTGTTTGTATGTTTTTAGTTTGTCTCAGGTTCTGCCTTGACCCGTGAGTGCGGCACATGCTTTGACAGTTCTTTGCGTGCTTTAAAAGTCGACAAAAAAGGAGTTGCGCTAGAGATTGTGTTTTCTTCTCTACGAAGAGTTAAATATTTGTAGATACTTAATAGACTCAGAAATAATTAAATAAAAATATTGGTACTTAAGTACAAAACTAAGTCTTAAGTACAAGTAAATAGACGCTAGTACTTATGTTCAAGTACTAAATATGGGCATTTCAAAAGTATTGAGTAATAAGTCTTAAGTAACGAAAATGTACTTTAAGTGGTACTTAAGTCTTTTTTTACTTAAGTATTGCCCAGCTCTGGTAATTACACGAGGTCTGTGCCAATTATGTTACTCGCACACTGACACCTATTCTAAAACATAAATGTTAGCTGATTAACAAACAATAAATATTTCTCCCTCATTATGATGGAATTTTCTTATGAAGATTTTCTATGTTAAAACCACTTAAAATGATTTTATTGTGGTGTCTTGGAAATATTTTGCAGGTCACGTCCATGTTCTGTGCACGTTATGCAAAATGTACAACTCTCGATGATGACAGAAAAATTAAATATAAATTCCATTTATCTGGAACTCGTAAGAATAAATTTGTGTCATATCCCAGTCAACAAATTAATCATAGTGTCATCGCGGCTGTCATATATACAATTATTGAACCATCTTACCTCCTGCAGGACCACACCATTAAGTCTTATATGAAAATTATTCGTCTTTTGACTCTGGAAATGTATCTCTGTTCTATGCGGACTTATGACGTTTCTGGCTCTAAGCTGAAAATTTAGAAGTTTTTGTGGCTGAGTGGCAGTGTAATTTTCTATAAATTACTGTAAATTTCCGAACTTATGTACATATGTATATACTTCTGGTCTAAGGATTCTATTTGTAAAATCAATTATTATTAAGAGAACTCAATATTTACACATTTTTGGTTTGTATACTCTCAGCAAAAATATCCCCAGTATATACAATTGCGTAGGAAGAAGCCGGTAAGCAATTCATCTAGTAGAATGGGAGCACTACAAAATTTTTTTATACTATGTAAGCAACTCGCTGCCGTTGAACTAGTTGTAGTAATTTAAATTGTTTTTGATTTAGTATTAAGTTTTTATTTTACCTAAGTGTAACGTATTTTTCCACGACGTAGAAAAAAAAAGATATTCAATTGATAAATTTGGTCTTTGGTATCTGTCCTTTGAAAAATATCATAACAGAGAAGAAACACGCATTCCCGCAAGTGAAAAGGCTCATTCTCTTATAATCGTGATAAGCCCTCCGTGAGGTTTCATTACTATAGGGTTGAAAATAATAAAAATAAATTTTCGACCTTCCTCTTATCCAATTTATTATTCTTCCCACTGTGAAATATTCGGGACACGGAACCAAACACCCTGTATTTACAACAATTTTAATGATATTAGGGGTATTCACTCCTTAATGTATCAGTGTAACCGATGTAAAAATACAACAAAGAGTGAACGCACCCTTTAGCTTACTTCGAAATGTAATTATGGGAACAGGGTGATAAAATGGGCCCGTAAGAGCTCTCTCCGGCCCCCGAACAAATTGAAAAAAAACCCCTCAAAATAACAAGGATTCATAGTTATCATAGAAAAAAAAAGAATTGTGAAGATTCGGTTAAAAATAGCTGAGATAAAAACTAAAGTATCTCAACTATTTATAAAAAGAACGGCTTAAATTAAGAAGATGCCGGTTTTTCATGGCGTTTTTTGACCGTTTTTGTCATTTCCCAAGTTGTGACTTCTACTACTATTACTACTTAATAATAAACTGTTTCAGTATAATGTCAGCGGCTATTATGAAGCCTATTTCCAATTATTTTTTCTGCTTGGACTAATAGTTTAGGAGAAATGTTAATAATAGTAGAACAACCTCCTTTTATTTAATTTTTGCCGCTTTTTGATAAAATGTAAAAATCTACAATTTAAGTTTACGGATTAATGGTGCCTCGGAGGAATTTTTTTGTAAATTGAAGAAGTTTCGTAATTGAACACTTATGCCTATGATCAAAAACAAATTTTTTTAAAAAATAACTCATTTGTAGTAATGGGGTATATGGGACGCGGATGAAGAAAAACTTTGAACTTCGGGAGCAAAAGGTCAGTGTGGAAATATCTCGAATTGAAAATAAAAACCTTCTAATAGATAGAAAATTTTGTTACCTTTAATTTAAATGTAAAATATTTTCTCTACGGACATCTGTTATGGTGCAGAGTCCGACAAAGTGAAAATTGGCTTTGAGGTAAAATGTAATGAAGTATTAGCGGGTGAAAAATACACTTGAAGTAGAATGGATCGAAAATTGAATAACGCAATTCGATAGAGCTGGGCGGGGGCTTTAATTAGACACCCCACATGTCATATTTGGGCCTTTAGGGGTGAGGGTAACAATCCCCCACCCCATTTTTTTTCGATAATTTTAATCGCTTTGTCGAACTAAAAACGAATCTAAAGTTCGTTTTTTGATCCGTCCTCCCCATCACCCCGCAAGAAAGGTTTGAATTTATTTTGAAAATAATTAAAACTTATTTCTGAAATTCAAATACTATTGTTAAGTGATTTAGGACCGAAAAAGAAAATCGATCACACCAATTTATTTTTTGGTATTGTTTTATTAAGTTTTCCAGAAAGTTAAGTCCACCAGTCAATAGTCCTCAAAAGCATCTTTAATTTGGCACACTGGAAATTTTCCTAGAACACTCCCCCTCTGCACTTCCTGCCATTTGACGTTCAATCTGACGTCCTGAGTACAACTATACACTGCCAATTTGTGAATGTAAAAATACAAGACCCTTGTATTGCATTTTATATGCTTAGACCTTGTATTACTTTACTGGGTTGTAATTAAATACATCTTTTACAACGCCATACTCTTATACCTAATCTACATTGCATGGTAAAACCACGTCGTCAAAACGACATGGGTTTTTGTGTTTGCTTCACACTCTTGCATTTGGAAATTCATGCTTGCAAAAATATTTCTTCTCTTTCATTCATTTGACGACATGAGCACGAGCTTATGTGTAGTACTTAATTTGCCAAAACGATGTAGTAATACCTCAGGTGTATTCAGCATAATTTAGAATCATGTGGGGGAATTTAGAACAAAACATCGGTAAACTGGAACTTGTACTTTCAGTCTTGAATGCAATGTTTTATATTATTCGACTTGTCCCATATGATGCCTTAGTTTACTATACTATAGTATAAATTATTGATACAAACACTTCTTTTGATATAATTCTGTAATGAAATCGAGAAACCAATCACATTTATGATAATTGACAGGTCAACAGCTGTTTAATTTGGCCGCTTACCACTACTTACATAGTATTTATATGCATTCTTCAGCAAACGATATCGTTTTGACGCATTGTAGTTTAGGCATTATACCCCTATTGATTTGAAACGTTCAGAAAAATATTAGAAACTCTTCAGTTCAAATGATGGCGGGCTTAAATTTTTAAAACAGTGTTTAGTTTTCAAAAAAAAAAACCTTAAAGGTTAAAGGTAAAAGACACCACAGCTATTTAAAACAAAATGTGTACTTTTAATGTAATAACAAAGTACTAACAAAACCCTTTTACCACAAAATGAAAACTTGTAACCAAACAATTTGTTTTAACATTAAGGTAAAGCAGAAGGATCTATTATTCAAGAACCCAAAAATTTAACGAATCCTGCAACTAGTTTATTTTATATAAATTAATTTGTCATACGCCATCCAGATAAATAATGGATGATGAGATTCGTTTTTATTCAGTTCAGTTAACAAAAGGTTTTCGGGACTGTAAACTTGAAGTGCGCAAATATAGCATTTTTGGATTAAACAAAACCATTTTCAAAATAAACGCAATTATTTTTACATTAAAAACAAAAAAACACATTTCGCATGCAACTAGACCTTTCCGCGTGGAATGAAACTTTTGTCAGCTGAAATGAAACTTTTTCCAGTTTCACGAAGTTTCATTTGATTTGACAAAAAAGTTTCATTCCACGCGAAAGAGGTTTCATTCCATGCGAAAATGGTTTGATTTAATGTAAAAATAGTTTCGTTCAATGTGAAAATGGGTTCATTGAATTCGAAAATGGTTTCATTTAATCGAAAAATGCACATCAAACTGTTTTCATATAAATGGTTATATTATTACGAGCGTGGCCTTGGTTTGTTATTTAAAACACAATATTTCAGATATAATTCAAAAGTTCTTTCATTATTTAACTTTACTGTTTACTCTCACAAGTCACAAACAATTATCAAATCAACTCTTTAGTTATTGCTAGTACTGTACGTACTATAACATCGCAATCTAAATAGTTTACTTCGTTCACTTCACTGTCTGCAATAAAACTCCGCCTCCTGGATGTGAGGAGCGCCGTATTTATACTCTCCAAATTATCCTAGAACCTTCCTGAAAATTCTGTTCTCCAAATCCAAAGTTAACTAGAATGTCACTAACCTAAAGTTGTTTCCATTTCCAATAGATGTCGCTTGTATCACTTTGTGGCGCGTAACAATATATATATAACTAAATAAAAAAAAAGCTAGAATCAACCTAACACTATATTTGAATATTGCCTCAGAACGCATTGATCTAGAGAGCTGAAATTTTGTATAAACCGTTTTCATAAAAATGTTAACTATAATTTCAAAAACGGGCTAAATCAGGCAACCCCTTCTTGGTACTGCCATATAAAAATTTCGGATTTTTACGAATACCATGTGTTTTTGTACCGCGACAAATAAACTTAATTTGCCGCCTTGATGATCACTGCAATAGGTAGGTATACCTTGCAGTTAGATAAGTTGGAAGTCCAGGTTCAAATACCTGTACTTTGTTTGAAGTAAGCCCAGGTTCAAATACCTGTACTTATAGTAAGGGTGCAACGGTACAAAACCTATGCACAGAGCTTGAGATTATCAATGCCGTAGCAGATGCACATGAAAATAATAAAAGGTCGTTTTTAACTTGTAGAACAATACTAATATATTTATTAATATTTCTTCCGTTTATAAATACAAAAATTCGTTCATTCAATGAAAAAACAAAATTGATTCGCTTGCATAAAATTCTTTTGCGTGCAATGACTTACGTTAACATTAAAGCAACTTGAGTGTAATATAGCTTACGCTCGCATTAAATTTACAATAAAATTTGACCTATATTATTTCCTATGAATAAAATTTAAATCGTATTGCGAAATAAATTGGATGTGGAATTTTGGTTATGTAGAGCTTGTTAGGGTTCAATGAAATTGTATTAAGAAATAACATAAACAAAATTCCATAACCAATGTAAAGTTCATTAGAGTTCAACATTCTCCCCCGCGTTGAATGCCCAATTCAACTATGATGCTGGTTGCGTCCGCAGCTTGAATTGATTCAATGATGTTGACCTGGGTGTGGGTATTGGTGCGCTGGGTTCCTTGCCTGGGCACCATCGGTGGGCTTGATGTTTCCATGTAAGATATCCTAAAATAGCGATGATAAATAACAATCCAAGATATCCGATGACGAATTGATGAGCGTCATGGGTCTGTAAAGGCTGCTGTTCTTCCTTCTTCAATTGCTGTATTCGGTTTTGAATTTCTTGAATGTCCGTGGCTATGTCTTCATGCGATGGTGCTTGGTAGAGTATTTTAGCAATTTTGGATGAATGCAATAGTTCGGTAAAGTTTCTTGATGATACAAACGATGTCGTCATGGTACTAGCATAGATGTTATGGGCTTGTATAGTAAAAAATTCTTCCTTGATAGCGCAATTGTTGGCTAATTTCAAGATTCCTGAACCTTCTAGTGTTTGCTGCGAAACCTTAGTTCCGCACACGACATTAACTATAGTTGGTTTCTTCATAACATAGATCCAATGATTTGAGCTTAATAGTTGAATCCATCGTGGTGTTTCCGTGAGCTTCATGAATTGGCAGGATGCTGATGATGATGAGTGGCTAAGGTAGCTGAGTTCACATGAACTTACATTGGAGCCCTTTCGATGAAGAGGATGATGTTGTTTGCACATGTGAGTCGAATCGCCAATAATGGTACATGATGACATTTCTTGCTCTGACAGGGGGTAATATTGGTCCCTATGTAAGTTGATTATGAGATAGTCAGATGATGTCTTTATTGTGATGAATGTTTCATTAACTAAAATTGGCACAGGAACTACTCTCAGCATTTCGAATTGTTCATATGCGAATAATGGTAGTTTTAGTCGGAAAATTAGATGGGCTGGCAAGACTCTTCCCTCTATCGTCATAAGGCTATATAATTCTAGTGGATGGTCTTGTTTAGCAGGAAGTCGAAGTGTTGATGGTAGGTGTTCCTTGATGCGGATAAGTTCAGTCTCTAGTTGTCTGGGAACTAGCAATTGCGGGTTTATTTTGCCATGATGAGTATCTATCAGTACATCTAATAATATAGATTGAATTCGTTGATAGTTTGTAATAACTAGAATTAATCGAACAGATGCTGCGTTAAAGGCTTCCATTGATTTTTGTTCGTGCAATTCTTGATGCAATTGGTTAAGGTGGGCGATGGTCAGGTTGATGTACGTGTCAATATTCCGAAGTTCACCTTCAATTACATTGTACGACTTACGCATGACGTTTGCTGTAGAGTCTATGATTGATGTTTGATTTTTAAGTAGTTCCAATAGATGGTCGTCATTATCCTTCAAATTTTCTATGGTTTGAGCCATTTTTTCGGCGTACTTCGAATCTAGTACTCCAAATAATGTGTTAGCCAGATTTCCTATTACATCGAGAGGAGCTCTCTTAACTCTTTGGTTGTTTTGATGTTGTAATAATTCATTGTTGATTTGTATTGTCGCCAATAGATCGAAAAACTGTGAAACCGTCAGAGTGCAAGTGCTATTGTCCTTCATTGTTTTGCATAGTTTTTCTAACCTTACTATACCACTGGTGATCGACTCAAATTCCTTCCAGTAGGTTGTCATGTTGTAGAAAATAACCAAGTTCCACTCATTGGACACTAGATGCGTAGGCCCCATTCCTTCGAAATATAGTCCTGGTTGCGATTGGAACGGACTTACTTCTACGTCTGGATTGCTCAAGACTGGCATTATCAAACAGCTTAGGAATAGTACACTTGAGAGGGAGCTTGTATACCGGCGTTTTTTAGATGTAGACGGACCTTGATCTTGCTCTCTGGAAGTTGATTTTTCTTCGTTAGTCGTGCCACTGGTTTGATTCTGATTTGTCTTGTGTTTGGTAAGTCGTTCCTTCTTGGATGCATCGGTTTTTTTCCCTTTGCGAGTTCATTTCGGCGTCGCCTGAACCATTCAGTGATTCTTGATCTTGTACGATTGGTAATGGAGCAAGTTTATGTATTGGTCTCCTCAGTATTCCAGATGTAGTCTTGACGTCGACTACACGAATTAATCCATCTTTTCCCTTGATTGTTTGAATGATGCGGCCCAATGGCCATTTTAGCACAGGCAAATTATCTTCCTTGATTAAGACCATCATTCCAGCCTGAGCATTGTCACATCGTTGCTTCCATTTATAACGATGTTGTAATTCGTGTAAATATTCCTTGGACCAACGTTCCCAAAATTGATTTTTTAAGTGAGACACCAATTTCCAACGTTGAAGTAAGCTGGTCTGCAATGATTGAGCCTGTGGATCGACGATGCTAGTCAATGGTTCGCCGATTAAAAAATGCCCAGGAGTGAGAGCAGTAAGATCGTTCGGGTCGGCTGATAGTGGAGTTAATGGCCTGGAATTTAGTATTGCTTCAATTTCAACTATTACTGTCTCTAGTTCTTCATAGGTGAGAGAAACCGATGCTAAGCTCCGTTGAAGCAAGTGTTTAGCCGACTTCACAGCCGCCTCCCATAGTCCACCGAAGTGCGGTGCTCTTGGGGGTATAAAATGAAAATCAACACCTTTCGTGCTGCAAAATGTAGATATTTTATTGTGTGAATTATCTGAGCAAATTGTATCCTTCAGTTCTATCAATTGGTTTCTTGCTCCTACAAAATTCGTGGCGTTATCACAGTACAAATTCCGGCAGTTGCCTCGTCTACTTATGAACCGTTTGAGGGCTCCAATGAATGCGTCTGTGGTTAGATCGCTTACCACTTCGAAGTGTGTTGCTTTAGTAGCAAAACAACAGAAGACTGCAATATATGATTTGTGAGGTCGTTTGCCTCTAACCTTGAAGTGTGTCCAGAACGGCCCGCAAAAGTCAACTCCCGAATTGATGAAGGGTCGCGCTGGCTGCACTCGATGTGGTGGCAGATTTCCCATACATTGGGATAACATCTTTGGTTTCGATCTAGCACAACGAAGACAGTTTTGCACAATGGATCGTGCAGTTGTCTTTCCCTTTATGGGCCAGAATCATTGACGAGTTATTGACAGCAACGTTTGAGCACCAACATGTAGATTCGTAATGTGTAGATGAGTCATTAATAATCTTGTAATGTCATGAGAATATGGAAGTAGCATTGGATGCTTGGCATCATATGGTAAATTGGATGCCTCCAGTCTTCCTCCGACACGAATGATTCCTCTTTCATCGATAAATGGACTGAGGCTGCTCAGGGCGCTATTGTTGTTGACATGATTGATCCGTTGTAATTGATTCAAGTCTTCCCTGAATCCCTGAGCTTGTGTTTCCTTGATAATGACTGTTAGAGCGTCTTCTAGTTCTGCCACAGTTAGCTCGATCTTCCTTTTTATACTTGTGAGCTGACGAATATTTGCAATAAATCTCAACACATACGCAACGACTCTTTGTAATCGTTTGAACGAGTTATGATGGTTGATTGTCTGGACGAAATGAGTTGGTTCTTCGGTGGCTGCTAAGATTATTTTCGACTGTTTTCTCTCCAAATCAATATCAGTTATTGTGTTTTTTGTGGGCCATACGTCTTCAGAGCCATGTAAAAATATTGGTCCGTAGAACCATAAGTTGCAATTTGACAACCTCTCCGGTGGAACTCCCCGAGAGACTAGATCGGCAGGGTTCTCCTTTGATGGGACGTGTCTCCATTGATTAATGGCTGTTAATTCTTGAATAGCTGCCACACGATTTGCCACAAATGTATGATATGACGAGGACTCGGAATTCAGCCATGCAAGCACAATCTCGGAATCTGTCCAAAAAAAGCATGGTTGATCATGCCAGTTTAAATCGGTCGTAATTCGTTGTACTAGTTGGGCAGCGAGTTTTGCAGCACATAGTTCCAGGCGAGGTAACGTTGTAGTTTTGTTAGGAGCCACCTTTGATTTAGCACATAATAATTGTACTGCTATTGTACCATCCTGTCTCCTGGATCGTACATATACTGCAGTTCCATATGCCTTTTCTGAAGCGTCCGAGAAGGCGTGCAATTGTGTAGATTGTGGTATTCTTCCAGAGAATATATGCCTTGGTATCCTAATATCATTTAGAACCTTCAATCCTTCACGAAATTTTAACCATGCAGACTGAAGCTCGGTTGGCAGAGGTGTATCCCAATCGAGTTTAATTCTCCATAGCCTTTGAAGGAAGATCTTTGCCGTTACTATGACTGGACTCATTACGCCGAGTGGATCAAATAAATGTGCTGTGTCTGACAGGACTGTGCGTTTGGTCACCTTGGTTCCTTCTGGCCATACAGTTTTGATACGAAATTCATCTGCCTTTGGTAGCCACATTAGTCCTAGGGTTTTTATTTGTCCCTCTTCTTCATCATACAGTTCTAATTGAAGACCCACGTCGTCTCTATGGATGTTATGAAGTAGTTTGGTGTGGTTGGCACACCATTTTCGTAAATTGAAACCTGCTGATTTCAGAAGCTTTGTCAGTTGTTCCTGCATTTCGAGAGCTTCCACTAAGCTATTGGATCCCGTCATTATGTCGTCTACATAAAAGTCGCGTTTGAGTATCCTTGACCCAAGTGGAAATTGATCAGCTCCTTGCACTGATAGCTGTTGTAAGCATTTAATTGCCAAATATGGTGCTGAAGTAGTTCCGTATGTGACAGTCTTAAGTTGGTACGATTTAATTGCTTCATTAGGATTATCTCTCCATAGAATCATTTGATATTTTCTGTCGTTTTCGTGCATTAAGACCTGACGGTACATTTTCTCTATGTCCGCCGTAAAGACGAATCGTGGCATTCGAAACCTCAGAAGTATGGAAAAAAGATCATCTTGGAGCCTCGGGCCAGTACTTAGTAGCTCATTCAGGGCGATGTTTGATGAGCTTTTGGTTGAACCATCAAAAACTACTCTAAGCTTGGTTGTAGTGCTGTCGGGTTTTATCACACAGTGATGTGGTAAATAATAGTACGGCTTGGTGATGTTGTCTGGATTGACCTCTTCCATATGTTCAAGTTGTAAATATTCCTTCATAAAGGCCACGTATTGCTTCTTGATTTCTGGATTTTTACTGAGTTTTCGTTCCAAGGAGAGAAATTGTTGTAACGCAATGTCCCTGGTTTCACCTAATTTACTTGGATGGTGTAAAAAAGGTAGTTTTACCACAAAGCGGCCTGACGAGTCCCTTTGTGTGGTCTGACTAAAATGAGACTCGCATTTAACTTCAGCGGCAGTTAGACTTGGCGGATGCGACTCAATTTCTTCGAGCTTCCAAAACCTTTCAATTTTATCGTCAAGGGTGAGGTCTCCTTCATTACAGATGCCACACGTTGCTTGAGGTTGATTGGTGCCTTGTATCCTTCCAGCGAAAACCCAACCAAAAACAGTGTTTTGCAGAGTTGGTAAATCGTCTCCAAGTTTTATTTACCCAGTCGACAGGAGTTGATGATAGAACTCCGCTCCGATCAAAAAATCAATTTGACTGGGGCGACTAAAATTTGGATCGGCTAGCTCTATGTTTCCCGGGATGGGCCAGGAGTCCGTATTCAACGAATATGTTGGTTGATAAGAAGTTATTTTTGGTAATATAAAGGCTTCTACTCTGGTTGAGAATTCGGTCAATCGTGATTGCAATACTAAATTGACTCGATAGTTAGATTGCTGCTTGCCTTCACCGATGCCTTGGATGCTCATAGAATCTGGTGTTCCTTTTAAACCCAATTTTTTGACTAATCGTTCCGTTATAAAATTTAGTTGTGAACCAGAATCTAAAATTGCCTTGCATTCTACATTATTGCCTTCATTATTTCTTAACTTGATGATGACAGTGCTTAGCAGCACGTAACCTCTTTGATTCTGAGCTGTTTGTGCTGCTAGGATTGTTGAGTTAATACCCTCTGCGTTATTATTGGTTGGTCCAGACATGTCTGCAGTGCGTTTCTCAGCGATTGATTGCCGTGGTTGTAGTTGTAATTGATCCGTTGATGATATTAACCTTCCAGGAGTGTGAGATGATTTACTGGACTCTTCAATATGAACTAGCGTATTATGCTTTTTGGAGCATTTCAAGCAATTTCGCATAGAGCACTTGATTGCTGAGTGTCCGTCTTTCATGCAATTGATGCATAAGTGGTTCCTTTTCAAGATTTGGTATCTTGTAGCTGGCGCATGTGACAGAAATTCTTTACACAGATATAGTGGATGTTTCTGTTTGCACACAACACATTGTCTCCCGTTAATTGTCGATACGAAAGAAGACGATTTTGACGAGTGACTGGATCGTTCTTGAATCGCGTGACGCTTATCTCTGCCTAATGCTTCTAGAGCTTGGAAGCGGCTCTCTAAGAACATTAAAAAATGCTTAATCGTTTGCAGTTCTCTTGGTGATTCCAATGATTGCTCGTACAATGTATGTGTATTTTTGTCCAATTTCTTTATGAGTATGTGAATGAGCAATGGATCCCATGATTCAATGGAGATCCCAAGGTTTTTTAAGGCAAGAATGCACTCATTTGTGTTGTCATGCAGTGCCTTGATTGCTGCAGCCCCTTCGGTTTGAATGGTTGGCTGTGCTAGAAATTTGTTGATTAATGCTGTCACCAATAGTCGTTTGTTACTATATCGATTTTTTAATATGTTCCATGCCGTTTCGTAATTTCCATCTGATATTGACAAATGGTGTATTAACGCTTTTGCTTCACCAGTTAAGTTGGAAACCAGGTAAAACATCTTTTGTGCGTTGCTGATGGGATAATTATGAATCAGTTGGATGTATAAGTCATGGAATTGTGTCCACCTTAGGTAGTTGCCATCAAAATTGGGAAGCGTTATCTTAGGCAATTTTATTGCTGTACCAAAATCAGATGTATTCTGAGGTGGGGATGATGCAGAGTCTTGCAAGTTCCGTAATTGTTGTTGCAGCGATATGATGGTGTCTTGAACCCAGTCATCAACTTCAAAATAGAATTCTGTCTTATATCCACAAGGCTCTTCACTCGAGGCAGATTCCCATATAACCTGATTATTTTGGGTGATATCTGCCCACTTGGTTTGAAGCAATTTAAGCTTGAGTTCATAGTAAGGCCTTGGATGTGTTTGATGTGCCTTAGACTCAATGTCACGAATGTAATGGATCAATATGCTCATTGCTGATCTTTGCTTCTTAACTAATTTCACGACATCTTGGTTTTCATCTGTAATGGTGAGATACAGTATTATCTCGGTCATCTTCTGAGAGCTTTGGCGCTGATAATTTTAAATTAGCTTCCTTCAATTTTTCCTTAAGGTCGTTGTAGACCCCTTCAATTTCTTTGTAGTAGTTATTTTTAAAATATATAGATGATCACTATTACTCTGCTTAACCTTGATTAAGCTTTCGTTATTGTTCGTGAACCTTATCCATAGTGACTCCAATTGATCTGATACCTTATTCAGATATTCTAGATTCCCGCGGGTCACACGCTGAGGAGTTTCAGTGTTGAACGCCTGCAACAGGTCTTCTATTTTTCTTCCTATCTCGGATTGTTCAGAAGCTAATGTCTCCATGATGAGCACCTTATCGTCTTTAGAATCGTAGATGTGGTATATACTGATCTCGTGGCGATCACGTCGGGGTCACCAAAATGTTTTTGTACCGCGACAAATAAACTTAATTTGCCGCCTTGATGATCACTGCAATAGGTAGGTATACCTTGCAGTTAGATAAGTTGGAAGTCCAGGTTCAAATACCTGTACTTTGTTTGAAGTAAGCCCAGGTTCAAATACCTGTACTTATAGTAAGGGTGCAACGGTACAAAACCTATGCACAGAGCTTGAGATTATCAATGCCGTAGCAGATGCACATGAAAATAATAAAAGGTCGTTTTTAACTTGTAGAACAATACTAATATATTTATTAATATTTCTTCCGTTTATAAATACAAAAATTCGTTCATTCAATGAAAAAACAAAATTGATTCGCTTGCATAAAATTCTTTTGCGTGCAATGACTTACGTTAACATTAAAGCAACTTGAGTGTAATATAGCTTACGCTCGCATTAAATTTACAATAAAATTTGACCTATGTAGAGCTTGTTAGGGTTCAATGAAATTGTATTAAGAAATAACATAAACAAAATTCCATAACCAATGTAAAGTTCATTAGAGTTCAACACCATGAAAACAATCAGCCCTAGGCGTTTTTATTGTATACTGAAATTGGTTATAACCATTTTTACTGTCCGACGAACCGTTCTAGAACTATATTCGAAAGACCACTTCAAAAATCAAAGTTTCAAATACCATATGAAATTACATATAGGCATTCATCTAGGGTATCATAAGAATTGGTCTTAGACGAGTTCTAACTTTTGTACTTGTTTTTTGTATGGTTTAATAATTGATATAATTTAGGTCATAGAAAACTGAAATTTTTTACTTGAACTCTTTCATTTAGGGCATAGTCCTGTGCAAAAATGGATAAAATTGGTTCACTAGAACAATTAATTCAATATCTACCTTAACTTTCTTCCACGAAGTGCACACAAGTTTTTCCATAACGGATGGTGTTGTACTGGGCAGATTTTGTCCATTTTTAAACCTCATGCTCTACCTTTCAACTAAGCAAGCGACATATAAAATTTCAAAATTCTCTGCATTTATTATTTACTATCCTTTAAGCCATAAATTACTGTCGTAACGTTTACCATCAGTCAACTGGATCGCAGGCTGGTATGATTTCTAGCCGGCCTTGGTAGTATGGCACACACACTAGGCATGTGCATTCTCGTTACTTTTGTTACCCGGTACTCATTCGTTACTCTACGAAAAATATTCGTTACTTTTTAATTCGGTACTTTACGTAAAATACTCTTTAAGCAGCATACTCGTACTTATTTTATCTTATTATATTTATAATTTAAATTAAATATTTTTAATTAAATATGAATTTAAAAGTACCCAATTAGAGTACAAGAATTGAAAAACTAAAAACAACTCATTTCAGCAAACAAAAAAAAAACAAAAACAAAAAAGAAAACATTCAGGAGTAAATTAATAATTTTTAAGAAATAATTTGATTAGCATGGAAAAAGATTAATTTCTCAATATTTTCATGAAAAAATCGATTCCTTCTATCTCTTGTAACTAGTTCTGCCATCGAAAATATTTTTTTAAGAAGGAAGAGAAATTGCAACTGATCGCAAATATATTCTTGAAATTTCACTTTGCTCTAAAGAAATTAAGTGGATGTAACTCATGCTGGATTCTCTGATAGTTTTGGAAAAAATGAGAATTTTATTTTATAGAAATTATATTGGTATACTCCTTTCAGCACGTTGGCCAAAGCGAAATTTATCTTTTTCTTAAAAAATTGAGGTAGGGTGACCCGTTGTACGAAAAGTTCATTATTATGAATAATTTGAAAGGATTTTGAAGTTATTCAAGAATATTTTACCATTCGGGTAATGATTTGTTCTCTACTTTTTGCTTTTAACTCGTTTTCTCAGTCGCACTAGTTAAGTTAAGTTCTTTCAATCATGCGAAAATCGCCTGCATATATTTATTTGTTTGTTCCAAACGAGGAATTTTTCCAGTTTTATGTGGCTATTTCCTAAAGTCTAGAATCGAGTTCGAGTAAAATGTGACATTTTGATACAAATTTTAGCGCCAGTAAATTCACAAACGAAAGTTTTACTGATGATTTTACTAGTACAGTACAGAATTTTTAGGTAAAAACTAAAGGTTCCCTGTATGAAAAATAAAAATAGATGGCACTATAAATTCTCCACTTATTCAAATATTTCACACTAAAATCGCTAGTAGGTAAATGTTAATTTGGAGAAAACAAAATAATTATTTTTTACATTTTGATAAAACAAATTGTCAAAATTTTACCGTATTGCACTAGTAAAATCTTCAATAAAATTTGTGCTTGCGATTTTACTAGATATAGAATTTGTATGGAAATGTCACATTTTACTCGAATTCGCTACTGGGCTCAAGGCATTAAATCACTGGTAAAATTTTGGCATTTCCTATTTCTATGGCAATTCGCATTTTCTTTTTTATTGATTGAAGAGTTAAAATTATTTTATCAAAATATTAAAAATGAGTTACTCTGTTTTGTCCAAATTAACATACGTCAAAATTTTACTAGCGATTTCAACATGAAATATTTGGAGACCGCGTTAAATTTCACTTTACCCAAACTCGATACAGTGTTAACTTCTTATTAAGTTAACTTTAGCACCACCACCGCAGTTTATTGCTCACTCCCCACCACCACTGTCATACTACCGAATGATTTCTACCCGCACATCTCTAACACACACACTGGTGGCATATAACTAGGGATTTTATTGACAGAAATTGCATTTAACATTTCTATAGGATCTTGTCACTATTGAGTTAAAAAAAAAATAAAAAGCTCATGTGAAAGTTTCGCTTACTACTACATATGTAGCTAAGTTTGAAAGTTCAAAATAGTGACCTTTATTTTCTGGTATTCAACCTTAAAACTGAATAAATTTGCAAGCATTTCATTAACCGTTTTTATTTTCCACAATTTTAATGATATTGATTTGAAACCTTCGGCAAAATATTAGAGACTTTTCAACTCAAATGCTATCGGGCTTAGATTTTGAAAAATTTTATTCAGTATCCCAAAAACCGGATAAATCCAGTAAGTAGTTTATTTTAGAAAATTCAATTGGTAAACCTCTATCGTGATAGAGTGTGAATGATTTATTAATTTTAATTCCCAAAAGACTCTCGCGGTGACGACAGGGTCCACCAAGCAAATACTCTGTTTTGCATATTTGTATATACAGTGAAACCTGTCTAAGCCGGAACCTTCACAAGCCGGAGACTTGGCTATCCCAGAAAAATCTCTCAGTCTCAGTTTTTAACCCGCTAAATGAGAATAGATGTAGCCTGCGTAAGCCGAAAACTGTCTAACTCGGAGCCGGAATCGAAAAATGGCTTTAAAGCCTGCTTAGCCCGGAAAATTCCTTTTAATCTTATAAACGAAAACGAAACATTTAGTAGGAATCGATGTTCTCTAATCGCGGGAAGTAGTTTGCTGTTCGTGATTAATCTAATTTCTCATGTATAGGGGTGCGAAATTCAAGAGAAGAAGTTAAACAAAATTTGATTCTATTGAATTTACGTACACAATGCACTTGATTTGCTTGACTTCGCAGCTAAATCACATACATCGAAATATTTTGTATACGATACAAAATGACGCTACGGCCCGAAAGTAGTTTTCCTGGAAGTACGTTGGAGTGAGATGCCGCCTCTTTTAGACATTAGTGGGTTTGTGAAAAATGAAGACATCAACACTAAACGAGAAAATAGGCGTAATTGAGGACAGTGAAAGGAACAATTTGTCCGTGAAACAGCTTGAGTTGGAAAACCAATGCAGCAAAACGCAAATTTACAACATTTTGAAAAAGAAGTTCGAGTCCAAAAAGGAATGGCTTACAATCCAAAATTCGCAAGTACGACTGCGTTTAAAAATGACAGAAAACGAGGAAGTGAATACAAAGCGTATCAATGGTTTGTGGTAGCACGCTCCAAAAAATAAATCGGTCTCCGGTCCAATCCTACAGGAAAAGGCCAGAGATATTGCGGTAAGTATAATGTCGTTTTCGAGATTTGCTCTGTAGGCAACCCCGTTCAATCGAACGGTTTCAGAATACACCTGAAAAAGTTCGCTTATGTGTGTATACTAACGTCAAAGTACGCTCTGAATTTTGTGCGGAAAGTGGTTGGTAATTTGTTTGCGGAATAATTTTGAGGATAATATAATAATAGTAGAGTGGTCTTAATAATAATTGTTGCCTTTAAAATAATGTCAAATGTAAAAATGTCATATGACATTAATATCAAACCACAACTAGACTTTGTTTGTATGAGTGAACTCGTATTGTACCCGAAAAAATTTTCGGAGCGAACATGATACTATTTGGGTTGCCACCAGAGACAGCCCATGACATCATTTTTGCTTCAAACGAACACTTTCGCAGCACTAAGGTTACTTCTAGAGCGAAAGTGATGTTCAAATTAAAACGTCATAAGTATTCTTGGTTTTAAAGTATAAAATTTTCAGCTGGAAAGTTTTCGGAAAAGGCTTTATTAACTTCTGCTAAAGTTTGCTCAGAGGTTAATGATGTCTCACAAACTACGGTTGAGGAGTGGAAAGATAAACTAAAGGAGCTAACAAAGATTGCCAATATAGATAAAACAGCATTGTTTTTCCGTGCTTTACCTTGCAAAACTTTAAAGCTTAAAGGCGAAATATGTGTAGGTGGCAAGTAATCCAAGGAACGACTACCTGTTTTTTATGTCCTTTTGCTGATAGTTCTTTTGAAAGCCATTAGTGATTGGTAAAGCTTTAAAACCGTTCTGTTTCAGGAATATGGACATTAATAATCTTCTTGTTTTATGGATAGCCAACAAAAAAGCGTGGCTGACATCTTCAATAATTCAAGAGTGGCTTTTGGATTTGAACAGTGGAATGTAGAAAGAAGAACGCCATATTTGCTTATTTCTGCAGAACGCAACATCTCATCCCAAAATTAAACTAAGTCACGTAAAATTGGTTTTTTCCCACCAAACAAAACTGTGTCAGCCTTTAAGTGCAGAAGTTATTAAATGCTTCAAAAGCTACTACAGAAAGCAGATTCTGTGCTATTTAATTTCTTCTATGGAAACATGTGGTAGCATTTACGATCTATCAAAAGCAATATCTTGCCTTAATGCGATTCACTGGATACCTGCCGTAGTATCTAGTATCCCTCCAAACTTTGCTTCAAACTGTTTCAAAAAATGTGGATTCCAAGTGAGATAGTGGAAATGCTGTACAACTCTTCCAATTAATAGTAAGGGCAGGTGCTGAAGATGTCAAATTTACCAATTACGTAAACATTGATTCAACTGAGACCGAAAATATTATGACCGAGTTACATGAACCCATGGATATTTCATCGGAAGAGGAGGAAGCTATCGGTGATATAACTTCACCAAACCCGTCTGTTTCCGCATCTGAAGCATTACGCGCTCTGAAAACTGTCCGCATTTTTGCAATTAACGTCGGAATGAGATTCTTCTATCGAATACTTATTTATCTATAAAAGAAGTCCAAAGTATAATCCTTCATAAAAGCTTGGAACAAACCAGTATCCGCAATTTTGTTACCTCATAAAAAGTTTAAATTATTTTCTATGCGACCCCATTTAATATTTGAATTTTCATTTTCTTATGTTTTGTTATGTTCTTGAATTAATTATTGTTTTGTTAAATTTTCTTCTTTTATATACATGCACATTACCAAAGTATTATATAAATGCTTTAAAATAAATTCTGTTTGGACCCTCTAGAAGTCGGAAACCTGTCTAAGTTGGAATTTCTTTTTAGTTCCAAGGCGGTCGGGCTTAGACATATTTTACTGTAATTTTGAATAGTACTTTACAAGTATTAATGGTATGCGTTGGCAAGGTGATTAGAACTAAAGCTCATGCTTCTACTACATACTCAAAATTTTGGAAGCCCGGAATTGAGAGCTTTCATTTCTGCCTTTCAGCCTTAAACGTTTTTAGCAACGTAACATAATAAGTAGATAAGAACTTTTTCTTTGACAATGAAACAAATAATTGTTAGAAAATAAATAAAGTGATCTTATAGAAAACTTTGGGACCACCTAGCGGGAAAAGTTGGTTGCACTATATATGGAAATGAAGCAAATGCACTTGCTCTTCATTGTCGTATGGAAGTTATGTGGAAGCACTTTGTTTTTCATTCGTTTAGGGTAAGCCCGGGTAAGAGGTCACCTTGGGAAATTATTGAATATATTTACAGAACGTGAAAAACAAAATAATTCAAACCTGCATTACAATTTTTATAAACTATTTGGTTACCGAACTAAAATGTGGTAACTCTGAATATGTGATAACGAGGGTGACAGATAGATGCAAATTGGCCATCAGTCCCGTAATGCCTGGATGAGATTGCCAGTACATATTTTGACACTGCGGGAGAGACGGCCACTGAATTTTTTCTAGAATACATTTTTTAATTATACATTATAGGGAACCTTTTTCAGCAACTACAACACCCGTTTTATTGTTCAGTTGTAGGCCAGTCTCATCGGTATTAAAAATACAGCCTGGTTTGTTTACCAAATTATTTTCTTCAAGAGTTTTCTGAAAAAGCTGGAAATAGTTTTCAATCTCTACTCTATTCATTCCTTGATTTCGTGCAATAGAGACATCTTCTGCTTTTCTGAGGGATAGATCCGTATGTCGGCGTAGAAATGAGTTAAACCTGTCATATCCCGCTCTCTCCTTTTCTTTATTGAACAGATCGATATTTTGAGTTGTTCTACAAAAAAAAAATTTGTTCTGTACGCACATCATCAATACTCATAGGAAATGCGGAGCTTTGCATTTTTTTTAAATGATTTGCAAGAGTTAATTCGTTTTGTTCTCCTAAAGCAGACTCAGGACCCTTACGTCCTTTAGAAGAATCATTTTTCTTAAGTCTTCTTTCTAATGTTTTTGTATGGATTCCACATTTCCTAGCTGCAGCATTAATCGAAGAAATATTTCTGACAGCCAGCATAGCACTACTTAAATCATTTTTAGTCCATGAGCCTCTACCTGATGTTGCTTTACACTTATAGTGGGTCGGCATTTTGACTAAAACAAAAAATTACATAATTGAAAGTTGCTCATCTGTACCGAAAATATCTTGGACATCTCTCCCAATTATACGGGAGAGATGGCCACCAGAGCATAAGCAATCAAAAGGATAGCAAAACGATGAATTTGAGGCTATTTATGAATTTCCATCTATTTTTAACACACCGAATTAAACGTAATTTACAGAAAAACTGCAGTGGAAATTATTGAACACTACGAAATTGTGGCAACGTACAATTTCTATTTTGACAAGAAAACTCACTTGTTTAAACAAAGTAAGCGTGTATTTCCTTACTGCTCTAAAATTCGGCTGCTACTGAGACAATATGCAAGTAAATGCATGTCATCTCACCCGGACTTACCCTACACAAAATTCCTTCTTTATTACGCATGTGAGTCATATATGACATCAAGTTTCAATAATAATGAAATACTTGAAGCGTGCGGCTCAATATCAAAGTTAAGTCAAACTTTTTATTTTGTTATTATACTTTGGAAAAATGACAATTATCATAATTTTCTGAAATACAGACCAAAATAACGCTCTTGTTTTTTCACCATTTTTAAAAGCTCCAAGTATTTGTAAGATGCGCTTTCAAAGATCTCAAATAATTCGCTTCTGTCCAAAAACGAAGTGGAAAGTGATATAAATGGAATGCGCATCGTGCATCCAAAGCTATGGCTCTTCATACATACATAAATGCTGTGGATCAATTTCCCGCTGGGCAGTCACTGCTCTTCTTTATAATGATTTTCTTTGCTTGCATATGTATGAGAAACGTGTCGTTTGAAAGCTATTTAGCACTGCGCCCAATGGAGAATCAAGTAGGCTTCAAACCATATACTGAATAATACTGTTTTTAGGTTATATTTTTTTTTGTAAAATGAAAGAAATTGTATTTGAATAAAATTACTGATTATTTCCGTGTTTTCCTAAATTCGCTGTGAAGTAAGTGTGCAATTCTTTTATTTCACGTAGAAATTGCAGTCAAGGTTTTAAACTTTGGCTGTTATTTGATGGGGTACAAGTAGTACATAAACTACTACACTGGATATAATTAGCTGAAAGGTAACGGGTTAGATATGTATATAAAAAAAAATGCTATACTGAATGGCTAGAGCAAACTGAGCCCTTTATTAAAATTGTTCCTCTTTATATTTACAATTAAATTAAAATAATTCTTGCTAATCTAGTATTTTCTCACTATCGCAAGTGGAAAATATGGAATTTGTTGACGGTGAGGAAATGCGCTTGTGAAATTAGCGAAGAATTCACATATGGAGCAATAAGCTAATTGCAAATCAAATAAATTAATTGAATAGAATGTAATGACCTGTAGGTATGTGTTGACAATAAATTTATTGGATACGCACGTACAATGACCTCAAATTATTTTATTCAGTGAGAATACAGTTTTCACTAAAAAAATTCTTTTTAAATGGTAACCTTTAAGTCGGAGAATTTTTCCGGTGCAGATAATGCATACGATTCTCCAATGAATGACAATATCAAATGCATAATAACTAAAGGTACTCAGTTTTATTTATTGTGCTTATGTACGGCTTTTTATTGCTTTGGCCGAAAGCTGTACTCTCACTATATACATGGGTGAAGTTTATGAAAACACGGAAACAGTAAAAGTACTCAGAATTACTTTGAATTTTCTAAAAGTAAACACTTTGGCCTATAAATAGTCCTTAGATTTATCGTCACCAGAAGCGTGATTTATTCAGTATTAAGTTTTGCACATGAAGTGTGCTTCATTGCCCATAAGTTGCAAGCTACAAAACTTTCAAATGGCACGTTTTTCATATATATATACAATTTAGAAAGTCATGGCCTGTAATAAAGAAAGCAGTAAATCAGTGCATTTTTGACAATGTGAGAGCTTGCCATTAGCGCTGATTGTTATGAAAGTTTGCATGCAATTTTCATATCATTTTATAGGATTCGTGTAGCATTTTGAAATCTGATATTACATTATACTGGGTGGCGCAAAATTAATAACCCTATTTGGTTCAGCTAGAACTTCTTTTTTAAATTAGAAAACTAGAATTAGTTTTTTATATATGTATATTTGTGCGCCATGAAATTTCGTCGCATTAGGATTTGAAGATTATGTATTTTAAATGGGGACTTCCAGAGTTAATGCACATTTCAGCCCTATTTATGATATTTTCCATAGCTTGCCGTAACACTTCCTGCGATGTGTTCCTTATTTCTTGATAAATGTTTTCTTTTATGGCTGCGAAAGTCTGTGGATTGTTCACATACACCAGTGATTTCAAATAAGGTGATCTTGCAGGACAAGGCAAATCGCCAAAACGAGAGATAATACGGCCTGGAAAACAGTCCCTCACTAAGTCCATAGTATCGCGAGCTGTGTGTACCGCGGCGCGCCGTCTTGTTCGAACCAGATGTCCACCAGCCCCAATTCATCCAAACTGAGTATCAAGAATTTACGTAAAATGGTTCTGTACCGCTCGCCAGTGACAGTTATCGCATTGCCTGCAGCGTCGTCGAAAAAATAGGACCCTATCACTCTTTCAGCAAAGACGCTACACCATAAAGTAACTTTTAGTGGGTGTAAAGGTGTTTCTTGAATAATGCGACTATTCTGCTTATTGACATACCCCAAGAGGTGGAAATGCGCTTCGTCCCTCATAACCAATTAAAAAAAAGAAAATAATAATCCTGTTCAAAGTTGAGGTTTATGACCCGCTGGCTGTACTCTAGACGAGCTCGGTGGTCAGTAGGCAGCAGCTGATGAGTCATCTGAGTTTTATATGGAAACATCTTCAAGTCTTTGACCAAAATACACTGCAGAATCCGCCTGGAAATGCCCAATTGCGTGCCACGTCGCTCTTCCACATGTGCGCGTACAGCATCGATATTTTCAGCTGAACGGCCTGATCTTGGTCTGCAAGACTTAGGTCCAATGTTGCGCCAGATGCTTCGAGGCGTGTGACAAAGCGTCGCATTGTGCAACCAACCGGTGCCGGACGGCGGGGAAATTGTCGACGAAATTCACGTTGTCCTTATATCACTGATGAATTATTCCGTAAAAACATTGACACGATTATTCCACATGGTTAGAAATAATAGGATCACAATTATACGAAAAGGATATGTATTTCAGTCCGTATGAAAATCAGTATAGGAATAATAAACATCTAAAGTATAAAATTGTATAAAGTGCATTATTGAAATTGTTACCATGTCTTATTAAACCGAAATATATACTTCAAGTATACATTTTATTCATGAAAGGCGGTTGACTAGTTTTTGTATAAAAGTTATACCATAATTTGTTATAATTCTCATAATTTGTTTGAGTGAATTTTATTGAAACTATCATATAGTAACCATTTCGTACAGGTACAGCTTTTATAGGTTGTTAGTATCAGGATAATCAGATGATCATATCAAACACATAGAAGGTTCAGCTTTTATATTGGAACCAAACCCATTCCCGCTTTTTGCGTATACCGGGAAAATACCAGAACCAGGGTATTTATAGCTGAAGACACACAAAATTAACCCTTTAATTTGTTTACAATATGAGAAACGGGTGTGGGTAAATTTCAACGATCAAATAAATAAATAAATACTTCGAAAGGTTTAAAAAGATCAACAAATAATTTGCAATTTTATTCAGATACAGTTTTACTTCTTATTCATTTTAATTAATTATGGCTTATGAACAATCGTAAATTTTGTTTGTTCTACGTGATAATGTAGGGTTGTAAGCAGGGAGTCGAAATGGGACCGAAACCTGTCATATTTAGGTTGTTTTAACCGGTCTTGACTTCGGTACCGAAATTAAAACCGAAATTAAAAGTGTACCGAAATAGAGCGACCGAAATCATATGGGACCGAAATAACGAGACCTGAATAAAATGTGACCGTGACCGCCAGACCGAAATTCAAAAACCGTACGTTCGGCACATCATGAACACTTGTCTAACCACATCTCAATTCCCAGAAGTATGGAAAATAGCTAATGTTATTCCTATTGCAAAAAATATGTCTGCTACTGAGCTGGCACACTACCGTCCCATCAGCATTCTCAGTTTTCTTTCCAAAGTCTTGGAAAAACTTATGCGAGCCCAGATTGAAAATTATGTAACATGTAATGATCTCCTGGCGAAATATCAGTTTGGTTTTCGTGCGATCGGCTCTAGTGAGGGAGATCTTGGTGTGATGGTTTTGCTAGACTTTTCGAGGGCATTTGATTGTGTTGTACATGAAAAACTGCTCCGTAAGTTGCAAACTTTTATTTCTCCTCTTCAGCTGTTAAAATGATATCCAATTTTCTCTCAAATAGGTCGCAACAGGTGGTCATAAAAGGAGTTCCGTCTTCCCGAATGCATTTAACATGTGGAGTTCCTCAAGGTTCAGTCTTAGGACCTCTTCTTTTTAGTCTTTACATTAACGACTTATGTGACGTCGTGCATGACGTTCAATTGCACCTGTATGCATATAATGTACAGCTATACTTATGTAGACCTCATAGACTGATTGAGGACTGTATCTGCAGAATAAACGATGATCTCTCAGAAATTTTTAGGTGGGCAATTGATAATAAACTGCTTCTTAACCCCAATAAATCGCAATGTATAGCCCTCTCTAATTCTGATCTTAATATTGAGGATCTTCCCCCAATTATGCTTAATAAAGTGGAACTACCATATGTAAACTGTATAACCAATCTGGGAGCGGAAATTATTAATCGTTTGGGGTGCTGTGATCATATCAAATCTATGGTAAGCAAAATTTATGGTGGGCTTAGGAGACTCTGGCTGTCTGCAAATATACTTCCCGTCGATCTGCGTTTGAGACTAGTTAGGATACTTTTGGTGCCTCTTTTTGCTTATGGTAGTTTAATATACATGAGACTAGACTCAGTTTGCAATCGAAAACTTGAGGTTGCTTTCAACGACTGTATACGTTTTGCTCTCGGTTTGCGTCGTTCTGCTCATATCTCTCCTTATAGATCATTGATTTTGGGTTGTACTCTAGATTCGTACCTAAAGGGTAAAACACTGATTTTCCTGCATAATCTTATTCGCACAAGTGAGCCAGAGTATCATTTTTGTAACGTCAAATTTCTGCAGTCCCTGAGAGGACGTAAACTTCTAATTCCTCGTTTCAATTCATCCATCCTTGAGGGATCTTACTTTGTTCAGGTTGCACGCCTTTGGAATTCCCTACCACCCCATGCACAGAGTGTTACTTCTATCAGTGAATTTAAGAAGCTTATAACGTAATCGTATTTCACTAATTACTAACTGATTGTGTCGAACTCTTTTCTTCTTATCTTTCCAGTCTGTTTTTCTTTTCTTATTCTTTTCTTTCCCTTTCTATTTTTACTATTTTTCTAATATATTGTAAGTATTACGTTTTATTTTTCTCTCTCTTTTTATTTTAATTTTATTTTGTAGTTTACTAGCTAACCTAGCCGTTCTTTGCATTGTACTAGTATAAGATTTCTAATCTGGTATACATATCAGGTAAATAAAATGATTGATTGATTGATATTTAATTGGTACCGACCACAAAAGAAATTGTATGACCGGTCTTGTGAAATTTGTGATCTTACGAGGCGACTAATTTTTCTGCCGGGATGTCGGATGAAATTACAGTGGGACCTTAGATTTTGTTTTTAAAATTTTTAAATTTTTTCCACGTTTTACTGGTTTCCTTGCATAGCATATTCACAGTAAAACAGCAATACCTAGCATAGGAAATCTAATAAGATACAAAGTACATACAAGTAGAATAAAAATCTACAACACCTCGCTGGAATATAAAATAGGCGATGCCTTGACTTGCTGATGTAACCAAATGGCAACGATGTAGGGATGCTTCAATTTTTTCCTAGAAAATTACTAGAAGTTTTTTTTTTTAGAATTTGTATGCATATTGAAGGCCAACAACAATGCGGAATGCTTCGCTCCAATCAACGATGACTCGACCTGATGTAGGGAGGCTTCAATTCTTTCCTAGAAATTTACTAGAAATTTTTCTTTAGAATTTGTATGCATATTGAAGGCCGACAACAATGTTGTGGTGGTTGGCGCTACTACATTTATTTTTATTCCTTGCGTATACCGACGAGGTGTTCTAGGTTCAAGATAGCGGAAAATAACTATTCAAGTATTTAACGGCAGTTATCATTCCCCGAAACCCGAATTAAAGTGTTGCTGTTTCCAGCATTAAGTATATATTTATTTTAAATTTATATAGTCCAAATTTTTATGGTTGAGTGCTTAATAGTGTTTGTTATTTAACGAAATGTCAATAACGTTCCAGTTGTAACCGAAACCGAATATTTTATATTTATAGGGTCTTTTAACCGCAACCGAAAATAATATTTCACATTTCGGTTTTAACCGAAACCGAAATTTATATTTTACGATTCGGTTTTAACCGAAACCGAATTAAAGTAAATCAATACGGTTAAGGTTGTTAATATTGCGGTTACAAAAAATCAATTCGGTTTCGGTTGACCTTAACCGATTTATAATTTCGGTTGTGGTCCCATTTCGACTCCCTGGTTGTAAGTATTTAAGTATTTAGTTATTGTCATATTTTATGTTAAAAATAAAATAGAGTTGGAACACAATATCAACACAATCCAAAAAAGTATATGCTGAGTTAAGTGCAATTATATGGGAGTCAATAACTATCATATATTGACTTATATTCGATTTATCAGTTCCAATCGCAATTATGAAAGGACATTTTCCTGCTGATTCTTGTAGATAATCCGCATTGGGTTTGCCATGCTATAGTATAAGAATAATGTTTACATATATTTGACAATATATTACGTGTGATTCTGCATACTTTCTCAAAAATAACAAGTTTATCAATAGTGTTTTCATCTGAAAGCCTGCGGATTTTCTTCTTACCATTTGGAGCAGGAGGAAGGTCCTTAGAAGATTTAAAAATGAAAGCGTCGATGTGTTCCAATCTTAAAGAATAATATTATAGGTGAGTTTAAAGATTATGCTGGAAGAATTTATTTTGTACCATTTTCTCTCTCAGCTTTTTTTCCAGAAATTCTATTAACGCTAAATATTAAACTTTGGAACTTATTTAAATAATTTTATTGGACTGTAACAGTTCAATTTTCTAAATTTTGTCTTCACACTCCGAAATCTGCACATTTACTGTCACACAATTTGCAATCCCATGTAAAGGTATTAAAGCGACGCACATTACTTTATACTCATTTGGTATTACTTTAATATGAATTTGTATAAAATTCGTTGTAAGCTTACAGATTTTTCAATTCTGGCAGTATTTACTAGTCGTTTTTATTGAAGAGCATTATATGCGTACTCTTTTTTATCCACAATAAGATAGAGTTTATATTTTTATCATATAGAATTTATACAGGCTCTTATGCATTTAATTATTATAGGGTGTTCTTTCAGATTTATATCAAATTCGTAAAAATAATTGCAATTGTTTTGTATACCTTTGTTTCATACTTTACAAATTAAAAGGTAGTTATAGATTAAAATATATTAAATTTAGTAATATATTTCTAACCGTGCACGTTCTTGGTGAGTATAACGGTCCATGTTTATTTTTAGTAATTTTACAGTTATTTACTACACAATTTTCGATACCAGAATGACAGGAGATGTCATATAAAAAAAAATATAAGTAATTTCTATAGTGCCAGTACTTTTGCGCCACCCAGTATATGTAACTCACGCGCGATTTCTCTGGCTGAATATTCATGTGACATACTTAATAAACTTAGTAGTAAACTTAGTAAACTATGAAATTACAGAAAATGTGGCATCGGCCCAAGATGTTCATTCGTCTCAGAAAATAAATAAATTCTATCGAAAACTACATGAATGAAAGCCAGACAGCAATTTGGGTTTTAACTAAAATGTTCTAAGAAGTTATTCTAATTTACAAGCAGGATAAGCATAATATAAAAATTGTATTCATAAACAAATGGTTACATAATCAAGTAAAAATTATCTAATGGGGCAGTTAAACCGGTAATCAATTTCATATAATTGACTACTATGATACGCGCTGTGCCATTCATGCAGTACCTACTCCATAGAAACAATAAATCAACTACAGAGACACCGCAAAGTGAAACCCTTTGAACCGATTTAACCACAAATGGGAGAATACTGTCACTGTAAGGTGTAAACAATATATGTGTATATATATGCAATGGAATTTAGTGGGCAATTGGGTGGAAAGAAGCAATGTCAATATATTTTCCTTAGCCAGACAACAGCTACACAGGAGCTTAGTTGAGATAAGTTGGCTCCCGTAGGTATAAAACTTTAAAGAAAACTGCATGCCACCCTATAGTGTGTGTGTGCGCGCTATTTGGTCCATTTTAAAGTTAACTTAACACACACGTAGAAGGGAGGAGAAATCCTCGGCCTGGATATAGCCAGAATTTTTTAATATTTTTCAGAGCAGGATATCTCATATTCATCGAGTGTGAATGGGTGTGTGTGTGTGTGTGTGTGTGTGTGTGAGTGTATGTGCAACGTGTGACCTATCGAAATAATAATAATAATAATATTTCTCGCTTCGTTTAATATGAATTTTTCGCTGCAGATGGTTTCTAGTCGAAACGCCTGTATACTGGCTTGAAAAGAGATATTCAGCGTGGGTATTTCGTCTCTTGGTTCTGTATCTAAAATTAAAAATTAATGTCAGAGCGCTTTTAATGAAAAATTTTAAATTAAAAGATAAACGATTAACACTTCGATGCACTTACACACATGATTTAAACTCAAATATGTATTAATATGAAAATTTGCACGCAATGTTTTGTTGCTTTCGGTTTCTCATTAAAAATACTACAAGTACTAGGGGATTTTTTTGTAAGTATAAGATTTTTTCCTACAGCAATAATAAGTTTATTTGGTGAAAAGGAAAAATATTAAGTTGGGGATATGATGGATATAAAAATGGGCGTTATATGATTTTTCTTATAAGAAAGATCAATTGTATATTACCAGACAACTAAAGCGACACGCAATAAATTTTAAGGCTTAATTTGAAATTAAAAATGCGCTTTTAATTATATGTAATACCAATATATTTTATAGCATTATGATTTTACTTAAAAAAAACAAATAACTTGAATAGGAAATGTTTTTTTTTTATGGATATGGTACTTTAATATGTATTTTTTTATGGATAACCCTGAAAGCTAGGAACTACACACTTCATGGACATAGTTAAGGCCTTATACAATAGAAAGAAATTTAAACTTTCATCGGAGGGCTTAACCACAACTCTGCCCGGCCTCGTTATAAAATTATAAGTATCAAAATTAAAAAATTAAAAATCAATCAACTCAAGTTAGTTCTATTTCGAAATATTTTAAACATTACCGTATTGTCAATTTTTAATAATATTTAAACAGGCGGACGTTTTCCTGTTGTTGTGTTTCTTACGAGGAAACTTGAATTCAGTTTCTGAAGTACTTGCTATTAAACTGTAGCCAAGTACTCTCATACGAGCACCTTACTTGTTGATCTGACTGTGAAACTTTACTTGTTGATGTTTTTCGTAACGGCACGTTGGTTGTAGGCAGAGCTGGGTAAGTACCAAAGAAAAAGTACTTAAGTACAAGTACAAGTACGGAAGAACTGAGTACTTCAGCGTAAGTACAAATAACGCATTTATTAAAAGTACTTATAACTAATTACTAAGTCTGCAAAAGTACTGAGTACTTTTTGAAGTACTTTTCAAAGTTCTATTTTAGAAACTTTGTACGTTTTCAGTAATATAATAAAGCATATAGTAAGTAAGTAAGTAATGTTTATTCATTTCCAAATTATAGCTAACATAATTCCTTATATTCCCTTCAATTCAATTAAATATAGTTCATAGAGAAAATAAAACTATAAAGGATAAAAATAACAATATATATGTATATACAATATGCTTAAGAGAAATTTAAAAAAAAGAATATAAAAACAAACAAAAAAATAAAAAATTAAACTAGAAGTAATAATAGAATATATAGGAAATTAAAATAATAAATAAATAAACTGCGACAATGGCAATTGGCAATCAAGGCCGTCTGTCGGGATTAGCAACCTAACTAAGTATAGTTTTATTATTAATAGCTTTTTACTCATTATCTGTAAAAAAAAAAAAAAAAAAGGTATTAGTTGGTTAACCATTAAATTCATTCACCAAAAAAGAACGATATCTCCAAGCTGTTGTTGCATATAAAAACAAACCATTAAAGTTGTCCTTTCCATTTAAAATGCCTATAATTTCAGATTCAGCAAGTTTGTTTTTCCCAAAGGCTCTAATGCGGAATTCTGAAAGAACAGGACAAACTCCGAGAAAATGTAATAAGTTCTCGTCCTCCTCTAAGTTACAAAGCGAGCAAAGTGTTCCACCGGAATTTTTAAACGGACTGGCGTTCAAATTTATAAGCCCTCCCCTATACCTGGTAATCAAATTAATTTTTTCGCTGAGAATTCGTCACGAAGGTAGCTGCTCATATTACAGTATTGCAGTTTATCATAAAGCTCATGCCTTACTGAACTCCTAGCTTTGTCAGTAGTTCTTTGAATAAGTAGTGCTTCCTCTCTGCTGACGAGATTATTTAGAATTGCTTTTAAATGGTTATAGGACTGACCTGATATATTCACATCTAAACTATGGCAGCTGGCTAATTCCTGCCACTCCCTATACCAGAATACGTTCCTACTAACCACTTTTAAAGCTAGCTGATGAGGGAGCCTATTGGGAGAAAGACGAAACAGAATTTTCAACATGTAGTCAAAATGGCACTTCAATGTGTAAATGTATATATTAGAGAGACCAAACTCTAAATTTATCATATAGTTGGGGGTAGTTGTCGGCAAACGAAGCATTCTTTTAACGAAGTATCGTTGTAGCCTTTCAACAGAGTCATATTGCTGAAAACCCCACACCTGTGCTCCGTAACAAAGAACTGACCTTGAGACAGCGTTATACAGAACAAATTTGTCAGAATGCTTAATTCCTTCTTTTCCCAGAAAACTTTTCCAAGTTACATTAATAGCCGTTTTTGCAGACTGTAGACGGTTTTTAAGGTGGGCGTTAAATGATAGCTTCGGTGTTAATGTAACACCGAGGTAGGTGTATTCCTTTACAACTTCTACTTGCACATTATTATATTGCCAATTTTCATTATTTTTCTTGGGTCCTGACCCACGTTGGAAAATCATAATTTTGGATTTCTCCAAGTTGACAACCAGGTTCCACAAGTGGCAGTATTCCTGAAGATTATTGATCATACGCTGGAGTTTGTGTGGATCGTCAGATAAAATAACGATGTCATCAGCATATTTTAAGACTTTTAAATTAATGTCCTCAAGTGTCAGGCCTACCTCCATAGAATCCTCTAAGTCGTTAATAAAAATTGCAAACAACAGCGGGCTCAAAATGCATCCTTGCTTTACCCCAGATGTTGTCACAAAACTATCTGAGAGATGTTCACCATTCCAGACTTGAGCGCTAGTAACCTCGTAAATTTTTATCAGCATACCCACAAACTTACTAGACATTCCGATATTGTACAATTTATAAAAAAGTGCTCCCCTTTCAATTGTATCAAATGCTGCTTTAAAATCTACAAAGAAGGCATACACCTTTTTTATATTGAATGAATGGGACAGTTTGATAGCATTTATTAGATTGAAAATGTTATCTATCGTGGAGTAACCGCTGCGAAAGCCTGCCTGACTTTCATTCAAAATATTGTGGGCCTCCTCCCAACATACCGCTCTATTGTGTAACATACCGACAAAAAGCTTGAGACATGTGTTCATAAAGGAAAGACCACGGTAGTTTTCTACTCTATTTACATCACCTTTTTTATAAAGAGGGAAGATAATCGACCTCGTGAAAGATTCAGGGACTTCACATCTATTGTAAATATAATTAAAATAATTTAGCAATTCTTTTAAAAAGCTTACTGGGGCATTCCTATAAAATTCATAAGGTATTCCATCTATACCTGGCGCTTTATTGTCTTTGGCTTTATTTAGGACAAAATCAAGTTCATTTAAGTTAAATTCGCTATCTAAAACAAAGTCATTAATTAATGGAAAAGCATAAAGAATAGGCTTGTACTCGAGTCTTGGATTCAGTAATGTTTCAAAGTGGTTTTTTAAAGTACTGATTTGAATGTTAGGGCCGATTATAAATTTTTTACCACATATTTCTTTTGCTAAACCCCACCAAGTCTTGGAATCTTTAACATGAATCAATTTCACCTTAAGGTTTTCGTAACAAGACTTCTTTTTGATTTTACATAACTCTTAGAACTGCATATTGGCTTCTACGTAATACTGTTTTGCTAATGCAGTATTAGTTTTCCGGTACACATTGAGCCATCTAAACGAGACTTTTCTCGCTCGTAAACAATCGTTGTCAAACCATTTTTGTTTGATTGTTGTTTTGGTTGTATCATTTACAACAGCTGCGTTTCTAACAATAGTCACTAAGTCATTGATTGTATCAGCATTGATATTCGTGCCCATATTATTACACATTTCGATTACATTGTTTTTGTAAGTATCCAAATTTTGTAGTCCCCAATTTAATTTAGGGAGCAGAGTTAATGGCTTTGGGGTATCTACATTTGGACAACACATATCAGGGAGAGTAATCTCTAGTACAACAGGTAAATGATCCGAGTACACTTGTGGAACTACATGAAAACTTCTAACACACGGACATAAATTATACGACATTGCTATTAAATCATTCACAGAAGATCCGTTTCTTCCAATATACGTATATTCACCACTGCAGTCCCCCTCAGTACGACCGTTTAGTATTGCTAGACCAAAGTCGTCACAGAGTTCAAGGAACTTTTTACCTCTAGATGCATATAGAGTTCAGTTAATAGATATTAATAAATAAATCCTTTTGAAAAATATAATATGTATAGTAACCAGTGACTAATATTTATGGTTTTTTTAAGTTTTCGGCGCTGCACGTAGAGTAAAACTTTCACCTCTCATTGCTACACTCATAAAAACTATTAGAGATCCTCCCAAGCACCCATATTCGCCTTCAATAATGCATAAATGTTCTAAGCAAAGAATTTCCAGTGAATTTCAAAGAAAAAATTGAGGCCTTCCTTACATCAGGTCGAGGCATCGTTGATTTTATATTGGAGCGAGGCATTTCTTGCTTACACTTGGTCGAGGCATCGTCGATTTGATGTTCGAGCGAGACATTACTGCATTTGTTCTACTTGCTCAGTCTTGTTTGTATGTTATTAGTTTGTCTAAGTTTCTGCCTTGACGCGTGAGTGCGGCACATGATTTGACAGTTCTTTGCGATCTTTAAAACTCAACAAATAGGGAGTTGCGCTAGAGATTGTGTTTGCTTTTCAACGAAGAGTTAGATATTTTTAAGTACTTAATAAACTCAGAAATACGTAAATAAAAATATTAGTACTTAAGTACAAAACTAAGTCTTAAGTACAAGTAAATAGAAGCAAGTATTTATGTTCAAGTACTAAGTAGGGCATTTCAAAAGTATTGAGTAATAAGTCTTAAGTAACGAAAGTGTACTTTAAGTAGTACTTAAGTCTTTTTTTACTTAAGTATTACCCAGCTCTGGTTGATTGATCGGAGTAGCTAAAAAGCTTTGCTCCCAAGGTGTGTAATGTGCTGGACTATAGCTTTGTAGCTTTACTCCTATGTTAATGAGTGGAGTAACTAATGTAGCTTTGCTCCTAATAAAAACAAATTGTAGAGTTGAGTGAGTTACGATTGCAACTGAATTTTATTTCTAATGAGCACAATATTTATATTTAAATTTTACCTTAACTGCTACTAATAATCTTAATTCCACATAATTATTTTGTAATGCTAAAATTCTTATTCTATTACCTCACAGCACTTGCTATATTTACATACATAAGTAACACTTGTAGTGAACGCTTGCAGCTGTTTTGTTGTTATTTACACCGTACTCAAATCGTGAACCATCAATTTGGTCACCTGTGCTTTACTGCTGGCGCAAGGCAAGATTATAATATCGCGGCGTGCGAATTGCTACGCGCAGAGGTATTGCGTCACTCGATCTACCTTTACTTATTCCCTCAAACAATTAAGTAATTGGTGTAGGTCAGTGATGCGTGAAATTATAATGAACTTAAACATTGTAGATATGTTTGTTCATGCCTGCTAGCATTTCTTTGGCAATTGATTCATTGCTTGCTAGTTTTTTCTTCGATAATATACATGTAGGTATGTATATAACAACTCTCAATTATCTATTCAAATTAGGTATGTACTATGTATGTATATGTAACACTGTTATCTACGGCTCAATACTTACTAATCCTGATAGTATTAAAATTTTAGCTTTATAAACCTAGATGATAAGAAGCAGGGGCGCAACGACCGGGAGCGGGGGGGGGGAGATCGGGACCGATCCTCCGTAAATGGACAGTTTATTTTTTTAACTCGCACCACTCACTAATATTCTTAAAATTTTCAAGAAAATAAGGATTTACGAGCAAATTCTTGATTGGTGAGGCTTTCATTATTTTTGACTCCCTGATCCTATTAAGATCTCAAGTTGAAATTGTGATGTGTTTTAATGGATAACATAAGGTAACAAAAATATAAAGAAAATGAATGAAATTGAAGGTATACGTCTTCCAGGATATTCAAGAATAACGGATATAATCCTTATGCTTATTATCATTTTTCGTATATATTTTTCATATGGCATTTTTTTAGATAGCTTGAAATCCTAACTTTCAAATGAGCCATATTTATTTATTCTAACATAAATAGGAAAATATGACAAATTTTTAAAACTGACCAGAACAACATTTTTTCCAAATTTTGAAAACCCTATAACTCGCGAAATACTCAATTTATAGCGAAAATTTTTAATACATGTTTTTGTTTTCATAAAGTCTTTAAGTACGTAAAACTAAAAAACAAAAATCGGTAATGGTCATGTCACATGTATCGCCTTTTTGACATGAAATGACAGATATATGTCCGGCGACGTATACGTGTACGTGCACGTTCGTTACTTTGTGCGTAAACATCTTCGAAGGGCGTAAAAATGGATTCGAAAGGAAATTTTAAACGCGTATTTCTCGATACAACGTTCTTACGGTCGGCCGAGGTAATGAAAAATTTTCTAGCCAACCTATTGGGCTGAAATTCGGATATGCTATTTTACTCATCAATAGCTCTCGCAGGAACTAGGATATTTTTTTTTCGTCCAAAACAATCCATTTTACAGCCCGATTTCCACTAGAAAAAAGTCACTTTTTTTTCGAAGTCCACCATTTTGTTATTTTCCAACAGAATTGTTTAATCCTAGTTCCAATCAGACCGACAAGCTTACAGAACAATAAACTTTTTGACTTTTTTGTTTGAGATGTCCTCAAGCGGCGAAATCACTACGGCCAACTACCTACCTTTTTTCAGTTCCACAAAACTATACAAAAACTTAAAAAAAAACAAAATATATAAAATTATTTTGTACACTCTTAGATACTATTAATAATATATTAAAAAATTAAATTAAAAAACGTGCAAGTTACCTGACTACGACCTTGAAAGCAATTTTCGCACATTAGTATTTGAAATATTCCGAAGAGGATAACTGGAAGATATTTTCCAATTATCGCGCTGATGATTTTTCCTCTAAATGTGTGCTGGGAAATAGAATAATTTCAAATATATTTGGATGTATTGTGTGTATTGATTTTTCGCATGGCGCTATGTCATTGCGGTCGAACCTCACGTCCAGAACACTGATGTGTGCAACAGGTCCTACGTTTCCTTTTAATATGTTATAAAAACGGCACAAATTGCGTGGATTGTAAATAAATAAATAAATATGATTCATTGTTTATGAAATTATGATTAGTCTATTAAAGGTAAAGAAAACAGTGGCTTTATGGTCCGTGTTGTGATTTTAGCAAATATAACTTGAAATTCATTACCTTCAAAAGGGGAGTTCCCCAAAGCCAAAACCTGGGTGCGGTGCTATATGAGGTAAGTTTTTCAGTTCATACACAGATAGGAGGGCAGACCCAAGCGTATCCAGCGTTACTCCGAGCAAAGGCCGGACAAGCACACAGAAAGTCTTCGGTTATCTTAGGCTCTCCTTCCAGGCAAGACAGACATTCAGGGGCGGGATTCTGTAACCACGGAGAATTTGGGAGATGAGAATATTCATTTTCTCCGATTAAACTCCCTAATTCTCCATTCCCAATTCATGAACATGATTTGAGACTTAGGGAAAATGTGAGAGAAATGCGTAAAGAGAGATTGCAATTCCCACCGGTCAATTTGAAAATTCGTAAGTTACCTAGGTTACCTACCTTCTCAAAATTCAACAAAAATAGACAATATGGTCAGTTGGGAATTATTCTTCATACTTTTCCACTTGCAAAATATCGGAGAATTTTAACAAATGGAGTAGAGAATTTGGTAATTCTCAACGAAATTCGCCAAGTTATAGAATTCCAAGTGGAGAATCAACTGTCAAATCAACTATCATCTCCCAAATTCCATAATTCTCCGTGTTATAGAATCCGTCCTAAGGCCTGTCAAAAGTTCCAATCCTTGTTAGATGAGAGTGAAGCGAGCAGTGGGCAGTTATGTGGCCAGCCATCATTTCTGCATTGTTTCCATCCAAGCCCCAAGAGAAAGTCAGAGAAATTCTTATTAGGCAAGAAAAAGTTTTGTGCATCGGCAAGTGATTAGGTTCGCACCTGGCTGCTGATATGCGAACATACCTTTTGATGGCTGTATGGATATGTATGAGCATATCCAGGATTTTTCAAAATAAATGGGAAATATTTTGGTGGGATATTTCGGATTGGTCCCTTTTGTAATTTTGGGTCAACATGCCTGGTATTAATCATTATGAGTTTTGTGGTTATTCTGTCCTTTTTCATGATTGCTTGATGGGGAAGATAGTAATCATCGATGACCAACTTACTTTGAACTGGGTATCTTGTAATTGAGAGTAATATACACGTGCATAAATGATTTGTAATTTGCGGCGAACTTTTGTTAGCTCGGTGTGACTGCCCGTTTTGATTCTCCTAACTTTTCTAGATTTCTAGATTTCTCACCGTGCTGAAACAAACATTAAAAAGCCACCTGAAAGTAAAACCATCCAAAAAATTTTAATTGCAAGTATTTCTATTTATCGAAACTAGGATGGGAACAAAACTATGCACGCCTACCTAAAAGCACGTTGATAAGGCAGTTTCTTATTGGAAACAACAATAGACACATTATGGCTACATTCCACCTAAAGAAACCAGGACACAATCTAATTAGATCTGCATAGCTCGTTCGCCGCTATACGCAGTCTTGGCATTATCATCTATGGCCCAGTGACCCACCGTGATCTCTACTAGAATTCTGGTATTTGTTCTGCTACTATTAAGCAGCTTCCTTGGCCTTTTCCTGTCATATGCAAGCCAAAGTTGCCTTGCAATATGGCAGATAACTCTGCTGCTCCACCGGAGACTTGCCTTTTGATAGGCACCCCTTATGATATCCTCTTTCATTGCTCCGATTGGGATCTTCACAAAAGTTACCGCAGCGGAGCTATCCAATTCATAGCCTTTTTTGGCCAACTTATCAGTCTTCTCGTTGCCTGAGATATCCTTATGGCCAGGTACCAATTTTAGTGTACCTTGTGCCTTATAGCCAGTACTTCAAAGCTAGTCTTGCAAAACTGCACCAGTTCTGATTTTACTAGCACGGCATCCATCGCCTTGATGGCTGCCTGTCTATCAGTATATTTGTATATATGCCGTGAGGGCTCTCTGCACATGGATACCAGTGTTGCCGCCTGATAAATCGCTGCGAGGTCCGTCTGAAAAGCACTGCATTTGTCAGGCAGCCTATAAGACTCGTTCCACTGGAGATCTCTGGAATACACTCTAGGTCCTTTGTCTTCACTTGGCTGGGAACCATCCGTAGAAATTGGAAGATCAGATGTTACGAAAATCTCCTTCCCATCCCAGTTACGCCTGGTGGGCGTCATTGCATTGACACCCCCAACAAAAGTCAAGATTGTTACTTGGTAATCTGTTTCTTCCCTGCAATCACTACTGTCTATCTTCTGGAGTATATTGGACTGCCCAATAGCCCTCTCCATGCATCAACCCCGCGCCATCAGCCTGACAGCACCAATAGCCGCTACACCTCTGCAATAGAGATCCAGCGGCAGTAAGACCTTCAGTGCCGCCATTCGCGTGGTGCGCAGTCACAATTATTCCCATTAAGGGGGCCCTCTGGATTTTTGGCAGCATATTCAGGTTACAGTTGCTCACCAGTGCCGTCCACCAGACCCTGAAGTTCTAGCAGAGGATGGTCCGAACTATGGCTGTGTACACCTACAGTACCACCTTAAGTTTTAATCCCCAGTTTTTTCCAAATATTCTCTTGCACGTGTAGAAGGCCAGACTTGTCTTCTTCACGCGTTCTTCTAAATTAACCTTCCAGCTCAGCTTGGAATTGAGTATGATTCCCAAATACTTTGCGAGAGTAAGATCCTCTCCACCCTGCATTGTAAGCCTGAAACTTTTTGTAGAAAGGACCTGCTTCGTCTTCAAGGAGTTTACCCTAAATCCGCTATTATTAGCCCAGTTATCCAGCTTAGGCAGTGCATACTCGAGCCTTTCACCAATAGAAGGAAGAAATTTTCCAGTTACCAGGATGCATATGTCATCCGCGTAGGCAACTGCTCTCTAACTTGATGAGGATTTCATCCGTTACCAGTAACCACAGGAGTAGTGATAGCGCCTTCTTGCGGTGTACCGCTATAGACTGCTCTTCTCACAATATCGTCACCTGAGCAGGACCTAATCTTTTTACTAAGAAGCTTTTAGTTGATCCAGTTACGTAGACCCTTATCCACTTACACCCTTCTCAGTCCATTATACATATACATATAACCTCCGTCTTCGCGTAATTGAAAGCCCTCTCAATATCCAGAAAGGCACCTAGAGTGTATTCCTTATATTCTAGCAATTTCTAGACAACGGATACCACTGCTTGCAGTTCCGACTCTTCGGATTTCCCTTTTGTATAGGCATGCTGGTTGCCACCGCTCTGTCGTACACTTCTTATATGCACCTTTGTTAGCCTCTCCAAGAGCTTAACAGCTCATCATTTGTAGTTGTCCAGGCACTGTTCTCTCCTTTTTTTAAGCCTGAAAGCGTCTGTATTAGACTCTATTAACTCACAGAAATTCCTCCATGAGGATCTCTTTGCTAGTCTTAACACTTTCTTAAAAGATCTTAAACCGTCCTTATAACGAGCCCAGTCTACTCGATGTCTACTGCGCTTGGATGCTTTAAACATTTTTCGCGGTTTTTCCCTAAGCTGATGCAGATTCGCATTCAACCATGGTAGCTTAGATTTTCCACTGGGTCTGCTAAAAGGAAAAGCTTCCCGGAACTCTTCACTCAACACATCAGTGATAGCATCAACAGCAGAATCTACTGCTGACTCCATGATTAGCCCATCGGATGGGAAAACTTCAAACCTGTCTCTGACTACACCACAGAAATGGTCCCTATCTGTCCTACGAATGTTCCTGAAGGCTTTAATATGGTTTACAGCAAATAAAACCTCAGACAGTATCGATGCGTGGTTTGATAAAGACACCTGATCAGACACTCTCCAGTTATGCACTGTGAAGCTCTCCGAACAGGTGACGAGGGTTAGTGCATAGTGGCTTATTTGTTATATTGTTGGTATACGCAGTATTTTAAGTGAGTTCGAACTTGCATTCTAAACGCATTGACGGTGTTTCCGGTTTGTATATTAACGGGTAAACTATTCCATAGTCTGATATACTGGACGAGATAAGAACTCTCCGTAACTGATCTATAGAATCGTGGCATTATCAGGTTTCTATTCCGCTGAGACGAAGTAATCTGGAAAAGTTGCCTGAGATATTTTGGTTTATTGGACCGCAGTATGCCGAATAGTAGGAACATCACCCGATGTTTTAAAAAGGATTCCAGAGAACACTCAAGTAATTGTAGCCTAAATGGGGAAACGTGATCAAATCGTCGCAATCTAAAAATAAATCGGATACAGTCGTTGAATGCCACCTCCATTTTACGTGCACATATACTATCTAGTTTGGGAAACACAACGCTACCAAACGAGAAATGAGGCAGAATCAACGTCTTTACTAAGACCAGACGAGTTTTACGAGGCAATATATCGGCCGAGCGCCGAATTCTACGTAGCCCAGCATAAATTTTACACAATCTCGCCTTAATATAATCACAGCACTTCATACTGCTGTTGGATTCTATCCCAAGATTGGTAACCTTATTCAGCATGGGTAGTGGAGAATGGTTCAGGATCACTGGTGGGACGTCAGACACATCGAAAGCATTATTATAAAAACTTATAGAAAGTGATTTTACGGGATTAAGTTGCAGACCATTATCCATAGACCAGGCATAAATTTTATCCAGATGAATATTAATGCGTGATAATCAATCCTCGAGAACACCTATGGGCCGGCTTATATAAACCTGAACATCATCCGCATAGAGGTGTAATTCTACATCACGAACTGCTTTCGGCAAGTCATTAATGAATAAGCTGAATAACAGCGGACCCAATATCGATCCTTGGGGAACTCCATACTGTAGAGGCACAAAAGCAGAATAAGCATTGCTGACCCTAACCCGCTGGTGACGCTCACTTAGAAAGCTATCCAGCATGTGCGCTGCTGAACTGCCAAATTTAAAAGACGAACAGAGCTTCTGTATAAGAGTTCCATGATCTACACTAGCGTAGTGAATTTTTCACTATCCATCGCGCTTCTAATATCGGACGTTATCTTTAATAGGGCTGTTTCACAACTGTGAAATGCTCGAAAGTCTGATTGCCATCGGGTGAAAAGATTATTTTTGTCCACATACTCAAGTATTTGCTGGTACATTAATTTTTCTAGCACTTTCGATAAAAAAACAAAGTATACTGACTGGGCGAAAATCAGCCGGAGAATTAGGCGTTTTCTTTTTTGGTATTGGAAGAATGTTAGCTTCCTTCCAGCTGGTGAGAAATGAAGAGAATGTGAGGCATGAATTGATTATATGAAGGATATACGTACTAATAATAGGTAGTATTAGTTTGATAAATCGAGATGATAAGTTGTCCGGTCCAGTTGCCTGGGATCCAATTGAATTACAAGACACTAGAAGCTCTGTAATGTCCAATCAACGAAACGATTAACTATGAATCGAGCTACTCGGAGTAAAGTCCGGACTGCTCAGCGGGTTAACTTAACGAATGTTGGAGGCAGTTGGAGTGGAAAGATTTGCAAGAGTAAACGATGCATTCAGCTCGTCACAGCTTTTTTGGGTCGAGGTTAGCGTTGATTTTAGAGGAATAATACTGACGTTTGGCTTGCCTGATTGCCGTGGTAGCCTTATTACGGGCAGCTTTATACAAAATTCTTGCCTCAAATGTTCTAAGACGTTTGTAACGCTGATAGAGAAACTCACGCTCCGCGATAAGATTATGAACTCTCACTATGAACCACGGACAGCTATTACCAGTAGAAAATCTAGTTTTAATTGGTACCTACTTATCAAATAAATATGAGATTGATGATGTTAGAAACTCAACTTTATCATCCACAGAAATGCAATCAAAGATTCTCCACCATTCCAAGCCATGACATTCTTCAAACAAGGACTCCGTGTCTCTGCTATTATAATCGCGAAAAGTGAAACTAAGTGGGGGAGGATTCATGTTAAGTGACATGTCAAAGCTCAAGGGCTAATTTAATTGTGCGTTATTATTTTATATATATATAATATTAAAGTCTTCTTATTTCACTGTCCAAGTGCTTCCTAAGGCGCTGTGAAACAGTGTGCTTGACAGATAGGAGCGATGAAGCTCTCGGTTAGCCAAGCGACTATTCCAAGTGGGAGCTATAGAGCTCACTGTTAGGATAGCCAGATAAATAAAAAAGAAGGTAGAGCTAGAGAGCCCAGTTACCTTTAGGTGCAGCCATGTTGGAGCTAGGGAGCTCGCAGTTAGGATCTAGAATAGATACGCACCCGTGGAGTTTGATAAAAACTCTGATTTATTTCATTCAATTACACTGAATTTATACATTATGAAAAGTGCTGACATTACTTATTTCTATAATTTCAACCAATCACACACCTTCAGCCATTGTTATATTCAATTATTGATCATAACTGCTGTGCATGCAAATAATGCACAGCGGGCATTACCCAAAGTTTCAGCCAGGTAGAAGTAAACAAAGAAAGCTACAATGTAATGCTTTTCATTGATCGTTTACTCTATCGTACCATATGCTGTTGGTTTTTGCTTTTCTTATTGCAAAGCAAAGGCATAGCGTAAAGCTTTGCCGTCGTGTATTCATTGATACATGACACTCATATGTGCTTAATGCACTTCGCTTGTCCATAAACAGGTGGACATAGCTTTTGTTTTATTTTAACATTTTGTATGGCATTCTGCATATAAAAAAGAATGCTGTGAATCACCTTATGGGTGTTTTGCCTGATCAATGTTCTTTTTGTTTTATTCTTTCTGCATGTACTGCAGTGAATCACCTTATGGGTGCCTTGTATGATTTGCTTAATTTATTTTAATGGTGTGTGTGTGTTGATGCGCTCTACAGTATTAATCTACGCAAGTTAACATTGAAATCTCCACCAATAATAACATTCTCGTAACGTTGACTTAGGTTTGATATTTTAGTTTCGAATTCGCGTGCATTATCGCAACTAAAACAATTTGGGGGACAATATACAGAAGCAACCAAGCATTTATCAGTAGCGGAGCTTACCTCCACACATAATAATTCGATAGGCTGCACCACTGAGGCAGTAATTATTTTAGCTCTGAGCAAGTCCCTAACAAAAATTGCTACACCACCGCCCACACGGCCTTTCCGGTCATTACGAAAAATATTAAAACCAGGAATAGAAACTAGGGACGATGGTATTAAATCTTTCAGCCACGTTTCGCTGACGAGAATAATATGTAGATTGCTAATGGAGAAAATATTCCTTAATTCATCAAACTTGTTGCGAATACTTCTTGTATTTAGAGTACATACATTTAAGCCTGGGGATCGATTGCAAAATACGTTAAGTAAAATCCTTATAACGTCCAGCCCAGAACAGACTCTATCCATATTCGCAAGGACAAAGCACACCGACAATGCGTCTCACCAAAATAACTTCACTCAAAACAAAGAGGGATAAGATGACTTTACAAAATCGTCTTCGCAGTAGAAGCAGCATTTTAAAAATTAATTATTACTAAATGTAGAAAGAAAAAAGAAAATTTACACAAATTCAAAAGTAAAGAAAACAAAAAAATAAGAAAAAATGAATTATCAACTAATTAGAGAAAAACAAAAGAACAAATGTGAATAGATCTGTACATATACACAGATATCAGCTACACTATATATGTACGTAAATATCAGCTGAGTTCCAAAAGTTTATAATGTGACGTTTTGCAGCTGTTCAATAGTAATAATTTTAGTCTCCAAATCTCCTTCACGTCTCTTAAGGGGGTATTCTAGTTTAGAGGCCCGAATTTTAGGTGATTTTTGAAGTGCCGTAAAAAAATGGCAATCAATTTCTTTCTATCCATTTTTTTATGAGTTATTTATTAACATTACAAGAATACAGAAAAAAATTAAAAAATTAAAAAAAAATAGCAGCTGATGAAGTGGGGGGCCTCAAAAAATTGGCGCGTGATCATGCCCACGATTCCAACCCGCCTAGCAATCCGAAAAAAAAAAAATAAAAAAGTTTATTAGTCTAGAGTAATGTCGCTATGTCCGGAATTAGGGAAAAGTTGAAAAAATTTTTTTTCACAATTTGGCCGCTGCCTAAAAAAAAAGCAATTTTTGTACCACTTTTTTTGACTTTTTCGAATTTTTTAAAAATAGTAAAAATTGATATTTGGGGATGCGGCTAGTTCCGGACATAGACAAGTCTATAAAGAAGACTTTCAAAAAAATTTCAAGTAAATCGTCTTGAAAAAGGCGGTTTCAAGAAAAACGCGTTTAAGGGGTAACGCCACTGTAAGTTTTTTGAAAAATCGTTTTTTTTTATTGGCTTAAAAAATAGTTTAAACCTTCTAGAATAAGAAAAAAAAGGTCCCGTGCGAGAAAATTTTTTTTTTTAATTTGAAAATGGAGGTCGCCACCAAGCGCGTTAAACTTGCTCCGAAACATATCCCGGGAAGATGGCTATGGAGCCGCCATTTTGATTTTTTTTTCGCTGTCAAAAATTTATCAATAAAGTTCAATGTATGCCCGATAATACCCTTAAAAGGTTTTTTTCAAACACCTTTAATTTCGCGAGAAAAAATTTCGTGAAAAAACCTTTTTTTTTAGCCGTTACAGTAGCGTTACCCCTTAAAGTCCAAGTGGTTTAGAAGTTAGAATTCAACTGTTAGCAGCTGGATGCAGTTGAACACTAAATATAAAAGATACAAGCCACCATTTTGAAAAATCCTCTTGTAGGCATATTCTTGAATAGTTAAACTTTGAAAATATGAAAACAAAAAAAATATATTTTTTCGAATTTCTAGACTAGAATACCCCCTTAACATGAACTAGTCCGCTTCTGGTTCGCACCGAGACAAGCTTCCCCAGTTTACGGAATTTTAATGCCTCTCGGAGAATGGAATTGTTGTGAGGTGTCAGGCTCTCATTGATGTGTATCGGGCTTGGTGAAGAGAAGCCCTCAATATCTGATAGCCGGAAGCCTTTGTGCCTGCGAAATGCAGACAGAAATGCCTTTTGCTCCAAATTGGAGGAGAGTCTAACAACTATCGGCGTACTCAGCACCTGAGGTGGCGATGGTGACTTGGATACGACACTGAAGGCGTCGTGGTGAAATAGGAAACCCAATTACAGCAACAATTCTCTTAACCATATTAGTTACATTCTCTTTAGCCAATTTAGAAATTCCCCTGATTACAACATCACTCAGACGCTGCATACGGTGTAAGTTCTCGGCATGCGATTGCAAAAAGCTATTATCATGTTGCGATTGAAGTAGTGATTGTTCACAGGCGACCACTTTATTGTTAAGAGAATTAATTACATCGTCAATTTTAGCTTATATTCGACATTCAAATTGATGCATAAGGCCGTTGATTTTCTCCAGAAGTCGGGACTCTAGAGACTCCATTAACTTGTCTAGAGTGACACTAGCTGAACCCGATTCATATGTCTGCCCATTACCAGTACTTCTCGTTGCAATGCTGATTTCATCGGTGTTTGAGGTTGATGGAGTCTTCTCTCTCCTCTGCCCCTTGCCAGCCATAGTGTACGAGTTTATGATGAATAAGACAAAAATGAATTAATTTAAAGAATCGCGATTTATATTAAAGTCATAGCAAAATTGCGAACCGAGAGCACAATACCAGCAATAGCAAGTTTGTTAACTTATGAAAAAATGAAAATTTAAAAAATATATTATATTATTATTAAAACAGAAAAAGCGGGAGCCGATCAAATACACGTCTACTCTCTAGCGATCATTGCACATATTTGTTAATATTTTCAATATGAGTTAGATATAATATGGGGGCACCAAAAAACCGTTTAAGTGCTTAGGGCCTCTAAGGACTTTAATCCGGCCCTGCATAAATGGGATTGATATTGTTCTCTGTGCTATTAGACCTTTGTGTTTCTTGACCTCTTTTCTTCCAGCAAATTATGACTGCAACGAATGTATTTCAATACTCGGTAGAGAGATTTTTGCTTTTGATCGCCATCGCAAATGATTAAATATATTCACCTCTTAAGATTTAACTTTTAAGATAAATCGAAGGCGATGAAATTTCTACAAATCGAACTCTTTGGATCGATATTAAAAAAATTGTAATCGTTTTACGTTAAAATCCTGAAAAGTTTATATTTTGAGATTGTAAATCTTATCCCGCGAATCTTTCGAAAATATGTATTAAACGTAGACACTACTTTAAAATGGAATATGGGACATATCGATAACATATAACGGGTACATTCTAATTTATCCTAATTTATACTTAAATGATATATAGCTAATTGCTTTCATTAATTAATATTATTTGTTTCGACAAGATTGACGCTTTTATCACAATAATCATAATAGGGGATTACTTTTACAACCTGAAACAAATTACAACAATATGGAGGAAATTCTCCTCTAAACTGCTCCCTAAATTCCCATCAATAACTCTTTCTTTCAACAAATCGTGTACACTGATTCTATTTTTCTCACAAATTTCTCCCTAAGCATATCGGATTAATTTTACTCACCTGTGATGCTTCCGTACCAAACCAAGCATCTCAGGCTAAGATATAATATTTCCATATAATGGGAAAATATAACATCTGCGATAAATCCATAAACTTTTAACATTATTGCGTTTAGGCGAAGACAAATACTTACCTTTATCAAGCAACATTCTCACAATTTCCCAGTAGAGTGCTGTGCAAATGGCTCAAGCAGCTCACGGCAACGTAGAAAACTCCACAAAAAGCTACGAATGCTAAAGGAAAGTTTATTCCCCCTGTCCTATTCAATTATACGCCCTCGGGGTATTTGTTTTTCTTTTCAATGGGAAAACTTCTAGGAAACAACAAAGTACACACACATACATTCCAGCGACAACGAGAAAAGAAATATATGTATGGTAGTATAATAGGAGATGGCCAAGAGAACCCGAACATTTACATTACGGTTGTGCTTTAATGGTCTCCAGAATACTGCTGGTCGGAGCTACATTTCGGTGGGCATCATGTTAAATATTTAAAGCAAGAGATTTCAAGGAAGAAATTCGGCTCCGATCCTTTGCATAGTAATATAAACTTTAGAATCGCCCTGCGAGCATGATTCACATGGGCCATCCTTTCTTATGTTTGTCCTTAGAGAGAAAGTGACGAGAAATTTTTCATTTTTTGTTTAAGTTGAGGAGAGCTTTTTCCTGATGTTGGTTTTTAATAGCTAACTATACTGGCCTCAAAATACTGAATAATGTAAACTGTATAAGTGAAACCAAATCTCTGTCTGAGCTTTTAAAAAGCCAATATTTGAAAATTACTACTGTGTTTAATAACACTTTCCGCAGTGGGTAACTACTTATTTAAAACTTATGAGAAATTATAGATGAAATGAACTGCAAATAAAAACCACAGTCTTTCATTTCTGTTATTGAAACGCATAAATTGAAAACTGTTACAATGAAAGTTTGCTTGAACTGGTTCAATCCGTAAAATTAAGTAATAAAAAAAAAATTCATCCTATGAAGGCAAAAAAAAAATGCATTACAGACAAGCCCAAAACTTGTTTCAACCAGCAGCAAATGTACGATTCAGCAATTGTCTTCATTATTCTTAATTGTGCAAACTAAGTTGTTCTCGAGTGCATCTGCAATTTATAGGACTTTAGCCTTTATCTGATAGAACTTACAGGACAGACACATTTTAAGCAGAATTACTTAATTAAATATGCTTGCAGACAAGTATATTCAAGGAGGTAATGAGTAACCCAGTCTATCTTTTATTTTGAAGTAGTAAGGACTTCATGCAACTGTATTGATTTAAAAACTTTAGAAGTTAAATAAACGACTAACTACGAATTCATGATTCACTATGAAATTTTGTCGACTATTCTTCTTCTTGAATGACTGCATATACACAAAGACATTTCCGTTTCTTTTTCAATACTGATAAAATATGCTTTTTAAATTGAGATGCTGTTTTCCATTAGTTGTATAAATTTATATGTATCGGTCGCAGTAAAGGATCCTATACACTTTTCTGTATTCTTTCCTTCATCTTGCTGTCACAAGATTACTGACTTTAGGGCGCGACATCTCATGGGTTCCATTTAATCAATTGATTTATGTGCAAAGCATGTGTATCGTTTCTTAACCTTCAGTTGCAGTATCTTCTGGATTATAGTGTAATTGGGAAATAATTATAGATCGCTGTAAACATCAATCAATCTTTGTTTAATTTATTTATTTAATATTTTTATTTAATAGGAATGAGAAGAAATAAATCTATTAAATAAATGCGAAATTTATTTTCAATAACTCCTCGATTTACGCGGTTCTTGTTTTATACGAATTTCTTTTTATGCGGGTAATTATACCTCTATTTACGCGCTACTTAAAAGTTAACATTGAAACATTGACGTATCATCTTTCTCGGCATAGAGACTGGCATGCCTAGAAAAGGCAACTAGCAGAAAGCCTAAAGAAATCGATCGACTCTGCGTATAGAAGATATTGCAATAGCAGCTAATTGCATCCAACATGCTGTGGTGCCCTTATGAGAACTGTACTCTGAAGCAAAGGGTGACATATCGAAATGTCTCCTGGTGGAATAACCAGCTTAATAAAATCAGGATAATGTCCAATAAAGTGAAAAGAACATTGGACAGAAAAGAACATAAACTAGCCTTAACCGAATATAACCGGGAAATCAGGAGATCTAGAAGGCGATCATGGCGGAGATTAAGAGGAGTCATTACCAATATTTGCAAGTTTCATATATTTTTCAATGCGAATTTCTGGCAAACTATTTCTAGCAGAATAATGATTTTTGTCTTGAATTAAAGGTAATGAAGAAGTTTAGTAAATAATGTCGGCAAAAATTAAAAAAAAATGTATTGGAATGGAGATATTAGCTCGGAAACTTGTAATAAAATTGTAAAAATTGAAGTCTTTTAAATCAAATTCCTGTGGGTAGGCATTCTCATTTCTTTAAATTGTGACTGTTTTAGAAAGATAAGGCCTAGATCTAACAAATAACGTCGAGTTTTTTCATTTTTAGTAGTGCTTTTTATAATTATTTGACTCTAATAGTACTTGTTTTTTCTCCCGACATTTCACCGACGAGAAATTGGAATATTTATTTGAAAGTTGTTTAAATACAAAGCAGAATAGTATATTTAACAATTATGGGCAAAACTAACTTTAGGAGAGTTAATTCTCGTTAAAAATTTTCAATTTATGTAAAATGCAAATTTTCATTTTTCGTCTTAATTGTATGATTTTGTCGGATGTCGAGTATCTGTTTTTTGCGGTAGATGTCTCTAATGTGCTCTGTGGTCTAGGTCTGGGCTAATTTTCTATGAATTTTCTGACTTTCAGGACACAAACCTACGTATAGTAAATTTTATTACCTACAGGTTCGCTGGGGCCGGATTCTGTAACACAGAGAATGTGGGAATTTTGAAAATGAGAACTTCATTTTCTTAGAATTTCTAGTTCCCTAATTCTCCATTCCCAATTCACTAACGTGGTTGGAGAATCAGGGAAAACGTAAGAAATGTGAAAAAGTGCGAGTCACCTGGGACAATTGAGGGTATCACTTTTAGTTGTAGAGTTTTGAACTTTTTTTAATATTTGAGGTACATCTGCCTATTACCTTCCACTGTCGAAATAAATTGAAATTTCTTTTTTGTAGGGGTAGCTTTTGAGGGATGTAGGAGGGTAGGTTTTCTCGAGTTTTTCCGGGATAACGAGAGAATGGAGAGAAGAAGGAGAATGTATGCAGTTTAAAAAAAATGGGTGCTCACGGCGGGGAGAGTGCGTGGGTAGAAATGGGAGCTGATTAACGGAAATTAAAAAAAAAATAAAGACAATATCAGGAGCTGCAATAATTCGCAGGGGTAAGCTTAGGATCTGTAAGCTCAATAAAACAAAAAAAAAAAGAATTCGCTATGGTAATTAGGTATGCATGGGTATTATAGGCTATGTTTTATTTCGATTAACAATATACAATTTATACATATGCAATTTTTCCACTTACTTTTTCATTTGTAAAACACCGAAGAATTCACAAGTGGAATGGGGAATTCGGAAATTCTCTACTTACTTCACAAATTCTCCGGTGTTTTGCAAGTGGAAAGTAAGTGGAAAAATTGTATTGTCTGCTTTTCTTGCGTTTTATGAAAGTATCTAAGTACTTAGCACTTTCAAATTGCGGCGTTATGTATTCACTGTGTATCCTGTATATATTGCAAAAAAATAATTTATGGAAATCCATGCAATACTTACAGAGGAACATGGATTTTTTCTCTCAAAATTATAAATCACCCGAAAATGATTAATTTGGTCGTCGTCCAGTACAGAAGAGATTCTGCAAAATTTTTAAATATACACAGTAAAGCTTGTGTATAGGATGAAATTGCATCTACATTTTGGTCCCTAATTAAATATGTAATTAAGTTTTGATTCCGATAAACGGTTTTGGAAATAACTGTAAAAGATGTGAGCAGTCCTTTTTAAGGTGAAAAATTGGCCGTTTTTGGTACAAAAATTGACATATTTCCATCTCATCATTGCGAAGAACTGATAAGTCCTGAAAATTTACTTCCCATGACAAAAATGTTCACAACGGAGTACTAATGGATGTGAAACAAAGAACGGAAGAATTATATGCAAAACATGGAAACTGGGGTGTACTATACATATATGCACCTAGTGAAAAAAAACCGTTTTTCGGCGGTTAAAAGCCAGCTATCACGTTAAAACGATCAAAGACAAACTATACCACTCGATTACCCTCTCCTCTCTCTTTAATTTGGTACCAAACATGACGTTGTGTGTACAACCCCCTATGAGGGATGGTACGATCCCCAGCCCCCAAAACACCCTCCCCCAAAATTGTTCACCTGTTTTTTTGTACTCTAAACCCTTAATCCATCAGAAAAAACCGCAATACTCTACAGCCCTCCCACACAGAGTTAGGCGCCCGTGAATATTGCAACAACAAAATTTAGCGCCGAGGCCGCTCAAATCTGCAAATTACCGTTAATCGAAATATAGCCTATAATACCCATGCATACCTAATTACCATAGCCATTTTTTTTTTATTGGGCTTACAGATCCTAGGCTTACCCCTGCGAATTATTGCAGCTCCTGATATTGTCTTTATGCTTTTTTTAATTTCCGTTCATCAGCTCCCATTTCTACCCCGCACTCTCCCCGCCTTATTTCCTCCACCTATCTTGAGCTCTTGAGCTATCTGAGCTCCCATTTTTTTTATACCACATACATTCTCCTTCTTCTCTCCATTCTCTCGTTATCCCGGAAAAACTCGAGAAAACCTACCCTCCTACATCCCTCAAAAGCTACCCCTACAAAAAAGAAATTTCAATTTTTTTCGACAGTGGAAGGTAATAGGCAGATGTACCTCATATATGAAAAAAAGTCCAACCCTCTACAACAAAAAGTGATACTCTTAATCGTTCCAGGCAATTCGCACTTTTCACATTTCTTACGTTTTCCCTAATTCTCCAACCGCGTTAGTGAATTGGGAATGGAGAATTAGGGATTTAGAAATTCTAAGAAAACGAAATTCTCATCTCCCAAGTTCTCCGTGTTACAGAATCCTGCCCCTGGTATCTAAATTGAAACTTTTGCTGAGTACTGACTCCTCTTAAGTAGGGATAGTAATTAATGTAATCAATGTTATAAATAAGATGTTTGGACAATAAACATTATCAGAGTTATTCGTTACGTCTCACAGTGTGACAAAACCCCGAAAAAGTGGCCAAAAATCGGAAACATGAAAATTCGATTCGGGGTATTTTGAACAGTGGCTTGGGTAGAGAAATGATTGGTGCATTCCAACCTCGAAGGGTAAAGCCGTCCCTGCTATACCTAGCTCAATACCTTAGTTCAAAATCAGCCTTCGTTCAGAGTGCAAACGTCGAGCGAGTATACGAAGCAAAAACAGCAATCTTTGAAATTCCGTATCTGGATAGTGAATTGACCGATTTCAATTCTTCAAAATGGATTCTATTCCTGGAGGTATGTAGAAAATATTTCTATATTATTTAAATTGAAAAGTCATGTTTATCTGCTTGAAATACGGCCATGTTCGGTACCATCGCGAAAACGATATGATTTTAGAGACTACTACTTTCAAATAGACAAAAAGTATGAAATTGTTCACTATTGTCCAAACTTCTAGGTGAAAGGCTTTAGGTGAGTCTATTAGCAATTGAAAATGCCGAGGAGTACCTGCGGGATCCTGCGCAAAAGTGTAGTTTTGGCTGTTATAACATACCTTGAGCAGGTACCCGGGTATAACTAATACCGATGGCGGTCTTAGAGTATATAGGGTGTCCATAACAAAGTAGTACAGTTATTTTAGATTTACATTGTTTATGAGAAATGTTATTCATGATTTGTTTAAATTTTGATGTATTTTAGGAAAAAATTGGTTTATTCAATGAGTTTTATGGTGCTTTATTCATTATAGCTTACGTTAATTATTTCAAGTTTTCATATGCCATATCCGCCATTTTATTTTTTAGATTTTTGGCTTCGGATTCGTGATCAGCGACCCCAAAAACACCTGCGTACAGACTTTCACCCAAATTCCAAGCGTTTTTGATTTTTGGCCGCTTTTTCGGGGTTTCGTCCCACTGTGGCGTCTGAAAAGAAGGAGTTTTAATTTATCGGCAGCATTGCCTTATCCCGCTTCATTCAGATCACTTAGGCAGTCTTTGACGCCATATATTAAACACGAATATCGGCTGAGTTTATCTCGCCTATGTTCAGAATACTAAGGCTGTTTTTGACGCCATATATATATAGTTTAACATCGGCTGAGCTATTTTACCTGCAAGTTAATTACCATTAGGCAGTCTCAGACGCCCAATCTTGATCAACGATACATTGGCTGAGTGATCTCGCCAGAACATCAAACCAGACAATCAGATCATCGAAAAGCGAAACATTACACTAGAACAGATAAGGAAACTCTAGAGATTTTTTCATAGAAAAAGCTCTGTAGTAGGGGGGCTGGAGCAGAGCATAACACTTCTTCCCTGGCAGACGATTATCTACCCAGGAGAGAACAGTGGCGCGCCGGTGCCAAAATCTTCAAACCATAATCAATTAAATGGACCATAAACTCATTTAAACCATATAAGTGTCGTCGCTCCGCTCTCCGACAAAAAGGATTGTGTGAACTTCTACTCATTCTAAATGAGACCTTTAGACAAAGTTTTGCATGGGAATATATTCGAAAAGTATGAAGGAACGTACATAAATATGATATATATCCCTAATGCAGGAGGCAAATCCTAAGCCCAGCTCAGGTCATATCGTTCCAAAAGCCTGACTTCCTTTGGTATTAAGCCGACGGGGAAAGTAGTGGAAATGCATATTAGAGACGAAGCGGTCAAGGAATACATTTGCCTAATAAAATGGAAAATCGACAGAGCTAGTTTTACTAAACTTGACAAATGGTATAGAAAAAGCAATTCACAACAGCAAAATAACTCTTTGTTCTTTTTTTACATTGAAGGGACGTTGGATAACACCTCTGTTAAGTCAATGATGCCTGCATTGGTCAGACATGGAGTAAATCCTACATATAACAGGTGGATTTAAGCATTACTTTCCAACAGAATAATTAAGATGCAGCTGTTTAGTGAAATACTGCAGGTTCATACCACCAAAGGCTGCCAGTACTATATCCACTGCTGTGGTCCATGGTAGTTGAAGAACTTTTATTTCAACTAAACAACAAGGTATTGAATCGCACGGTTATGCTAATAACCTTGTTATCATTATTATAATTAAAGATGAGTACTTGCTATCCAGAAAGTTTCAGGAAGCCCTTAGTTTTGTTCAATACTGGTGTGCTGTACACAATTTAGCAATCAACCCCAGAAAAACAACAATTACACCCTTTACCAGAAGAAGGACAATGAGGAATATCACTAGCCCTACCCTTTTTGGTGAGGATGCCCTAATCTCGAATATCCAGGTTAGCTCAACTGGAACAAACACATTGATAACGCAGTCCATAAAGGTACATTAATGCTGTGGAACTGTAGAAAACTGGCTGGCTCAACATGGGGATTCAAGTCAAATATGTTTTTACACTTAACTGAGCTTTTGTGTTGTTAGTATCAAATATGAACCAAATGCTGGAACATTTCTTCGCTTATGGTGCTGATCAATTGATTCTAGCCTAATTTATTTTTGGCCTGGGCCGGCAGATACTCTAGTCGGCAACCTTTCTGGAGTTAGGAGCCATATATAAGTATGTACATCGGTAATATGTATTACAAAAATTAATATAACCGTTATCTGCTGTGAAGCATGTATTTATTGTGAAATAAAAACATTCTATTTTGCATACTATCAGAATCTATAAGTCAACGTATTTAAGAAAATTGAAAAACTTTTTTTATAACTTAATTTCAGTACGTTATACATATAGCTTTGCTTAAAATACAAGTTAAATGTAAAAAATAATATAAACGCAAATATTTAATACTAGTGAGATTTTTGGGATTGTGTACAGACACAAAATTTTTCCAAATTTGATGAATATTCAGAAGTTTTTAATTTCATGCAACTTTCGAGGCCTTCGTCATTAAGCGAAGTTCTTAATTTCTTTTTAATAATCGTCAAATATGAAAATAATTGTTCACAGTAGTAAGTAGATCCGAAAATTGTCAAGATGCCAAATGCATGTTTTCACTTGATCATAAAAATGAGGAAAGACAGTTCCATGTTCAAATATAATGTCTTCCTCCCTCCTACACTTTGAAAGATCCGTCCACTGGTGTCTGACAGCCAATTTTCATGTCTCTCTAGTTAAATTTTCTCGTTCTGACTGCAAATTTGTGAACTTTTCTGTCCATATATCTTTGTTTTTCAAATCTAACAACTGTAATTCAAATTGAGCTCTATCAATAGATGGGAATGGTGTAAAATTCAACTCACACACCTTCGCCACTATTGGCTTGGAGTAGGGTATCTTGCATTTTTACAATGGCGGTGACAAAAAATTCACTGTTAATATTACAACCTGAATACGACGATACGATTAAGAAGATGGAACTGGGTTCTATTATTGAATCCGTTCCAGTCGACGCAAAAAGAGCTTAAAAAATCGCCCTTGAATACAATTTTTTTTTAGAATATACCTAAGATTCTCGCGAATTCGTGTTAGTCCCCTTTGATTTCAGTTAACTTTTTCGCACAAAATATTAAAATAATTCGATTGGATTCTTTTATCGGATCATTTGAATCAGTTTGAACGAGAGAATTAATAGAAGTTAAAGCTAACTGAAATTAATTTGTTTCAAATTAAGGAATTTTATTAAGAAATTTTAACGTAAAAGGCGCCTTTTTAAGAGGAGTCAGTACCAAGATTTGCAAGTTTCATACATTTTTCAATGCAAATTTCTGGCAAACTATTTGTACCAGAATAATGACTTATATCTTAAATTAAAGGTAACGAAGAGGTCTAGTAAATAACGTCGAGAAAAATAAAAAAAAATGTATTGGAATGGAGATATTAGCTCGGAAAATGGTAAAAATTGATTTTTTTCAAATCAAATTCCTGTTAGTAGGTATTCTCATTTCTTTAGATTGTGACTATTTGAGAAAGATAAAGCCTAAGTCTAGCAAATAACGTCGAGTTTTTTTCATTTTTAGTGGCGCTTTTTTTAATTGTTTAACTCTAATAGTACTTGTTTTTTCTCTCGATATTTCACAGACGAGAAATTGCAATATTTCGTTGAAAGTTGTCGAAACATAAAGCAAAATAGTATATTTAACAATTATGTGCAAAATAAAATTTAGGAGAGTTCATTCTCGTTAAAAATTTTCAATTTCTTTGAACTGCAAATTTTCATTTTCGTCTTAAATTGTCGCATGTTGGGTTTCTGCCTTTTACGCTAGATGTCTCTAATGTGATTTGTGGTCTAGGTCTACGCTAATTTTATATGAATTTTCATACTTTCAGGACACAAACCTACGTATAGTAAGTTTTATTGCCTACAGGCTCGCTGGTATCTAAATTGAAATTTTTGCTGAGTACTGACTCCTCTTAAGGTTTTTTCGATTCGAACAAATTGGAAGTGGTAGTAAACAAATATTTCGCTGAAATGGCCCGCATTGCATGATGGGTTTTTTCAGAAAATTTGTAAGGCTCACTACTAAAAGGCGCTGATTTTCAAAGCTTAGGAATGTTCTTCCAGTGTCCTGGGAACGCTTCTGTTTCTATTCACTTTGGTTTTGAGTGTGGAGAGTAAGGTTAGCTAAACTGCATACAATCTACCGCGCATTTTGATATGTGTGAGCAGGATTATTATATTTGTTTGACAATTGCAATGTTACAGCTCATTTTTCAATTTTAACTATTAAAATACTCAAGAGCCACAAGTATGATTCTACTGAGCCGCAGGTTGCCGACTCCTGGTCTAGTGTGAAAGAAAAGTTCTACCTTAGTTTTGAAACGGGTGGACCTTTCTTTTAAGTGGGTGTCACACCGGAAGCGGCGCGGCGCGGCGTGGCGCGGCATTTTTCAGTTGCCGCTGCGCGATTTTTCTTGCAAAATTAAATCTGTAAGTCACACCGGGAGTGGCGCGGCGCGGCAAAATAGTTACCGCGCGGCCATTCTGGAGATTACTCAAAAACAAAATTTTGCCGCTGCCGCTGGCGGCAAAGTTTCTTCTTCATTCGAAATAGTTCCGTACAATTCGTTAAATGAGACTTATGTCATTTAATATTCCTAGAATCGATCCTCATCAGTATAATTTTCCGTTGCCGCCAGTGTAGAATTACCATTTTGGACAGTGTCTCACCTAGTGTTTTGTGTTAAAATGGAACAGTTAATTGAGTGCGTGAAAAAAATCCCTATTTTATATGATTTTAGCAACAAATCATATAAAGACAACAATAGAAAGCAAGAGGCTTGGAAATTGGTAGCAGAAGAATGCGGGGTGGAAGAAAGTAATTTTTAAGATTTGTATTGTTAGTTTTATATTGGGAGCAAAAATTTATTTTTATAATGCTAATCTGGCAAAACACAAATGGAGAAACTTACGGGACACATCTGTGAAAAATTTGAGGAATCAAAAAACAACAACCGGGCAAGGAACTCAGAAAAAAAGGAAATGGGCTTACATCGAGTTGATGAGTTTTCAAAATGAGATGTTATTCCTGAAAAGTATGTGTTGTATTGTTTTTAAAAATATTCTGAAGGAATTGTTCGTTTTTTATAGTACAGTCTCAAATGTTCCCAGAGAAGATGATTCATGTGAAAAAGATTCCGTTGTTGTGACATCACCCTTCCCCAGATGCCCCTGAAGGACATAGTGAAGTGTCACAAAAAACAATTTCAGTACAACACACTCCAACTGTGGACAATGTAATACAGTACTTGTGTGAGGGTTGGTCTCGTACGTGGGAGGGAGTGCCGGTTTATAATGGACAACTCAGTTTTACAATTCAAATATAAAATTTTTATTTTAATAATTCATTTACTTAAACTAATATCACAAATTCAGTTCAAGGAAAACTTCTAAACTAAAACTATCCTACAAACTACTATACAATTCAATAAAAACTTCAAGTAAAAAAAAAAAAAAAACAAATTAAAATACAACGATACGTCTTCTCGCTTGCTTTAATTCTGAAAAAAAAGAAGAAGAAGATCTGAGCAATTGTCATCAAAAAAATTTCAATAATTGACAAACTGCCTTTCTTGGTGCGTGAGTGCACAAGGATGTAATCAGACACTCAGATTATCTCTGATCAGAATTATCTTCTGTGATGGTACGTGAGGGCACCAGGGTAGTAAAGTGATTTGTTAGAAAAATCAGACACTCAGGTTGACAGTTTTCTGCGCGTGCGCAGAAGTGTAGCAATATGCTACTATAACGAAGAAATGCAGATCAGTCTCTGCAGCAGAATTATTCTTCTGCTTAGATATGGGCAGGAGTTTTGCAGATTAATCTCTGCGCAGAATTATTATTCTGCATAGGTGTGGGCAGGAGTTTTTCAGATTATTCTCTGCGCAGAATAATTCTTCTGCTTAGGTGTGTTGGAATATTGGAAATGATAGGATTTTCAGATTAATCTCTGAAATATAGAACTAATCTTCTATGATGAGGTTGGGAATAAAATTCTTGTCACTCGGATTAATCTCCGAATCAGATAAGCTCTGAACCAAGAATGATTTTCTGCAGTCAAGTCAAGTCAAGTGATTTTGCGCTTTCAAATTTCTTCCTTGTCTTCCTTCTTTGGATTTTGTTAGAAGATTTTTTCAAATCCTTCAGATTTGTCTTCTTTAGGGCGTTGGGGCTTATCTTTGGCCCTCAGTTCGATTAGATGTTTTGCTTTTCCTTCTTGTTGATCTTTGGTTTGGTTTTTATCACCTCTCGTGTTGTTGTTTGTTCTTTTCCTTACAGCTGCTGCGCCACATCAGCTGTAGTTAATGACTTTCTCGCAAGAGTTTGCTGTTAAATTTGGGAGGGTGCTGGGAGGGAATGAGGATTGGATATGTTTTGGCATCTTTAGGAAGTTAAGGACTGGAAAGCAAGTTTCATCAGAGACATTCCCGGGTTCTTGAGGTTATTTGGAATTACCCCCTATAGTAGTGCCCTTTGGTGTCATAGAAACTTATTCTACCTTAGTGGAGGTAGATGTTTCTAGCATCCAATTTAGCCAAGAGCAAGGGTGACAGGTATTTGAAATTTGCCGGTATTAGAAGATTCGGCAAGTTGTTTATGAGTGGGTTTGAATGGATAGGGATTTTCTCGACTTGTCTTTCGGTTTGACCGAACAGATATTCCTTGATAGGAGTTATATTTGCTGCCTCGTACAATACTTCGTTGCGGTAGTATTTTCCGTTGGCTCTTCTATGGAGTCCTGTGCAAGCTCTAAGAATCTTTCTTTCGAGCTTGCTAAGGCGGTTCATATAAGTGGGGAGATTGTGTGCCATATGGGAAAGCAATAAGTGATGACAGGCCTTATTAGTTGCTTGTACATGAGTAGTTTTGTCTGGGTTGTGAGTCCGTCCCTGACATTGATTATAGGGCTTATAAGGCTGTACGCGAAATTGGCTTTGCTAATGGTTGCTTTAGCATCGTTATTGAACCGTAGAGGTTCATGCAAATTTACTCCTAGATATTTTGCTGTTTGTGGGGCTTTATTGCTCCTCCATTATACACGGCCGTAATTCTTTTGGATTTAGCGTCTTGGTGGTTTCGCCCGGTGGCAGTTTTCCGAATACAGATAAGTTCGGACTTGATGTTAATTTTGATCCCCCACTTTTTGGATAGGAGGCGAGTTTGCTGAGGTGCATGTTGAATTTATTCGCCGCCAGGAGCGGGCAGCGAGATTGGGCGTATGTGAGGGAGTCATCGGCAAATAGTAGCGCTGTGCCGCTTTCATTTTGAGATTGGTCTGGCGTGTAGAGGTTGAAGAGTATATGATCTTCTGCTGCGGCTCGTCGACTTTATATAGCCGCCGCATCCAGTTATGAGCTCTCGCCTCTCGGTGTTGCCCTAGCGACGTTTATTGAATTTGATGACTGAGGCGAAATCAAATGATTTGACGTAATGTCTCGATGTGATATTACGAAATATAAATATACAGGAGGGATGTGTACTTTAGGTAAGTTGATGGTATATTTATAAAATTTTGTTATAAATAATAACAGCTTTGTATGTTTTATGTGTTAAATCTGTTTGTTGGAGTGTGTGGACATCGCTGGACCAAAGGAAGGAAGTTCCCGACTATCAGATGAGTATTTTTTCATTGATTTATTTTAGACTTTGGTTCTTTGTGTTTCCTTTATTTTGTCTTTTTAGGAAGAAATACATTTACAGCAACAAGGGAAAGCATCGGAGGAATAAATTACGTCGATGGACTGAACAACTTGGAAAAAAAGAAGACAAAAAAAGAAGAAATGGACGCCATTGACATGCTTTTTCAGAGTTATGCAAAAACTTTGAAAACATTTTCAAAGAGATATTTGCTGACGCCGAATATGATCAAAACGCTGAAGATGAGCAACAAATATTCTCACCGTTGTCAATAAATTCCTCTGCCATGAACGAACATCTCTGTTACTTCACCGTCTGCAGGGCTAGTTCGAAGTGCACTGCCCCCAACTAAGCCACCCAACGAGAATCAAGACATCATACAACTCTCTATAACTGATTGTCCTGCTGGAAATAGTGGATGGAAATCAAAATAAACTTTATTGATTTAAATATATGCAGAATTTATTTTATTATTTCCATGGTAGTTTTCGTTGTTCTGAATTAAAATAGGTTACAAACCAATTTCTGACATCAAAAGCATCATTACGACCCCTTCTACTGTTTACTGCGATGGATCTCAACGATGTCATTGCTTTCTATAGAGGAAACTGTTCTGGTCGGCCTAGGTGAGGATTGTTGAATTTTTTCGCTCTCAAAAAATTGTGTAGACAACAAGCTGCTTGAACTACTTTTGTTATGGTTTTAGGTTCCAGTTGCATTGGAGAATTTTCCATTTGTTGGTGAGAATTTCAAAGGCATGTTCCACCACTTGTTAAACGTGTGAAAGGCGCTTATTAAAATTTGGAAGTCGCTCATCATTTCTCACCTTATTTTCCGGAAATGGCCTCATTAAGTAAGTTTTGAGGCTAAAAGCCTAATCACCAACAATTACATGAGAAAGTATAGGTCCATCCTTACATAAAGGCTTATCATGGGGAATATTATATGTTTGATTTGCAAACCTTTTCCATACCCTGCAATATCTACTGCTAAAAACTCGTAATTTGGGCCAACCATTGCTAATCGTAGGTACTATGGAAAATTTATATTTATAACACCAGAAATTTGACCCGCTGTTTTTGGGACACTGAATGATGATGTGCTTTCCATCGATGTTAGCTAAGCAATTTGGAAAATGCCATAAAGATTCAAAACCTTCGGCAGATTGCTCCCACAGTTCTTTGTTCGGAAGCGGCATGTACATGGGTTGAAGCTTTTCCCAAACCTTTCCACAAACATCCGAAACTATACTACTCATGGTAGATCTTCCAATGCGGAAACTGAATGCAATTGTCTTGTAAGAGTCTCCTGTAGCTAAAAATCTAAAAAATCAATTATTGAATTAAAATATATAAATTATTTGAAAATATGTAGATTTTTACTCTCGCGACGATATACTTTCTCTATAATTAGTCGTCTGCCTTCTTATATCATTGGCTATAAGTTGGTTCATTTCTTCAAACGCGACTTTTGGCATTCTAAAGTATTCGTAGAGTCGATCCTCATCACTTTGCAGCTCCCGAACAAGTCTAGAAAATTCTCCTAGTTGTTTTTTTTTTTTATAATTGGATGCTGCCACTACTTTGAAACTTTTCTTTGGTTCTCTTCAAGCAGAGCTGCTAATATCAGAACTTCTTCATCGGAACTAGAATACATTTTACGGACAATAATTCCTGTAATTGACAACCAATTGACTGAGCATTAAAAATGCACTGAACACAAATCTCGATTCGTTGCTGTTAGGAAGGTTTCAGCATTTCAAAATGGGTAAAATCCACCGCGCCGCGCCCGGTGTGAACAGCCGCTTTTGCCGCTCTCGGTGTGACCAGGGCTTTATCCATGAGGAATTTCTGCACGCCTCTGTTTCAAGAAAACTGGCGCTAAAATTCCATTAATTGTGGGTTGAAATTTTTATTGGTTTGCCTTTTAATTTTATTCGTATTTTCTCCAAAGAAAAAAAAATGCTTCACTTCTTATACCTTTCCAAAATATTTTTATTTTTATTCTTCGCTTTTTTTTTTAATTTTTTGTTCTTTTGCTCCAGACTATCCAACTAACTCGAACTACAATCTCTCGCTTACAATCATTTTTCTCGCCTACATGACTTACTCTATGACAATTCAATCTTTTATCTTTTACAAAAGCCAACCTCTAATCTCTACAAGTCTACTTTATTTAAAGCTCTTCGTAATATTTAATTTTAATTAAATTAATTTTTCACAAGTTTTTGTTTTTTTTTTTCTAGTTTCTAATTGCCACCAGTTTTAGAAATTCATTTGAATCTTTTACAAGTTATATGTTTCTAAATTTACATTTATTTTACATAAAATTTTTTCTAATCTTACAAGTTTTTTACCAATCTTGAGTTGAAATCTTGGTTTCAAATTCATTTTAGCAATTTTTATACCCTAGATGAAATTTATAGGGTATACTCAGTTTGTCATTCCGTTTGTAACGCACAAAAATAATGAAGGTAGAGCAAAATGGATTGGATACCCACGAATAATATTAAAATATATTTTGATTTTACGTACGTAAAGTTAGCACCGCAACTTCGTCTGATACCTAGTTCAGAGCTATCTCATAATTTGTCGTTAATTTGTCGTGAAAACCATAAATTTGTCGTGTGCTTTTTTCTAAAGCAAACTGGGTGTGGTGCTAAGTTGACGTCAAGCTAGCACCGCAACTCAGTGGAACTCGGCCAAAACTTATCGGATTGGAAAGTTTCACGTCTTGGAATTTGTCGTTAATTTGTCGTGAAAACCATAAATTTGTCGTGTCCTTTTTTCTAAAGGAAACTGGGTGTGGTGCTAAGTTGACGTCAAGCTAGCACCGCAACTCAGTGGAACTCGGCCAAAACTTATCGGATTGGAAAATTTCACGTCTTGGAATTTGTCGTTAATTTGTCGTGAAAACCATAAATTTGTCGTGTCCTTTTTTCTAAAGGAAACTGGGTGTGGTGTTAACTTGACGTCAACTTAGTACCACATCCAGTTTCCTTTAGAAAAAAGGACACGACAAATTTATGTATTTCATGACAAATTAACGACAAATTCCAAGACGTGAAATTTTCCAATCCGATAAGTTTTGGCCGAGTTCCACTGAGTTGCGGTGCTAACTTGACGTCAACTCAGCACCACACCCAGATACCTTTAGAAAAAAGGACACGACAATTTAACGACAAATTATGAGATAGCTCCGAAGTATATGAGACGAAGTTGCGCTGCTAACTTTACGTACGTTTTGATTTTTGCATGTCCGTCCGTCGTACGTCTGTTCATCTGTCCGTGCGCACGATTACTCGAGAACGCGTTCACTTAGAAAGCTGAAATTTTGTACACGGACTTTAAAAAAGAAAGTAAGATTAAGTTCGAAAATGAGACAAATCGGGCAACTCCTTCGTGGGGTTGCCATATAAAAATTTCGTTTTCCGCTATATACTTGGACCTAGCTAAGAACGCGACAACAGAGAGTGCTGAAATTCGGTACATTGTGTTTTTATAGTAATAGAAAAAAAAATCAAAAATAGACTAAATCGAGTAACCCCATCTTGGTGTTGCCATATAAAAATTTACGTTTTTTACGTATACTGTGAAAACGATCAGTTCTAGACATTTTTATTGTACTAAAAACTTCTTCAGAATACGAAATCCTATAAAATTGCTAATAATCATTTTTGCTGTCCGACGAACCGTTCTAGAAATATATCCAAAAAACTACATCAAAAATCAAACTTGCATAGATCGGAAACCATACGAAATTTTGCATTCATCTAATGTATCATAATAATTGGTCTCAGACCAGCTTCGACTTTTTTTACTAATCTCTACTTGACATTTTGGTTTCAAATCCTTTCACAAACATTCGTTTGTGGTTTAAATTTAATAAATGTCGGATTATCGATAGACTTTTGTTTTCGATAGTTGTTGAACCTTTATTTGTAGCTTTTATTGGTGAGTATAAGAAATGGTCCAAATTTTGGATGGGATCGTACATGGGGGCTGTTGAGATGGGGCCAACTCTTTAGTTTTGGGTATGAGATTCCATTATTGTTCGGTGCCTATCTCAGGCGCGGAACAGCTGAACGAAATGTCAAATTTATGTGAGGTTCGGGGTGATTTGAACATTCTCTGCTGACTAAAGTGTTAAGTCGGGGAACGAAAAGTTCTGACGGCAATTTTAAACGTACAGAGCCACAATTAAACGTGTCGTAATATCTTTTTATCCTGTGGGATAATAACTATTCCACTTATTCTATACTGGGGATTGAAAAATAAATAAATATTAAAATAGGCTGCTAGGAGTAGCATGCGGCCAGACTGCCCAAAATTGATGTAGTACGCCACTAAGTTTGACGCACGTGTATAAGTAGAGTGTTATCTCAACAAGCGAATGATTGATTCGAGATCTGTCTTTTATTCCAACGGGTTACGCTTCCAAGCATGTCCTTATCCCTTCGTTATCCGTATTTAACAGAAAGGACGAGATAGCTTCTTGCCTCCACATAGACAGAAGAAAATCCAGAAAGATTTGCTCTATTCTCCGTCAGCTCTAGATGTGGCTATAAAAGGAAAGAAAGTTATTTAATAAATTCATAAATTCTTCTTCCTTGGGACGTTGTAATGCCGTGCACTGGGGCCAAGTCTGTATCCTGACTTGTTTGGAAAACCTCGATAAAATAATGTGCTAGCCATTAATATAATTTATTTCCTTTTATTTCTTAATATTTTGTGTTATTTTCTGTTACAAGATTGAAACGAGAATGATTTAAAAACTAAGATTTTTTTACTTATTTTTTTATTATGCCTACATACAAATACATAGAAACTACTTGATCACGCTGCACATGGTGGACCTTTAGGAACAGTAATAATTTGGAAGCGTCCTTAACAATCAGGTCAATACAGCGGTTCGACGAATAAATGTATTTCCGTTAAAGTGCTCCGCGTCACAACAAACTCTCGCTTATTCAGATAAAGTGAATTATTTAAACATTACGAAAAAATAGTGCAGTTGAAAAAACTTTACGACTGCATCTACGATCTGAGCGTTCTAGGGAATGTCTGAAATGAGTGCACTTAACTGCCGTTCATTAGCTATGTATGTACTCTTGTATATGTGCCACAGATGTCCGTATGCATTTTCTAAAAATTTTCTAGATATGCATACCATCACTAGATGTGCCAATCCAACACTAATATTAACAAACCTTGGAACAAAGCACCAACTAAGAGTGCCAGGATACTCAGAAATTTACGGGAATGATAATGCAGACATAATGACCAAAAAGGGAGCATCTCTGCCCCTCATAGGACTGGAACCATCTATTACAACACAGTAGAACTAACCATCCAAAACTGGATCCAAAACCAAATGAACCAGACCTGAACCTCAATGACAGGCGCCAAACAAGCCAAAAGATTCTCATTAAAGGATCTTCACCAAAGAAAAGCCTGGATCTTTTGAGGTTGTCTAGGAATCAACTCATAATCATTACAGGAGTCTTAACTGGACACTGCAAACTCAACAAACACATGCAATGGATAGGAATATTACCCACTAATGTATGTACGCCGGGGATGAAACACCGGAGTGCGTCCTATACGAATGCGAGGCCATTGTATATTCTGAGCTTTCGGCTCATATTTCTTGAAGCCTTCCGACTTCAAAGACATTTCACCAAAAAAAATACTGCCCTTCATACATAGGAAAGAGGGGCATTGTTGGATGAACTATAAAGAAAGCGGTGCACAACAAGCCAATAACGGCTGCAGTGTAAAGGCCACTCGCCTCGCCTAATTCTTCTAATCTAATCTAATCTACGCAGTACTTTTTATATGCGATCTCATTTTCGGTCAGATTATATTATAGGCCAAATATTAGTGAAGGTTAAGCTTTTGAATGGAGACAAATGTATGTTGCTATGTGATTAGTTTCAACGATTTGGATAATTTATCAAGAGCATTTTTCATTGTAAAAATAAACTTTTCTTTTTCGTACACATTTTTATATCCCCTGAAAGGGTATTGGTACAACACTATTAAAATCAAAGGATATATACAGAGGTATAGATTCATACTTAAGAAAGTTTTTCTTCATTTGAAAAGTTTTGTAACTTTTCTTTTTTTACTTTTAGATCTATAAATCCTTTGAGCGATACGAGAAATTCCATTATTTCAAATTAAATCCAAACAGAGAGTGATATTCCATGACAAAATAATTTCTTTATAAGTATACGGTTTCTAGTTCAGTGAATTTCAAAAAGAAAAAAAAAAGAAAAAGATGGCAATAAAACAAACAAAACTTTTAAATTTTTTCCAATCAATTTAATTTAGAGATTTATCTATATAAGAATTCACTCCATTTCAAAAACCGATTAAAATCTTTTCGGTAGTTAGTTACGGCTACGAGCAACTTAGGCAAGATTCTTTCCTTGCATGGTTCGATAAATTCAATAATAAGAATAACGAAAAAAAATTATATTGATATTATTTGAATCACTGACCCCCAAGTGTACAATACAAATGAAATTTACACTCCGATTTGAGAGATCTTAGAAACCAATAAATTACTATCAAAAAACATTTTTTTTTTTTACTTTTTACGAAAGATTTTAATACATCTTAACCTTTTCCTTAAGTAAACATATATAAATATCTAAAGGTATAGGTATTATATACAAGTTATAGTTCAATTATAATTCCCGGAAAGGCCTCGACTGAATAATTTAGGATCATAAGATATGAGTGTCGTCCTAAAGATTACTTTGTTGTAGATTGATTTTTTCTAACTATTGGTCTATTTCAAAATATCTTGCATACCCAAATCGTTCCAGTCTATCATTTACTCTCCATGGACGGAGTCCTATTTGGATAACAGAACATATGAAATCTATTTCCCCCATTCTATATTTAGAGTTTTAAAGGATTCGTCTGGTATACCTCAAGGTAGTCAGTTGGGCCCGTTATTCTTTATTCTATATATATGAACGACATTGTCTCTGTTGGGAGGCACTGGAAAGTCTTAATTTATGCTGACGAAATTAAACATTTTGCTCAAATAAAATCTTTTAACGATTGTGAACAGGTACAGGGTGACCTACACTGTAAAAAGACACAAATTGTTACCACAAAGTTTGGGGAACAAATCTCTATAAAAGTAGGGAATATTTCTTACATTTTATGGCATATTCTCCCCATTTTAGGGAATATTCCGTACACTTTCGCAATATTCCCTACATTTCTAGGGAATTTTTCCCGAAACTTTGTGGGAACAATTTGTACCTGTTTACGGTGTACACAAATTTTACGATTAGTACAGAAGCTATAATTTGGTAATAAATATCAACAAATGTGAGGTTATGACTTTCCACAGGAATTACCAGGGCGTTACACCTGCAAGTACAGCTTGGATGCAAGCCTCCCTTCCAACACGATTTTTAACTTGACAGCAGAATGCAGTTCGGTTGATGTTTTATCATCTTGCATGCAAGTTCATTTAAAAAATGGCATTGAGGTATAAAGTCATTCATATATTGGAAAATTATAGCAATAAAGAAGTAGCAGAATGATAAAAACCCAAGCAAAAGTTAAGAGGAAGATGTTGGTAAATGATGTAATGCAAATGATCCCAGAAAATCTCATATTTCCAGAATAAATTTAACAAATTCTCTCAAGCATTTCTTTTCTGCCATCTTGAAACTGCACAATGACAAATCACTATCACCTCAGCTGCCATGGATTTTCATCATGCAAGTTCGCTGAAAGCTGAGCTGCCAGCATGGCGGTAGAGCTTACACGTGCAAGCTTGCATGCAAGCTGTACTTGCAGGTGTAACCCCCGGGTTAGAAACCTATCACATTTGTTTATTGGCTCTCGGATTCCACTGGATTCGCCGTGTGGGCGCTATCTGTGAGTTGGGTGTCAAGTGTGACCAAAGATTGAATTTTATCTCTCACATAAACTTCATGCTATCAAAGAGTAGTGCTATGCTGCGCTTTATAAAAAGTTGGTCTCAAGAGTTCTCGAATCCCACCATAACACTGTGTTTGTACACTTGCTGCTTTGTAATATCTCTTCCTGAATACGCTAGCTAGGCCTGGTTTCCATTTTACTGTACACACATTTGCTTGAAATACGGCGTATGGTTGCCGATGTACCCTTTATGCATCAACTCTTAAACGTTTGCACAATTCACCATCTCGCAGAAAGTTTTAGGAGCGAAATTCTTGTTAATTTTTGTACAATGGGGGTTGCGCACACGACATGTGACGCTGATAGTACAGCGTTTATGAATTATTATTATGCTTACAAATTCGTAGTACTTAGGTATTGCATTGATGCTTAAATTTGTAAACTGTTTTCTAATTAGATGGTAATAAATTGCTCCTACTTGTTCGTTATCTAATCGTAAGGTTATCTTGAAATGGGAATATATCTCCAATCATATTTTGATTATTTGAATATTCGTTAAGTACGATTATCATAGTCCATTGAGACTTGTGCGATTGACAAATTTTTTTTACAAAAAGGTGGAAAGTTCAAACTTTGGGAGAATAATTTATTTATCATTTATATTTCTTTCCGTCTTCTGCTTTTTTAATAAACTTCTTCCAAGGAAAATTTGTTTTATCCAGTATAAGTTCGTAGTGCTTTGGGGAGTCTGGACCCCACTGAACTGTCCCCCTTCCTCCTTTGGATACGTACCTGTACTGTGGATTAGAATTGCGCGTTGCTTAGAATAATCGTGTACCTGCGGCGGCTGTATTAACTCTTCTTATATAATGCGTATTTACTTTTTGCCACTAAAGTATTATAAGTAAGGCACTAGACGTTCATAAAATTACTTTCTATATAGTTATATCCAATTACACCTTCCGATCCTAATATTTTTAGTTCTAGTAGTTTATGTCCGGAAAACTACATTCCCCATAAATTTTATGGGTAGGTACCTGAAGAACAAAAATCTAGTAGTTATAAGTTTAGCAAAATGGAATGCAAGCCACTATTGGATACCTATACAAATCTGCTCAAATTTGTTTCTAAACTGTCACCCCTATACCGTTAGGTATAGTCAGTTTTAGCTTTCACAAGTACATAGTTAGTTAGTTATTTTGAAAAGACATTGGGGTCCCGAGGGGTCCGTCGAACGCAGGCCAAAACAAAGCTCATTGTTCGCCATCCAGACCCATGAGCAATAGCTCATAGGTCCCAACTAGACGCTCTTACAAAGCTAAGTATTGGCCGCAAGCAGTCATTGCCAGCTTGCTGCAGCTTATCCAGGAGGTTTGAGCCCAGGAATCTATATCGCTTTTCTGTGAGTTCCGGACAGAGACAAAGAAAGTGGGTCATCGTTTCGAACTCCTCTCCATAACTACTGCATATGGGATCATCCACAAATCTCATCCTGTAATAGTGACCCCTGAGAAAATAATGCCCAGTGAGAATAGACACTAGAGCTCTCAGGGTTGGATTTTTAAGTCCCAAGAACTTATTGGCTTGGTTCGGGTTAGGTTTACCCATAGTTCTTTTGTAGTTCTACCAGAGTACAAGTACATAATGGAGAGGGCAAGTTAGCAATGAGACAAAAATTTGAAATCTACACTGATCCTACCTAATGACGCAACTTTTCTTTCAGACATTTTACTACGAAGCGATTGCATTAGCGCTGCAATAAATGACGTGACACTATTCTTAGATTGAAGACGAGACAACTACGATCCGATTAGTTCTCATTTGCTGAACATAAGTATCAATTATTTTTTGTCTATTTTATGAGGTGGCGTTAATGTCAGTGTATTGTATATGTATATTTAAAAATTAAAATGAATAAAACCGAAAAGTTATTGGCTCATGATTTTATAGGTCAAGGTTCGAGCCCCAACCGAGCCAACTAATCGTAGAGGAACTCTGAAAAAAAAATCAGGACTCTTAATTTAAAAATCCTGTAATATGTCAACATAATATGAAACTCCGTAAAACTTAAGATCGACTACAGCATTCGCCAGAACACACATAAATTTCTCTATATTTCTCTCTGTTGACAGAAGTTTTTAGCAAAGTAACATTCAACTAATTAGTTATTTAATGTGAATTTAATAATGTGACAATAGTTGCTTGAAAGCAGTTAAATCCTTTTATGTGATAAATTAGGCTGTGTAGGTTAGGTTAGGCAAAAGTAGTGTTGCGAGAGATATATAGCCCGATTCACTTAAAACTCAAGCGGGTCCATTATGCCCCTCGACCTAATGCGATAACCTTATCGAAACCACCTTAGATCCATCCTTCTGCCCTCTTTACTTTTCAGCTCCCCCAGATTTGCAAAGAAGAAGCTACCTAATAGCGTACTTCTTTTATTCATCAGAGCGGGGCACTCGCACGTGTTGAAAGGATTCGATTTCTTTCGAATTCTTACAGCTCATGAAGAAATCGTTCACCGGTATTCCTAGTCTACAAGCATGGTCTTTTATGACTCATAATTAGCGCTACTAGATTCGTGGTATCAGTTCTACTACTCCACTAGGGAGCTACTGCTGCGGAGCCTTCTCTGTCCAACGCATCTCATTGCCTTGGATATACCTGTGACAAGGTACCCAACATAGGATTACTTTGTGCCTTGTAGTTAATTCCTCAGTTTTACATAACTGCACCAATTTCGATTTAACCAGCACAGAATCTAGCACCTTAATAGCTCCCTGGCTACCAGTGTATATGCAGATTCTATGGACATATATACAATGTATCTATCCATTAGGATGAATGCCACCAGTACATCCTTCATATCCCACTCACTCCTGGTGCGCATCATTGCATTAACACCCCTACCAAAATTTAAGGAAAGTACTTGGTAGTCTGTTTCTTCCTGAGATTATTACAATCAATCTTCTGGAGAATAGTGAAATGTCAAAAACACCTCTCCATTAAATAACATCCTCCTGTTAGCCTGATAGATCTGATTGCCGCTGATTGCTGCAGTTGAGATCTAGCAACAATAAATCAAGCATGAGCTGCAGTGCCGCCGTCGGCGTGGTGCACAGACACCCAGTTGCTCCCAGGCAAGCAGCCCTCTAGATTTTTGACAGCACAGCCATGTTACATTTCCTCGCCAGTACCGTCTAGACTATGTAATTGAACCACGCCAAAAACAAATCGATCTGCATCGTATGTGAACATGTGATGTAAATTATTTCCGGGTTTTCTTCATTTTACACTTGTCTCTTCACCCAATTTTCAATGATTGTAAGAAAGTGTGGAAGGCTTGGATTTCGTAGAGTGCGATCATCGCACAGCCGCTCTTGCACGATCTCATATGTTGTTAATTAGTAAATTGAAGGACTATTCGGTTTCTCTAGCCCCACGTGTAAACTGGTTGCATATTACCTTTCCGGTCGCATGCAATTGGTAGTTTGCAATAATCAGTCTTCTTGCTTCTTGCTCATAAATTGTGGCGTTCCACAAGGTTCGATCTTGGGCCCATTGCCCTTCTTCATCTTCATCAACGATTTGCCAAATGTAATTAATTATTGTCAGTTTGATCTCTATGCCGATGATCTACAACTTTATATTTCCATGCCGTTAGTGCTTATTGAGGACGGGATTGATAAACTCAATGCAAACCTCTCAGCGGTTTCTGAATGGGCCAGGAAAAGTATATTAATATTTAACCCAGTCAAAAGTAATTCCCCCCCCCCCCCTCCCCGTTATACTCGACCACCAGCCCGTTGAATACCGCAATAATGTTAAGAACCTTGGAGTTATTTTTATGTCTGACTTGGAGTAATCATGTTAATACCACTGTTAGGAAAGTATAAGGCACCCTTCGCCTGCTCTCTGTTTCTTCTGTCTATACACCAATTTTAACTAAACTAAGTTTGGTCCGGGCACTTATTCTTCCCATAATAGCATATGGGTGTGAGGTTTATGCTGCAGTTGGATTCTATGTCTTTGCGCAAGCTCGAAGTGGCTTTTAATTCTGCGTTTCGTTACATATATATCGTCTTCGTAGATACGACCATGTTTCTGCTTACACTAATTCCGTTGTTGGATGTTCCATGAAATCGCATATTTCTCAACGAATATTATTACTTCTCTATAATATTCTTAATTCTATAAATTTGTTTTTGCACGTTCAACACGCACTAATGCTCTTATTGTTTCCACGATTTGTAAGCCAAGTGTCGGAGCTTCAGTTCTTTATCCAGGCTATCAGACTATGGAATCAGACTCCATTTGCTATCAGGGAGGCACGCAGTAGCGCTAGGTTTAAGATTCAATTATTTATTTTAAACTCAGGTCTAAATATATAATTATATTATATTTTGCATATATTTTTTTATGTATACCATTCTTGATAAATTTATAGTAAAGTAATTGCGTAAATACCGTCTTTTTCCGAAAATAAGACATCCTCCGAAAATAAGCCCTAGTTAAAATAATGTGACAAAAAGAATTCGTTAAAAAATGCTGTTGATTTATTAAGTATAAGTAATAATATGTTTAGCTTTCCTAATACTCGTATTTCAGAGAAATGGTTGAAACGAAATATTCCAAGAAATTAATTGTTTACCTCTACAGTTCGTTTCAAATTAATTCTTGGAATTTATCTTAAAAATACAACATAAGGCAGCAGCATAGACAAACTAATAACCTACAAAGACTGGACAAGTAGAACAAAATTATTCAACGCTTTTCTGAAATATGAAATCCACGGTGCCTCGACGATGCCTCAATTTGCCCTTGATGACGGAACCAAAGCAGTGCTTCGCTCCAGTTGCCTCGGTCCGATGAAGAGAAGGCCACAATTTTTTCTTAGAAATTTACAGAAAATGAATTTATCACTTTGGTAGCCGACTGGAGTTATTTTCACATACAATGTGTGCCATTGTTGGCCTCCAAAAGTGCGTATAACTTCTAAGAAAAAATTGTGGCCTCCTCTTTATCGGGCCGAGGCAAACGGAGCGAGGCACTGCTTTGGTAACGTCATCAAGAGCAAATCGAGGCATCATGGAGGCATTTTCCATTTTAGCAAAGCGTTGAATATTTTTGTTCTACGTAATTTAATTTAAAATAAAGTGAATAATTTTTAACACCAGTTAAAATGAATACAAAACGAAAGAGCTATTCCGTGGAGTACAAAAAGGGAATCGTGGAAGACTCCATGGGTGTAAATCTTGTCGCATTCTGTAGAGAGAAGATGCTGGATCTCCGTATGGTTCGTAAATGGCGTGCAGACTACGATTACCTGTGTCACCTGGTGGACCAAGGAAATGAGAAAAAACGCAGAGTTGGATTAGGTCGGCAGCCGTTATTTTCTGAGTTGAAAGTTTGCATCTGGGAATGGATTGCAGGCAGGAGAGCAATGGCTTTGGGTGTGCGCAGGCTAATAATCAAAAATTTGCCCTTGAAGCAGCAATTGAATTTGATATATCCACAGAAGAATTTAAAGCATCGTCACACTGATTGGACAACTTCCTTAAACGATATGAACTGTCTCTAAGGAGATCAACAACATTGTTTAAGCTGGAAGACAATGAAGTTGTTAAGCGTGCACTTGCGTTTAAGCTTTTTGTTGGTGGCATCGATTTTTCGAAATACCAACTCTCCAACATGATTGCTATGGATGAGACCGCGATATTCCTAGGCCAAGGAGCTCAAACGACAGTTAACCATAAGGCTTCTTCGTCCATTTACGTTCCTTCTACCAGTTACGATAATGCACGTGTTACCTGTATTTTGGCGATTCGTTTAGATGGCAAGAAAGTATTACTAAAGGTAAAAAAGACCAGATTCAACGTGTTTCAGGAATTTATGTCATTGATAGTAAAAAAGCCTGGTGTGCAGTTATAAGAAAGTGGGTTGATTTTATGCTGCCACCACTGTTGAGGGGTCAGAATAGAGGTTTACTAGTTTGGGATTCAGCCAGTACTCACCGCGCTAAAGACATGAAAAACTTTCTTGCTGAGATGAAGATTGATCAAATAATGATTCCGGAGGAATGACTGGTTACCTCCAGACACTTGACATTGCAATAAATAAGCCATTCAAGGATCATTTGCGGATGGAAATCAATGAATATATTGAAAACAGAATGGTGAGAAATCATCGAGGTAATTTTGTAAGACCAGGCTTACAAGAAGTTGTGAATTGGGTAAAAAATTCATGGGACAAAATAACTGATAGTGATGTTTCGAATGTACTACGAATAGGCTACTTAGACAAGAAGTATTCATTTAACGATAGCTATATCGCAAGACATGAGAGATTCGGACCAATGATTCAACAGGGAATAGATTTGGAAGAAAATCAGAATATAATTCAAAATTTTATTTATAACGATGTTCCAGAAGAAGATGACATGCATGTAATTGAATAAATTTAAATTTCTCTATTCTATGTAAAATAAATATCAAATAAAAATATATAAATATACTTTTATTTTTATCCTCCCCCGAAAATAAGCCCTAGCGCATATTTTGGACCAAAAAAGAAAGTAAGACAGTGTCTTATTTTCGGAAAAAGATGGTAGTAATTTAATTTAGTCCTAGTTTACTAGTAGCTTTTGTTGTATTTCTCTATCCATTTTTTCTCTTTTTTTTCTCTGTAAATTTATAAGACGACACCGTTTTGGCTTACCTGTGTAGAGTTTTTTTTGTTTTCAATAAATTGAAAATGAATGAATCTCGTACGAATAAATCAAATACATGTAATTGGTATATTGTCTTTATGTAACAATTTTTCACACGGAAAATCTCTTACGGTCATGCACGTGAGTGACAGGAATAGCAATTTTTGAGATAAATCATTTACTCATCTAAATTAATAAGAATTCATAAAAACATAGAAACTTTTGCTACCATAGTTGAATACGGTTCAGATAGTTAGTCGCCACTAGACGAAAGTCTAACAGTCAGACGAACACGTGTTGTACGACAAGCAATCCCAGTTTCCTGTAAAAGTTATTGTAAAAAAATGTAGGAAAGGTAGAATTTAGAATTCCAGAAGTAAGAATAAATTCAGTTTGTAACGAGAAAGCGAATAGAATAAATGTTCTTTTTTAATATAGAGAAAAGTGTTTTTTTTTTCTTTCTATTTTTAAACAAATTTGTGAATATCATTACTCGTGCACTTTCGTGCACGAGCATGTCATTAATTTGGATGTATACAACAGTTGATTATACACGGAATAGCCCGTGTATACTTTTAATGCACTACAAATTCAATGAACGATGAAAACATGAATGAGTCGCATATAGCCACTTAAATTAATGCTAGCAAGTACGAGTTGCTCGTACAAGTACGTACGTGCGATACTCGCACTCCGCATAACCACAGCCTCCGTAGTTCGTAGTTACATATTTCGATAGCTGTCGCTCTAACCTGAACCAAACTATTCTTCACGTTTCTTATAACTCGGCCTTGCTGAGCTCTCACACTAGTGTTCCAAGCTCATAATAGACAACTAAGGATGTACAAATAGTCATGGCCGGCGAGCGTATACTAATAAGTGGTATCACTTGAACAGCTGCTTGTGTGCTGTGAATGTTTATATTTTCCAAATCCAAGCATCCTATTTTTTACATACTCTCGAATAAGGGTGTATTGGTGGACTGTTGTTTTTTACATACCGGCGAATAAGGGTCAGTGCTGTCGTTTGTACTCCGATCGGAGTATTTGCACTCCGAAAACTAATAGCGTACTCCGGTACTACTCTTTTTATAAAAGTACTCAGTTTTTCATTTCTTAATACTTAAAACTCCTATATATGTGTATAATCTAAAAGGTTTGAGTCACCTTCATGTAAAATTATACATTCGTAGTACAGTAATAAAATCTATTAACGAGTCCGGTTGAAAAGTTGGTTTGGTACTACGTTGTACTTGATGAAATATACCAAATAGCAGCTAAGAGCTAACACATCCATGTTTTACATGTTTTAATCTGATTTGTTTTAGCCTATTACACCTATCTAGTCATGTCATTATGATTCGCCCGTTAAACGCTGTGATTGATGTTTATGAAGTGAATAATGAACGCTCTCTACTTGAAGAACTCCAGAGAATTCTATTCTAGTCCAGAAAACGTTTTTTTTTAATCGCTCTTTGCCTTTTCCTATGTCTTTCCTATTTTCTTCATTTTCCTTCTCACAAAAGTTAAGTCCAATTAACATAAAATTTTTCATGGAAAGTTAGGTATTTGTTTATGATTCGGCGAAGGTATTTAGTGATTTAATTTAACTATATCATTTGTTTACTTTAATTCAAGTATTGCAAAAACGTTCATTTTTTGTAATAAAACAATAATAAAATTTGTGAACTGTAACACAAAGGAAAAAACTTGAGAATACTTATCAATTTTCAAAATACGAAATTTAAGGAACTTACAGCTTACACCATCATTGTGGCAAATTTTTAGGAAGACGATTAAGACTGTATTCTTTTGTGGAAAAACTAAGGAAATATTTCGTCAGTAAAGCTGATGGTTTAAATAAGTTTTTTTTTTTAATTTAATTTAATTTAATTTAATATAACAACAGTTTAGTTTGCATGATCTGATTTAGATAGGGTTTTTGACTTTTTGTGGACAATTCCATAGAAACAGTGGTATTTGATTAAAGAGCACAAATTTTGCAAAATACGAAATTCAAGGAACTTACAGCTAATACCATATTTTTTAATTAATGCTCAATGTCTTGTTGGTAAGAGGTTAAATTTTCAAGTTGGGTTCTCAATGGGTTTCGAGGCGAGATCATTCTGTTTTGTTTTTTTTGTTTTTTTTTCATGGACTTTAATGGGTTACATTTGAGAAGACAAAAAATATGTCCTTAGTGAAATCTTACGGGATCGAGGAGAGCAAAATAGATTTGTATGACATTTTTTCCTCAAACGAAAAAAACTCTGGTCTCCAAACCCAATGATATCCTACTTTAAAAATTTAACCATCAACATTATGAGCATTAATTTAAAAATTAAGCAAGGGAAAATTAAGGGAATGCATTTGAAGATTTTCAAGTATAAAGGATATATTTATTATCCTTATCTTTTTTTATAATTTTCCCTCAAGGATTGTATTTTCATCTTTAAAATAACCTAAAGGTCATGTCTCTGTGATAATGAGAACCAAAGTTATGATTTTTTTAATATAACTCAGCAGACCAAAAATCGGCGAATTTTAATGATTTCAAAGTCCTTTAATTCAACCAGCATGCGGCGTAGCACAAAAATAAATAGTTGTATTCTTATCTCATAACTACTTAATTTTCAGCAAAACAAAAACGAGATTGGTGATGGTCGGGTTAGGAAAGTGCGAATTTTTATCGATTTCCTGTGGAATGACCCTAATGAGTATCGACCATTATTTATAATAACCTCAAAGTTCTTTCAGATATATGATTTATTAACTATTCCATATTTACCGGGGAAATAGCATATATAGACCTGTGAAGTGCAGAGTAAAAATCTAATGTGATCAAAATCACTTTCGCTAATAGAGAAGTAAGTGTTAAAGGCACTTTCACATCAAACACAAGAATCGAAAAAATGTAAACCGAAAAACTCAAATTATTCCACTTTAAAACAAGATTTTTGTTCCAATTATTAATAAAATCCAAGGAAATAGGAAGGACTAAGAATTTTACTGAGAAAACAGTTATATATATTTCAGATTTTTAAGATAAACACAACTTTTATGTTTTATCGGCGGAATCTTTCCACCGAAAAAGTTTTTCTGCCGATAAAACATAAAAGTTGTGTTTTTCTTCAAAATCTGAAATAAATATAACTGTTTTCTCAGTAAAATTCTTAGTCCTTCCTATTTCCTTGGATTTTATTAATAATTGGAACAAAAATCTTGTTTTAAAGTGGAATAATTTGAGTTTTTCGGTTTACATTTTTCTGTTCTTGTTTTTGATGTGAAAGTGCCTTTAAGTATCCAAAATGTATGGCTACAGGTAAAGTACTAAAGTCAATTCTTGGCAATATTGCAGACACAATATTAAAGTTTCTAAATGTAGTAGTATCCGAAGATCAAAGGCAATCTAGTACTATTCCTGGAAATTCAAACAAACATAAATAATATAGAAAAAACATAATTTCTAGTATACCGGCAGATTTAGAGCACGACGACCGGATATGTCAAGAAACCATTCTTGGAAATTCTATCGAATCTGTTTTGTCGCCAACAAAACTTAATACTTATAATAAACAAACTAAGCGTGTTCAAAAATATTGCTCTGTATACACGCAGCCTTATACATAACAGGCGGTTTTGTAAAATATGCTTTAAAGTTATTGCAAACAAGTAAAAAAACTCGAATTGAACTAATACCCATTCTTACGGTGAAATGTAGAAAAAATAAAGTGACTGAAGTTGTCAATACAATTTTGCATAATGACTGTATTAAAATCCTTACAAATATTTTGAAAATTCAAAAGTTTTCAATAATTAAATAATTAAACTAATGATCGAAGTTATATATTTACTTTATGCAGGTATGCTTTTCTCAAGAATAGCTTTTCATAACAGAACCTTTTTACTTCATGCAAGTATGATCTGAACCAAAGCTATTAATTAATGAATCTTTTAAATCAATAGCTGTCAACTAAACTTAAGAAATTCTTACAGCTGGAAAAATAAAATAATAAAAACCAGTTGTTTCTATAGAAAAAAAAACATAAATAATGTAATAATAGGAGACATAAAGAAATTTATTTAAAAATCTAAATATGAATCATTTTAATGACAATGAGTTTTATTCACATTAATATGATTTCTGGACATCCCATTCTAATTAAATTGAATTTATTAAATTTCGTTAGTCGTGTACTCCGTTTTTTTCGAAAGTAATACGCTTTGGCAGCAAATTGTACTTCCCTTGAAATTTCCCAAACGACAGCACTGATAAGGGTGTATTGAACAGCTGTTCAAGAGATTTCTCTTTTAGTATACGCTCGCCGGGCATGGCCAACTGGTATTACTCAAATAAGCTGATAAGGTGAGCGATATTGTTTTATATGCTGTATAAAGTGCTTTTATTTTACGTTTGTTGAAAAGCCAAAGTTTCTTGTACCTTGACTTAAATGATGAGATGTGCGCGTTACTTGAACCATCACACCAGGAATTTACTAAAAAGGAATGTGATTAACGCGAAAAATTTGCCAGTAATCCAATAAGTTGGAATCGACGTCAATTCTTTTCTCTTTATAACTCTCTATTTCCTCGTACGCGGCCCTAATTTGAAAACTAATTTCTGAATTATATTCATCCTTGTCAGTGGATTCATCATCAACTTCTAAATCTCGTATTGAGTTTCTTAGAAGAGAGGTGGTCTGTTGTATTGAACTCTCATCCAAGGAAAGTGGATCACAAATCGCTGTAGAAGATGAAGAAGTAATGTCGTCTATCTATTTTGAGGACGAAATTTTAATTAAGCAAATTAACAATAATAAAAGAGTGGATATTCATTATTCAAACTATTGAAAATATTATCAAGATTTTAAGCACGGCAGTCACAGTATAAGTTGTTTATTTGTTGTATTTTTTTTTTCTTTTTATATTATTAAGCCAAGCTCAGGGGATACCCTATGATGCAAAGCACAGCGTGGCAGGAAGGAGATAGGGAAAGGATTAAGGGATATGAGGAGATCGGCGGAGGTGCCGATGTATGTCGCCCTTAAACTTTTGCAGGTTGTATGCCGGAGGAAAAACAGAAGATGGTAGACTGTTCCACATTCGCACAGTTCGGGATAAGAAACCATCACGGAATTTTAGTGTACGGCCAAAGGTAATTTGAAGGGAAAAAGGATGAGCGCGGGATGCAGCGCGAGTATTGCGTGCAGGAACTATTCTACAAGGGATCAGACTATATATTTCATCAGAACATTGGCCATGCATATAGCGATAAAGGAGCGAATAACATGAAAAAAAACAACGGTTTTTTTAAAATATCGAATGGACTTTTCGATTTTTGATAATTCATTTAAATAGTATTTTTTTACACATACTTTATTTAAAGAATGAATTCTCGAAGCAAGCACCTTCAAATGTTTTTTCGCAACTTAATTCTTGTCTTTTGAATGTACTCGGCGAAACCTAGGATCTAAAAAGAGAGCTGAGAGCACCGTTTCATTCTCCAGCAACTTTACTTCACTTTTTTTCAAATTTTGCAATAAAATATTTGTCATGGTTTGTTCATTGTCTGCAATTTCAGCTTAAGCTCGAGCCATAATTTGTAAAATTCTCGGAGGAGGAGCTGTTCCCCTTGGAGTTTCAATATTGCTGAATTTACAGGTCCTAGTGCGGCAATAAGCTCTTCTATCTGCTTCTATTGAGTTGACAAAAGTTTTATTTCCCTCTGAACATGTTCATCGAAGAAATCTTTTAACTTATAAGTTCATATAACATTTGATAAGTAGAGTTCCAGCGAGTAACTACGTCAAGCTGCGATTTTTTCAATTTTAAAAGCGAAATTCGGTACCTAAATACACACAAAATTAAAATCATATAATCACGTTTCGTTATAATAAATTATAATTTCATTCGTAACTCATCTGGAACATGAACAGGAAATTGTTCTAAATTAATATTTTAGATACCTATAGAGAACTACTGCAACAAAAATTTCAGTGAGTTAAACAGACTTGAAATAGAATTGACTTGGTTACCTAATTTTAAATGCAATTTAAAAGCAATTTTCGTAATTTTTATTTTTGGTAATTAATAACAAATATTTGAAGGTTTATTGTTCAATTTACTAGCAGGAAATAGTTTTTATTTATTTACTTAACTCAAAAATCATCAGATAATTATGTAATTATGAAATGACTTTTATTTTTGATCAAAGAAAAAAAAAATATTATTTCATATTTTTTTCATTTTGATCGTAATAATTACTGTCTCTGAAATTCTCACGAGCTAGTGCCGAAAAAAATAAAACTGTCATCTTGCGTACTCTCACAAGCCACCGCAGTTTAGAAAAACAAATGTGTTAGTTTACGTATGGCCTAAAGCTTTCTGATTTTGTTATTAGCAAATTCTTATGTAACTCGTTTAGCGTAACTTGATCTGTGACAGTTATTGACTTCCGTGATAGATTCCATAATAATCTTACAGGATGGTAGTAACAGAAGTTCTTCACAGCCTCCCTCTTTCCCGTTTTCTATTTAGATCAATTTAAAATAATTAATCCGAAAGTAGTTGAATTGAACTCTTTCTCCAAACAGAATACAACTTTGCAAACTTTATTTTAATGACTATTTACTTACAAGAGAAATGTTCAAAAGAAATTCACAGAAAAACTCTTAATTGGCGTCTTAAGATTTTCAAAAGATTTCCTTTTGTCTGATTAATGTTTTATAAGTAAAAGGGTTAAAAGTTTTTTGAATTCAGAACACGCCTAAATCTTGACAACTTCGTGCGATAAACAAATCTCCTTTCATTATTTTAAAAAGGCAAAAGGTATACGGAATTAAGTTTCCTTTGTTGTCCTTTATTTCTGTCTTGTTTTCTTATTTAAACTCGATTGCGTTCTCATTTTAAAAATTTTCCACGTCCTCAAACACGACACCTGACTGTTCCCGTTTCGCCTGTTGATTTTTAATTTTTGTTATCAAGTTTATCTTTTTTGTTGTGTTATGATGTTTTGCCTTTATTATATATTATGACGTCGAGAAAGCGTTAACAAGCAAAAGTTTCAAAGAATGCCAAGGCAACTTGTTCGTTAAGAGAAAACAGATAAGTGCTTAGTAAGAATACAAACTTTTTCTTCCCAATTTTTTTTTCTCTCGTTTTGTTGTTTCTGTTGTTTTTTTTTCTTGGTCGTCGTTAGCAGAACTAAATTATTTTGTTCACTATCTTATTTCATGGGGCTATCCATAAGATAGTTTATAGTATACACACGGGTAGGAGATAAAGTTTCTTATCGAAGTTCCGAAAATCGTTGGCGTACGTTTTATGTCTGCAATTGTTTTTATTTCAGTTTCTTGAGAGTTTTATTGCCACAGGTAAATTAATGGAGGGCACGTTTTAGTATTTCTTAAGTTCAAGCGATGAGGTATCTCTTTCGACTTCCGACTTAGAGTGCAATTTTTATGTAACATTAAAAATACACAAAACCTTATGTATACAGGGGTGGTTCTACCATTTAAATTAGGGGGGGGGGGAGAGTCATCATACTGCAATTAAATTTAGCAACAACTACAAAAAAAAACTTCAAATGCATCACCACTTGTCCCGTCCAGCGCCGTAAATCGCTTCATCACATAAGCCGGGAACTTCCGTTTTTCATGTGACTGCTCTTACTACTGAGCTAACGAGACAGATGTCTTTACCTCTTGCGTTTATGAATTTGTGTCGAGACTATTGAGCCACGTCGTTTTGCTTTCAGCTGGCATTGACCAGTAACGATGAAAGCGTACAAATAAATTCTAAATTCATTTTTTTATTTATTTTTTCCCTTGAGAATCGGAACCGAACTCGCAATTTGTAGAATTCGGTCACAAAATCCAGACGAGGCGGTTCGTTTTTCCTCCTATATTAATGATTTGATTTAGATTCGTTAAAAATAAAATTTTTTAAAATTCTTCTATTCTTCAGCTTTGACTGATTCTAACAAGTGTGGGTTCGATTCCCGTCCAGGAAAAATAAAATAAAAATTGAACTTATAATTTTCAGAAGGGATATTTACAATTTTTATGTTTTTTAAGTAAAGTATGAGATTATATTCTCTACTCTGGAATTCAAAATTTCGTCACTGTAAACCGAAACAAAACGCGATAAACTCATAGGAAATTTTACTTGAAAACACTTGTTCCGATCAAAAGGGGATATTTAAATTAAAAAATATGACATTATTACTGTTACTTTGGTTTCATTTCAAAAAGGGATATTTACAGTACGCTTTCAATAGTCGAAATAAATTTTTAAGAGAGAAGTTTCTGTTTTATATTTTTCAGTAAAAATAGAAGTAAGAATTAAAAAATAAAAGCTGATAAGAATACTCAAAATATGCTTTAATAATTTTATTCTAGTATAATGTACAAATTAAAAGAGGATATTTACAAAAACGTACAACACAAAAAGGGATATTTACAAAATGGTACAGAACAAAAGGGGATATTATAAAGATTTTTATTCAAAAGGGGATATTTCCAAACTTTGCAAGCCAATATTACCGGAAGTAATAGTCAAATTATTTTCAAAATAATATATTCTAGATAACTTATCATATCCTTTCCATATATTCCTCCTATTATTCTGTAAAGCTGTTGGTATTGCTACAGTCAGTTTTTTTTGATTTTATGAAAAAAACGATTAGGACGTAAATATCCCCTTTTGAAAAGACACTCCTCAATTCATTTGTGCGCTTTTATCGTTACTGGTTAATGCCAGCTCAAAGTAAAACGTGGCTTAATAGGCTATAGACCGGTTAATAAATACAAGAGGTAAAAACATCTGTCTCGTTAGGTCATCGCTAGGAGCAGTCGCCCGGAAGGTGGACGGACCCAGCTTCAAATGCCGGACGAGGCGGTTGTTTTTTCTCATGTATTTAATAATGTGACGTTACAATACAATACAATACGTTTATTGATGGAAAAGTACACAAAATTTTGCAATCTTGTAGGAGTACAAATTACTACAATTTGGCACTAAATAGAACGTATTTAGTAAGCCTTAATCTACAACAGCAAATTACCAAGAATGTATCTAATCAGATTAATTTATATGATTGCATAATTTTTATTAAAAACTAAAAAGAATTAAATGCAATAAAACTACAGAAATTACAAAATACAAAATTATAAAGTTACAAAGATATGCAGATATGCAGGAATTAAAAAGAAGAGAAAATTAAAAGCAATTGTTGGAGATAACTAAGTCAGATGGGATTTAGTAAGTGTCCTGAATGCAATTACAGTGCTCGCAGCTTTAATATTGGATAGTAAAGCGTTCCATAATCGAATGGTAAAGACCAAATAAAAACTTTCCATAATAGATTTCCGAAAATGAGGTATAATTAGGCTCTGATTTCTCTGAGATGTTGTAAATTCGAAAAATACTCTCAAATAATCGAGTTTACCCGTCTTTATATAAAAAATATTAACGCTCTGTGGTTTATATAATCGTTCAACAAGCAACTCATGTAGAATCGTAAAAAGAAAAGTTTTCTAAAAAAATTCTCATTCCATCTTTTGTAAAACATTTGTCACCAATATTTACATAAAGTTCCACAGACAAATGATTACTCTTGCAATTTATCAATTAAATATAAATAGTTACTTGGGTATGTAAATAACTCTCCAGAATTCTTTATACGAGCATATCGCACCTTTGCAAATATGTACACATGTAAAATAATATAAGTTTTGGTAATGTATCAAAATTATAAGGATTTTTGATATTTTAACTAAAAAGTTCGCAGTGATTGAAGAGGAAACTTTTCGCGGTAATACAACAGAAAATGAAAACTTTACTGCGAAGCTTAGCAAAGGAAAAACTTTTGCTATGGAAGTGAAAAGGAAAAAAAATATGTGAGTAAAGGAATAGTTAAATACTTTTACAAAGCATAAGTTGGAGTTTTTATGTTTAGCGAAAACATTTAAATATGTGGTGATATGCGTGTTTATTGTACCTAGTAAGAAAAGAAAAAAATACACATCAAATAAAAAAATAAAATAAAAAAATTAAAGAATTCTTCAAATAGATTCAAACTACATTTGATTCCATATAATTTTTATTTCCCATTTGACTTCAGCACTAGATTTAATTGTATTTGCATATTCGTTGAATATATGTAGTTTTAACGTATTTTTAAGATATTGTTTATTCTTTATATTTTTTATTTGTTTTATTTTTTTTCTATTTTTATTTATTATATATATATAAAATACCAAGCAATTTTCACACTATTTGATTTGATGTCCTTTATGTTGCGCACATTTATTTGAGTATAAAACGAGACAACGTCAGGATTAGATACATACATACAATTATTAGATCCAAAAGCTTGTGTTGGGAAAATCAAGTTCACGAATGATAAACCAAAATCTTTAACTAAGTCAATTCATAAGAGAGGATTCACTTAGCAGATTACAATTAAAATCTGCAAATTTGCAGTGCTTAACCCGAATCCGCCCATAACTTTTCTTTTTGAATTCCGAAATGAAACTTTCAAGGTACATTTCTGAAGCTCTCAGAAGAACAAAAAGGTGGTTTTCAAATTCCCCCCCCCCCCCCCCCCCCATACGCATGGTGCTGTTACTCTGGGCTATATGGGAATTATAGGAATTATAGGGAATATATGGTGTGGATATGCGAGAAATCGTTTTCTCCAGGATTTCTGGGATTAAATGAATAAAACGCGATTTGCTCTTTTTACTATTTTTTTTTGTATTTAACTTAACTTTATGAAGTTTGGATTTCGATACATAATATTTGTATACCTGTTAACTAGAATTTTTTTTAAAACAATACTTACAAGAACTGTGTTATGAAAAAAATATATTTTTTTTCTTGTGTGTTCTAATTTGAATAAACTTGTATACGTTGTATTTTTTATTGGATTGGTTTAGCAGAAAGTTCCTATGGTTTTACGTGAGCACTTGCTAGTTATAGCTTAAAAGCACGGCACTCTAATGCACGGATTAGTAGACAAGCGACAATCAACGCCCTCAAGAGGCAGAATATATTATATTCTGTTTCAAGAGTACCAGTTTATGTCAGTGCATGCTTGACATTGGACTTACTGGTCGAAGCGAGACTTATCTAAAATCTCTTCCGATCTGTGGGTCACGGCACCCGGTTGATTTAGCGCAACTCCACGCCGAGAGCCAATCCTCTAAGCATAAAATAATAAGCGACCATCCTTCAAATTCACGGACGCAGTATGCAATTTTGTCAAAAGAACAAACTACTCTGTTTAGAGAAGAATGTTCGCCTAAGTCATGCAGACTCAGACAATCTCTCTCTGCCCGCATATGGGCTACCACAACCACTACGATGCTCCGATAAGGGGGCCTTCCCAATGATGAGGCAAATATTGCTACTAATGCAGCTCTATTTGGGGCTACTCATTCCCGTAGTACCAAGTTAGCCAATGTCGGGCCGCCCATTTGGTATGGCTTTCGTAAAGCATGATCAACGGACCATGAATACTCCCAGTTTCATATCTTCATGCAAGTTATACTTTTTTAAACGGTACTGGTAACTCCGTTCGGGCCTAGATCTTATTTGCAACGTCTAAAAGAATTGTACTTGGCCTATACAGGTAATACAATCCTTATGGGCGTTGTCAGGGGGACCACGTGAAAGTTAAGATGTGCCCAATTCAGTCTGGAGAGGCTTCGAGATTCACCATTTGGATCTTATAGCTGACCATGCATACTAACCATATAAGCACTACTAACATACATACCTGATTTCCGTTTTCTATCAACTTATTCATACTCTCTCTCACTCCTCGCACCACTATGTCTGAGATTTTATTATTCTGACTTACATAAGTACATAACTTCGATTGCATCGTGGGCCATCTGCCTAGCATCTACTACAGTACCCACACAGCCAAAAATCTCAATTTCAATTTCACTAAGGTAAACTTACCTCGCCTTGAGAAGTGCCAATTCGTGTCCATAGCACTCAACTAACTATACCACACAACTGTACGCACTCTCTTGGGAGATGCCAAAGCGATCAACAAAACACCAAAAACACCACAATAAACCAACAAATTTCATCTATCAAGTATGCATGCTTTCCTCTTATACGGCTTTCACCTTGTTCAGCATTGCTCTTCACAGACTACTTTCCCCCCCGGATTGGTTTAGCAGTATGATATTGCTTGAAACAGCTTAAGCAAAGTCCAATGTCACATTTCGAGCATTCCATTCGTTCAACCGATTTGCACAATTCGCCGGCACAGCGACGTCTTTTATGGCATTGGATTGGAAAATGGTGCATTCCATCGAATCGGAGAATTCCAGCTAATGATTTAAGCTATTTTCGCTTTCGTTTGGGGTCGGAGTGCTTTGGACTTTCTCCATAATGTTTACAATAGTAAACAGCAATTTGCGACGAAACTCTAATTAAGGCATTTCAGGATGAGCCGTACGGTGAAGAAGCCATGCATTCTGAATGCATGAATCAATCAACTATGTGAAAATTGAACTCCACCATTTTTTCCCTCGGATCGCAATAAGATACAGGCTGATGTTTTGGTCCACCTGATCGACCCAGCACATGTTCTTATTATATTCGGCGATTACTTAAGGGCGCAACCCTTGCATTCGTTTAGATTGCTCTCTTGAATAACGCTGAATACTCGAAACTGGATTAACGCCAAACGCAGTCGAGGCAATATTAACAATATTTCCAAGACGTCAGGATGATTCCATTTTTTTTTTTTTTTTTTAGATTTGCTGGATGTCATGTAGCCGCGATTCTGCTTTTGCATGCTCTTTTTGGCCATAATAGGACAATTTTTCGGGATTCGATTTTCACGAATTGTACCTATGCCATTGTAACCGCGTGATTTCAAATAAAATAGTAGCGACAGTCCAGTGAACAGATTATCAAAGTAAAAAGAGAGCGGAAGCTCCTGCATCTCAGGTGGGAAATCATCAATCATATTGATGAGAGGAGCTGCACATTTCCCAAACCGTTGCTCATATGTAGTCTCTGTTCCAGGAGTTTTTCCTTGATAATCCTCAAAATTTACTAGATAGTCATCAGGAGTACATAGTAACCAAACGTTGTACCTGAAACGCAAAGACTTGCTTCTAATAAATTGTTTGCAACCATGGCGCTCGAAATATCCTATCATACTCTCATCATACGATAGGTTTTGCTCCGGGTGGAAATGTTTTATAATATAAACCTTTAGGTGATCTGTAATTTGTCGCAAGTTCCACATTTTGTTTTGTAATGTAGCGGTAATTGAACACTACAGCTATATTACTGCATTTTAGGTAGGTTAGTGTAGCGGTATGTTAAAATGACAAGATATGTGAGCTTGTGTTTACTGTTACTTTATTAACCAAAAATTACTTATTTTACGTTAGTCTGAATTCTGTTGTAATTTTTTCACTTTAAATGTACTTAATTAATTTAATTAATTATCTGTAGGCATGTATTCTTGAGGTGTCGTAACGTGACACGTGCTCAATTTTATACCTCAGATTTTCACCAATTTCACTTTTATTATAATTAATTTCACTGTTTCTTACTTACTATAATTCACGTGTAGCTTAATATTAACTAATCTACGTTGTTTTTTCACATGAAGCATTAATTATGCGTGGCTTGCATGAAGTCAATGCTATGTGAAAAAACTAAATTAAAATGTCCACCACCAAATGTTTTAAGAATATATAAAACAAATACTTATCCTAAAACGTGCACCACCAAATTCAAGTCACACCAACTTATTAATTTGTTATTACAATCTTTATAGCATGTGAATGCTGTACCTTGCTTGGCACGTTGATTTATGCTATATGATTGTATTGAAGATTATTAATTTTTGCACTTTTTGATTTTTGAAAACACCACTGGATCTATGCGAAGTTGCATGTACGATCGCTGTCAAACTAATGAGAGTTTAGTTAGGGAGCACCTCTTTTTTATAATGTCCGAGCCGCCATTTTCGGACAAGTTCCACATGAAAAAATGCAAATTTCATATATTTTTTGCACATTATAAGTCCATGCTGTAATGTCAAAATATTCCAAATTATGTGAGTTAATTTATTTTTAATTATCCATAATTTTTCCTCATTCATTTATTGAAATATTTCAATTTTTCTAAAACTTATCAATATGGCCGCTCCCATCATACTATGTTAATTTCCGGTGTGGAACATAAATTCTCTCACGAATTTTCTTCTGTCTCGTTTCCACATCGTTCTCTTTCCCACTTATTATGGGAATTGGAATTACTTTTTTTTATAAATATTTCCTTACCTGGGCAATATCGCGTTTTTTAATTATTGCCAACAGGTAGAGCGCGGCCAACTTCATAAAAGTGATTATTTACTTCGTCGCGGTGACAGTTGGTTTCGCGGATTTTATTGTGAAAAGTGCAGTGCTTTGTGTTAGGTTTTCTTCAATAATAAATGGATTAATTCTTGAGGTAAGTGTTTAAATATATTCTTTAAGTATTAATTAGTGATTTTCCTGTGCATAATTTGCAAGAATCATGCAAATTATGCGCAAATTTTGTGTTGAAAAAGTGATTAATGAAGTGTCAACAATGGCTACAATTGTTGATTTTTCATTAATAATAGTATGTTTAGCTTCTGCGAGTTTATGTTATTCGCATATTTAAACATAATTGCATGTTTCGCAATAGTTTATTATGCCAGTAACATGAATTTCGCTGAAAAGTAGCAATGTTTATGTTTTCATGTAGTGTTGTTGTTGTACTGCCAAGAAATTTGTTTCTTGGCAGTATGCATGTATGTACTTAAATTTTTTTATTGTGCTGCTTAATAGTTAATCCAATTGATTCTATTAAACTGATATATATCTTTTTTTTCTCATTTCAGATACTTTTTGAAGATACAGGAGGCAAGTGATGACTGGACACAGGATCTTGGAATTCTAGGGAAGTATTAAATATTTTATATATTGTATTCTAATTATTTTTTATTTATTTTCAGCTGTGTTCAACACCATTGTTCACCGTTTTGTTGGAATACTCGAAGTGAAGATATTTATGAATCTCCAAAAAGCGATTGCGGCGCATAGCTTTCGCGATACAATCATTCCGGATATCGTTATCAGTGCTCCAATATGAACGCATACTGGTAAGAGTGTTATAGCCACTTATTATCAGAATGCCGATAATACAACGGATCTCCAGAGCAGTAATGTTTGCGTTTGGCTTGACGAGAAATATAGCGTATTTCTCAGACTCCTCGCAAATGTGCCGCACTGGGTCATTATCAAAAAATTTTTCAAATTGTTCATGTGGATGCAGATCTTTGCAATCTTCATTGCTCGGTGGTGGAAAAATTGGGATCATGGCTGCAGCTGTATCCTTCCTCCATTTGAAAACGGTGTCTTTAGCGGCTTTTGGAATTGGGCAATTCGTCCTTGATGGCTGAACTGTGTCGAGGATATTGTTGATGGTTGCTGGTATAACTGTTCATCAAAACCTTGTTCGTACGCATTCTTCCATAAATACAACGAATTACGGAAAAGTTTCTACAATAGTGGTTCACTCATTGCTAACGAGTCCACCAAATCGCTATTTTCATCGTCTACTGTCGCTAAACGTCGTCAAATAGTAACAATTTCGCAGTTACCTTTCAATTGCTTATTGCAAACATTGTCCCCAATTCCAGCCGAATCTTCGTCAGCATCGTCTTCCCCGTTTAAAGTACCTGCTTCAAGCTCAGGAGGCTGTATTGTATGTATATTTTGGAAAGTTCCTCCTCGTCCGACAGATAGTCGAGTGCCTCAACTAATGTCCATTTTCTGTGGTTGAAAAAAATACACAACAAAAAAAAGAGAAAGTTGTGATTAAGCGACCTTCAATGAACGGCAAAATCCTATTATACATTTTTCTATTCAAAAAAACCAAATTACATGTAATACTGATGAAACCTACGAATGCGCCCAGTGTGACGATATGGTCAAACCTAAAATAAAAGTAGGAATTTCTTAATCAAATTTTCGATTTTTATAAAACTTTATTTACTAAATTAAAATTTAATATTCTTAGAATATGTTGTCACATTTTTACAGAGAAATAAGCTCAATTAAATAAAATAGCTGCATACTTACTTCTTCATATCCACTAATTTTGCCATTTTTCTCACTTTTAATTTTTATTCACTTTTACTAATGTTGTCGTTGCAATAGCTCGCCTTGAAATAATATTCCGCATAATTCATTCAGCAGGTAATGGTCCTCGAAATGCAAAACCTGTTTGTGCATCTGAATCAAACCGATTTTAAAAGCAGTGGAATTTTTTTAATTACCTTGTATCTGGCGTAACCATATGTACTATGTTTCCATGAGCCAGAATTGAGTTAGGATTGAGTTAGCGTTAAGTTTTGCTGGTTGAGTTAACTCGATGCTGTTTCCATGAACGGCTTGAATTGAGTTCACATAAAATATATTTCATACAAAGTTTCTGGATTTTTATTGAATAAGCCACCCATCCGCACTACTCTAACTAATACTTACACAAAACCCAACTCAACCCGACTGGTTTCGTGGACTTAATATGGATTGAACGAAACTCAACTCAATTCTCGTTTACATGAGCTCTAATTCGGATCCAATTCGGATTGAACTCTGCATGGAAACATAGTAATGGTCACATTTGACGGATTCGGGTTAAAGCTGAATACGATGGAAGAAGATACTATGTCAGAAATATTCACAAGACTGCCTTAAAAATTAGATGCATAACTTGATGGTGAACGGCCAGCTTCGGCTTACATGTATGTATGTTAAAATAGGAAATATGAAGCATATGTAGCAATGGCCAGTTTATGTTTACAGGACACCATTATTTGATGTAATCTAAAATTGTTAGATTTTATGAGATCAATGAATATTTCTATTTTATGGTTTCTTGAATTGCTTCCTTCAAATATTAAAAAGACCCGAAATAATATTCCATGAAAACATAAAAACAAATGTTCGAATTTTTTTAACTCAACAATGAAACTCAAAGAGATTTACAACTCATTGTCAGCCCTACTCGTTGGCTTATTATGAAAACGTATTAAATGAAGAAATGGGAAAAAGTCATAACAAAGAACTTTACTGCGCTAATAAAAGACCAACAAAGACATCCCAGAAAGCTTCAAGTAATTTTCATTATTTTATTTCATCATAAACGGACCATTGACCAAAACTACTCTATAGGGAGTAAATTTTCTTAAACACAAGCCGAACTGGAACAAAAAGAAAATTGCAACATGTGTAAGTTTTACTGTCTTTTCATCTATTCACGTTTGCTCGAGGAGAATTTTCTTATGGCAAACTTGCAAGGACTGGGGATGAAACAGCTGAAACACTTCTTTGAATTGCTCCCACTTTGTGCAAATATTGTCGAAATGTGTGAGCTTTTATTGGCCATCTTAGAGAGAGTTTAGTTCGAATCACAAGAAAATTCAACGAAAAAGCAAGCTGTGTTGCTTCTCCATTGGAATTGTATAAAAAACGAACGAAGATCTTCGTAGCCGGAAATTACTTAAATTAGTTGGTGCTATTGAGCGTAACGTTACTTAATATTATCGGTAACTGTTATTATGGAAATATAAACTTTTAAAGTTTTATTGTTAGGGTTTTGCATAGATTAAAATGAATCGGTTGTCTAGCTTAGTTTTGAGTTTTGAAATAAAAACAAAGGTAAAGTCACATAATAAACAGAATAATCTTTCACAGTTGATTTCTGTTTCAATACTCTTGCGAACGTTTGCTTTGTGGTGTGTCTTATTTAAGTTAGAGAAAAAAAATATAATTAGGAAGTTTTATTTGTTGTTCATTGATATTGATAATTTATTTATTTTATTTATTTATTTATTTAATAAGCAATTAACAAGTGTAGTAAACAGAGAATAACTCCAATAATATACTACCTTATATTTAAACTATTAGGCTACAAAAGAAAGTTTGGAGACGACAGAATCATATAACAAAAGAGCTAAAACTAAGGCTATATAACGAAAAGTATACAAAACTAAAAAAATAATAATAACAATGGAAATTATTTGGAAATTTAAGTAAGTGGAGGAAAGAAATTCGGAATAAAGAAATTACAAAAATAACAAAATGAAATACCTTAAGCAATAATAATCAAAACTACTAAAAAATAAAATTATAACAATGGAGAGCATGAAAAGAAAAGCAAAAATATAAAAAATAAATAAAAAATAAAAAATAAAAGAGACAAAAAGACAACTGAGCAAAACAGAATTATCCATCAAAAGGATTGGGATACGAGCAAAGCAAAGGCAGTAGCGGAGGACGGAAATTCAATTCAATCGCATAATGGGAACTTATAGCAATTAATGACTGATCTCAAGCCGGACAAGCTTTCTAAATGTCAATAGACTAGTACCAAGAATATCAATATTATTGAATTTAGTATTGTAAGACTTTTGAATTCTAAAGCAGGGCGATTTTTCTTTCAAATTAGTTCTGCATGTCGGAAGCCTGAAGAGTGGCTGATATCTTGAATTGCGAGAAGGAACATTAAAGTTTATACTAGAAAGTAGTGAGTTGCAAGTTATAGTACTATTCAGTATTTTATGTAAGAAGGTCATGTCCAAAAAGATTCTGCGTTTTTCCAGTGATAACAAGTTGAATTTCACAAGTTTATCATTATATTCAAGAACGGAATTTTCTAATTTAAATAATAATAATCTGGTAAATCTACGCTGAACAGTTTCTATTTGGAAACTGTAGGAAGGATAAAATGGATTCCAGACTTGACTAGCATATTCAAGGGTGTTTCTAACTAGAGAATTGTAGAGAGTAATATAGGAGGATGGTGATTTGAATGATTGACACGTACGGAATATGAAGCCCATAAGACGAAAGGACCTAGAGGTGATGTAATTTATGTGTGCAGAAAAAAGAAGCTTGCGATCAAATATTACTCCCAAATCTTTGATCTCCTCTACCCTAGGGATAGATGTATTGTGAATTTGGTAGTCAAAGCTAATAATATCATGTTTACGATGAAAAGAGATACATTGGCATTTGCGAACATTTATTTCAATGCAATTATCGCGACACCATTTCTCCATTTGGAGGAAGTCTTTTTGTAGGGAGCCACAGTCAGTAACATTATTGATGATTCTGAAGATCTTCGTATCGTCTCCAAATATTAAGCAGCTGGATGAAATTAAGGATGGTAGGTCATTTATGTAGATTAAAAATATCAGGGGTCCAAGTATTGTACCCTGGGGGACACCTGATATTTGTTTCAAAGGAGAAGATTGTTGTCCATTAAAGACAACGATACTATCCCTGTTTTGCAAGTAAGATGAAAATAGCGAGATAGTGTTCGTGTGAAAACCGATCTGAGCCATTCTCAAAAGACATAGTTTGTGATTAATTTTATCAAAAGCCTTGATAAAATCAGTCTGAATGGAATCAATTTGTTTGTTATCATCAGGGGATGAGACTATAAAGTCAGTAAAGAGGGCCAGGTTGGTTACTGTAGAACGTCCTGGTAAGAAACCATGCTGCTGTTCTGATATGAAAGGTTTAATCTGTGGTAGTAGCTGATTGTAGAGCACTTTTTCAAATATAAGCGCAAGTGCGTTGGAGATTGATATAGGACGATAGTTAATGACTAGTTTTCGGTCAACGGATTTAAATGTAGGCAAGACATTACATTTTTTCAACATTTCTGGATATGTATTCCTATTAATAGCAATTTCAAATAGTTTGCTAAGTGGACCGGCAAGGCTGGATGCGCATTTTTTGTACACTATACTAGGAATACCATCAGGTCCAGGATTTTTATTGCAGTCAAGTGAGTTTAAGATACTTAGGACAGATTCAGATGAGATAGCTGTTAATTTAATATGAGAATAGTGAGAATTCCGAAGAGGAGTGAAAGTGTCGGGTTGTGTGGTAGAAAAAACGGAAGTGAAATGATTGGAAAACATATCACATATACGCAAAGGACAAGACGAGGTTTCATCATTAAACGCTAGTTCTTTAGGGTATATATTAGATCCTTTCAAATTCTTGCTGAAAGACCAGAAAGTCTTTAGGTTTTCATTGAGTGAACGCTCAGTTCTTTCGACGTATCTCGTATAACATTCCGATGTAAGAGATTTAGATATTCTTCTAAAGTAGGAAAAAGTTTTGTAAAATTCAGGGTGTGGATTAGATTTGTATAGGCGTCTAAACTTCTCTTTTTCCTGCAGGTCTTTAATGAGTTGAGGACTGTACCAATTTGGGAAGTGATTACGTTTGCGAAATGACGGTATGTGCAAGTGTATCCCTTGTTTAATAATGTCATGGAATTTCTCAAAAGACTTGTTATGGTCATCTAAAATGATTTGGGAAAAGTCAAAACTACTGATGAATTCATTAAAATTATCATAGTTACCTTTTTGGAAATTTTTTGTTTTGACAGATATATCTCGAGCACATATAAGATTCGCGAGATACAGGCTTATATCTAGAGGAGGATGGTGAGTGTCAATCACAGAGAGTGGTCTAAGGGACCACATTGGAACAATAAATATTTGTCCAAAAAAGATCAAGAAGCCTGCCATTAGAGTTGAATATCTTGTTAAATTGTTTCATATTACACAATTCCATATTGTTTAATAGAGACTGAGAAGTATTACTGAATGAGTCAAGGGGGCGCATACAGTCATTAATCGTGTCTGGGATCCAATTTAAGTATGGTAGATTAAAGTCTCCTATGAAAATAACCTTAGAATTAACAGGCAACTGCAAAATTTGCTCACTCACACTAGTGAAGATAACGTTGAATGTCTCATATGTAGATTGGGGAGGGATGTAAACACAGCATATATAGAGACTACAAATCTTTTCTTTTAAAGCCACCCATAGTACTTCATGATCACTCTCAAAAATTCAATCCTATGAGAGTTAAAATCACGTCTAACTGCTATGAGACACCCACCGCCATCCTTTTTCCTGGAGAGTTCCAAGTTCCTATCTCTTCTGTAAATTACGTACCTATCATCAAGTAATTCACCACTATATATACCAGCATGCAGAAATGTTTCAGTAAGGCATATTATGTCATAATTATTAGAAATCGTAGTCAAACGAACTTGTTCTAGCTTAGTACGTAGTCCCATGACATTCTGGTAGTATATATTAATGAACATTAGCTACAAAAGAGAGAATGGACTTGTTAGGGAGCTTGTAGCCTGCTTTTGACGAGATCGAGACATTTATCATTTACTATAGCAAAGGGTTTAGAGTTTTCATCCTTTTTCAAGTATATTTTGGAGTTCTTAATCCAGATAAACCTAAATCCACTTTCACCCTTAAATTGCTTTGCCTTGAAGAATAATGCTTTCTTCTCTTTAGATAGAAACTCATTAATATATATTATGTTTTTCTCAGTGTAACCAAGAGCATCAGTTGTCAATTTGTTGGCTACCTTATTAGCCGCTAATATACGATCTCTAACCAATTGAGAGGAATATTTAACAATGATAGGGTTAGAGCTATTGTTAGATCTACCTTTTCTACGATAAGCTTTAAGTACATTACTATCATCACTAGGTAAGTTAAATAATAAATGTATCTTACGTACAATAGCAAGGGGATTATCATCAGAGTGCTGGGGAATGTTCTTTATCTCCAAAAAGTTAGACAAAGATCGTTCTTCGAGTACTTGTAGGCGTTCCCCCATAGATGAGATGTCCTTATTTAGTTTAATCTTTTCTAATTCAAGGCTCTTTATTTTCTTTTTATGGTCCTCAACAACATTAAGACTCTACGAAAAGAATAATTAAGTGATTATATTTATCAATGAGTTGCTCACATACACCCCCGATTTGTAAAAATCCGATCAAGAAATTCAACCCAAAATTCAATTCAATTTCAATTCATTTATTTATTTCAAAAGAAATTAACAACAAAATTCCATATTTCATATAAGGGGTGTTTTTTTTTCGTTATAGAACTTTCGATGGGTAACAATGTCACTTTTGTCATACTATTGATGACAGTTCTCCTTAGCATTTGTGGTCAATAAGGATTCTCAAATAAATAATGGAACGCTTTACAGTCAAACAACGCTTACAGATTGTGGGAATTTACTTTAAAAATCAGTGCCCGGTTTGAAAATATTATAGAGTTATTTAATAATTTCTTAGAAGTATTGCAAATCGAAGACATGTTGACTATTTGATAGGAACTTTTTATATGGTTCTACATCGTGAGTGAGACGTGGAGGACGTGAGGTCCCACGGTACAAAGAATACAAGAATACACATCAGCAGTAATGTATCAAAATTTGCATGAGATTACCTTGTATTTTCTGTAACGTGGTGAAGTCCCAAGATATACGAACCATGTTACGCCATTAGTGACAAATTATCGTGTAAATGTATACATACATACACGGGACTGAGAACAAAATACTCTCTCTCCTCTCTCTGTTTTACTTATAAAAATGTATATACATTAGTCATAGAACTACGTCACAGTTTATCAGCTGCAATATTTCAAAGTTTTAATTGGAATAGCTTGTCTTCTATATACCTTGGTGAAGTCCTACCTGTCAGCCGAAACTGATAGCTCATCCACGGTGCTTTTTGGTGCAGGCAGGCACGTTAGCATACCTCGGCTAATGGCAAAGAGTGTAGGGTGAGTAAAAGAATTGACCTGCATCACCGCGTACCATAGACAAAAATTTATTCGTGTCTAGGAGGAAAAAAACCAAAGGAAGAAAATACATACTAAGTCCTGAACAGGCCTTACCCCAACAAACATTGACTGGTCAATAGTACATACAATAGGCCGTCCTTTGTACTGAAATTGAAAAGTGGTCAAACTCAAAATTTGGTTAAATTGGACATCTTTTTGACGTCGACCTGTCGACAATGTACCACCTGAAACACGTCTTCAGATGGAAATAAAGTCGTCATATTAGCCACCAAAATAACCTCCAAAATTAAACTGAATGACTACATTTTGGTTGCCCAGAAGACGTCATTATAACACCTGAAACACGTCTTTAGACGGAAATAAAGTCGTCATATTAGCCACCAATTATTAATACAAAATGACGTCTAGTTTAAGGCCGTTGGCACATCGAAACACGAAAACGCCCAATAAAAAAACTCGCTTTTCCACCCTGGAATGACGAATATTTCCAATAGAACTTAAACTAAAAGGTAGGAAAATTCTTATTTTTTATTATTCGGAAGAAATTATTAATTTTTTTACGTTGTGTATCGAGAAAAGCATTTTTCAATGTTTTCGTTCAATTTTCGCTCACAAAAATATTGAGATGAACTTCTCTCGAGAAACATGTAAGAAAATCAATAATTTCTTGCGAAAAATTAAAGGATAAGAAATTTTCCACCTTTTTTGTATAAGTTTCATTGAAAATATACGTTGGTGCAGGGTGGAAAAGTGAGTGTTTCCATTCAGCGTTTTCGTCCTTCAATGTACCAACTACAAATATGAGTTTCCAGGACACACCGATGTACGAATTTTCGAATGGAGTTTAATAAATACATAGAGCAAAAATTTGGAAATACGTATAAAATTTTATTTCTGTAGGTATATTATAATATATTGAATTATGAAAAAGATGTTTGCTTCGCCATTTTATTTAGAATCCGTTCATGCGAATGTTTCAGCCACGTTTTTATGTGCTCGTTGATGTCCGTCTGAGTAGCTTCGGAATTATTTTTATTGATGGACTCATAAATCGAATCCAAAATATTTACATACTCTGCGAACTTCAATTTCTTTTGCAGTCCCATCCACGAGAATTCCTCCAGTACCTCGTCAGTTGCTAGCTGCTTCATGCATTTTCTAACGGAGCATCCGACCCCCTTGCCCCGGATTTGCCTAAGTTTCTCCACCTTTTAAAGTGAATTAAAGTGTATTTCATAATTTTGAAATTTTTATTTTATCTTACCAATTGTTGTTTCCTAACTCCATCCATTAAGTCTGTCTCCAATTGCTGCCCGTACTGCTGCTTGAACAAGACTAATAAAAGTTTTGAATGCCCGCCCTTCCACGAAGCTACGAAAAATTGAAAAATGACTTGAAAATGACGACAAGCAGTGCCACGTCCAACTGCAGTCATCAAATGACACGAAATAGACAGCAGGTGTCTATGTAATAGCAAAAACTTCGTATTGTCCCCCTTCTTGTGCAAGTCTGACTTTTGAAGTGGTTTTTCGCTATTTGTGGAACTGTTTGTCGGACAGAAAAAATGATTATAAACCAATTTTATAGAATTTAATATGCTGAAGAAGTTTTTAGTACAATAAAAATGTCTAAGGCTGATCGTTTTCACAGTATCCGTAAAAAACCCAAGTTTTTATATGGCAACACCAAGAAGGGGTAGCCTGATTTAGTCCATTTTTGACATTCATTTTGATAGTACAATGAAAACACCATGTACCAAATTTTAGCTCTGTACGTCAAGGCGTTTTCAGGCAGTGTCCAAATATATGGTGGAAAACGTAATTTTTGTATGGCAGCCCCACGAAGGAGTTGCCCAATTTGTCTCATTTTCGAACTTAAATTTATGTATTTTTTTTAAAAGTTCGTATACAAAATTGCAGCTTTCTAATAATACGCGTTCTCAAGTTATCGTGCGCATAGACGGACAGACAGACGGACATACAAAAATCAAAATAACTTTTAATTTAAGCGTGGGTGTCCAATCCATTTTGCTCTACCATCATTATTTCGAGGTGTTACAAACGTAATGATAAGCTTAGTATAAACCTATGGGTTTCATCTAGGGTATAAAAAGAAGTTAAAACAATGAAAAAATTTGAAATATTAGGTTCTAGAGAGTTAACTAGAATTTCGTCTAAAAGACGGCAAAACGCTGTTAAATCTAGGGTCTATTTTGAGTCATCAAATGACGTTTTTTCATATATTTCTGTATAACACATGCATGGTCGGTCATTCTGTGATCAAATTCCGATTACATTATTTAAACTTATACCAACTTGAACTCCTGAAAGACGTCATATGTTGACTTCAAAAAGTGCCACTCAAAACGAAGTCTATATTTGATGGTAACTAAACTTGATAAGTCAATAGTAAACGACAACTTGATGAACATGTCCGAGTTTCGTAAAAAAATTACGTCTAAATGACGTCGTAATGAGCAAGGAATTCATAATCTATTTTCAGTTAAAAAATTACGTTCTATAGACCAGACAAGTCTTATACCCTAGACAGACTGTGCCCATAATGACTTAATTTGAAATTAATTCAAGGAAATGAAGAATTGACACACTATGGACGAAAATTATTTCATTTGGAATGTCATTGACAGTTCCTAGATGTGAGTAAAGATCAAAGCAGGGTTCAATAATTTAATTAAATGCTATCAAGAAATTTTGCGAGTATTTACTGTAGTTGCAAAGCATTTAGTAGAAGACGATTTTTGTTATTGAAACAGAACAAAAAGAGAAAAAAGCGGCAAAGAAATTTCTTTCATGATCAGCTGATGGTTGTCACTGCTAAACTTATTGGAAAAACTTTCCACTTTCCAATAAATTCAGCTCATTTTAATGACGGCAGATGGCACTTTTAATGCAATTTCACTAAATGGAGTAAAATTTGGTTCATTTGAAAATGAAGCAAAATGTTGCAATTGGATCCTTGATGGACTTCATTTGTGTGACACACTGCACATTTGACATCATTTAATTAAAAATTAAGTCATAATGGAGACAGTCTGTCTAGGGTATTAAAATGTTTGTTGGGTACGCATCACTTACCCAAAGACGTCGATTAGGATCAGTTAGTGTTGACCCTTTAATGCCTTTCCCCGGCCATCCTTCGCATCGTCGGCATATTATTGCGATGCCCCTATTAACAACCTGAAATTTAACGGAGGAGCGGACCTATTCGACCGTTGTCAATGAAGGACTCCGGAAAAGTGTGGGGAAAATAGAAACATATTATATTATTTTTACGTTATAAAAATCATTCATTTAATTAAAGTATGAACAATACAACATACTCAGCAATATCTTTAGGCAAAAATAGTATACACTATGAAATTCGCAGAATGTAAGTATATGAGACATTACAGGAGGATATTCTCCGGCAATTATTAAAAAAACGATACTCTAGGCAAAATAATTAAAACTATGAAATTCATTGTAGGCAATTTTGTAATATGATATGAGAACTATGTTCTTCGGCAAATATTTATAAAAAAAACTACAAAATTTTGTGATACTTCATACAAAATTTACTTGGCTGAATAAACAGCACAAAAACAACCTTATTGCTACTGTACTTAACTAACATTGAAGAAATAAAGTGACTAACTGGATGTCACTAATGTCTGCTTTTGTCGCAACTGTGAGGATAAATGGGACTAGATTCCACCATGTGCCGATAGAACGTAAAATTTTAAAAGGTTATGTGACTGGATGTCACCATATCCTGGTCAAATATAAAATAGTACCTGGATGTTACAGACCTTCGCTCTGGCTTTATAACTCAGATTAAGCATGGGACTGGATGTCCCCATGTGCCTTGAAATTTGAAGTACTTTTTGGATAAGACGACAAAATATACATGGGTGTGCGAGTGGATGTGACCAATACTATCGGCTTTCTGATCCTCCCCTTTCTCAATAAAACTTCGTTTTTTCCAACAAACTTCCGTAAATTTCTTTCCTTTTTTAAAAGACAAAAAAAAACCTACCGCTCGACAAAAAAAAAACAGTACGCTGAAGTCAAAAGTCAGGACTCAATAACAAAACAAAAATGGCCGCTATTCCTATTTCCAGCGTTTTCCTGCCCAGTCCACTTTCAATATTCCTTTTTGCGTCAGATTTTTCCACTAACATCTGCTTTGTATACTTCGGATGACAGACTGACATCTGTGGTGCAGCTAAATATGTTTTCGCGCGAAAATAAGACTTTGTTCGCATGTCTAATTATGTGTTTGATGTTTTGTTAGAAACAAATAGTCCTTTTATTAAGAAAAATTACAGGATTATGACAAACGCCATTTCACCAGGCGAACGACTCGCTACAACATTCAGATTTCTAACCACAGATAATAGTTTCTCTTTGGAAAAAAAAACTTCTCAAATTAATGAATTTAGGAAGTAATCATGTTGAGGAACTGCTCCTAGAGTACTCTAGCTCTACTGAATTATTTACTAGTGATATATCTAGACAAGTAAACTCACTTCAACTTTTAACGCATATGTAATATTATCGTATTATCGGTTCGTCAGAATTTTAGTACAATAAAAACGTCTAGAAATGATCGTTTTCACAGAATAACTAAAAAACCAAAATTTATATATCGCAACACCACAAGGGGTTGCCTGTTTTAGCCCATTTGTGAAACTTTATATGCTATTGGTATGAAAAGGCTATGTACAACATTTCAACTCTAGACGCGTTCTCAGGCAGTGGCCAAATATATAGTGAAAAACGGAATTTTTGTATGGTATTAATACGAAGGAGTTGCTAGATTTGACCCATTTTCGAACTTAATTTTTTTTTTAAACTCGTGTGAAAAATTTCAGCTCTTTAACAGAACGCGTTCTCGAGCTATTGTGCGGACGAACATGCAAACATCAAAATAACTTTTAATTTTATGAATATGTGTTCAATTCATTTTGCTCTACTAGCAACATTTCTGTGTATTACATACAGAATGAGAAACTTAGTGAACCCTGTGATTTCATCTATGGTATAAAAATGAATGAGACAGCAAGTTTTTGTTTCAACGGTTCATAGAGCAAATGAAACTATCAATTCACTGCATGACAATTTTCTAGAAATAGTTTTGTTAAATGTCTTCTACGATCATACGATTGGACTATTTCCTGCGAGGCTAAGTTAAGTCCATATTTTATGGTAATAAACTAACAACTCTTGAAGTATTTGAAGTGAACATAACACGAAACCATTTGGGAAATATCGCCGAATTTGTTTGAATAAGTGGCCAAAATTCGACCAACAAAATGCGTCACGTAACTGCTAGTCGGCGGCCTTATTTGTGGGATATCATTTTCCAAAAATAAATGTATTATTTCATTCATACTAAAAATATTTGATTGGTTTATTTAAATTTAAAGTTGTATCCTGCTTAAAAAAACACCCTTTATATGCTCATTCCAATTTGATTTATATCAGCGGTAAGAAAATCAAATTAAACGAAACGACAAAAAAAATTGCTAAGTCAAATTTATAAGATCTTACAGTGTGTTTAAACATATTTGGAAAAGTTTTAAAGCATTGTTAATCTAAATAATGAAAACTTAAAATAAACTTAGTCACGATAGTATTCATAAGTATTCTGAATATTAGCAAACAAACAAAGAATTGCATGCCAATACCTGTATATACCGACCTAAAGAAAAAATGCACCTGAGGTCTAAATCGTTACACCTCCGTAGTGAAACGAGCCAGCCCGCAACAACTTAACATGGGCAGTGCACTATATTGGCCCATACAAATTACCTTTAAGCTGAAAAATTATTAATGCGCTTAAAATATTTGAAATTCAACATTCATTATAAATTTACGATAAAATTAAGAAACAAGAAATTTTTAATTAGGCAAAAAGAATTTACAAACAATTTTATACGAAACGGTAACACTTCTAAGTGCAGTTCTGGGTTAGGCTATCGTTGCTATGTCAATTATTTTTACTATGCGCCATTGAATATCGCTCTTTGGTGCCATGCACAAATCATGCTCTATATACACCATAATCTAACTTGACTCGCTCTATTTTTTAGTTTGGTAGTGCAACGATCAAGCTGGTAATTTATATCCAAGTAATCTATTTCCTAGTGTTCTAAATCAGGTACTTTATTTCGTTCATAATTAAAATAAATTTTGTTATTCTGGGTATCGACTTGATTAAAGACTTTATTTTGAATAGCAACTAGGGTAAAGATTTTTATTGTGCATATCCACCGGAATAAGAAAATTTCTGACAAAAACGCTTTTTTGTTTGCATTCACTGCAATAAAGATTCTTTTGCGGGTATCGACTGCAATAAGAAAATTACTGACAAAAACACTTTAATTTGGGTATCGACTGCAATAAGAAAATTACTAACAAAAACACTTTATTGTGGGTATCGACTGCTATAAGATAATTATTAACACAAAACACTTTATTGTGGGTATCGACCTGTAATAAAGATTCTTTCTGTGGATATCGACTGCAGTAAAGATTCTTATTGCGGGTATCAACCGTTATAAGAAAATTGCTAACACAAAACACTTTATTGTTGCTATCGACTGTATTAAGAAAATTATTGTACTAAAACAAAACACTTTATTGTTGGTATCGACTGTAATAAAGATTCTTTCTGTGGGTATCGACTGCAGTAAGAACTACTAATCTCACTTTGCTCTGGATATCGACTGGAATAAGAAAATTAGTAACAAAAACGCTTCATTGTGGGTATTGACTGTAGAAAAGATTCTTATTGCCGGTATAAACCGTTATAAAAAAATTGCTACACAAAACACTTTATTGTGGGTATCGACTGTAATAAGAAAATTATTGTACTAACACAAAACACTTTATTATTGGTATCGACTGAAATAAAGATTGTTTCTGTGAGAATCGACTGCAATAAGAAAATTATTAACACAAAACACCTGATTGTAGGTATCAACTGTAATAAAGATTCTTTGGGTATCGACTGCAGTATGAATTACTAACCTCACTTTGTTCTGGATATAGACTAAAATAAGAAAATTAGTGACAAACACGCTTCATTCTGGGTATCGACGGTAATAGATACTCTTATTGCGGGTCTCAACCGTAATAAGAAAATTGCTAACACAAAACACTTTATTGTGGGTATCGACTGTAATAAGAAAATTACTAACGGCAACACTTGATTCTTGGTATCGACTGCAACAAGAAAATTACTAACACAAAACACTTTATTGTGGGTATTAACTGTAATAAACATTCTTTCAATGGGTATCGACTGCAGTATGAATTACTAACCTTACTTTGCTCTGGATATAGACTGGAATAAGAAAAGTAGTAACAAACACGCTTCATTGCGGGTATCGACGGTAATAAGAAAATTATTGTACTAACAAAATACATTTTATTGTTGGTATCGACTGTAATAAAGATTCTTTCTGTGGGTATCGACTGCAGTATGAACTACTAACCTCACTTTGTTCCGGATATCGATTGGAATAAAGAATATCCCAATCGCAAACCTCAACAAAATAGAAAGCCAAGTGAATCAACTGCCAAACATTGATTTGGTGAATACAAAGTCAATTGTTACAATATTTTTTCTATAATTTTAATTTGTTATATGTAATTTATTTATAAATTTTATCATTTATTGAATTGCCTATTATTAAAGTCTTATTTATTAAATTTTGAAAATTTAGTTGGAGAGTGAAGTACAAACTTGCACATTAAACCAGTGACATAATTTTTACCACTCTTTATTCATTTATTGCATATTCGCTCTGACTACGGGCAGAAGAATATGTGCAATATTTCACTTCTTGAGCGTAATAAAAGTTACAATTATTAAGCCGCCATAGAATAGGATTTATGTATTTAAATTTAAGTCACAATTATACTGATAATTCATTATTGTTATGCTTCCAAAAATCAAATAGCATTCGTTCTAATAAATGCTGTGTATGTATCTTGGAAATCCTGATACTGCTGGATTTTCTTTGTTTAAATTTTAGTGATCTGCTAAGTGTAACCGCTGGGGAGGAGAGCGACAACGTGTCTTAAAATATAAATTACGAGTACAACGCCACTCGAAACGCGTTCACCTATTCATAGCGCCCGTTGACATTACGTTACGTGTCAATACTTCAAAGTGGACGAGACACGAATCTGTTGCTAGCTTAGTATGTTTTAATATGTATTTTACTTTTGCCTCCATTGAGTTCCCAATAGTATACTAATCGGAGGTATTTTATTATTCTTAAATGTTTGTCTTTAACCCTTAATAGCTTCATAATAGCTGCGTTTTTTTATCTCTCTGATCTGATCAGGTTTAATTTTATGTACGTAAAACAACAAAAATTCGTGATCCATTGTTTTTGTTTTACGTACATTAAATTTATTCGGATCAGATCAGAGAGATAAAAAAAACGCAGCAAATATAAATTATTATTCTCGAGTTTTTGTTTATAGTTCGTAAATCACATAAGGATACTGTGCTTTACCTTCGCATTTAAGTACTTAGAATTACTTTCAAATCTTCTAAGTTAAAAGTTTGATAATAAGATTTAGTTAAAGTTCCAAATTATTATACTCCCTGAGCCATCTAGCCTTCACTAATTATGGAATCAAAGAAAGCAAATTAGATTTTCTTGGTTTCCGATTTAACGTTTTTATACCCTAGATCAGTGCTTCTCAAACGTTTTTTTTCATTCATGACCCCTTTTATGATTGTGACTTTTTTTCGCAACCCAAAACATATAAAAAAAAGATCTATAAATATTTTATGATGATTACTAATTAGATAACAACATAAACAGGGTGTCCCGTAAGTCGACGCTAAGCCGGAATCGGGTGATAGACCAAATCATAATAGTTACTAGAAAAATATAAAAAAAAATCTAAGTCAATTATTTTTTCGAGAAAATGTACACCCTATGATGGTTTTCTTGCTGCTGTTGCTACAAGTCTTTACTTTTTTCAATTTTATTTTTCTTATGTAATCCCGAATAGTGCTTATGTAATCTGTTGCTTTAAATTCTAAGCCAACTGCTCCAGCTTGGAAGAAAATGTCACATTTTGCCGAACCAAGAATAGAAAATTAATATTTCACCCAACTTTAACTGACTATACTAAAAAAAATGTACTACGCCAATTTGCCAAGTAAGTTCAGAGGTTGACGCAATTAATAAGGCTTCTAAAGTGGCATAAGACTTGCTACATTATTTCTTAAATAAATAAAAAGATTACTCTTTTTGGACCTTTTACCGGGTTAAACTTAATTTTGTTCAAGAAAGAATTTTTTGGGATATCTCCGGTATATAGCAAAATCTAAAAAATATTCTAATTTGTTATTTCATCACACAACCCATTAATTTTTGGTGACAAGTTTCAAGTCTTGGTTTGACTCATCAATAGATCCCAAATAGCGAAATTGGGTGATCTGAAAAACAAATGAAAAAAATGAAAAATAGAAGAAAGAAATGAAAAGTTTGAGAAAAATAGAAAAAAAACATTTTTTTATTTATTAAAAATTTTTTTAAAAAATTTAAAGAAACAGATTCATTCGAAGCGAATCGAACCTGTATACGCCACGCAGTGGGCTGAAAAATAAAAAAGAAAAGGAAGAAGAAGAAGAAGCGTTTCGTGTCAGCAGAAAACCTTACACTCATCTGTGCAGCTTGGTTTTCTGCCTGCTGCAGACGCTTGAAAATAGATCAAACTGATCTCTTCTCATATAAACTCAGAATAAATAAAATTAAAAAATAAAATAAATTTTTCCTCATACAATTCACACCCAGAATTTATTCTGAATTTATATGAGAAGAGATCAGTTTGATCTATTTTCAAGCGTCTGCAGCAGGCAGAAAACCAAGCTGCACCGATGAGTGTAAGGTTTTCTGCTGACACGAAACGCTTCTTCGTATACAGGTTCGATTCGCTTCGAATGAATCTGTTTCTTTAAAATTTGTTTAAATTTTTTTAATAAATAAAAAAATTGTTTTTTTCTATTTTTCTCAAACTTTTCATTTCTTTCTTCTTTTTTTCATTTTTTTCATTTGTTTTTCAAAACACCCAACATCGCTATTTGGGATCTGCTGACGAGTCAAACCAAGACTTGAAACTTGTCACCAAAAATTAATGGGTTGTGTGATGAAATAACAAATTAGAACATTTTTTAGCTTTTGCTATATACCGGAGAATCCCAAAAAATTCTGTCTTGAACAAAATTATTTCTTAGATCACGAAAAAAAAAATTATTCTTCAAGAAACACAGTTTCGAAAAATAGCTTTTTACCTACTAAAAATAATTCTAATGTACCCAAACCTTGCCGTAACCGTAACTTTAAGATTTTAGTTTAAGTGAAATGGAGAGTCATTACATGAAGTGTGAGTGAGACAGATAGTGACGCTTTTAAGTTAGAGATGCTAGCTTTTGTTAAAAGAAAAATTTTCCTTACGTTTAAAATTAAACACCAATTATTTGCATGCTAAGATTTATTATTTACAAAAAATGTTCAAACTGCCTTCCTTCAGCTTCAATACAAGTTCGATATCTTCTGAAAAAAGATCGTGTTATCAGACGGGAAAATCTTCCATTGTTGACAAATTAAACTAAATACTTCTGGTGCTACTGTTTTTGTAAAATTCAGTGAGCTACTTTTAGGCACTCCTGTGCTTTCCTAGATTGCATGTACCGAAGCACTTGGGTCTTCTTCAACTGCTTAAGTATTACGTCCTCGTAAGGTAAGGAACTTCTTCCTTCACCATATACTTGGTTTGGAAGTCCGCCCTCTGTGGAGAGTAGATGGTGCACATTTGTAAAAACTCGGTGATTTGACTCGCTAGTGTCACTATCTGTTTCACTCACACTTCATGTAATGACTCTTCGTCTCACGCAAACTAAAATCTTAAAGTTACGGTCTTACTGCAAGCTTTGGGTAAACTAATATCATTTTTAGTAGGTAAACAGATATTTTTCGAAACTGGGTTTCTTGAAGAATAAATGTTTTTTTCCTGATCTAAGGAATAATGTAGCAAGTCTTATACCATTTTAGAATCCTTATTAATTGCGTCAACCTTTAAAGTTACTCGTAAAACTGGCGTAGTACAATTGTTTTCGTATAGTCAGTTAAAGTTGGGTGAAATATTAATTTTCTATTCTTGGTTCGGCAAAATGTGACATTTTCTTCCAAGCTGGAGCAGTTGGCTTAGAATTTAGAGCAACAGATTACATAAACACTATTCGGGATTACATAAGAAAAATTCCCGAAAAAATGAAATGCCTATAATTTAAAAAATAAATGACTTAGATTTTTTGTTACATTTTTCTGGTAACTATTAACTATTAGACACATTAATAGCAGAATTTGTTTAAAAACATACAAAAATATAAAATTAAAAATTGCACAAAAAATTGTAAAATTGTATTAATTAAACGCCCCAAGATAAAGTTAAGCGACCCCCTTTGGGTTCTCAATGTATAGTTTAAGAAGCACTTTCCTACGACATACTAGTGCACATAGTGCTGGTATGGTAGAGTAAAATGGTTCGATTCTTGCATGTCCGTTTGTCAGTCCGTCTGTCCGTTTGTCCATCTGCACATCTATCCAACTGCCTGTTCTCACGATACCTCACGTACACTTAAAGGGCTGAACTTTGTACAAGACGTTTTCATAAATATAGTAAATACAGTTTCAAAAACGGACTGATTCGGGGAAACCTTATACGAATAAACAATAAAATATAAAAGTGGCGTATTTTTCGAATGGGTGTACATCGGCCAAGTTTCCTTGGGAAAATAAGGAACAACATCTGAAATTTTGTACACGGAGTTTTTATAAAAAATTGTAAATAAAACTTCAAATATGAATTAACTCGGAGAGCCCCATATTGGTGTTGCCATACGAAAATTGAGGTTTAGATGTTTTATATTATATGGAAAAGATCTTCAAAATATGAGATCTTATGAAATTGGTTATAATAATTTTTACTGTTAGACGAACAGTTTCTGAAATAGATCCGAAAAACTACTTAAAAAATCAAACTTGAGAAATTACATACGGGCATTCATGTAGAGAGTAGCTATCGTAAAAGTTGAACCTTGCTTTTTTACTTTGTTCTTAATAAATTACTTAAGCTTTGCGTCGCGAAAGCAGTAGGTACATTATATTTTATTTCATTCCAATTTTCTAATCAAGTAATTAAAATTTTAGTGGATCGGGGCCTAGTTGCTTGGTGGGATTAATCCGATAATTAAGTCTTCTGCTGTCTTTCACGGATTTCTTTAAATCAAATTATGCAAAATAAATACGGATTGTGTTGATAAAGTATATGTATATACTATCTAGCGATATTTTCTTGTAATCTCTTGTCAGATTACAACGTAAACACTGAAATAAAAGTGGAGAGTTATTTAATTGCAGAATAATAACTTAATTACATAATCAAGCTTTTATGATCGAATCATAGATTATATCGCAAGAACTTTAAATGTTGCAAGAGATGATGACTTTTTAAAATGTTTAAAATTTTTCCGTTTGTTGAATTTACCCTTTTAATTTACACAATTAAAATTGAATTTGTTTGGATATTTAATGGACAGAAAATTTTGTGTTCACTCAAATCAAACGGAATAGTCATTCTGTGTTGTGTATCACTGTCACGATGAACAAGTTCAGTACTTTACTTTGTCTTCAAACTACTCTATTCTTTATTCTAACCATTAGTGCGGTATGTAGCAAGACTAGTATAAATTAATGGACTACTTATCTTCTTTCTCAACATGGCACAAGATTTGTCATTAACTTCTTATCCCTAAAAGCGACCATGGAGGAAAAGAGGTAAAATGACAAATGCACATTATTTTTATATAAACTTATTTAAATAATAATAACATGAAAAATTATTTCGTTGTAAGAATCACCGTCCCATCCGACGGTGCCGGACATGTAGAAGATTTTTCCTAATTGAATGTTTTTACAAGATAAGTCGTCCATTTAATATACTTCAGTAGCTAATAAACAAAATGATTGGTAAGAGTGCTTTGAATTTTTAACTTTTTGTTTATTTTGGTAGATATGCAACTCTATTAAAATTCAAAAAATTGATTGCGAAACAAACCAGGATTATGTAACGAATATTTCGTGCTCGGTCAGCAATGGCCAGGAAAAATTTGGGCTAAACATTGAATGTGATATAGTTCAGCCCTTGCATAATATGAGTGTATTAGAAAAATGTCTATAAATGTTGGCGTATTTTTAATTGAAGTTTATATAGGTAACAGCAAAATTATTTAGATTCTCTAGTGGATATCATCTGCTGCAAAGTCTGACCCTAAATGTTTGTGACCTTTTTGCGAAAAAATTTCGACATCCTCTTGGAAATATTGCAATTCGAAATCTTCCAAAGCTTTCAAACATAAATCACACTTGTCCATACTCGGTGAGAATAAATTTTCTTTATTTTGAAATTGAGATAATCACATTGTTTCAGGGGCATATGTTCGTGAAGACTGGTCGCTACATTCCAGGAACAATAGAGTCTTTGATTCCACCAGGAAAATATAAGTTTAGTTTAAACGCCAGTGAAGGATATCCACCCGTTAGTTTTCTTTCATCAATAATCTTTGGTGAAATTTAAGAGCTTTTATCAAAAGGCTAAGGAAAAATTAAAATAACTACGTATTTTTGAATGTACGAAAATAAAAATTAACAAAACGAATACATTGATTTAATATTCTTTTACATCTTTTTATACTACTACCTGGTATGAGCTTCTCCCTTCTCCATAATCCGTCTTCTCATTCTTACCTGTTTATGTATATTGTTGGTGATTACCGAACATAACCTAATATTAACAGTGTTTTTTTTTTTTCATGACAAAACAAAATCAGTTTTCCAAACGTAGTTCAAAAGAACAAATCCATATGCTTTCACAGCGGATCTTCACAATGTCTATATAAAATTGACATTCCCTGATACTAGTAGCATCCACTCTACTCTAGAGCGGAACCGAGGATATTAAGATGGTCCTTTTATAATAAATGTTCAAAACCGCAATCGCATCCGTACCTGGCACTTTTATAAGAACTTTTCATTCATCATCTTTCCGAGGTTCATTACCGTCAATTCTTGCATAGCATCGTATGCTCTAATACAAAAATATGCTTAGTTGCGATGAATGGTACTATTCTCACCCTGATCAATGATAAATTAGATCGCTTTCAAACAGGCTAAGAGACTCCTTACTGTCATCGTACTTTACGACTATGTTAGCTCGGCCTTCTTTATTTTAATTTTTCTGTTTATACAAAGGGGGATCCCTAGAACGGAGGCGCAAGATGGCCTATTATGCTAACCTGCTAGAAACCCTCTCAACTAAATCTGCCTTTCCTCTTAATGAAGCGCATCACGCCAATGAGAAGAACCACTCCAGCCATCCTTCCAACATCCTCATGAACGCAATCTACACACGGCCATTTTGGCACCTGCCTGAACGACCAGATCCAGGGGTATCAGATTAAGTAAGAACACAGGGCGGCAGTAGCCGTAGATCGCATGGAGCCTGTAATTCCCAGGCAGGCAAGCCTTTGCAAGCCTTCCAGCTTACGGATCACAGCCCCCACTTACATCCTCGGCCACCACACACAAGAGGCATATGTAACCGTGGGTCTTAGAATCGAGGTGCATATCCAGTGCATTACACTCAGTTTCATGCCCCATGTTGATCGAATACCCTCATAGCCGCATTAACCTTGCGCGCAACCAGTCTGCACCAGCACACTGAGAGAGGTTCGGCCACCCAACTCCACCCTTAAGTATAGTTATCTTAGCATTTGGTCGATCCATCGCACGACAGTCCCTTCAACACCATGCCAACGAGGAACGAGGAGAGGAGAGGGTTATGATTCGAAAAATCCTCATGTCTATATATGGAGCTTTACCAGGCTTCGGAACGAAGGCAATCCTCACCTTCTTCCATACCTCACGGAGATATCCAAAAGCGAAATCGAAAGCTAAAAATGGAATCATTGTATGTAAGGAGCCAGCACATAGCTCTCAGCCTTAAGAAGGACTGGAAAAATTCCGTCTGGACCCAGGGCTTTGAAAGCAGTGAAAGTTAAAATTGAACATTTCGCCTTCTTGACATGAACTACTGTAGAGATACAAAATACATAGTCACGAATCTATGCAATTCTTACGTTCACCAAATTTTCTATGTGAGCAATTGCGTGGAGGGCTAGTGAAATTACGGTCGGTGACAGTGCCTATGAATTAAATTTACGCTGATCTTGTGATTTTAGTTTCATTGATATAAATTATTTTTGTTTTATTTGTTTGTTGTCGTCATATGTATATAAATAATTATATAAATAAGTGAATGCAAGTAATAAAATTTTAATTGGTTGGAAGATAGCAATTAATTCAGTTTAATTTTATATATCCGTCAGTTCTCAATTCGAACATTGGTCCTTCGAGCTTGTTTTGTTGAACTTACTGTCTTCAAAGCAGTAGAACATTGGTCCTTCGAGCTTGTTTTGTTGAACTTAGTGTCTTCAAAGCAGTACCGAATTTCTGTAGAACTTGGTGTCTGCAGTTATTTGTTATTTAGTGCAGAAATGCCTGTTGAACTTAATGTATGAAGAAACACGGAATATGTTAGAAAATTCCTCGGCGGATATAATGTCAAGAGCGAAAAACACTGAAGTATTGCAATTTACAAGAAATATGCTATTATAAAATTTTTACGAAAGGCATAAATTTAAATTAAAGAAGGGATAAACAGGAGGTATCTGCAGCTTACTGTATGCAGAAAATCAGGTTGGTAAATGACTATTGGGAGCAACTTGTCCGAAACCATGGAGAGATTATATCTAAAATAAAATAGGAATACATGGATAATGACTATTCTCAAGCAATGAGGCTACGTATCAAACTACCACGATTCAACTACAAGAATTACGGATTAAATTAAAAACTCAAGCTAAAAATACGATAGCACCAACGAGTCAAAAGGAATAGGAATAGCCAATAGTCGATATTGCGTCATTTAACAGTGACTATATCAATTGAAATCATTTAGAAATTTGTTCATGGATTTCATCTCATTGGTGATACGAGTGAACTCATACAGCATCTACAAATAACAAACGAAAACTTTGAGACGGCCTGGGAAATTCTTGAACACAGATATAACAATAAGAGGACTCTCTTGACAGTACAATTAAATATACTTCTAAAACAACATTCACTGTTCAAAGAATCATCGGAAAGCTTGAAGAAGTTACATGATGTGACAATTGAATGTCTAGAGGGCATTAAAAATCTAGGCATAGATACGAAAAATTAAGATCCATTAATCAAAAACATAATCCTTACAAAATTGGATAAAGAAACTCACCAAATCTATGAACAATAAGTGGTCGCACCAAGTGAAGTTGAAGAACTAAACAAATTTCTCGAATTCCTAGAAAACCGATTTCGAGATCTTGAAGCAGTTGTGCCATCGAAACTAATACAACCCGAAAGAAATGGGAAAAATACAAAAGTATACCTGAGAATGATTTCAAAGCATTGCGCTATATGTGGAGAAAATCACAGAATATATCATTGCGAAACATTTAGTAAGCTAAGCGTACAAAAACGACTTAAAGCGGTAAAAAAAGCAAACCTTTGCTAGAACTGCCTAGTAAAAGGCCACAACATACTACAATGTAAAAGCCGGGACACCTGTAAGTTATGCCAGAAAAAACACCACACTCTTTTATATTATCAAAACTAATAGTCACCATTTTGTAAACAAAACAATACCTATCCAAGAATGGAAGGACATCTCAGCAAACGAAGCGGTTGCAGTCCACTTTGCGAGAAATCAAAGGGGTATGATGTACTACTGGCAACCGCTTTCATGCAAGTAATCAATAAATCAGGAGACGCTGTGCTACTCAGGTCATTAATTGACCAAGGGTCTCAAGTAAAGTTCATTACTGAGAATGCAGCTCAGCAATTAAGGTTATCTAGCAGAAAAATTCAAGTCACAGTTTCTGGTCTTGGATGCTCCAGTCCAGGAGTCACAAAATCCTTGATAGAGATTACAGTAACGCCACGATTTAAATCAACATTCTCTATCACAGCTACAACCCTCGTATTAAAAAATCTGCCAAGAAAACTGCCTGCAAATAAAATCATTCCAACTAACTGGATGCATACAGAAAACCTTATTCTGGTCGATCCAACGTTCCATAAGCCGGGAAGAATTGAGGTCATATTAGGAACAGATGTGTTCGGGAAGGTAACACTAAGCAATCTTCTTTCGTGGAACCGAAGATGCTCCCGTTGCCCAACAAACAGAGCTGGAATGGATATTATCTGGAGCTATTAATAACAGCAACAACGAGAATACGCTATAGATAAAACCATGTTATGTATTTTTTTTTCGACTCACGGATGCTGCTGTAAATTGAAGAAAAGATAATATTAGTTAAAAGAATAAAATAATAAATTAAGAAAGATCAACTAGAAATTAAAAAAAAAAAAACTTACCTATCCACGAATGATTTCTGTGGAGAAACTCCCCTTCCAGATCCCCAACACAAAAAAAAAAGGGATGCACAACTTAAAACCTAGGCCGTGGCGTAAATCATCATTACGTAGCTTATGAAGATGAGAGTAGTTACTCTGATCCAGCGCCATAAAAGCATGAATAGCAGTAACTGAACGGCGATTACCTACGAGAAAAATTAGAATTAGACATTACTGTTGAATGGCTTAGTTTACTAATTGTAGATAATTAGAGTATATATCGTATGATCAATGGCGTGAATCAAATTGTTATTGGTAAATAATTAGAAAGTTTACGTTTTGCCGAATTGCTTATTATTAAAATTAGATAAAGTTTTGTGTTGCCTGAATTGTAGATAGCGTAGATAATTAGATAAGATTTAGTAGCGCTTGAACTGCTAATTATTAATATTAGATAAATTTTGTTATTGCTCGCTAGTTAAATTAATTGGTACAGGTTGTAAGTTCTTAAAGATTAAATTTGCAAATTATGCTTGAAGAAGTTATAAGGTAAAAGGTATTATAGCTTTTGAAATTCAAATGCTAGAATAATAATAATAATAGGAATCATAATTAAAGAAACTTACCGTATTAGCATGACGCGGCAAGCAAACGCTCTGGCGTACCTGAAATTTTTAAAGATAATTTATAAATTCGAAATTAGAAAACTTCGTACTCACCCAGTTCAGACTCCCCCACCGATGGAAACCAAAACAACGAAAAACACCTAAAAATTACCCCAATTCGACATTTCCTACGGGGCTGTCCCTAACCCAGTAACCTAACAAAATTGGCCCCGAAGATCGAAAACAAACCAACAAAACAGAGGGCAATGAATATTGGTATAATTAACACTTTCACGCCTACTGAAAATTCTGAAACAATTTCGAATGAAAGAAAATTTAAACCATGTATAAATAATTAATCGATTGGAAAATTTAATAAAAAGCGATATTTCGGAGTATGCTACAAGAATACGGGGGAAATTCTACGAGTTAGGCAATGATGGTAGGTGAAAGGGACAGTCCGACTTCCGGTGGATAGCAGAACGACTCCCTGGGAACAGATGACCGTACAGCAGGCAGAGTGACGAAAAGCGATAGCAAAAGATTATTAAGATTTGAAAAAAAAAAGTTTAGAAAAAAACAAAAAAAAGGGGGAAGGAAGAAAAGCAGACAAGAAGGCGTCTAGCAGAAAATTAAAACAAAATAAAAGGTCGAAGAATTGGAGTAGCAGAGTCGGCGAAGAAGCAGTATTCCGAGCGAATTAGGAAAGGGAGCTGGACGGGGCCACGGACATATTTAAAGGGAAATGGAAAGTTAAGTGGTTTTTCTTTAATTTCGTTTTTTTCTTGTTTTCTTTTTCTTGAAGAATTGTTCTTCAATATTAATGGCCATATATTGAATAATTATTCATAAGCATTTTGAAGTGTTGTGTGCCGCCTCATGCTAAACCATGTTAAATTTTAAAAACGTGAATTGACATACATATCTGTAGAAGAGACAATAGGTTTTGTGGCTCAATTTATAAATTAGGTTGTTTACGTAAGTTGGTGTTTTTAATTTATTTCAATTTCCTCGCTAAAAAGTTCGTGGACTTATAACCACGTGGCGCCCTAAAAAAAGTGTTCACCGGTGCCTCGACCCATTCCCTCCTCCATCGCTAGCTGGGAAATGTTCGCACAAAAAGTGCGTAACAACCAGCGAAGATTTTGCGAATGCTAATAACTGTTAGACGAAACTATTACCACACGAGAAAACATAGCTTGTGAAAAATACTACCAACAAACAGCACAGACGGGACGAGAATGGCCGATATATCGTTCGGCTTCCATTTAAACAAAATCTTAAAGAAGCCAATTTGACCAGATCAGGAGAACTAGCGCTTGCCACACTATTCCAAATGGACCGAAAATTTAACCAAGACAAAGTATTTGAAACCATGTATAAGGATTTTATGAAGGAAATTACGTGTAGTCTTTGACGCTTCGGCCAAAAGAAACAGCACCAGATGTCTAAATGATACCATGATGACCGGTCCTTAACTGCAATGAAGCTTAATTTTCATTCTGTTAAGATGGAGAAAATACAGACATAGAAAAAATGTACCGCCAAATAAAAGTGGATGTGAGAGATCAGCAGTATCAATGTATTCTTTGGAGAGAGTCTCCAAATCACCCTATCAAGGTATATAAGCTGACGACTATCACTTACGCCACGATATCAGCACCATTTCTCGCAATACGCCCTCTGTAGCAACTCGCGCAAGATGACAAAAAAAAAAACAATACCTATCGCATCCAGAATCATACTGAGTGATACTTATGTACACGACGTAGTCTCAGGAGGCGCTTGCATGGATGAAGCAATAGAATTTTGTCAGCACTTAATAAACATGCTAAACGGCGGAGATTTTAGGCTTCGCAAGTTGATAAACAATAAATGCAAGATTGAATTTCGAGAACAACCTAGCTTTATAGATTTCCAGAAAGAACAATTAAGGTACTTGGAGTGCACCCATAACCGACAATTTTCAAATACATGTTTCGATATGCATGAACGACAACACCACAACAAAACGGAATGTGGCATCCGAGGCGACGAAAATCTTTGATCCTGTTTGTAAAGTCTGAACTCCCAAAATTAGACAGAAATTGAGATTCCACAATGGATTGGGTTTTCAGGAACAGACACTAGCTGCGAGCTTCACGAATTTTCTGCTGCGTCCGAGTAGGGCTAAGGTGCAATAATAAATCTGCGAATTGCACGAAAATCAAATGTTCAGACAAACTTAATAACCGCCAAAACTAAGGTAGCTCCACTGAAAATAAAGCTGACTATTCCAAAATTAGAATTATGTGGATGAGCACTACTGGCTAGACTGATAAACCAGACTAGAAAAAGTCTAGAAATCGATGACTTAACACTAAACCTACCAGAGCGGTTAAATGACCGCTTTTGAGACTTTGATCAAAATTGTTAAATTCCAGTTTTTCATTTGTCTTGAACTTACTGCATGACTTTTTTTTATAATATATAGCTAGTTAAATTTTCAATATCTATCTCTCTACTTCTTTCATTTTTCCTGATAATCATATGTACTATACCGTTATCTACCGTGAGCGGTCTTTTGACCGCTGGAAAATATATAAAATGTTATAAAGTTATCTGCATTGAAATCTCCATCTTACTACTAATTTTAAGTTTTCCAAGAAAATGTCACCCGATTGAGTTTTAGGAACACGCCATGTGCTTATGTTCAGTGGGTACAGAGCGCCGGCTGGTGGTAAGCCACGAGGGAAAATAGCGTTCATTCTAATTCAGTCAGTAGCTCTGTACGCGGCATTACAAATATTTGCAACGTGATTAGTTCTATTTATAATTATAATAGGCTACAAATTTTGGGTAATAAATAAATAAATAAAAATAGTTAGTAGTAATGTTTATATTTTATTATTAGTGGATTATTCAAACTCAAACTCGAAAATTTATTTCTAAAATGTCAAGACAAAGGAAATTCTTGCAAGAAATAAATGATATAAGCGAGCTGTTATCTGAAATCGATGAAGGAGAGAATTCTGAGAATGAAGATTGTATATTTGAAAATAATAATGATCTATTGGACACTGAATCTGAGCTATTCGACACGGATAACGAGGAAGAGAACATAGTGAATACGCGTAGGGGACAAAAAAGAATGAGATTATTATCTAAGTTCCGAAGACGAATGTGGAGAGAACGATCAGAATATTGAAACTTCAGTTGATGGAACTGTTTGGCAAAAATTTCAAGAAGGTTCTGAACCTGGAAGATCCCCGCTTCATACTATTTTCAGAGAAATATCAGGGCCAACGGGATATGCGAAACGCAATATTATGAAGGGCAAAGTGAGGAGCGCATTTTCGTTGATACTTGACTATCGCATTATGAATCATATAAAAATGTGCACGGAATCAGAAGCACGTCGAGTTTTATTATCAGAATGGAGTCTAAATTCAGCGGATTTAGATGCTTTTATTGCAATTTTATATGCACGTGGAGCATATGAAACAAGAAATTTGAATGTTTTATATTTATGAAATAAGAAATGGGGTCCTGCATTTTTTTCACGAACAATGAGCAGAAATCGTTTCACAGAAATTATGCGATTTATTCGTTTTGACAGAAGAAGTGAGCGGAGCCAGCGTTTGCAGAGTGACAAATTTACTCTCATCTCGAAGATATGGGATACATTTATAGAAAATAACCAAAACTGCTACAAACCAGGTGCAAATATTACTGTTGATGAACAGCTATTTCCGACAAAAGCAAGATGCAGATTTACACAGTATATGCCCAACAAACCCGATAAGTTCGGAATCAAATTCTGGTTGGCATCGGACGTTGAGAGTAAATATATTGTGAATGGTTTTCCATATTTGGGAAAAAATGAGATGAGACCATCAGCAATACCACTTAGTGAATTTGTTGTTCTCAAACTGACTGAACCATTTACAGGATGCGGAAGGAATATAACCACCGATAATTTTTTTATGAGTAAATCTTTAGCAACAAAACTTCTATAAAAAAGAACTACCTTAGTAGGAACTATTCGAGCAAACAAGAGGGAATTACCCAAACCTGCGAAACAGAAAAAAGACAATAAGGTACGTTTTTCTACACATCTTTACAAATCAAATAATTGTACGCTGACAATTTATAAAAGCAAACCAAAAAAAAAAAAAAGTTCTCTTACTAAGTTCGAAGCATAAATTTGTAAAAATTGAAAAAGCAGGTAAATATATACCTGAAACTATTGCTTTTTATAATAACACTAAATTTGATGTGGATATGACGGATCAAATGGCTAGAAAGTACAGCACAAAATCTAAATCTTGTAGATGGCCTGTTCAAGTATTTTTCAACATTCTTGATTTAGCTGCGATAAACGCTTGGATTTTATAAAAGCAAACAACTGGAGAAAGGATATCGCCACAAGAATTTTTATTTCAGTTGGCAGAGGAACTACTTGCCACCGAATATCGAGATTTACAGGAAGAAGAAACAAAAACAATGGATAGAACTTCAGCAGACTCCACTACAATTTCTGAAAGACGAAAGACTTGTCAAATTGGATTTTGCAAAAAAAATAAAACCATATACATATGCTTTATATGTAAAAAATATGTTTGTGGAAAATGTTCACGGGAGAGACCTTCCATCTGTAAAAAGTGCAACGACGAATAAATTTCCTTTTAATTTGCACAACAATATCTATGTAAATTACTGAAGTAAAATATAATTTTATAGCCTTCTTTCTACAAATGTATATACCTACCTAATATTAAAAAAAATATTTTCTAATTAATACATGACAATTATTTTGTGTCTTATTGCCCCTGCTAAATTCTGTATTATTTATAATCAATTGTAAAAAAACATAACATTTATTTGAAAGGCGGTCATTTGACCGCCATCGGTAGAGACAGGTATATATAAAATGTCGGTAGATTTAGTGTTAAAGTGCTGTACCTGGACAGATTCAATGATAGTTCTGTCATGGATACAAGAAGATGCACATAAGTGGCAAACTTTTGGTGGGAATCTAGCTACATAAATACATGACTTATTAGACAGAAAGAGATGGCTTTATGTGACGAGAACCCTGCCGACATTATCTCCAGAGCAATACTGCCATCGCTGCTTAAAGATCATACTCAAAACTCGGAAGGCTTACCAACACACTACTGTACACACCCATTCAGCTTCGTGAACAATTGAGCATAATTAAAGTGCACCTGCCAAAACATCTTAGATTACCAGGAAATGAAACTTCAAAATCATTACTGCTAGCACACAATTCAATGCATGTTAAGATGCGTATCATTGAAAGGAATTCCATTGCTCAATGCAGAAATATATCGGCTATTCAAACTTATGCCTATACCTGTGAAACATGCAGGTCAGTTCATCCACAGTCAACCCTCAATACAATATCTGGTTGTAGACCTCCATAAGGACAGCTTTACACCATTAAAAGGGTAAGATATCAAGGAATGCATACAATTATCAGAGGCCCAATTAATTTGCAATCTAAAATGGCCTATATACAGTGCGCAATCAAATCAAAGCAGTTGTGAGAAAGAGTTGCTTAACCACCAGGGAAAATTGTCATCCTTATGTCAATTACGAAGTATACCATTGAAGAAAATGTGGTATAAGCTACATACACCAAGTATCTGTATCTATATAATGGATGCAGTAACTCGTTTCGGTATCATATGTGGAACAAAATTCCACCCTATAATCCTTGAAGAGAGTGGGATTATACAAATACAGCCCAACTGTATGATAAAACATCCGACATTGTTCATAAGTACAAAAACTCAACATCTTTTTTTCAAAATCTAAGCCCGGAAGCATTTGTAGGTTGCGTTTATAAACCAGAATTAATGCAACTATTGGGAGCTTTTGACATTAATATTATTTATGGTGATTTTAATATTGATTTTTTAAGTCAAAGCCCCATGAAGCAAGAGCTTCTGTCACAATTAGGTAATATTTGGTTATGTGTTATAAATTCAAACCCGACTAGGTATCATATTAATGGGTCAAGTTTCCTTGATTTAATTATCACAAATTGGGTAGACATAGTAATCAACTGAAGTCGCCGACTAGGTCCGATATACGAAATCTAAAAGCTGGCAACACGAAAAATTTGAATGAAGCTGTTGGCTGTGATGGATTGGGCTTTTATTTATTCCACATCCGATGTCAGTGACCAAGTAGAATATTTTAACAATGTAATTTTAAATTTATTTAATGAATACGTTCCAGTTCGTTCTTGTGCAAGCCGTTTTTATACTCCGTGGTTTAATAATAGAATTAGAGTACAGATTATGGAGCGCGACTTAGCTTATAATACTTGGAAACGATACGTTGGATTGGAACAATGAAAGAATTTCAAAAGACTTCGTAACTTAACTACAGTTGTCTATTTGTAGTGCCTTTTATCGGAATAAACTTGACACGTCTCAACCATCGAAAATAAATACTTTGGAAAAATATTAAACAAACTTGTATCCTTTCAAAATCTAATGAAACAGCGAATATTAATCCTGATGAGCTCAACACCTATTTTGTTAATAGTATTCCCAATGTCTCCTGTTTTGATTTGAATGACCTTTCGATATTATTTAATCCCAACGACGGTGATCATTTCTAATTTAGAAACGTTTCAATTCATGAAGTTATTCTTGATATTAAATCTCTTAAATCAAATACCATTGGAATAGACAATATAGATTTACGTTTTCTTAAACTAATTCTTCCATTCATAATAAGACCAATATTGCATATTTTTAACACTGCTATTACTACTTCCTGTTTTCCTTCAAATGGAGGAGTTCTAAACTACTTCCAATTAAAACAAAATCGAAAACCGTCAAGTCCACAAGATTACAGGCCTATTAGCGTTCTTTCTGTGTTATCTAAAATATTGAAGCGCCTTCTTTATAATCAAATTAAAACTTATATTGTCACTCAAAGTATGATAGCTAAACAACAATCCAATTGTAGATCTAAGCATAATTCAATTTCGTCGCTCTTGTATCTCATTGAGGCTATTCGTCATAATATTGAACAACATAATTGCACCATACTATGCTTACTTGACTTTTCTAAGGCTTTTGATTTAACCGATCATTGTATTCTAACCCAGAAACTCATAAATCAGTTTAACTTTGGTAGCTCTGCAGCTAATCTCATCATTTCGTATTTCATAGATCGTACGCAAGTGACTGTATGCGGATCTCGCAGCTCAGCAGTATTAAGAACATATTCAGGAGTACCACAAGGATCAATATTGGGTCCTTTGTTGTTCGTGCTATACATCAATGATCTAGTTCTGATCCCTACAAATTGTTCGATTTTACTTTATGCTGATGATGTGCAACTTTTTCTCTTCTCTCCCGCTGATAGCATGGCTAACAATATTTTTAAATTTAATCAAGACTTAGCTCGAATCAATGCCTGGGCGGGTGAGAACAAGCTTTTGTTAAACCCTTCTAAGTCCCAGAGTATTGTTCTTTATAATCGATACGTCGATACGTCCTCTTCGCTATTGCTGTTTTTAGATAACATCCCCATCGAATATGCGGAAGTAGTGAAAAACTTGGAGATGCATGTGGACTCCAGGTTATCCTGGCATAAGCATATTTATATTACGGTTTCAAAATTTTACCAAGGATTAAGAACACTTTGGCGTCATGCAAGGTACACAACACACCAACTCCGTCAACGTCTTGTCCGATTGTTGCTCGTTCCAATAATCACATATGGTGACTGTGTATATTGAAATTTGGAATCTTCATGTAGGAGAAAGCTCAATGTCGCATTTAGTGCTTGTGCTCGGTATATATAATCGGTCTACGGAGGTATGATCACATATCTGTCTTTTCTCAACAAGTTTTGGGTTGTGATTTGAATAGTTATCTTAATCTTAGGATATGCATAATATAAAATTTTAAATAATATGGCTCCGGACTACCTCAAGGATTATGTTGAACTTGTGTCATCTCGTCGAACACAATTATTACTATTACCAAGGTTTTATACACTGTTTAGCACTCGCGCCTTTTTCATTCATGGCGTAAGATTTTGTAATACTCTTCCTTTAGGTATGCGCACCGCACGGAGCTTGAAATAGTTTGTTTTAATATTCTGCGAACTCCCGAAATAATATCGTACACAAATACATAAATATTTTACCGTGGAAATATCAGTTGATTTGTCTACTATCAATGAGTATTTCGAATTATTTATGTCACTTGTGAGTTCTTTCAAATAAGATGGAACAATTACCTTTAGTATTAACGCCATACATTTTGTTCGATGCATCTGAATATGAATTAATTTTTTTCCCCGTATTACCTGCAGAAACAATAGAGTTAATTACATCACCCAAATTGTTGATGCTTTGTACACTGACATGGCAGGTAATAAAAATTGCTAATTTTAATTCAACTGTTTTAACTGCTCGAATTAAAGTATTAACAAATCCTAGAAAATTGAAATTTATAGAACACAAAGTAATTAGGGACTAAAAGCAAATCTGTACTATAGTCGGTCATAGTTCTTATTGAAGTTATTTTTGATAAGTTTAATCTATGTTATCTCGTTTATGAATGCCTTCCGGTATCTGTCTTGTGTGCTCTTACATCTGAATTACATACTTTACAAAAATCATGAGTGTCTCCATGTCTTTCACTTCTTTTTATTTCAAATTTGAAACACATTTTAATGAAACCAAATAATATAATATCTATTATATCTAACCTTTAATTTCAGGAATTTCTTCCCATTCCCTACGACACTTTTTCTCATATCTTGCCCACTTCTCCATTCCTATTTACTGTAGATATTTTAAACTTTAAAAGTTTTTCGCTTCAGTTTTTACACAAATACCTGACATTTTTTTTATGCGCCCGGACGTCATCGCCGGCTGCATAGGCTATCGGTTGAGCTTTCAAAACCAGTACTAGATCTGAGTAAAGTTGAATGTAATTTTACAACTGAATGCGTTCAATATTTCAATTTTATAAATTTCTTTTAATAACTAATTTTTGAACGGACGCATGTAATACAAAAACAAGCCCAATTGGGTGGAGGCGCTTTTTATATAATTCTAACATACCAATTTAAAAAAAAAAAATGGATAGCCCAATCGGCAGAAAAGCAACTAATCTGGCATCACTGATCTCTATTCTGCAGTGTAGACTCTAAAGTGCACATCAAGCTATGTGCAGGGCCTTGTCACCTTTATTTATAAACTAGCAATAATACTTTTTTCAATAAATTTCTAAAGTTTTAAGTATTTATTTATTTTTTCATTTCATTTCAGTTTTCTAATCAAGTAATTAAAATTTTAGTGGATTAATCTGATAATTGAGTCTTCTGCTGTCTTTCACGGATTACTTTAAATAAAATTAAGTAAAATAAATACGGATCGTGTTGATAAAGAATTGCTAGATAAACTATAGTATCTAGCGATAGTTTCTCGTAATCTCTTTCCAGATTACAGAGTAAACACTGAATTAATAGTGGAGAGTTATTTAATTGCAGAATAATTACCTAATTACGTAATCCAGCATTTATGTCCAACTCATAGATTATATCACAAGAACTTTAAATGTTGCAAGAGATGATGACTTTTTAAAATGTTTAAAATTTTTGCGTTTGTTGAATTTTCCCTTTTAATTTACACAATTAAAATTGAATTTGTTTGGATATTTAATGGACAGAAAATTTTGTGTTCACTCAAATCAAACGGAATAGTCATTCTGTGTTGTATATCACTGTCACGATGAACAAGTTCAGTACTTTACTTTGTCTTCAAACTACTCTATTTTTTATTCTAACCATTAGTGCGGTATGTAGCAAGACTAGTATAAATTAATGGACTACTTATCTTCTTTCTCAACATGGCACAAGATTTGTCATTAACTTCTTATCCCTAAAAGCGACCATGGAGGAAAAGAGGTAAAATGACAAATGCACATTATTTTTATATAAACTTATTTAAATAATAATAAAATGAAAAATTATTTTGTTGTAAGAATCACCGTCCCATCCGACGGTGCAGGACATGTAGAAGATTTTTCCTAATTGAATGCTTTTACAAGATAAGTCGTCCATTTAATATACTTCAGTAGCTAATAAACAAAATGATTGGTAAGAGTGCTTTGAATTTTTAACTTTTTGTTTATTTTGGCAGCTATGCAACTCTATTAAAATTCAAAAAATTGATTGCGAAACAAACCAGGATTATGTAACGAATATTTCGTGCTCGGTCAGCAATGGCCAGGAAAAATTTGGGCTAAACATTGAATGTGACATAGTTCAGCCCTTGCATAATATGAGTGTATTAGAAAAATGTCTATAAATGTTGGCGTATTTTTAATTGAAATTTATATAGGTAACAGCAAAATTGTTTAGATTCTCTAATGGATATCTCTGTTGCAAAGTCTGACTTTAAATTGTTATGATCTTTATGCGAAAAAATTTCATCATCCTCTCGGAAAATTGCACTTAGAAATCTTCCAAAAGTTTCAAACATAAATCATAATTTCCCATATTCGGTGAGAATAAATTTTCTATATTTTGAAATAGAGATAATCACATTATTTCAGGGGCATATGTTCGTGAAGACGGGTCGCTTCATTCCAGGAACAATAGACTCTTTGATTCCACCCGGAAAATATAAATTTAGTTTAAACGCCAGTGAAGGATATTTATTTGGGTTGATCAACAGTCTTTATGAAAATCCAAGAGCTTTCATCAAAAAGTTAAGGACAAATTAAAATGGCTACTACATATTTTTGTATGTACGTAAATTAAAATTAACAATTTCAATCTGGTATGTGCTTCTTCCTCGCTCCTCCATAATTCTCCTTCTCATTCCTAACGTGTCCGGTAATGAGCACGCAGATCTTTCTCATGCTTCGTAATACCATAACGCCTTCAGTACAATCACCTCCGATTACAGACGATAACCTACGCTGGCTTACTTTATCCGACTCTAGCACCCTTCTTGAATCAAGGAATGCCGCAAATCGCACAACTCAGTGAATGTGTGTACCTCAGTTCTTGTCTGGATAGTACGAAGTCCTTCGAGAAATACATATCAAAGCCATGAAAGGGACTCTTTCACTACCACATGAGAGCCCCAACGGAGTCCTAACATTCTAAAATATTTGCAGTGTTCTTATGTAAAACTGCCAAAAGTTTGATTTGAATAGCTCCTGCGCCTAAACTACTATTCGTACATAGAAATTTATTCTGATAATCTTAAGCTTACTTTCTTTTCTTCCCAACCGTAATCAAATTTTTATAGTTTTCTTAACAAAGTTATTTAAAGAAAACTGTATCTTAACGAAATGGCTACGATTCAATGCCGAGTGACTTTTCCATTAGAATCAATATAAAACATTTTAGAGAATAAGACTAGCATGCATACATATACATTTCTCTTTAATGGCTTAAGAAGTATTTCTCGAGAGTTTTGGTAGTACATACCTACTCTTTGATATTTCCAAGGCTTGGGAAGAGACAATGAAGAGCTGGGATCAATGTTATACATAGATTTTCACAGCGTATAGTTAGAGAGATGAGTGCTATATTGTGTAAGGTGTTGCTCTGTCCATATTTAGAGCAAACACGCAATAATAGGTGTGGTGGAAATTATAACCCTGACTCAAAATAAGTTTTATTGTGGTTTTATTCTCGGTTACACCAAGTCTATTATACTAGAACTCACACTTAAATTAGATCGTCAAAATTCAGTAATCGTTAAAACTTGAATAAAATCAAAAATATATGTTACTAGTAATATTATTTTCAAAACAAAAAATATTATTTCAAATTTAACTAAAAGGCTAAATTCAATATTTAATAAATATAAAAAGAATAGCTAGTATTGCAAAGGGGAATGCCCATTTTAGGCCCGAAACTCCGGATATGAGGGATGTCTTAAACGATGCATTATGATACTATGAACATATTTTATTAATTTTTTCCCGGACGGGAAACGAACCTACACTTTTTAGAATCGGTCAATGATGGAGATAGAAGAAGTTTTAAGAACTTTTATTTTTAACAATTCTAAATAAAGTTCATGAATACATTGACCGATTCTAACAAGTGTAGGTTCGATTCCCGCCCGGGAAAAAATGAAAAAAAAAAATTAATTTTGTGAGCTTTCATCGTTACTGGTTAATGAAAGTAAACGTGGCTAGTTACAAATTGATAAATTCAAGAGGGAAAATCATCTGTCTCGCCCCGGACGAGGCGGTTGTTTTTTCCTCTGTATTTATGAATTTGACTTAGAATCGTTAAAAATAAAAGTTGTTAAAAATCCTTCTTTCTCCATATTTTATTAGCAATGTTTATTTCAATTAATCGGGGGAAAGCTTGGGTGAATCAAAGTCTGATCTAGTATATTTTGAAAAATCTACTACAGAATCAAATTGGTTAGATCCTGAGAAGAACTTTGAGTACCAACACTACTATACTCGGAGGCTTAAATAGTTATCCCCGTACTCACTTCCTTAGTGTTTCCCTCATTTTTATTCGAACTGAGGTACTAGATTTTTCGCACTTTAGATCGGTAGGATTATGTGCGATCGGAAAACGCGTAACCCTGTTCATCTCAGTTCATTAGAAACTACAATTTGTATAAGAAAATTGTGCTCTGTATACTTTTGGGTTGGCGGTAAGAACTCCGGCGGGGGGGGGGGGGTGATTCCAATATGCCATGTTGCATATCAAATTAAAGGTCCGTCGAGTACTATCGGGTGGTGTACTTTTTTCCTGATTCAGAAAACTTTCGTGGGACGTTTTTGCGGCCGGAAAACCCCTTTTTATTGCACTTTGGGCACATACACCCCAGCTACTACATTTTATATATATTTTTGCAGTTTTTTCTTCAATAACCATTAATGCTCTGTTGTGAATATTTTTCTCATAGCAAGCTCAACAATTCCGCACAATAACAAGAAGTAGAAAAGTAGAAAGTCTATCAAGCTACATTCAATCGTTAAAACTTTCCCCCGCTTATTGGAATAAGTATTGTTAATAAAATATGTTCATAGTATCCTAATGCATCGTTTAAGATATCTCTCATGTCTGGAGGTGTCGGGCCTAAAGTTTTATGAAAAGTGGGCATTCCCTCTTATGTTATGAATTCTATACAGGTGTTGTTCATGTCTATGGGTGAATTAAGGTACCACTTTTGAAAATTATAAAAATTAAAAATTTGCGATGCCCATGGCAGAAATTGTTATATTACAAGTCAATTACTAAACAGTGATTGGAAACCAATTTTAATATTTACAATGAATGCTACCTTTTTCGTGTTTTGTAAACCTATAACCTTGGGTTTCAAGCTTTTCCATAAGTTTTCTATAGCGTTGAGGTCCGGTGAGTCATGGAAGAACTGGAACGTGTTCATCATCAAGGAATTCCTTAATTTTATTTTTTTGCCATATAGCACATTGCATTCTAATCCATGAACCAAAACGATTCTGCATGTTCTCGTACAGATGGCAGGAATATGTTTTTGAAGACATAAATATATTGGTCCTGTCTCATGGTGCCCTATGTAATGTACAGTGATCCATGGCCACTTATTGAAGCCCACACAATTACAAATAATGAATTTTTTGTCGGTCTTAATAAGTAGAGTTCTTCATACCTATCTTCTGGTCTCTTCCGAATGAACAAAGACGTTTCGGGCATCGTTTTAATGACAGGATAGTGAATTTGGTATTTTCTGCCAGTGAAACTTTGATGTTGTCTCGCCCAACTAAATCTAGCTTTTTACATCGTTCTTGTTAAAAGTGGTTTTTTTTTGTTTTTTTTTTAGTCGGGCAGGTTTTCAACTAAAAGTCTATGTTCAGTGGTCCTCTCAAATATGTCAGTACCACTCTCAAAAAAAAAAAAAAATGCTTCTTATTGGTATTTTTGTAATAAAAGGGTTCTGTTCTAATACCGAAATAATTTTTCTGTCCACCCGTGGAGTTTTTTTTTGCGAATAACTTTGCGATTTCCCATTTTGTTAAGTAAAGTGTCCACGTTTGCCTTTACAGCCTTGAAGTGCTTAAGTACTGTGGGCTGGCTCACGCTTTCTTATCTTGCGTACTCTTTCGCTGAATATTTTCCGCCTCGGAATAGACCTATCTTCCTTTCTTTCTGTGTCCTAGACAAATCTAATTTCGAACACATTTCTAAAAATATCATAAAAGTATAGAGAAGTTTATACGATGAGAGCAATGTTAAAATAAAACATCTATAAAAATACTTACGTCACACGAAGAATTTAAGTACATATATGTAACGATTAAACAATTTATTGAAAACACAAATAATTTTTAGAAAATATTTAAATTTTTCTCTGTAAATTTGCACATATAACCCAAATTATCATACAATTCATGCACAAGCGTTTGTTTATCTCTACGTACATATTGTCTTACTTCTTATATTTTCTTTAAGGATAAATATTTTTAAATCTGAGGCTCCAAATTATTTGTATCCAAATCCATGTCATGTTTTTCTGCTAAAATTTTCTACTGTTCATACCAGGAGACTTGTATCTCCATGATTTTCTTGGAAAGCAATTTAAGAAGACGCGTGTTAAGGTAAGTACACAAAACCTTTTCAACAAAGTTAAAATGTCATTCTAAAGTGTTGATGTACATACAAACTGTATATACCAGCTCCCAAAAGCGAAGAATAATCAGATGTTTTAGGAGGGAAGTGAAACTGCTTTTTATGAAATAACGGGCAAGCTTTTGTATTTCAATATTTGAGCCGCATAGTACATTATTTATTAGAAGTAGCTCTTTTCATTTTTTGTTTGTTTTTGTTTTTATAATATAATTCAACGTACCATTTGTTCTAGCCTTAGCGATTCGTATACTGCCGTTTAGCTGATCTTTTAGTGAAAGTTTGAGAGTTCGAATTACTTCAGCTATACATACTTTTAATTTCTAAGTCGCTAATAATACGTTGGAATTTCCCTAATGAATACTACGTCATCTGCATTTTTTTTATTTACTTTTCATTTTATTTCATTTATTCATTATATAATCAACTCTACACAAGTAAGAATAAATTCTTTAAATTATGTGTAGGAAATAGAACGTATATTTCATTATATATACTATATTAGATAATCTAGGCTATAAATTAGCAAAAAATTAAGCAAAAATAGAACAATTCAAAAAATAATTCATTATATGTATTAATATAAATGCTATCGACAAGGAAAAAATTTACATTATAAAAAATAGTAATACAACAAAAGTATAGTATACAAAACTGTGGCTAGTTACAAAGCCTGCACAAAGAACTGTTTTGATACTAGGAATATTAAGGATCGTTCAGATTGAGCAGTGCTGACTTTATCAGCAAGTTATCGACGAGCTGATCCAATTAGTATCTTATTCAATAAAATCAGATGACAGTACGAAAAATAAAACTTAAATGGAAGATCTAACAATTGATTAGAGTATGGCGAGATGTGATCATAACGTCAAAGACCATTAACAAAACGCGTGATGTAGTTTACAGCAACATTCAGTTTACGCATTAAAAGAGAATCAAGATGCCCATAAATTTCACAACCATAGCCAAAAATAGGAAAAAGTAGAACTTTAGCCAATGTTAGGCGGGTACTTAACGGCAGAGAAGATGATGATATTATTAAGCGCCGTAGAGCTCCATATACTTTCCTAACAATGTAATCGACATAACTTGACCAGGAGAAGTCCTTATTAAATATTATACCCAGATTATTTATCTTATCAGAAAATTGGATAGTAGTGTCATTCAGAGTGATATTTGGGAAGCAAGATATGTCAAGAGCATTCCTATATATAGCAATTGCTTTAGTTTTGTTAGGATTGAGAAGCCAACCCTTATCAGTTGCCCAAGAGTTAATCTATCCAAGGTTGCTATTAATACAAAAAATTGCATCCTCTACTAGGCCCAACCTCCGAGATGTGTAAATTTGTAAATCTTCTGCATTGATATGAAAATTACAATGATTAATAACATTGGGTAAATCATTAATGAATAAAGAAAAAAGTAAGGGGCCAAGAATCCCTGCGGTGCACCGACTATTATTGGAAGAAACGTGGAGAAAGAGTTACCACACCGTACTTGTTGAAAGCAATCAGATAAATAGGATGCAATCAAGTTTCTTGCCGATACAGAGAAACAAAAATAAGAAAACAGTTTTATAAGTAAGAGCTGATGACTGACTAAATTAAATGCTTTACTAAAGTCAAGAACGTAACCTCATCCTCCCTAATCATCACTTATCTTGAGCAAAGCCGTTGTACAGTTATGTTTAGGTCTAAACTCTGACTGATAACAACAAAACAAGTTATTACGAAGTAAATATTCGAGTATTTGAAAATCAAGTAATTTCTCAAATAATTTCGATAAATATGGCAATATGGAAATAGGCCTATAATCATTGATATTGGGGGACGTGTGCATTTGAGTATTGGTATTACTGTGGCAAATTTGCAGCACATGATAAAAACAGATTGCATTATTTTACTATTAAAGATACGCGTAAGATGAGGCAAGACTATTGGTCGTAGCAGTTTAATAAACTCACCAACTGTAACCGGTCTAAAAGTAAAGCTTCCTCCATTATTGGAAGATAAACGGGAACCCAAATTTGCATTAGTGGAAGTATGATCAGAATTAATAGATGCAGACAAAATATGCGATTAAGTTAATTTTGATCTTCGTTCACATCATGATTTAAAGCGCGACTGACACCAAGAGATTGAAGATTCCGCCATTGTATTGCTGGTGGCAATTCACTATTGAATTTGAAACGATAGTAAGTTGTCTTGGAGTTTCTGTTTTAGTAGTTACATTGTTCCGTAACCTTCTATAGTCCTCCAATGTATCACGAGTTCTGAAATGCTTCCAACGTCGATAAGATTCATTTCTTTGCCTAATAAGATCATTAATGCGTACAGTAAACCAGGGACAACTAGTGTTAACTAGTTTAGCTTCTTTAAGAGGAAAAAGATCCAAAATAAAATCCTGAAAAATTTCAACCTTTTTATTAATAGAATTCTCATGATGAATTTGATCCCAGGTTAAATTATCAGCTGCATTCAAAAGAGACTCAAGTTGAATATTACCAAAATCACGACACACAAAATTTATATGAGCAGCACGAGACACTTCAATATCATGCGACATAAAAATAAGATCACGATTGTAGAAAGGAGGAAAAGACAGTTGGTTAAAATATGTAACTTTGCCTAAGTCTCCAGTCAGGAATACATCCATCAATGTTGAATTAATGAGTTTACAACATGTAAACCAGAAGGCATGAAGATGTCCTGCTACCAGGCAATATAATGAGAATATGAATGACTAATACTAGATAAACAGGACTGCAGGGAGCTAAAGTTAAGTATGTTAAGTGGCTTGTACACAATACCAACCAGAAACTTGTCAGTACCAACCAAAAATTCAACAAATACTTAACTAATGTCCGAAACTGCATCTGAACAGGCAACTAGCCGTGCTTTCAGAAAACTGCGAGCAAAGATAGCATAACCGCCTCTATGCCTATTACGATCTGCCCGAAAGAGTTTATAAGGTAAGCAAATCATCACCAACATTTCGGTAGATTTCACTTTTGGAGCTGTCATTTTTTGACATTTGACAAGTAGAAACTACGCCATTAATAAAAATGGAACGATACACGATTCAACAACGCATTGAAACTATTGAAATTCACTATAAAAATGGTGAAAATGTGGCAGAGACAGTTCGTAAAACTCGAACATTTTTGGGTCGTCGTGAAGCACCTTGTCGGACCGCAATACAGAAATTGGTAGAAAAATTCGAGCTGTCGGGACAAGTTAGTGATGTGAAGAATAAAACCCGTGCACGTCGCTCAAGAACAGCCGAGAATATTGCTGCTGTAGCCGAAAGTGTTGAAGAAAACCCAGGTTTGTCCATTCCTCGTCGTTCTTTGGAATGAGGCATTCCACAAACGTCATTACACCGTATTTTGCATAAGGATTTGGGTCTTAAGGCTTATAAAGTTCAGTTAACACAAGAACTCAAGCCGGCCGATCATCAACAACGTCGAGCATTTGCTGATTGGGTGCTTGAAATGCATGAAAATGATCCGGAATTCCATCGAAAACTCATCTTGAGTGATGAGGCCCATTTCCCCCTCGATGGCTTCGTCAACAAGCAAAATTATCGCATCTGGGGCTCGGAAAACCCAAAAAAGCCTCTCTATCCTCAACGTGTGACTGTTTGGTGCGGTTTATGGTCCCGCGGGGTCATTGGACCTTACTTTTTCGAAAATTAGGCTGGAGCAACAGTTACGGTGAATGGATTGCGCTATCGACAGATGATTAATGATTTTTATGGCCGGAATTAGATGGTATTGATCTGGACAACGTTTACTTTCAACAAGACGGCGCTACGTGCCATACAAGCAACGAAACCATTGATCTTTTACGGGAAAAGTTTCCGGACCGTGTTATCTCTCGAAGAGGTGATCACAATTGGCCACCGAGATCTTGTGACTTAACACCTTGCGACTTTTTCCTTTGGGGCCACGTGAAAGAAAAGGTCTACGCCACCAGCCCAGCGTCGATTCAAGACCTCAAGGATGGAATTCGTGAGGCTGTCGAGGACATAGGGCAGCCACTTTGCGATTTGGTTATGGAAAATTTCATGAAAAGGATATGGTCCTGTAGGCGTGGTCGTGGTGGTCATTTGGCTGATGTTATTTTCCATTATTAACGGTATACCTTCCTCTTTATAATGAAATAAAGATCCGATCATTTATCTAAAAAAATGGCATTTTTCTTTGAATATCAAAATAACACCTCTTATTGGAAAACCCTGTATTAAGCATATCCAGCGATAATGGCTTCTAAAGCGCATTTCCAAACCATAATTAAAAAACTTTCTGGCATTTATAGAACTTTTAGTTCATTTTAAAGCGAAGCTTTTAGCCTCTTTAAATCCAAAAAGAGAATTTGGTGTTAACTCATCAGCATAGGTTGTAAGGTTCAGTAGTTGCAGTTTGGATTCTCTCCCCTCCGGGCACCCATTCAATTCTTTCCTTGTCTAAGCATGACCCATCCCGAAGGTTACGGATGGGCCCAGACCACATACGGGACACTCTGTATAACATAAAACGATTTAAAAAAAATTTCAATTACAAATAATTTTTACATTTACAATTTCCGAATTTCCCAATCATCACCCACTTCGTAACAAGTCTTCGAGAATTGCACATTTAAATTTTAAATTCAATCTAATATCGAATTTCGCGATATTTAGCATTATCTAAAATAATTTTTCCCAGCGACTGGAGAAAACTTACCCGAGTCAGTGATTATTACCTTCAACATAATTGAACTTTCACGAGAAGCAGGTGTCTATTGCCGGGACTTTAAGTGGCCAGTCGTTTTCTTTTCTAAGTTTCGGTTTTGAAGTGTTTTTTTTTTTTTTGTGAAATGCAACAATCAGTTTTATTAGTTTGAATACTTATTAAATGTTCCGTGATTTTATTTGAATAGGTCTTTTGCCTTTTTATCCGAATTAAGATAGGAATTTAAAAGTTTTTCACACAATATACGTCAGCGTAAGCATCCTAGTATTTATCATCTCACGCGAACACTCTATACGCAAGTAAGAACAAGTGCCTTTTACTGGATAACAAAGTGCTATACTTTTCAGATTTATTATATATTTTTTTTCATAACCAATGTATTAAAGTATTGTAGTAATTATATGCTGAATTAATTGACCAACATGTGACGACACATTACCTCATTTTCTTGCAGGTCCACGCCTGTTGCTATACATTTTAATTTACAGACTCTTAAAAGTGCAACATTACTTCCAAACTCCAAGAGTAAACTGGAAGTACTTTACTAATTACGCTTGAGAAATTGGATTAAAATAGAACAAAGTAGGCAATAACACTAAGTGCCATAAAAACGTAACAATCTTACAAAATAATTCATGTCAAACTTCAGTTGCCCAGTTGCTTGGTTCCGTAGTGTTTCGCTGTCATCATCTCCTGGTCTCTGCTGTAACATCCAGAAAATGTGTCATTAGTTGCTCCTGCACAATTTTGTTCACGGTTTAATAAAGTCTTGACCAAACTTTCTTAATGTCCTTAACTTTTAGTAAAAACTAGTCTAGGTCAATTCTATGTAAAAATGTCACCACTAGCAGAGCCTGGAAGTGCCTCAAATTGAGGGACGATGTTGCTCGAAACTAGCTAGAGAGAAACTTCGTAATAATGAAATATAGAACATAGAGAGAATAAGTTGTAGAAATATAGTGCAATAATTGAATCAGAAGCCAAAGAAATCTCAAAAGGATAAAAAGCTAGAATTTCGTTTTTTGTTTTTGTCAATAAAAATATAAGCTTCAGGCGCTCATCCAATACTTAATTTCTCTTAATAAAAGTACGAAAGGCTTGAGAGCCGCATGGAAGTTGATATGGTTCCAAGATTATTGTGAAAATAAATAGTTCCTTTTTAGTATATTATTATTAAATAAAACGTATTTTTAATTGTGTTCATGTATTCTATTTTATTTAACTCCGGGTCCTACATTTTTACATAGTGAGGGTATTCATTAGTATACCTCGACATCCATTTATGATCTAATTGTGAGAACTTATGTACGATTCAGATATACAATTATCTTTTCACTGCAGCCTATTGGGAATCCTCGAGGAGAAACCTCTTTTATGATTAACCCGTAGTATATCGTGATAGATTCTTAATATCCTGTCATGACCATCTTTTGCGATTACGCAACAACCAGTATTTAGAGTTGGCAGCTACGTATAGTTTCCATTGTTGCACTGATATGAAGAGCTATGATGTCTAATCGTAAGCAGGCTTCTCTTCGTATTTTGGTTAGACTCATAGATTAATTGCTTTCTACAAAGCGGCTTACCATAACCAGAATTATAAATTGCAAACTCGATTGTATCAGTATAGAGCAATATTGCTTAATATTGCTTTTATTGCCCAAATGATAAAGTTCCATATATTTGATTGAAAGCAAGAGAAAGTCATAAATGAATACTAAGAAATGGGTGGAACAGAGAAAGCTTTTAGACATACTGGTCTTGATAATATGTACATGGAATGTATTACTGTTCAAGACCACACAGATAGAACAATTGGATAAAAAGCTTTCAGTCCAAGACATTAAAAATGGAGGAACACTAACAGCTTTGAGCTTAGTTAAAATAGCAGCATACCATAATCTACAGATACCTATTTAAACATCCAAAAAGAATAGTTCCGAATAACCATAAAGATAACGGCTCTATCCGTGAGACATAACAATATGTAGGTGCGGTGGCCAGATTACCTGGTGGAAAATTCGGGGCATATCAAAAAATACCAACAAAGACTTCATTTAGATAGAAAATACACAATTTTAGCAATGGCAGTATGTTGCTCATAACTTGTTGAAAGTTAAAAGACATATGTTTATCTCATAACATGAAGTTTTATTTTTATTTTTTTATTTTAAAGGCAGGGGGACAGGAGACCCTATCCCAACCACGGAGGTCATAGCGACCCATTGTGCTGTCCTGCTAGAAGGCCATTTACCAAAACCTTCCTGTCCTCTTAATGAAGCGCGACAGGTTTTGTAGAGGCTGGTTTTTTAGCTCATCCGCAAATAGAAGGGCAAACCCTAGAGTATCCAGCTTGCACCGGGCGAAGACCAGACACACACACAAAAATTGTTGGTTGTCTCGGGCTCTCCCTCCAGGCCGAACAGCCAGTCAGGGCTGTCAACAACTCCCATTGATGTTAGACAAGCGTGAAGTGAACTGTGGCTGGTGATGATGCCAACCAGAGTTCTCAGATATTCTCATAGGGCCCATCAAGAAACAGTTTTGTAAACCTGCAAGTACTCAGGTTCGCCCATCTCTGCTGATGTTTTCTATGAACATCCGCTTTCATGAGAGACCCAATACCCTAGGTGGCAACGCCTGCAGCGGGTTCCGGTCCAAAGAGCAGAGAATCAGAGCCAGCCTTCGCTAATGGGTCAGTTCATTCATTCCCCATAATCCCCATGTGATCAGGGAGCCACAGAACGGACACCTTGTTGTGGATACACAACTTTTCCACAGACGACCTGCGACCCACAGTAACGTAGATGTTATCCGAGGACCACTCAGAGCCATGAAAGCTGCCTGGCTATCCGAAACTATAGCAATGTCCTTCCCCTTTATTTGCATATCAAGGGCTAACTTCGCTGCCACTAATATGGTGAAGACTTCAGCCTGGAAAACAGTGGTGTGTCTACCAAGGGAGTATTCAATCCCAATATCAGGCTCAGGAAAGTAGATACCCGCTGCAGCTCCCTCATTAATGAGAGGGCCGTTGGTGAAAATTTTCAGAGCGTATCGGGGAAGGCTCGATAAAGTACTTCCCTCATTCCACGATTCCCCTACAGGAAAGCTCACAGATAAACGGCGCCCCAAACGAGGCTCACGTACCATCGCATCACGTGGCATACTGGACAGAGGGTTTTCGAAGTCCAGCCAATACACCAGAGAGCAATGCATGGAGCCCGTAATTCCCAAGCAGGCAAGCCTTTGCAGGCCCACCAGTTTCCGGATCGTAGCCCCACAAGCGTCCTCGGCCACCACAAACAGGAGGCATATGTAAGCATGGGTCTAATAATCGAGCTGTACATCCAGTGCACAGCTTTTGGTCTCATACCTCATGTGCAGCTAAAAGTTCTTCTTCATTGAGTACAGACCCTCGTAGCGGCATAAACGTTTTCCTCTACGTGCAATCCCCATGTCAGCTTCGCGTCGAGGAAGACTCCGAGCTGCTTGACATGAGGGAAGAGCTGCAGGTTGTGTCTAAAAAGGTTTTTAAAACAAAGTACCCAAGCTTACATCTTCTGGAGAAGAGCACCAAGCTGGTATTTGTTGTGCTTGGAAATGAGCAGAGCGATGTCATCTGCGTATGCTTCACATGAGAATCCCACGTTTTCCAGCACCGTGATCAGTGAGTCAACATACACCAGAGTACTGGAGAGAGAACGCCACCTAGCGCCCTGCTCCACAGCTAAGTATCGTCGTCTTAACATTTGGTCGATCCATCGCACTACAATGCGGTCAACACCATGTCGACGAGCTGCCTCTTATAGCGACTCGGGGGTGGCCCTGTCGCAAGCCCCGTCGTTTCCAGAAAGGCTCCCAAGGTAAACAATCCACGATCCAGTCCCCGCTCAATGACAGTAACCATTGAATGCAGAACCGTCTCCGTAGATCTGCCCCTTCGATAAGCGTGCTGTGAGGAGCTTAAAGGAGAAGTCTTTAGGGCTACTCCCTTGATATATTCATCCGCAAGCCACTCCCGGAATTTTAAAAGGAATGAGGAGAGGCTTATTGTTCGAAAACTCTTCAGGTCCATGTAGGCAGACTTCGAAACCAAGGCAATCCTCACCTTCCTCCATACCTCAGAGACATATCCAAAAGCGACACATGCCCTGAAAATGGAATCGATGTATGAAGCCAGCACAACGCTCTCTGCTTTAAGAAGGACCGGCAGAATACCGTGTGGACCCAGGGCTTTAAAAGCCTAGAAGGTTGAAATTGACTATTTCACCTTCTCAACATCAACTACCTTGGCAGCCGTGGACCAATCACCACCAGTGTAGAGAGGTAGGCGATGTTCACCACACAACTGCGGGTCTTCTTCAAGCCTACAATCTGGGCAACACGTCGAGAGAAGAAGTCTACAGGGTGCTTCCTTCGATGCCGTAAAGGAGCCACCTGGCCATAGACCACTCAGCCTGGCCGACGGGTCACTTATAGGAGCCATGAGCAGCCATAAAGCTCCTCGCGGAAGTCTACAAAAGCTTGTCTTTTTGATTTCCTAACAAGCCCAACAGAACCAGTTCCGTTGAAGGTATGAACTCCAGCAATTTCTCACCCCGACGGTTAGCGTCTGAGATGCCCCAGACATTTTGATGAGCCTTGGCATCACACCCAACAAAAACTCTCTTGCTCCCTGCTCTACCAACACTCCTGTCTCGTGAAGTTGCCCTGAGCATAAGTATTCTCCTTTGGGGTCACACCGCCCTTAAAAGCCTCCATACATGTCAAGATCTCAGAGATAAAATTCTCCATATTGGATCCCACGAGTTGCGGAGAACGACTGTCACCCACGGCAGATATCCGCATTACAGCAGGAAAGCTAATTAAAACTGGAGGTCGCCTGGTATCCAGAGTTCACATACTAGCAACTGAGCACCCCCCATCCGCAGTCCTCGGCATATGCTGGGAGCAGCTTTTAGTCCACTAATCAGTATAAGGCCTACCGAACAGCGGTTACCACCTCGCACTACGTGGAAGTAGCTGCACCCAAGACTAACACCTTCACTTCACCCACCTCTGGGCTGACAGAATACAGGATCCGTTACTAACAGAGTAGACAGCTCTGTCTGGTCTCAGTCAAAGCGAGGCATGAAATTAGTTTTTACACTGTTATTAATAATAACAAAATAAATAAATAAAAGCTTTTAAAATTGCTCGAATGAAGGACTATTATTTTAATTTTGTTTTGGATTACATTCTCTTGATTTATCAAAACGAAAACAATATTGCTCTTCGATAAGTAAGAAAGGAAATTTCATATTTTTATGTAAAACTCAATCATTACAATATTTATTCGGATCTTTTTTTTTTTTGTTTTTAATACAGACAGTTTTTCAAGTATATCATATAAATTATAAGAAAGTAATTTACTGTATCTACTGTCATAGACTTTTCTGAGCCACAGAAATCATTTATTTTAAAAAATGCCATTTCTACCGAAGCGTTTGTACCAGGCAGAGAAAGTACAAGCTCAGATAATATTTATATATTTCTTCAAAATTCTATTAATAAATTGATTAAGCCAAAGGTGGATATCTTATCTGATGGTAAATCATCAAAATTCCACTTACACAAAATCTCTTCTTCCAAAAATAACTTAACTATACAAAAATTAATCAAAAAGCTCATCGTAAGAGAAAATCTTACATGATTCTTCAAAATTATCCCAATTTAATGGTTTTTTAAGTGAGCCATAGTTTCGGCAGCTTTTATATTTTCCCCTTAGTTTTTCTTATAATTTAATTGAAAAGTGATTGTGGGTCACTGAACTCTTTAATACAGTAGCAGAATTTTTCACTGATAAAAAAGTGCAGAAAGAAAATTTGATAGATTTTCACTATTCTTTTCTCAACTGCAGGAACTAGTTCCAAAATGTGCGTCTTAGATACCGAAAATACTTGAGTAGACCATTTCAAAAATTCTTACGCATTTAAAAAAAAAAAAAACGAGTTAAACACAATATGTGTTGTCTTTTCATTGTTACCCTGAATCTTGTGGAATTACATCTAGGCTACAAAACACATGTTTTCCTCTCAAATTGCAGCTTCAAATGTAGATACTTTTTCAAAGCTTGCCTTACTTACAGTTATATCTCAGAACGTATTAGAACGGATAAGGATAGTTTTAGAAATGGCTTCCTCGTAATACATTTCAACAAATTCACAAAACGCTTTCAATTTCGGAACTCGTACAGTTAGTCCAGTCAATAGGGACAAAATAAGACATTTGCCCTACAAAAGGAGGGGTAGTTGTGATTTTTATATATATTATCCAGTTCAGGGCATCTATGAAAAATCCAAATTTAGACCCTTGGGCGGGTTCCGCGCGATCCGCCATCTTGGATTAAAGGTAACAAAAATTGTTTTTTCCAAAATAATTCCTCAACGGTTGATCCTACGGAAAAAATGTAAAAAACATATATTTGAAGAAGACTAAATTGCCTACATTTTTTGTATAAACCCAATTTTTTCAAAGTCTGCTGTGTAACGAGTTACAGCGGCAGAAATTCGGACATTCTGGAAAAAAAAATGTATACATATACATAGTACCATTTATACAGGGTTTTTCTAGTGACCTAGTCAAACAAAAAATTGTATGGCATGGGGGAGTGGTATCTCAACCGTTTAGAAGTTACAGAGTGATTAAGAAAACTTGTTAGTCTTTCACAAAATACCCTGTATTTAAAAAGTATAGTGTACGGTCACTTACAGAGCTCATTGTATGCAGAACTTCATGGCCTTTCAAACGACTGCACGACCAGCCCCGTACTTATATCCCGCCAGGAGTTATGGTGGTATAAACTAAGACTTTCGGCCTTTCTTACCTTTTTATTGACTTTGCCCTCTGTTTTCTAGAACGCCATATTTTTTTATATAAACTTAAAACTATAGACTCTCATTTTAATTTGACTAATTATACATATGTACTCATTGCAGCCATTAAAAAGTTATTAGCTCATAATCTACTCAGGTCATACCGAAATTAGACGATATTTTATTTGAAAATGACGTATTATCAGTCACTAAGGGAATAAATTATCTTTAGTTTAGACTTCCGTACTCCGCCACACCCCGCTCAAAAGTCTAAACTTAGATTTTTCATCGGGACCAGGAACTGGATAACATATATAAAAATCACAACTACCCCACCTTTTGTAGGACAAATCCCCTACTGACTGGAGTAAGTGTAGTTATGAAAGAATTTCAATATTTTAACCTATATTACTTTCACATCAGCTGGGAGAAAATCACACGCATTGTTGATACAATTATTTATAAGGTAAGGGCGATACAACCTAAACAGACAGGAATTTTGTTTCAACTTGATGATAGCTTAGAAAAAAAAAAATTTAATTTAACACATTCGGCTCCCACAAAGTTCGTATTTACATTAAACCATGCATTATGATACTGTGAACATATTTTATTAATAATATTTATTTCAATTAAGAAGGGGATGGCTTGCGGCGGGGGTCAAAGTTTGATCTAATTAATTTTGCAAAATCAGAATTAGAGCTCCCTGGGTCCTGAGAAGAAGTTTGAGTACCCACACTCCTATATTCGGAGTCTTCAATAGCCATCCCCACTTCTATTTTTTTTTTTATTCGAACTGAGATACTAGATTTCGCACTTTAGATCGTCTCTAACCCAGTCGGGTTATGTGCGATCGAAAACGAATTTCGCTGTTCTCCTTAGCTTATTACAGTTATAATTTGTAGAAGAAACTTTTTTTCTGAATACTTTAAGGTGTTGTGGGGAGGGGGTCGGAGCCCCCAGAGGGAAGGGGAGTGGTTCAAATACGGCATGTTCTATATCAAATAAAAGGCCTTGACGAGTACTACCCAGGCAGTAGTGATGAGCAAAATTGGTCTTGATCTTGCAGAATAAGCAAGACCGATACCAAGGCCAAGATTGTAAACATGCTCACAAGACCAACACCAAGACCATGTGTACGTTAACAAGACCAAGCCCAAGACCACATTATGCAAGACCAAGACTCATTATGAATTTGAGAGAAAAACGGCCTAAATACAAATAAGCAACGCTTTTATACAGATTAAGTCTTGATTTCTAAACCGGCGTCATAGTGGCCGAGTAGGAAGCGTACTTGGTTTCTACTCTTGGGATCTAGGCTCAAATCCCGTCGAACGTCTTTTTTTTTCGAATCTATTATTTCAAAAGTTTTTGCAGATGTATAAATTCAATTGAATATTTTTTCAGCACGAAACGGCAATAATGAAGTCGTTTTAAGAACAAATTTGTCATCTATTAAATATTGTAGATATATTTTTGATACTATTCTGTAAGTTCAAATTTATAATGTAGCTATTATTTTTGATAATGGATGTTTGAATCAATTTTATTCCCAACAGAATAAATTATTACTGTGTGAAAAATGAATCCATACTTTTAATGATTAATTTTTTCATCATATTAGCGTTAAATTCCATCAAAAATCTGCACTAAAATTAATGAAAAATAAACGTCTAGAGAATCGATAATTAATGAATTTGAAAAACAAATGATACCGGGGCTCGAACCTCTAAACTCGAAGTATAGTAACTTACGTAACTAACTTAGACTTAAAAAAAAACTCAGGAAAATATAATAAAGAATAGTGTTATGGTTGCGAATGTATGGGTGTAATTGGAAATAATACGGTAAATTCAAAATCTTATAAATTGATATATGAAACACAAAGTTGTTTTTTAATCCTACGAAAAGATATCGGAGAAAAATATATTATAAGCATAAACACACGCATATAAACGTAGCAAGAGCAAACAGACAAGACAAACTGCTGACAAGATTTATTTGGACGGGGATAACTATTTAACTATTTATAAATTTTTGGCATGATACATCAATTCTAGAATTGCGCAAAAAAACGAAATCCTAGTTTAAAACTAAAACCAAAAGTTGACTGTGCAGCCCAAAGGTAAAACCTACTACAAGATCACAGACAATACCAAGACTGAATTGCAAGACCAAGAGCTAGAACAAGAACAAGACCAAGACCAAGACCAACATCAAGACTTGACTATGAAAGACCAAGACCAAGACCAAGATCAATATTATACCAATCTTACCAAGAGCAAAACCAAGACTAAGTTTGCAAGACCAAGACCAAGCCCATTATAGTCTTGGTCTTGGTCTTGTATTTTCACATCACTACCAGGCAGCCAAGTGTTGTCATCACAAAATAATATCGAAAATATGTTACAAAAAACTAGAAATAATTGTGAAGACGAAATGTCACAAAATAGTTTGACATTCGTATTGTGATTTCAAACCGTATTTTATTGACAAAAATTTCACAAGATACTGTGAACAAAGTGTGACAAAATTCAATTGTATGATGTCTAATTTTGCTAGAATAAAGTGCGATTGATTGTGTGTTAAAATTATCGAAGGAAAAAGTATTGAAAACGCTGTCCGTCGTATTACACAATCCCACAGAATTTATTAATATTACTGTGACAATCTTATATATAGTTTATGTGACATATTAGCTGTGTTCTTTTGTGTCCGCAAAACAGGACAGAACAAAAGATACACAAAAGAACGCCTCATACATTTTTATAGAAAACTTATAAGTGAAGCGAACAGTACAAATAGTTCGCTTCAATCGACAGAACAATTTGTTCTCTCCAGTATATGAGAGGTCTAGAACAAGGTACAAAAAAAAAAAACAGACAGCTTTTATGTGACAATTGGTGTCTACCCTGACCAAAGTTTCAAATCATATTTGCCACATAATTTTGTCCAGAATTGACAAAAATTTGTGATTGTTTTGTCGTTTATTTGTCATATCTGGCTACCTGGGTATCGGGTGGAGTACTTTTTTTCCCAATTCAAAAAACTTTTCGGCACGATTTTGCCGCGGGAAAACCAATTTTCATAGATATACACCCCCGTTACTACATCTCGCATATATTTTTGCAGTTCTTTTTTTCATGTCCATTAGTGCTCTATTTTGAACATTTTTCTCAATCTAAGTCATTTCCACGACACAACAATTCCGCAGAATCAAGAGAAGTAGAAAAGTCCACTTTTTCACCAAAGTTACATTCGACCGCCAAAGCATTCCGCAGCTTAATTGAAATAAACATTGTAAATAAAATATGTTCAGAGCATCATAATGCATCGTTTAAGATATCTGTTATGTTTGGGGGTGTCGGGACTAAAGTTGTATGAAAACTTAAAACTGGAGAGCAGAGATCTAGCAGTGCCCATTGACATGTCAAGGCTAATAAAGGGGAGAATAAACAGTGTCAAATGGCTCAGTACTGCCATACTTAATATATAGTAGAATGAACAATTGATTTCTACAGGATGAAACAAAATCAAATTTTTTTTTTAAAGGATGTTTTTTCTAAGTTCCAGTAAATTCCAATAAATCGTCAATGGCTCCGTAACGGGAAAGTCGAGACAAATCGCTTAGTTTTAAGGACAGTGGGACTATAATTGTAATATCAGTTCTGTCCTAAAAAAATTCGGGCGTCTAGTCACCGCAACAATACGTCATCTATTGAACAACCCGAACGGAAGCAATATTGGTGATAGCTGATTTATCAAAATACAATTACCATTTTTTCGCATTTTCCATGTTTACAGATATTTAAACAGTTAAAGCTTCAATAATTAAATATCCATCATTCCGATGCATTTGTACAAGCAGATGTCAGTAAAGCTATTCTAAATACAAAGCTATTTCTAACAATTCACATATTATAATGATATACGAATACATATGCATTATATGCCTCCACTTTCAAAAATATATTAAAATTTCGTCATCTAAGTACTTCTAAAAGGCTCTTAAATTGTATGCAGGAATATGGCGGGGCTATGCTACTATTGTTATTGCTCATTTCGGAAAGCTTTCAATGAAATTTATTGTTCCGCTCACACACATATTTCAAGCTAATTCCAACGCCATAATCACAAGGAAAAAATTTCATGAGAGAATATAAGCTAGCACTTGAGAGCTCCGATAAAAACTCATTAAAATGTGAAGGAAGAGTAACGAGCACCCTGGGAAGTAGGTTAGATTATGGGATGTGGGGCGCATTAAAAACTTCAGCTGCTAGTCGAAAATATTATATGGGCGGGCAAAAAGCATGAAAATATTACGAATATCTCCTACCATTAAAATTTAACATGATGTAAACAACCAAAAATCCATAAAACTAGCAAAATGTGCAGGTTACCAATTAGTAAAATTATTTATTGCTGCGTAAAAGAAATATAATTTCAAAATTATTTTAATGACACAAATATGTGAATACGCAATCAGTATGAATTATTATTGTAATTTGTAATGCCTACTTTCAACAAGAATTAACCTGTACCTACTAAAAATTTTAGACGTTTTCAATTACATTTTAATTGACCATCATTAAACCAATAAACAAATTTTGATATACCTGAATTTGTGCATATTAATTTCATTTCATTTCTAGGTTTGTATGTAGTTAGGTAGGTAGGTAGGTAGGTGGGTGTAGGCAAGTATTGTAAGAATTCAGGTTCGTTTTGTATAAGTTGTGTACAGAAGATGTTTTGATTTTGAGATGTTAATTTAAAATTCCATCCAATTTGTGTGGCCATTAAATTGCGATACAATTATATAATAAAAAAAAAAGCAGCATTATGCCTAAAATTATTAAAAGATAGCCTGTTTTTCCCTAGGTTTGCTAACACTTCATTAATTTCTTGGATTGGATATTTATCCGGTACAGTAACTTTTACATAGCTCATAAAAATTTTCATAGATTGGCTCGCATATGTGAAAAAAAATCAAGTATTACTGGCAGTTATTGCTCCTAGAGGAAAGCGGATTGGCCCACTCGATTTTAAAAGTTATTTTGATTTTTGTATATCCGCCTGCCCTTTCAATTACAAGAAAACTCGTTTACATAAAAAGCTGAAATTTTGCATACGGGCGTGTAAAAAAAAATGTAGATTTGAGTTCAAAACTGAGACAAATTGGGCAACTCTTTCGAAGGATTGCCATACAAAAATTTGGTTTTTACCATATTCTTGAATGCTGCCTAAGAACGCGTAGATTAGAGAGCTAGTCAGGAACTTAAACTTACTTTTATTTTTAAGAAAAGCCCGTGTGCAAAATTTTAGCTCTCTAAGTGATCGCGTTTTCAATTTATTGTGTGGACGGACGGACAGACGGACATGCAAAAATCAAAATAATTTTCAATATTATGCGTGGGTGTCCACTAGTATTATTTCTGTGTGCTACAAACGGTATGACATACTTAGTATACCCTATGATTTTATACCATAGATAAATATGGTATTAAAATGGATTTTACAATAAATTTTATGCTTAATTAATTTTGGGTTAATCTTTGAATACGACTTTATTTGATAGACCGTGCTACTTTTTCAAGCATTCGAGAATTTTGTTTTTAACTAAAAGCTCTTTGTTCATGGTAACAGAGACTGAAAATTTTCGGGATGGTGACCTGCTATACCAATTTTATGTTGTCACTTTTCCAAATAATCCAAAGCTCCTTTAGCCGCTCCTTAAGAAAGCTCCTTACAGAACTGCCTTTACAGGTATAGGTCTAAATAGGCATCTACTAAAGCCACTCTAGGTGAACTGGCCGTACATCATCCAACGTCTTCTGAAAGACTATTTGATTTCCCTCAGCATCAATTACGGCCAACTTAATCAAGATGTCCCATTTTTCCTGACAACCCTTGCGAAGCTCTTGTGTTTGTAGGAGGAAATTTGTTTTGGAATAATGGTTGTCTATTTAGGTTGTTCTTAAACGACATCCATAATACGCTAAAAAATCGGGTTTAAATTGTTGACGAGCAAATTAATAAATAATCTGAAAACCGACCTATGGCAGGTGATCACTTAAGAAAGAGAACAATTTGTTCCTGGTTCTTAGTGTTGACCGATAATCTGCTGATTGGCTTAATAAAAGAGACGGCTATGCTCAGTGTATATGTTGAAGTTCAGGTCCAGTGGTAGGTTGACAGATCTACCCACCGGCGCGATATAGAAACGTACGCTGTATGTAGGCGGTTTCTGCCGGTCTAGGTTATAAAAATTGATGCAACTATCTGGATCGTACTTCTCAACCAACTTGCACCTCTGATCCGAGGAAAACATCGGAAAAACACCCCAATCAGATTAAGAGTGCGACGTTCTGGAGGATATGTCTAGAATGGGCGATGAAGATACTCTTAATGACTACTTTTGGGAAGAGGGGTAGAGGAAGCAGAGATACTTACATTCATACAAAAATCTCATTATGGATGCTCTCTTACTGACAAACGGAAGGAATTAAAAGTGGTATGCTAAAAACCGATCTCCGAACCCCAAACAACACCCACTCAAAACGTTATTAGGTAGTACTACTTCTTTGGGGACCGGATCACAGCAGCATCTAGAGTAACGAAAATGCAGATGATTTCGCACAGAGATTCTCCTCTGCGCAGTGGGAATTGGGCCAAAATATGTCACTTCTGGTAATACGGGTTCTGACTAGATGATCTCATACGCAGAAAAACTACAGACTGTGGGGAAAATCAAATGCACAATCATTGAGACTGAATTAGTCGTCCTTGGAAACCCTGGTGTCCATCGTTTGCGGACTCGTCTCTCTTAAGGGTCACCTCTATAAGATGCTTGGTAGAATTCTGAGTGTGCGAGGATGAGATCGAAGCAGTAACGCATTTTCTGAGTCATTGCATAACACTTAGTATAAAAATGGGCTAAATCGGAAAACCCTTTGTTTTTTTCATACAAACATTAAGGATTTTTACGCACACTGTAGAAAGGATTAGTCCCAGACGTTTTTGTTGTACTGAAAAATTCTTCAAAATATAAAATCATATACAATTTGTTTGAAACATTTTTGCTGCCCGCGAACTGTTCTAGAAATTGATGCCAAAAACCATTTTAACAATCAAACTTGCACAGAGGGGTGACTAATTACATATGGGTGTGTGCTACTGACTCGAATTACATATACCAAACCGCGACTTTCCCTATTTTTACTTTAATCTAAGCTACCAGGCGCTTAGGTAACCTGGACCGACTCGAAACTTGATAAACTCTAAAAAAAATATATAAGACTTAACTGCCTGTACAGTCGTACATCAAATAAATCGTTGCCAGGGCAGCTGAGGTGTATGGTTTCATAAGAAAGTAAAATCAATAAAAACGTCTCCAAGGTTACGTAAGAAAATCTTTTACCTCAGTAGTCTTTGCAACGAATGAACTGCCTATATAAATGGGAATTGGCGCTCTAACAAGGGCAGTCCTTTCTGAGCAGACCAGGCAATGCTTTAAATTATCAATCTGCTAAGTAGTGCTTTAAACTACTTGATGCCACCAATTGTGTAGTGCTGTAAACTATACAATTGGAATTACCAAGGATAACAGAAACTATAGACCGCTTTAAGGTTTATAGTATTCTTTATAGCTGAACAGTCGTACACCGCATTTAAGTGTAAGGGCTGATAAGCATTATTCAAATACAATAAAACTGTGTATGGTGATTCAGACAATATATAGTGCTCTAAACTGTATATGGTGATTTAAACTATACACAGTACAGTGGGCCCTAGCTACAATACCTTAAACTGTCTTCAGTGCTTTAAACTGACTACGGTGCTAGTAAACTATTTATTGAGAACCAATTATACAATAATTGAAATCTCCTTAAATTCAAGAGTTATACATCGAAAACATATAACCCATCTTATAGTTGCTGTATATACCGCTTTAAGGTGTATGAATCACTAGACTATAACATTTTTAGTCACAAATAAATCTAATAACTGCATTTTTCTACCATTTCAGATAGAAAAATACAGCAGAAAAACCGGTAAACCATTACTAAAAGAAAAAAACCGAATCATTGTTAAATATAAGTTTTCCAAACTAGTATAAGTTTTTGGTGTCAACCAACTGTTACAAGATAAATAAAAAATATAATTTCAAAAAACTGACTGACTTGTCACTTACCTAGCACCTTTATTTTGATTTATTAATTTATAATTTTTTGTAAGACGACCTAATAAGAGGTTCGTACACTGCCCTTGCCATATTCTATGCGCAATATTCGAAAGTAAATTTTACTCGTAACGCGGATATGTAAACAAACGACAACAACCTTGTTATTTGTTCTGCCGGTTCCGACATCTGATCCACTTAATATTAAGCAATCGCATTACATAACAATTACCATGAGAGGTAATTATTATCGTAATTTTGGATTGCTTTACTAAAGCGGTCACAGCACCCAGCTAATCAGCAAAATAACCGACGGCTGCAGAGCAATTCCATATGAGGCAATTGTTTAGCAATCGCTGATTATTTTACCAGATGTACCTTTAGCTGTTGTAAGAATCTTCCGTATCTGTTGGGCTCTTACTCTATTGGTACACCGAATATATCAACGATCTACATCTAGGGTAAAATAATATTTCCCTTAGTTCACTTATTTTTTTTATTCTTTATTATTTCTTTCCATTGTCCATTCAGCTCATTAAAAATCTAGGATAATATGCACTTAATATCTCATTGTTTTTGAGTAAAATTAACAAGCATGGATATTGGAACATAACATGTATTGATTTGGAAACCGCTAGCCAGCTTCCTTTAATCTCTGCCCATTTATGAAATTTAAACTTATGTATAACAAATCTTTAATTTCGATAAGAGTAGCTATTGTATTAGTAACGTAAACTTCCCACTTTCGAGCCTCCTTGCCTTATTCGAGCGCCTTTTTTCTTTATCTTAGTAGGGTGATAGAAATCTACTTTTAAAGCATGCATAAATACATAGCTGAAAGCACTCATTGCTCACAGCAATTCGAATTCTATTATTGTCCGATCTTCAAAGTGTATACTTCGGGATGCGGTTGTTTTCTTCATAGTTTTACATAAGAAGACGGTTTTACATATTAAACTTACCTCTTTTAATTGATTTTTAGTTGATATTTTTTATGATTTTACATTAGTTGAAATACATAGAATTTACTGGATAGATATATTAATATTTTCTTAATTTGAGCTAGGGACTCGAATTAAGGATCTCTCACTAAAAATGTTTAGTCCACTTTCAAGCCTACTCTTAATCACTCCTTTTGAATGATACGATTTTATTTAAAATATTTCATCGACACATGGGCGCCACTTGTTTTTTTTTTTCTTTGGTTAACCAAGAAACCGTAAAACAAAGGAGACTCTTTCCAACAATTCAATTTCACTTTATTCGATATGCTTCAAGATTTCGCACAAATTGACCGTGATTATCTCGTACGAAACTAACAAACTAACACTGCCGACAAGCACTTAATCCCGACAAAAGAAAGATCTAAAAATGTACTTATTCCAAAAGATTACTTGCCTTTAATTGCTCGTAAATCCCAAAATCCTGGCACGATATTTAAGAATAAAATGAACTTCTGCTTGATTCCAAGATCAACAGCTTTTCACAAACCCAGTCCACTTATCTGCACTTATAAGTGGACTTAAGGGCAAGAAATCTTCAGGACCTGATAAGATACCAAACAAAATCATCAGAAATCTTCCTTCGCCTGCAATCAAATTCTTGGTCATTCTCTTTAACAATTGCGTGAATAACGTTTACTTTCCAGACTCATGGAAAATTGCGGACATCGTCCCAATACCAAAAAAGCCCAACTCCAAAGCCTTAAAAGATTTCAGACCCATATCTCTTCTTTCCAACATTGGAAAATTGTACGAAAAACTCCTACGTCAACAAATCGTGAAATGGTGCGATGACGTAGGCATCCAACAATATTCCCAGTTCGGCTTCAAAGCCCAAAACTCAACTTCACATGCGTTACTCAAATTCCATACTGACACAACTTCAGCTCTCAACAGAGGTGAGTGCACAGTAGCCTGTTTCCTGGATGTCGAGAAAGCCTTCGACTCTGTCTGGAAAACGGCCTCATCTTCAAATTGTTAGAACTAAACTTCCCACCACATCTAACAAAAATTATTCACAGCTTTCTGTCTTCAAGGAAGTTCGCAGTAAAACTCGAAAACTGCAACTCAGCTACCCTATCCCTAGAAGCGGGAGTTCCTCAGGGCTCAGTACTCGGTCCAATCCTGTTCAACCTCTATACGTCAGATCAACCGCCAAATGATCACAATTCCACCTCACTGCTCTATGCAGACGACTCGCTCACATATGCACGCTCAATATCGCCAAAATTTGCTGCGAGAAAAGTGGAGCAGCATATTGCCAAACTGGACGCCTACTACAAGAAATGGGATATAAAAATAAACATCGCCAAATCCGAAATGATTTGCATCCGCAAACCATCTACCACTAGCCGAGCAAACATAGCCACCTTGGCTAAAAATATTGACATTGAAGTCAATAACCAAAAAATAACACCCTCCACAAAAACGAAATACCTCGGTATATCTTTCTCTAACCTGCACAAGCTCCTGCTTTATAAGCAGCTAATTCGACCAACCATCACATACTGTTTCCCAATATGGCACACGATCTCGCCAACCTACATGAAAAACCTCGGTAATCTGGAGAGAAAAGTACTCCGTTCTTGCACTGGCCTTCGTAGAAGGGCAGATAACAGATATTACCCCAACAAAAAGCTGTACGAGGCAGCAAAAATCCTCCCTATCGACAACTACCTTGTCGCACAAGCCCAACATCAGATGGAAAAACTTCCTCATCATCCAAACCCTCTCATATTCAACCTGCCTGCACACACTCCACCTGCAGAATTCAGGTATATCTCACCTCTTCAACTTGTTGACCCTGAGAGTAGGGGCATTTACTATACTGGCGAAAGATTTACTTTCTTTTGCAGCAAAGGTTCCCACCATCGAAGATAGATCTTCGGAACATCAGCCACCGTCATCATAGCAGGATGCCCACATAGGAACTGCCTAGAGAAGGAAGACCCCAACAAGGATAACTGGTCCAAGCTCCAGAGCTCCTCATCCTCCTCAACCGCACCCATCACAATTTCCCGTCTCACCCTCCTAAACAACAATTAACAAACAACCGCCACGGAAACAGCTTAGTGTCACGCGCGAAGCTGTAATAACAAACAAATCAAATCAAACATAAAAGTTTATAACCAATATATGTACAAAAAGAAGACAAAGCCAAGACAATCGTGAAATCAAGGCCAAAATAAAAAGCCTGAGTGTAAAAATCTACCATAAATCCTAACAGGAAAGTTAGGACTAAACATTAAGGACAATATATTTTAAATGCGCAAGAAAGACTCTGACTATGACTATGACTGCTTGATTCCAAAATAATAAACAAATATTCGTGCTCAGTACAAGAGCCAAAAAGTCGGAACTCAAAAAAATTAGTACTGCTGCGTTCAAGAGCTAAACACAGAAGAAGTAAAACGACAGCTGGTTCCCTGTTCTACCAATCTAGCCGGCTCGAAATATTTTATCTTAAAGTTTGGCTACAAATGAAAGGCGGGAAACGTAATTCTTATTTGAATTAAATTTTCGTTTGAGGTAAGTGCTTGACGGTTAATGTAGAAAGTTTATATTTACTTAAATGTACGTAATTAATTAATACATTAGTTAATTCAATTTTTAAGAGCTTATTCTAATTTCCCCAATTCAGTCAGAAGTACTTCTCAGCAGAATTCGCTGGATGTAGCCGTAGTACGTTGTTGCTTCTGATAACAATCCATTGCCTGCAGTATCCATAGTACGTCGTTCCTTCTCGTAAGAATCCGATGGATATATGTTCCTCCCTCCATTAGAATACCTAAAATGCAAAGAACATTGCGAAGTAAACGTTTCTCAGTAAAGGAGCATGACAGCACAACAGGTAGTCAGATCAGTGAAATTATAATTAATTTAACCGGATATCAGTGTTCTCTTATATATATAAATCTTTTCGTCAGGGGCGATGCCTGCGCACACAAAAATAAAACCATAACAACATAAATCTTCAAAGTTATTTAATATTCCTCCAGGCAGCATACAAAATTGACTGTATGGAAGAATTTGCGAGGAATGTTAAAGATTCTCTGGATGTCAATACAAATCCTGATAACTCGATCACTATAGGAACGTTGTTTTATATATGCTTTTCTAAGAGCCTTATTGCATTACTAACAGCTAGAACCTCCACTTGGTTGGAACATATTACAGTAGAGCGATGCTACACTTGAAAAACTCAACCAAATTGTGGATGTCTCACTTCTTAGTCAAGCGATGTGGTACTTGAAAAACTCAAGTGAAATGAGAATGTCCTGCCTTTTAGCCGGAACTGTCCCTTCAACAGTCACAATTGATTGTCGAAACGTTAGGGTACTTCAAGGTAGATATGTTCTTAGCCAGTTCGGTGGAACATACGGCATCAAGATCGATCCGGCATCTAGTTCCACTTGGGAGATTCTGTGTCTGAGCCCGTTTTCCCTATTGCAGTCTGACTATTACAAGAAACATGTGAAAGCACAAACATAGAACTTGCTGTATAACGAGGAGGCGTCCCTTTAGCACAAATTATCCTTTTGACAGTTGGTCTAAAATCTATCTTTCTGTCAGCTTGTCTGGAAACCTATTCTGTGGGAAGCTCTGGAACTATGCTAATCTTTGACAATTAATGGTGCTAGAATTTTTAGGATTCTGCGTATCAGCAATAATTCCTCGGCATTCATCCGCCTGCTTAGAGACCTAAATGCTGGAAAGAAATATCATCTATCTTGTTTCATGCAAAAGGCAATTAAAAGACTTCTTCCTATCTTAGGGGTAATCGTTATTTGATTAGTTTGTAATTTTTTTAATAGTACTTATCTATCGAGCGCTGACAGTTAGACTGTTTATCTTTTTGTTTTGAAAAAACTTTCACAAAGTCAAAAATTTTCCCTAAAGTATGTAGCAACAAATTGTGCCACAAAGCTGAGGTGTTTTTCTATAAGATTAGGGAAAGCTCCAACTTGGAAAATGTAGATTAGGTTTTTATGCCTAAATTGCAGGTAGGTAAAATGTAGGGAATTTTAAATTTTTTTCTCGCTGTAGGGAATAGGTAATATTTTATGACACATTTAAAAAACATGTTCAATGAATGTTCAGTCCTCACATAAAGAGAACCCTACTCCATCGATGTTCAGTCCCACCAACGTTGTAATTTCCTCGGATGCTATCCCTTGTTGATAAATATATTTCCCGAAATACAGAAATTAAAAGCAAGCACAAAGAACCAATTTCTGAAATCATAAACAAAAATACTTATCTGATAGTTGTACATTTCCATCGGAAATGCTCTCCTAAATCATCTCGAACAAAAGCAAAAAGCATCCGCTAAAATCTATTGGAAACTTCAGTTCATGTAAAAGCAATCAAAATTCATTAATAAAATGAATAAATTAATACAAGAATGCACTAAAGCATACTTACCTCATGATATTTACATCTTTTGATGTCATCAAATAACATTACGTCGGCCAGCTGTTTGTGGTACATTCAGACATCGCCTCAAACGTTGCTAGGGCAACACCAAAAGGCGAGAACTCATCACTTTAAACAGCGGCTATATAAAGCCAACGAGCCACAGCAAAAAAGCATTTTTGGTCCAGAGCTCATCTGGTTTAGATATTAATCTAAATTCAAGAAAAATATTCCCAACTTCCAACATAGAAGATTAATTCTATATTTCAGACACTAATCTGAAAATTCCTATCATTTCCCACACCTAAGCAGAAGAATAATTCTGCGCAGAGATTAATCTACTATACACTTCTGCCTACACCTGAGTAGAAAAATAATTCTGAACAGAGATAACTGAGTTTCCTATATCCTTTCATTTCAGTCAGAGATATTCTTAATGTCCTATTCTTTTCAAGTAGCATTTTGCTATCTTCGGCTCTCACGAAGTAGGAAGGAGAATTTTGCTACCCTTCTGCTTGCACGCAGTAGCAAGGTGCATTTTGCTACCTTCTGCTCTCACGAGGTAGGAAGGAGCATTTTGCTATCCTTCTGCTCTCATGAAATAGCAAGGAGCATTTTGCTACCCTTTTGTTTGCATGCAATGGCAAGGGGAATTTTGCTACCTTTCTGCTTGCACGCAATAGAAAGGAGCATTTTGCTACCCTTCTGTTGGCACGCAATATCAAGGAGAATTTTGCCACCATTCTGCTCTCACGCAGTAGCAAGGAGCATTTTGCTACCCTACTGCTCACACGCAATAGCAACACTAAGATTTTTAACATTAAAACGATTTATTTTGGCCTTCCTCTTTTTTTTGATCGAGTAAACAGCAAACTAAGGAGCAGCAAAGGACTGAATTTTAATTTTTAATCTGTATTTATTTTTATTTGTTTGCAGGTTTTTATTTAAATTTTATATTGTGAATTTTTTGTGATATTAGGTTAGCCAAATGAATTCTATTGAATAAAAATTTTATATTTCAAGTGAAAATACTGAGCTCTCCTTTTTATCGGCACCCTCCTCCCACATCTTTGTGCCATAATACCATATATGTGTTTTTTTTTTTTCATTAAAGCATAGAGTGTGGAAGTTACGCTGGGACGGTAGACACGCTCAAACAAAATATATGACTTGTTTTCAAAAACAATGTGTGAATTGTATTAACGAGATTATATTTGTAAGTGTTCCATAAAAAATGTTCTCTTCATTATATCCCTAAAAGCTCAACATTTCGGGAATTTTACGTACTATGTACGTTTTCTTGTGACAAACGTTCTATTGATCTGGAGGAAATTAAACTGATTTTCCTCTTTGTATTATAGAAAATGGAATTTGTTTTTCGAACAAATGTGTCTTAAATTTAGGGAATTATCCTACTTTTTTTCCAGTGTACCTAACTAAGACTTTCAGCGTTCAGCAAAGTCTTACTAGCCGCCAGTTTCGAAAATAATTTTGCTAGGATTTCATATTGATTATTCAATAGTTCGGAAATTTGCGACGCGCTATAGACGTGCTGACACAAATATTTATACCTGGCTGTGAGTAATACAAATATTACGATTGGAGATCGAATCGGAATCGACCCGCTCAATTGAAGTTTAACTTCGATCTCGAAGTCGTTCTCGATTCGATCTCGAGCCGCAAATGAAGAATTGAAATAACGACTCGATATCGATTCGACTTTTCGAGACTATTTCGAAGATTTTTCGTGTATTGGTGCTATATATAAGGGTCATATGTATTTGAGATTTCTTCATAAATACCATTCGATCTCGAATTGGATAAACGAGTAAACTATGCTTTGTGAAAACTACTCGTTATCCAATTGAAAATAAACAACCAAACTATGCCAAATGGCAATTTTAATTTCTCAGCACTCACTTCATTGTTTTTCGACCGAGTACTTGAAATGAATGCTGTTGGCATGCTAGAATTGTCATGCAGAATCTGAAAAACCATGTACTGATAATTCTTTTGAAAGACTTGGTAATTATTCGTGAAAACGAAAAATTCTCGTAGTTTACTGCAAATTCTCTGATCCTGAAGGCCATTTGTGGAGAAAATTTCGTAAAACCGAAAAATTATCGAGTTGTTGCTCTTAGAGAGTGGATTGAAATGAAATTTAACACACTTGGTTTTGACAGTAAAAGAAATTTTTCGACAGATATTTTGTTGCCCAATTCGTATTTTTTCTCCAGTTTATAGACATATTAGTTTGATTTCATTCAAAATTTAAAGAAACTGCGGTTATTGTTCAATTTGAAAGATTATCTTTGTTGTATACTCCACAATTTTTCATTTTTAGAAACCAAGTTTTTTTTATTAACTATCAGAATCAGCTTAACATAAGCTCGCTGTAGTGACAGAGGAGTATCTGAGCTGTACCAGACAATGTGATGAGCGTTGGCATCATAACCAAACAAAACTCCAAGCCGATTATAGATCGCATACTCAACCGCTCGCCTTCTCCCTCAGTAGGAGGGAAAGCAGCGGAGTCATACGGGAAATATGCTAAGGCATTAAGGATTTCCTTATTGACTCCATCCTTCTTGAAGGAGAGCTTGATGGATGTAGTGTCCCTATCGCACAAATGAGGCAGTAACCACTTTTGTCGTATCAACACAAGCCCTAGGAATCTTAGGAATAGAGAACGTTGTGTCATACAGGATTTGAACGCCTTGTGGCTCTGTTAGACCGCGGATACGGTTCTTCCAGACCCAAGGCTCCTGCACAAGCACCACTTTTTGTTTTTGGGGTTTTGTACTCCAGTCAGCAAGGCAACGTTCTAACAAGGTAGACGCCGCCTTGCTGTGTTGCAGGTTAATCTGGAGAGAGCTCAACTCATGTGGATTTCTTCCCTACGGCCTTCCTCTTCGTAAGAAAGGATTCGTTCCTCTTCGCAGTGCTCAGTTTACCGAGGCCAAGAGTCTCACTACCACTTTCTACTACTTGCCCATCCGAACCACCGACAGCCTGAGAAGAAGAAGAATGCCCAGTGTTCCTCCCTGCTCTACCAACACTCCTGTCTCGCGAAGTTGCCCTGACCTATGAGGAGCATAAGTGTTCTCCATGGCGGTCACATCGTCCTCATAAGCTCACCTGCTGGAGGAGATTTTCCATACATGTCGAAATCTCAGGGATAAAATTCTCAATATTGGGTCCCACGAGTTGCGAAGAAAGACTGTCACACACGGAAGATATCCGCATTACCGCAGGAAGGCTAATTAAAACTGGAGATCGCCTAGTATCCAGAGTTCGCATACCAGCGACTGAGCGCCCCCTCACACACGCAGCCCTCGGCGTATGCTGCTCTATGTTGGTTTGGGCTGGGAGCAGCTTTTAGCCTAATAATTGTAACAGACAATGTCGTTCCGTATTGAAAACAATTCCTGAAATGAAACAGAATTTGCCATCATGCAAGTAAAATTCCCAAAAAATGAACGAATAATGATAGCAGTAATAGATAGTTGCCAAGCAAGGTCTACGTGCGCAGGGAGATCTAGAAAGCCAGTTTGTTGTTAATACTCCCGAAGATCCCCATGCTCACATAGGTGCATGCTATCAATAATTATCAATGATTTTCAGCCAATCAAGGAATGAATGTGTACAGAGATTAATTAGGTACATTTTGAGTTAATGCGTCCTAGAAATTTATTAACTATTGGTTTAATAATAATTATTTATTGGATAAAAAGAAACATGAAATTTGCTACTTCAAGCAACCTCTTTGCGGGTAAATGTATGACACACAGAATATCCCCAACGTAAATAGGATAATCCACATAAAATGATGATCATAGAATTAAAAGATAAAAACGTCGTTCTTGGCTTGGCTCACTAACACCGTATCGAATAATCACAGACTTGAACCAACTTTCAACTAAAAATGTATTATTTAAATACATTCCCGAATTAGTATAAATAGATTATGAACTGTCAAAATATAAATGTCGTAAAGCAATGTCAACCAAATGCCAGATGTAATTATGTAATTGATTTAAGGACTTCTATAGTAAAGGGCTTTCCAATAAGAGGTGTTATTTTAATTAGCCCGCTATTTCGGTAGATGTCACTTTTGGAGCTGTCATTTTTTGACATTTGACAAGTGGAAACTACGCCATTAATAAAAATGGAACGATACACGATTCAACAACGCATTCACTATAAAAATAGTGCAAATGTGGCAGAGACGGTTCGTAAAACTCGAACATTTTTGGGTCGTCGTTAAGCACCTTGTCGGACCGCAATACAGAAATTGGTAGAAAAATTCGACCCACAAAAACTCTTAGTGTGTGGCCTGATTTCTGGTGGCCTTTCATATGCAGTTTTTTTGGTCTATTTTAAAAACTATATATTTATTTAACAAAATTTCTTTTTAGATCGCTTTGTATTCCTTTCCTCGTTAAAATAAGCCTACAATCGTCAAGATCGGTGACAAGGTATTTTTTTAATGAAAAAAGTGCATAAGCTATAGTCCACGCATTTTTGCGAAATTTCGATTAACATTTTTTGTCCCCGATTTTGACGAATGAGCACTCGTTGGACGCGGAATAATGAGTAGATAATTAGTAGATTTATACATTAAGGTGTGAACATAGGCGTAGTTGAAGAATTGCTGTGTAGGTAAGGTAGACAGACAAAGCAGCGCTTTGCTTGTAAGAAATTTATGCATTTATAAAAATGAACTCTCAAATTGTAGTGTGTTAATAGTTGTTTCATCTGTGTTAAAAGTAGTAGAGCCATAGTTGTTGTATTAAGTGATGAAGTAGCAATAAGAAATAAGTAGGGAGGTTTCGCTATTAGGAGACAGAAGATGGCCATTGTGTGCGCAGCCTTAGGCGGAGTGAGGTTCATTATAGCCGCGTGGTCGAAGTCGACTCGAAGTTCGAAAAAAAGAGGAAGCACCAAGATTTCGGGAGGACATTGTTTCTTTTATCAAGCAGCACAGGTGGAAGAGGTACTGATTTGTAAAGTGACTTAAAAGCTAAGTTGCGATTAAGAGGAGGAAGGCAAGCTATTAAAGTGAAAGAAGTGGTCGTGTGTCTGCCGTGTTGAGCAGGTGAATTTGACGGAACGCACAATCGAAGATTATAGACTGCAAGCAGTCGCAGAAGAAGTTAATTAAGAAGAAAATTTAATTTCCACCTTTTCTACACTATAAAAAATGTGCACAATTGTTACCACAAAGCTTAGGTATTTGTCCCTAAAATATTGGGAATATTCCCTAAAATGTAGTGAATATTCCCTACATTTTTGGGAGTATTCCCTAAATTTTAACGAATATTCCCTACATTTTAGGGACAAATACTTAAGCTTTCTGGCAACAATTGTGCACATTTTTTACAGTGTAATCACTATAGGAAAACAAGTAAAAAGAATGCAAATTTCAATTCGTTCTATAGCTTGGTATTAAATTGTAATTTTTCTTTGGTTAAACAAACAATAGCTTGGTAGGTCCTTGGAGTTTGCGAAAAAGACGGAAGTCCACACCACCACAGAGAAGGCACGCAAAATAGCCGTATTTGGTCCAGAACTAATCGCCACACAAAGGAGTTCAGAAGAATTATTTAAGGGGTTGCATTGGATCCAGAATAAATTGCCAACATAGGGCAGTCGAACTAGTTAAAATTGCCGTTGTTCTAGCATAAATCGTCACATACATTGGCCTACAGGAAATTGTAAGGTAGCCTTACTGATAACATGTTTGAAATTTTGTTGTTTATTATATATTCATATTAGTTAGTTTACTTTAAATTTTCCATTATGTTCTATATGTACAATTACGTGAGTAAAGCTGAATTTTGGAATAATCTAGGCAGATTTTAATTCAAGCCATGTTCCTCAGTAAAAAAAATAAGAACGGTATGTAATCAGTGTTAAGCCCACCGAACAGTGGTTACCAGCTCGCACTACGTGGAAGTAGCTGCACTCAAGACTAACACATTCACCTCACCCACCTCTGGGCTAACAGAATAGCAGGATCCGTTACTAACAGAGAAAATAGCTCTGTATGATGTTAGTCAAAGCGAGGCATAGTTTTATGATAGTGATTTAAGTAACCCGAATTTTCTCTTAATTGCATTTATAGTAGCTCTCTGTGCTAATGGAAGTCTTATTATTCAGTTTTATCAAAAATTTGTACAATAGTTTTCGAGGATACTATAAAACCATAATAAAATTAAGAGGTAATTAATTTGTCCACTTTTGACTATAACTGGGAAATCCCGAATACTAAAATCAGTTTTCCTCTTTGTTGCTTTCATCTTCAACTTGATCAAATATTTCCTTTCGATAAGGCAAGCTTCTTTTAGCCGTATGATTTCAAGGATGCTGTATAGGTACCTTAGTGCAAGTATCCGTAAATACTTTACCTTTCGGTCTGGAAACAGCTTTCGCTTTAAGAATATATTGATAACAAGGGAATATATCATAGTTGGAAGCTTTTGAAAAGTGTGATATATTCAGGTATTGTCGCTTCGATATAGAGTTATCTAATATCACAGATAGCGTTTTTTCAGGAGATTTCTTTTTCACAGGATTTTTTTTTCTTTATCAAGCTTAGTACCATAGATGGCTTATCGTGGGAAGAAATCAAATATTGGATTACTGCAGCTATATATACTTCGATCAAGAGCTCAAAACTTTTTTATAACTTCTTATAATAAACCGCGTTTGTGGAAAATTCATTTTAAGGAAATGTTGGTAAACTAAAGATGGAATCCAGAATTACCAGCAAGAAAAATGTCAATGTAAATTTACCATTTCTTGCGAAGTAGGTAAAAATTACACTCACAAAAATATGTGGTAGTGGAATAAACAGGATTATAATAGTAATAAAGGTAGGAATTTTGGTAACATTCTCTGCAATATTAGGTAACATGCCCTATTGTCCGTAGCATGAGGGAATAAAACATTAAAACTTCGCCTTCACTTAATATCAACTTTTCTTCTGCATTAATTCGTTGCTAACATAACTCCAGGTACATCTACCCTGCTGACTTCAATATCGTTTTTCTGAAAAAAAAGGGGGGAAATATGGAAAAACTGTTGCTAGTTTCTGAAAGAGTGAAGCAATTTAATATACAATATTTAACTTGGAAGAATATGGAAGCACTCATTGTGAATCTCAAGCTATACTTCAAAAGCTATAAAAATATAACATTTTTAAATATATGTCATTGAAAGCAGATAACGGCATTAGATCTGTTTTTTCTTTTTATAACATTTAAAAATATACAGAAGGAGCTTTTAAAGAAATATTATCTTTTACTCTATAAAAAATTTGTGGGTCTTGCAGCTTCCTAAAATATTGAATAAATATTATATATTTTGTACTAATAAATTTTTATGTGACTTTTCCCTTTCCTACCTTTGTTCAATTCAACATAAAAATTTCTTTTAAATCGGATTTAAGTCCTTCAGAGTGTTTCCAATAAGAAACACCAGTCAAAATCATGTACCCTCATATCTCCCAATTTTTACATTTAAATAAGTCTTTACATGACTGGCAATCGGGTTTTAGGAATGGTCATGGGTATACTACTGCTCTTCACAAAGTGAGTGATGATCTTGATCGTGCCATTGACAATGGAGACTTAACTGTTCTAATTTTTCTCGACTTTTCAAAAGTATTTGATTCGGTTAACCACCATCTGCTTTGCTACAAACTTAGAAGGCTTTTCGGATTTTCTTCTCAAGCAGTTAAATTGATTTATAATTATCTCAGTAATAGGTCCCAAGCTGTACTAGTAAATAGAAGCCAATCCTCATTTCTTCCTGTCTTAACCGGTGTGCCACAAGGATCGATACTGGGACCCCTATTATTTTCAATTTTTATCAATGACATTTTTCCTATATTTAATCATAGCAAAATGCATCTCTATGCTGATGATGCGCAATTATACCTTTTTAGACCCCTTGGCCTTATTGAGGATGCTACTAGCTGTATCAATGAAGATCTTCAATCAATTCACTTGTGGTCCGTATCTAATATGCTAAAGTTGAACATAGCAAAATCCAAATGTTTGGTCATAAATCGCACAAAACTTGACACAGAGGGATTTCCTTCAATTATGATTAATAACACAGTCATTCCCCTTGTTGACTCTGTCAGGTACCTTGGAATAATTTTCAATTGTTTATTTACGTGAAATGACCAAGTCCCCAATATTGTTAGTAAAATTTATGGTGGTTGGATATCTAGTGATTTTATCCAGGTTTCAATAAGATTACTGCTGGTACGTCTACTTTTAATACCGGTATTTACTTACGGCTGTGAGGTCTTTGGCAAACTCGATTACGATAATTGGCTTTAACTCTGTGGTTAGGTATGTGTATGGTCTTCGAAGATATGGTAATGTCTCTCCGTTCTCGGATTCAATTTTGGGCTGTGGCTTTTTGGTAAAGATAATAAGAAATCGTGCAAGAGACTCTAAACTTTTTCTGGCAGTGAATGGGTTAACTACTATTTATGCTACTATTTATTATGCTCAATGAGTGGAACTGGATCAAATTTTTAACCGAAACAGGTAAGTTGTTCTAGTTTGTAATAGAATGGTTGAAGAACCAGCATCTTGTTACTAAAAATTGTGGTACAATGAGATTCAGTGTCCTGCTTGATCTTGCAAATTGGAGTGTTTCGTATAGATTTCCATTATATATATATATATATGTATGTCCAAGTACTCATTACTAATGAATTCCAGGTAATGCTGACAATAAACCTTATCTAAGTCAGGCATTCCCATTTTTCCCCGCTGGATTCGTCTCCTAATTTAATCTGGTTGCAGTCAATAATGCAGATGTGTAATGAGCATCACTGCGAAAAACAGTAGCTACCAGGGCCCATATTCATATTCGTGGCCCATATTCAGGTAGCATCCTTGGATTGTTGCACTTTTTTTTCTTTGCGGTTCTTAATAAAATCAAACACAATAAAATAGGATTTAATTACTTTGTTTCCAGGATAATGAGAGTTTACATTTACGTTATACACTTTTTTTCTTTGTGGTTCCTAAGTATAAATACATATTATTAGAGAATGAGCGAAGAATGAAGCCAGTCAGAAAGATTTTGTGAAAGTAAAAGGTCGTATCTACTGGTATTATCAAATAAAAACAAGTATTGAATTAAATAAGTGGAGATATTTAGAAACTAATACTTATAAAATTTAAATTAAGTACGGTGTATTAACATAAATATATTATATATGATAGCTATATACATTTTTTAATAAAAATCGCGAAAATAAATAACTGATTTCCTCAACCCAGAATAATGGATCGTGACGAAGAATCGATATTTTTTGAAGAAGAAGTTTCTGACAACGAGGAAGAGTTCTCTGACGACGAGAGCGACATTTTTTCGGTAGGAAGTGTTGAGTGCGAAACCGAGTCTCATTCTGAAAGTGAAGCTGAAATAGGGCTTATCCCAGCAAAACGACTTCGAAGGATTCAATTAACTTCATCGAGTGAGCAGTTTCATATTCCTGCTTCACCGGCAACAAGCACCGTATATCAAGAGGATGGACGATAGACAACCGATGAAAGGGATCCGCCAGAGTTTGAATTTAGAGGAAATCCTGGGTTGATAATTCCAGACGATGTAAAATCGTTCAGTTTTTGACAGAATCTTTTTTGAACAAAATTTTTCAAGAGACCAACCACTATGCTGGTCAAAAAATAGCAAAGGATCCTCCCGGCTGCGAGATTGGAAGGATACCAGCGCTAAAGAATTACGGGTATTCTTTGGATTACTTGTGCACACCGGTACAATTAGTTTACCCTCCATAGAACATTACTGGAAAATAAGTGAACTCTATAATTTCGACTTTTGGAGGAAGACAATGTCTAGAAATCGTTTTCAATTAATTTTGAGATTTCTACATTTTAATAATAATGAAGATTATTCAAGATCAATCCAATATTCCAACACTTCAACGAAACTATGGACTGCATCTATAAGCCGGGGAGAAAATTGTATCTTGACGAAGCGATAGTTCTTTGGCGAGGAAGGATGGTTTTTCGGCAATACATAAAAAACAAACGGCAGAAGTACGGCATCAAACTCTATGAGCTTTGCGAATCTGAAGGAATAGCCTTGAGAGTGAAAATGTCAAATGTCGTTTTGACTCTGATGGATGGTTTCCTGAATCGTGGTCATGAGCTTTACATGGACAACTACTATAATTTAGTTGAGCTCGCGAAAGCTCTCACGACTAAATCAACATATGTATGCGGCACGTTAAGATTCGATCGAAAAAGAAATCCAGAAAATTTGGTTAAAAAAAAAACTGAAACGAGGAGAATCTGAATGGATGAGATCAGGATCCATTATGGCCAACAAATGGGAAGATAAGCGTGATAAGCTGACTATATCAAACATGCATAAAGGCGAAATGCTTCAAGTGAAAAACACAAATAGAAAAATTTCGACTAAACCAGATATAGTCAGAGAATATACTTTGGGAATGGCAGGTGTTGTTCGCGCTGACCAACGTATGCCCTACTATTCATTAACATATGATACAAATACAACTGATTTTCATTACTTAGAGCATCTTCTCCCACAGAAAAAAAAGGATGCCTACAAAGCCATGCGGAATGTGTACAAAACAAAAACAACGCAAGGAAACTAGGTATTTTGTCCAGTGTGCCCCAACAAGCCATCCCTTTGCGTTGATCCTTGCTTTAAAGCTCATCATACACAGCAAGAACAATAAAAATATTTTTAAGTATCCAGTAATGCATTCATATATGAGCCGCAGAGATTGATTAACTCCATAAAAGAAAATATAGGCAACATATATACATTTTCATAAATTTCGTGTGAAAAAAAAATATTTATTATACAAAGGCCACAAAAATTGCTGATATAGTCTCTCATAATAACATTTGTTTGTTTTTTTTTTCACAAGAAATGTATGAAATTGTATAAATGTTTCCTATCTTTTCTTTTATGGGGTTAACAAATCTGTGCACTGAGCGGCTCATATATATAATTATTATGTTATAATTTAATCGTCTAAGTTATAAAATTATCTAATAAAAATTGATAATTAATATGTTTTCTACACTATATAAATTTTTCATTCATCCTTTCTAATAATTCCTAACTCAAATGGCCATTTGTAATCAATCTAAAATTGTAGCACTCCCTACGCGATATCTCGTAGTTGGCAGTTTTTGTACATACGCTTACTACGAGATATCTCGTAGTTGGCAGTGAATGGGTTAAAACAAATGTAGTATCCTAATTTTTTACTCCATCTCTCTTCTTTCTTAATAATTATTAATTCTTGTTTTGGTAATATTAGTAAGTTTGTTATGTAATCACTTCTTTATATTTAGTATTACGCATTAAAAACTGTAATTAAATACTTAAATATGTTATTCCATTTCTATTTCTTAGTGTCCTATTTTTGTAATTTATTCTGGCTTGTGCATATTAATAAGATATTTTTTTTACGTGTATACAATTGTCGCAAATAAATTGAATTTGAAAAATATCTTTATCTCAGTCAATACCCAAAAAATCTATAAAATATAAAATTGACAAATTAGCAATAAAGTGGACTTTTTGTTACCAATGAATCATTGTGCTCTGTACCGAACGTCATAGAATAAACTTACCTAGTTTTGATTTGAGGGTCTTAATTTTTAACAAAATTGTTGACGGGAGAAATCATAACTCTACTGCGGAATTTTCTAATCTCATCTTTGCTACTTGCTTACTTAAGAGATGGCATACCGAAGATTTATTGATAAATGACGTTTATAGGAAGTATAATATGAAAAGCAACAACAAAGTTATTAAAAAATTACACTAACTTTTGCGAAATGTTGTAACAAATACTTTTTAGCTTCAGTGCGGGGTACGTAATATATTTTGTTTTCTGCATACCGTAGATTCAAAGAACTTGTCGCGTACTTTCTTCTTGCATAATATATATGAAATTGTTTCTTAAAGAAAATACAATGGAGATCAATTACTTATATACATATATATCGTATATATCTTCATTTTGTTATTAATTGGGTAAATTGAAATTTGGCATTAATTTGTAGCTAAATAAATTGACCGAAATAACAGCCTAAAAAATCTTCGTATAAAATGATGAAAGGCTTTTCGGCTAATCCTTTCAACCTGCAAAATAGTGTTCGCTATGTATAGTAAGATTCCATTGTGCTTTCTCATTTTGAACTGTATGAATGTGGAATAGTTTGCCATTCTTTGGCTTGCCGTACTTATGAACAAATCGAGATTCTCCTTAAATACCATAATTCCCTTGGCTATTTCCGCCAAGCTTTTGTGTACTTTGAAAAAGAGGATATTCGCTGAAATTGATATAATAATACGAAAAATATCACAAGCATAAAAAAATTTATATGTTCTTTGAATATACGGTAGAGCGCAATATTTGTATCTACAAAGTGACGTCAAATCGAACTTGATAGAAGTTATGGCAATTTTTTATGAAATCAAAAAATTAAATATATAAATGCCACTTTCTTCGAGTTGGTAAACGTACCCATCCCCATTGCTTTGATTTTGACGTACAGCGTAACCACTACTTTATATCAATAAAATTTCATAAATTTGAAAGCAATTAGTAACCATATGGCAAAGCAATTAATAAATAAATAAATAATAAACTCCAACTACTGTCTAAGAAAAACCAAGTAACCTTAGTTTGGGTCCCTGGACATGAAGGAGTGGACGGTAATGAAAAAGGGCACGAACTGGCTAAAACCGGCAAAACAGACGAATGGATCCCTTTGGCGTAACGCGCCCAGTATGAGGCAGGCGAAGAAATTCTTCAACCCATCTCATTTTCAGACGCAACAGCTTCTTGAACTGAGCAGACAGCCGCTCATACTATTTACTAACGCAGTTACTGGTCATGGCCCCTTCCGTCACTTCCTGAAGAAGATAGGCAAGTCCGATAGTCAACTGTGTCGACTGTGCGAAGAGGAAAATGAAACTTCGATGCATGTTATATGTAAGTGCCCAGGCTACAAATCACTGGTGGAGCACCTATCTCTGCGGATAATAACTGCAATCTAACCCCAAAAGCATTAATCGAGCTCGTTAATAGGCTCAATTTTACCTAGCGGAAGGCACAATAGATCAACTATTTCCGCGGTGTCCGCAAGGTCCTGGATGCCTAGTCGCTCCTACTCTTAACATTAACATATGTATAAGATTCATCTTAGAATTTTAATTTATGTATACTTCAATGAAAAATGAAAAAAATACTTAATTACTTTAATTTAATATAATTATGCGATTTTATCCTAGAGGGTAAATACAGAAAAAAATGAGTGATTAATGGATACATATTGTTACGAGCATGGCTTTAGTTCGTTATTTGAAACAAAATTATGTCCTTCTTTTATTATACTCCACTATTTACTTATATTAAATTCAAAGATTCTGTTCAGCCAGCTAGCACATGTCCCAATATGCATCCAAAATGACATAAATAAACACCAATCAATAAAAATATACTTATTAAAATAATTACATACCAGAGATAATCGACAGCTGATGTGCCCCTCGTTGAACTGGATGATTGGAACACAGAAATAAACGTGAAATAAACAGAAAAGAGAATGAATTAATAAAGTTAATTTAAACAATTAGAATATGTTAAAATAATAATGCAATTATATAAATTAAAAGCGTTTTTACACAACAAAACGTGTACAAACCATCAACAACAACACGTAGTAAACAAAAATGAATTAAAAAAAGTAATTACTACACTTCATAATAAATTTATGCTAAGAAATACATTTATAAAACCAAACGAATATAAAAAATAAACGTTGAATTATTTTATACATTAAAAAACAAAGAAATTACCACAATATACCTGTAATGACAGGCAATTTGGCACTTACCTTTAATGTAAATTAGTGCTGTAAATGCATCGGCATTCACGATCTACGCAGACAGATATCCTCGGGAGGGTGTCCCACGATAATTAATGGTGATAAATGGTGAAAAGAAATACTATAAAACTAAGCAAAACTCAGGTGAAAATCACCTGTCACGCACTCGAATAAAATCGCGAATATCAACTGTCACTTTAATTTCCCCGTGACACAAACCACTCATTTCATAGAATTTAACGCGGCGATTTCGATAAAATTAATCGCACGACAATTAATTTAACGATTAATTAAATATTCAAAAAAATCCAAATTCTAATTTATACTAATGAATGAGAAAGAGAAGAGAACGTAAAAGCGAGAAAGAGCAGTTTTTAGAAAATAAATGAAAATTTCAAATTCCACACGAAATTAGTACTACCCCACATAGGCATAAAAGTGCAATTTATGGCAAAATTTTAAAATCAATTTGTGCCCACAATATTGAATGAATTAATTATCTAATTTATACCACGTTTCCACGGAGGAAAAATTAAATAAATTACAAAATCAGATTATGGTTATGAATGCCACATTTTCATTTGTCACCTTTTGTGCAGAAATTAGCAGCCATTTTCAAAATTTTCCCCACTATGGGGTATAAAAAGGCCGCGCACAGAGAGATTTCACTCGTATTTTTTGGCAAGCGACGAAAGGGTTAAAAGCGTATTTTTCTCTGATTTTTTTTTTTTTTTTTGGCAAGCAGTAAAATTTACTTGTATGTGGATATTACCGTAAATTGCACTGTTTTGGTGGCAAAATTGACTACTGTTCCTGCACAAGTCTCCGGAGGCGTACAAATAATTTTCTTTATATTTCAGATTATCGGCAATTTTTTTTTTATTACTATTTTATTGAAATTTTGTTTTAATATAATTTCATTATTAATTTTTTTTTTTTTACTTTTTTTCCAATTTTAATTTTACTTTATCTTTTCCATTTCCTAGTTTAACGTGACTAAATGCCAAATATATTTCCGAACTTTTTTCTCTTTTATTAGCTTCTGAATTTCTTGTAGTTTTTTTCTTGCATGAATTTATTGTTATATACAATAATATTGAATTAGTTAGTATAGTTCATTTAAACATAAGTAAAGTTTTTAACTTGAAGACAGTTAATAAACTGACAATTGCATATAATTTTCCTTTGCGTTGTTATTCACAAAACCCAGCGTTTTTATCCGTATCTTTCTTTTGATTTCAGAATTTAGGAGGTATGAAGATTTGTATAGTACATATCATTAATTGATTTTACAAATTTATAAAGATTGCATACAGATTCTCTTTATTAGAATCACAAATCAACTCCACGTCCAATTATCGCAATCCAAATAGTTTACTACATTCACTTCAGTGTTTTAGATAAGACTGCCTCCTGGCGGTGACAAGCGCCGTATTATACTCCACAAGTTGTCCTAGAACCTTCCCGAATATTTCGAGAATTGTTTATGTCCGTACTTTATAGATGTTGTCTACTCTTTTTATGATACGACTGTCCGAAAGTTGTTTATGCCCGCTCCTAATTAGTCATTTTACACGAAGTATGAAGATGTCTCTTGACCTTTTTCTACTGCACGTATATTTTTAATATTCATGTTTGAGGAAACGCGTCGCATAACTTCCATAATTCAATAAAATTAAAGAAAATTTTTTTGTGGAACGGAAACAAGTGTTTTATTTTTCCATTGTTTTTTTTTTTAACATGAATACTATTAACAAGTTCCATCAAGTGCCAACAAAAACTTCAATTATTTTGATAAAATATTTTTAAAACTGTTCGTTACCACCAATTTAAACAAGTAACAAATACATTCGAACCGAATATTTCGGAGCACTAAATGTAATAAAATGTTTGGATGATTTTCATTCATAGGCCTAACAAGTTTTGTTGCTCGAGTTGCACGTTTGAATTAAGATAGGGTGCCCAGTATTATATATAGTAAGTGTAATGATTTACAGCATTTTTTCTTATATATAAAAATTTACTATTTTATTGTATAATATACAAATATGTACATATACATAGCTGAACAGATTTACGGGGCACATACCATACAATACCTTGCAAAAAACCAACTACCTTATCTTAATATCGTCCTTCCTCTTATCTATGAAGAAGAGCTGTTATAGTTAATTTCGGTACAAAATAAACAAAAACATCTAACAAACACCAAAATTGTGTTGCCGTGCTTTAATGGAATGTGCTCCTCATAAACATAAACACTTTCCGTAAAGGATGTCAAGATCTTAATTACGACAGAGATTTGCATATCAGGAAAATTCTCACTTTCAATTCAAGAGTGTCTTCAACTCTTGTTATTGTTTGGGGTAACAGTGTCTTATAACAGCATTTTATTATCATTTCAGAATCTTGTCTTAAGCGGGTAATAACAGCAACACCTGAGAAAAAGGCGTACTTTTAAAAGCGAGCGTGCATATAAAACGATTTTTAAGTAGATTTAGGTAAGTTTGTTTTGTTTTTGTTATGAGAAAAATAAAAGTTTATATTTCAGTTTTAACACATTTAGCTTATATTACACTCTGAATTACATTTACTTGCACAAAACATTAAGTTTTCATTAAGGTAAGAAGAAATTCAAGGGAAATTGTGTTGAAAATGTTTACCACTTGAAGAATTTGAATGGCGTTCTTTCATCATTTCTCTTTTACGATGAATCCTTTTCATATGGCATCCAGTTAGTATGTAGGAATGTTTTTAGTAGATTTTAATTAAATCTCGTCTTAATGTAAGTATTGATGTTAAATATGTTAATCTCTACTAGTTGAAATTATATGAGATGTAGAGCTTTTGAGCTACTTAGGATTGTAGGTCTCGAATTAATAATTCTTTGAAGCGTATTAAGCATATGAAACTATTTTTGGTAATTTAATTTTATTGCCCGTTAATAAAATAAAAGAATTACCGGATGAATTTCCCTTTATAATGAATACAGTCATTTTACATAATGTATTAAAGGTCTTTAACCTTCTCACTACCGAATATTTTTTAACACTAGAACGACTGACATATGTTACCCACCTAGAACGACGGCAAGCGGTCAAAATGACCGCTGAAATTGTGCTAAAGGTTTTCATGCAATTACAGGTGTCAATGGCAAGATAAATGATTTTGTAAGGCTGTATATATTTTATAAATTAGTAAAACAAAAATTTAAAATAAACATATGTAAACAAAAACATATAAATTTATTGCTGAAAACAATCAACACAAATAATTTTTTTTTTCTAATTTTCCTGTACATTGTCCACATACTGCTTTTTGACATGTTTCACATATTTCATGTGTTTTATTGCCTTTACATTTGGCCACTTGACACTGTCGTCTCTTGCGAGTTGATTCAACTCTTGCTGAACTACTTGTAGAAGCAGGAAGAGATGCCATCAGCCGTCAACGATGTTCCTGGCGAAGCTCTTCAGCCAATTGCAGAATGAAGTCTCTTCTACTGATTTTTTTTCCGGTGACTGTTTTATAAAGAATCCAGGCATTTATGGCTGCGAAATCGAGGATGTTGAAAAAAACTTGTAGGGGCCAGCGTCGCGTCGCAGTTTTAGTTGAATATTTACGGGCCATTTGATCTAAAACGTCGACGCCGTACTTAGTCGAGTTGTAGTAACTCACAGTTTCAGGGAGTTTTTTCCTATCTGACCCAATGCTAATGCTTCGGTGAAGGGTACTTAGCACTATCACATTTTTGTTTACTTTACCCTGATACACCGTAATAGTGCAGACTTCGTTTCTCAAAAGCACTGTATTGTAGAGATTATTTCGAGAAACTTTTACAACATTGCGTACCTCCTTTCTAGCCCTATTTAGAGTGCCGAAGAGACTTGTTTGTCTGGATTTTAGTTTTTCCGCAAGCTTCAAGGATGTGAAAAAATTATCGGTGGTGACATTTCTACCTTTGGGAAACATCTGAAGGGCGTGTTTCATCCTTACCAAGATAAGGAAAGCCATTCAAAAGATACTTTGATCGCACATCAACTGCGAGCCAAAATTTAATGCCAAATTTATCAGGCTTATTGGCCATATATTGTTGAAAACGACATCTGGCTTTAGTGGGAAATAGTTGTTCATCCACAGTAATATCTTCGCCAGGCCTATAGCACATATGGCAATTTTGGATGAATCGATTCCAAACATCAGAGGCTAGAGCAAATTTATCAGTTTGCAAACGTGTTGATCTTGTTGCTCTGAAGTCAAAACGCAGGAATCTTAAAATGTTCTTGAACCTATCACGCGACATGGTTTCTTTATAAAAGTTCAAACCCCATGTATTGCTCCATAAACTGTTGAGTTCAAGACCTTTTGCACTTGTAGCTCCACGAACATACATGAGAGCGATAGCAGCTTCAAGTTCGTGCAAAGGTAAATTCCAGTTTTCATCTTGAAGCCGGTGACGCGCTTCAGTCTCAGTGCATTTCTGAATATGTCGTAGCATTGGTTCATCAATAAAAACACGCAAAGCAGTTATGGCCATTGAATTGATGTTACGCCTAGCGTGAGGTGTTGGTCCAGAAGTTTCCCGCAATACATTTTGATCGGAGAATCGATCTCTTGTATTTTCATTGATGTCGCAAACCTCCCATGTTGTGCCATCTCAAGCCATTTCTCTTTGTCCAACGGCTATTTGCGATAGCAGAAGTAGAAGGACCAGCAGTTACTACGGTCGTAGGGGTGTCGTCGACTGTCCAAAAATAGTAAAATGTTTTGAAAACCAAGCATAGTGCAAATATTTTTGGTATTTTTATAATTATAATGTGTAAATAAATGAAATTTGTATGAGAAATCAACAATACCTTCGTCCTCTACGTAACTTTCTTCTTGATCCAAATCGTCTTCGTATTCACTTTCACTGCTACTGCTATTGTTCGGAAAGTAATCACTATCGTCACCACTGTCTAACTCAAGCGGATCGTTTTCCACTTCCGACATATCTTCACTTATATTTTGCAAATATTGCAATAACTCTTCTTCACTCAATCCGCGGTGAGACATATTTACTATTTGCGCATACACTCGGTAATAATGAAAAAGTGCATTTAGGTCAGCCCTTTTATACGAAAATTTGGAAGACTCCCACATTAATTTTGCATAAGTGTCATTGTCATCATAGGTATCATAAATAAAGATCCTTCGGTGCCAGACGAATATCGAATGTATTGCGCTAGCGGCTAGCCGAAACAAATCGAAAGAGGTCGGGGAAGTCCAAGTAATTACACGGTAAACAAGAGACGCCAATTTTTATGATAGGTCTTTTATTGTTTATTGGAATTCGAACAAAGAGGTATGAAAAGCAAATAAGATTTGCGAAAACAAATTAGAGCACTATCAGCATGACAATAAAATGTCTAACTCACATTTAGAGTACTTGCAGTACTAAATAAGTAGAACAAAAAAAAATCTTACCTGGCTCAGTCTTAATTTCCTTCACCGGTCAAAATGACCGCCGCCGTCGTTCTAGGTATGACTATGAATAACTTTGGAATAAATTAAAATAAAAAAGCAATATTTCGCATAAATGTTCTCTATTGATATTTAGGAAAAGTCAGAAATTTTCAGCCGCCTAAAATAATTTTTGTAGATAGTACGATAGTTTAAAATTCATTAGCGGTCAAATTGACCGCTCCCGTCGTTCTAGTGTTAAACGGTCTAAATTTTTTTTTTTTTTGTACTTTCAATATTATAAATTTATCAGAAATATGTCGTCTGTTTTAAATATTTTTTCAAAATTTGGACTTTAGGTAGTTATATGTCATAATATGTCCATTGCAATGGAGTAGGAGGTACCAAAATGCTGAAAATTGAATCACCGGATTTTTCTAAACATAATTTACTTTTATTTATTAAAACAAAAAATTAACAATGTTCAACAGTTTTCAAATTTATAAACTTATTTCTATGTTTGTATTCAAAAGTTTCATTGGCTGAATACGATTATTTGATTTACATAGAAGGTCAGTTATCACGATAACACCTGAAACAGTTTCGTTGTTTGACGACGAAGCATAAGTGAACTTTACACTTTATGCATAGAACATATGTTGTTTTTCTGGCAGTTTGGCGCTTTGCATCTAGTACCTTCTTTATTTTCATCATAAGAAGGCAAATGTCCGACTCCATCACGGGCAATTTCTAGCAATGATGTGTGTTCGTTAGTCGCACGTTTAGGAATTGGCAACAACATTTTGGAACTGTTAGGTTGGCCACGTTTATTTACAATAACTGGTTTGTTCAAATATATAATGTTGTCTACCGATCTGATTCTTAAGATCCATGACATTTTTATCTGAGATATTAGCATTCAAGCAATCTTGTTTATAGTCTAGCCAGCTGTTTACCATCGTTACGTCAATGGCATGGAATATCATCCTCAATGTCCATTTTTTAAACTGCAAATGCAACTGATCAGTCTTGTCTACACTCTCCATTGTTTAGTTGTAAGCTTTGACTATTTTCAGTCAACGTTTACAAACCATCGGCCCAATTTGTCCTATCTCTCCACACTACCGTTTTTTCCGATACCAATAAAATTTGATCTACTACAACTTCCTTATTGTTGTCCCATTTTGTCAATATTTCCTTTTCATCTAAACTTACCGCTTCCTCACAAAGGCCCCTTACTCTTTTTCTGTATTCTTTATCGTTTAGAAATGGTGGACTTTTATATCGGCAGATTCGTACGGTGCCTACAGCATTAATAGCTTTATATTGAAGGTACCTACTCCAATAAATTATATGAAGTGAAAAAAGTTATCAAATGCCAATATGTGCTCTTGATTATCCCGCAATCTGCTTTCGGTTAAGAGGAGTCAGTACTCAGCAAAAATTTCAATTTAGATACCAGCGAGCCTGTAGGCAATAAAACTTACTATACGTTTGTGTCCTGAAAGTATGAAAATGCATATAAAAATAACCTAGACCTAGACCACAAGTCACATTAGAGACATCTAGGGTAAAAGACAGAAACCCAATATGCGAAAATTTAAGACGAAAATGAAAATTTGCAGTTCAAAGAAATTGAAAATTTTTAAAGAGATTTAACTATCCTGAATTTTATTTCGCACATAATTGCTAAATATACTATTTTGCTTTATATTTTTAAAACTTTCAACGAAATATTGCAATTTCTCGTCGGTGAAATATCGAGAGAGAAAAAACAAGTACTACTAGGGTTAAACAATTAAAAAATGCTCCACTAAAAAAGAAAAAAACTCGACGTTATTTGCCAGATTTAGGCTTTATCTCTCTAAAATAGACACAATATAAAGAAATGAGAATACCTACTAAGAGGAATTTGATTTGAAAAAAATCAATTTTTACCATTTTTTACAAGTTTCCGAGCTAATATCTCCATTCCAATACATTTTTTTTATTTTTCTCGACGTTATTTACTAGACCTCTTCGTTACCTTTAATTTAAGATATAAATCATTTTTCTGCTACAAATAGTTTGCTAGAAATTCGCATTGAAAAATGTATGAAACTTGCAAATCTTGGTACTGACTCCTCTTAAGTGAATTACAATACCTGCTCCTAGACCATACTTTTTCAAAATATCGGCATGAATTTCTGTAATAGAGCCTTGGTACATTAGCAAATCATACACGAGACCACTTCGTCCACAAAGCATAAACAGCATTATGCGCCACGGATTGGGCTTACCTTTCATGTATTGCTTTATGCTCAACCCTCCTTTAAATGGCACAATTTGCTCGTCAATACATAAACATTTCTCTGAGTTTAACTGACGGACTAGTTGCAAAACTTCCTTATAAATCGGTCTCACTTTTACCAGTTTATCGGAATTATTTCTTAGAATTTCCAAGTTGTTTTGCAAATGTAAATTTTGACGTAGTGCGTAGAATCTATTTTTTGTCAACGTTTCTCGTATTGTGTGAACAGAAAGTGCATATGGACCAGTAAAAATCCACCCGTAGATACTTCAGACTATCCATAAGAATATGAACCGCGAACAAATTTTGAATCTCTTGCAAATCTGTATGTTTAAAATTTCTACATTTTTGTTCTGCATACATATTCGTATACGTTGTTATTTCTTGGCAAAATTCCTTTGAAATATTCCTTTCAAACTCTGATTCTCTCCCGATGTGTTCTCTACAAGAATCCATGGTAATACTTAGGGTTCGAAAGGATCTTTCCTCCTTTTAATTTTGGACTTTTCAGTAAATCGGATAGTAAAGAAACCAGTGGAATTGTTTGGTAAGTCATCACCTAATAGTTCGCCCACAGCTTTATCAATAGGGCCAATTAGTTCCAAATCAGCTTGGTCGCATTCTGATGTACAGCCAATTTTCTCCGGATAATTCTCTTCCTCGGTATAATAAGTCTATCAACACATTTGTACATAAATTTACGCAATTAAAATAACAACAATTCAAAGAATAAACACAAATTTACACGGACTATATATACGTTCCGGGTTATCAAATTCTAAATTCTCAAATTGCACTTCCTCATAATTGCCGTCATCAAAGCACAATTCTGTAAGTATTTGGTCATCGGTTACCCTCTTCTGACTTCTGAATATATTGAACAGAATACTTTATCGACGTATGTTATTAATTTTTATTAAGAAATATGTAAAGGTAATATTATTTAAATAAATTATGAACATTAACAAATAATATGAATTCTAGAAAAATGTAAAAAAATTAATTAATAAAAAAACATTGCGTACTACTCATTTTAAAAAACTTAGGAAAACTTGCACTGCGATTATGATGAGCTTTTACTTAGATAGAAACTCAAGAGAGAAGATAGGAGCATATAAATCTAGAAAAATTGCATATTCTTCATATCTAAATGCGCCCGAAAGTATGTGCCCATTGCAATGGTCAAAGTAAGTCAGAGAGTTAATTCAGGTAATATTTTCGTACTCCATGTATTAATATTGACATTTCATTAATTACGTATGTTTCTGAACTATGAAACTAAAGATGGCAATAGGCTAGACTAAAATGCCCCGAATTTCAACGAGACTGAGGTTTACTAATGGATTTCTGATATTTTTGCCCTAAACAGCCGTCACATTCCGCAAGGGTTATTTATCTTGACATTTAATGCTTTCAATTTTATATAGTAGTAAACAACAAAAAATTAACGAATGGAAGTTGATTTAATTGAAGATTTGTGCCTTTTATGGACATTATATAAAAATTATGAGAAAAATCTGACGAAAAATGGGCAGCACATCCCGAAAAAATATCTCGCTTTTTACCTCCTTCCAGGACTTTTCTCTTAAAAGGGTCTACTTTTTAACTCTTCTTCTATAATAAAATAAGGATGTTACCAATTTCATTCATATTTCATTATTATCATTGGATAACACATGAGTCTGTAAGTAATGAACGATTGTTACCGCACATCATTTTCAAAAAATTTGACATTTAAAATTAACAAAGTTCCTTATTGACGCGTTATTGTTATTTTGGGTACATCTGTTTAATTTAAAGGGCGTGTTCGCCATACTTAAGTAACATTACGGGCATTTTGGTGCAGTCTAATATTTGAATTTATGCATCGTAATTAAACGAAAAATCGTAATTTTAGTTCTATGGACTTTAGTCTTTTAAATACTTCACTTGAAAATGACGATGATATCGACTTACACATTTATACATAGGTACTACACATTATCATATGAATTCTATAGGATTATTACACACTGATGCTGTAGAAAGAGATTTGTTGCATTATCAAAATTCTTATAATTACAGTTCAAGTTAAAGTTGAACATTTTCCTTTCGGTTTTGAAATAAGTTTTCTCTTCTGCTAGATTGTTACTCATGATGTAGGTAGTAGTTTGGTCTTTAGTTCTTTGTGATTGTTGATGAGCTGCTGATGCTACTTCTCAAAATGGTAAACTGGAAAAAATTGATCTACATATTGTTATTTTATTCTTTGGCTAACAAAAAATGCCAATATTGTTTTATTCCCAAAATTCCAAAAATCTTTTTAGCCAAATTTATGCTTATTTTATGCTACTTATCATGATTTTTGGTTAATCCCTCCTGATGAATACTACAAGGAAAAGATCTTACAAAAAAAAAAAAAAATCAAAACCATTGGGATCTTTGATGTTTTGGTGGCACAAAATAGGCATGCTTGTGTCAACAAATAATTTGATTGTAACAATTTGCCTATCTAGAGTTAGCTTCACTCCGATGAAAAGACAGTTTTACTAAAGCTATGTTTTTTTGTGTAACTTGTTCTGTTACATTACAGATTCCCAAATCTGGAAATCTCGTAGTACTATGTATATACATACATATATTTAAATTATCATTTGCATGCATCGAAAGTTCTTTCAACTTAAGGTCACGCAAATTGGTGAAATGCATTGCATCATCGGTTCGTTCACCTTTCGTTATATTTTGCCTGCACTCTGCAGGTAGAACAAACAAACAAAAAATCAAACAAAACGAGGGCTCGCAATATCTATGCGCGGCCCGTTTAACCTTGCATTTATTTATTTAAATAAACAAGCGATCAAATTTCACGGTGACAAACCGTATGATCGAAAGAATGAAATGCAAGGTCGATATTAGAAGAACAAAAAAGAAAAATATTTTGCGATCAGTTTGTTGGCTTCGAGGTGAAACTGCAAATTTCAAATAAGCTAACCAAGGGCAATTTTCAATTGAACTGGGGGGTCAGTGAATTGACCGATGAATGAACAGGTAAATTGGGCACCTGTAAAAGAAAAGCCCAGAGAGTTGGTTTTAAAACCTTGAGTTAGTTGGTTCGGTGAAAAAAAAGTTGTCATTAAACCTAGCTAATGTTCGCCTCGCGGATTTTAATAAAAAAATCAAAAGAAGTGTGCTGTTTGAGAAAGAAAGAATAAATAAGGAAGGCTGATTCAAAAATGTTTAACTAAGATGTTAATAACAATTAAGCGGTTCTAAAAAAACTGGCGCATATCTCATATTGACTGGTTTTCTTTTGATATACTTACTACAAAAACTGGATTGAACATTATATTTTTTGAATAATTTAAAAACTTCAAGGTATGTAAGTATAAAATTACCCATTTAGTTGAATTACCACCATTAAAGTATAATTGAAAGTTTCCGAACAAAGTATGCTAAATAGTTAAATTTAGAGCAAATAATGCTTAAATAAAATTCGTGTAATTTCGTGAGTTTTAACGAATAGTCTGTTGAATTGCCTTCATTCGTTTTTATTGCACAGTTGATGGCTTTTGGTCATTAAGTGAATGCTTCAATACAGTTTTATATGTCAGTAATTTTAAATGACAGATTATAGTTAAATAAACATTTTGCATTTTGTAATAGAAAACAGCAGAAAAATTGCACTAGAATTGACTGGGATTGCACAATTCAGTGCACATTTTATACTGCTCATCGAAGTTGTAAAATTACACATAGATATGCTCAAAATCGCAAGCATTTGCTTAAATGTGTCTATTAAATGCAAATGTACATAAGGTTTTTCGATGACGGTACATTTCTGTAGACATGGAAAAAGTGTTTATTTTTTTTTAAGTACGCATGGATGGATTGAAACAAAGTTTGGATTCAAAATGGTTCCCTGAAACGTAGACCACAACATGTTGTTCACCCTACCCGATTTATTAGCCATTGCTCATAATCGTAAGCCTACTTTCTTATCTTTCCAATCGTAATCAAATTTTTATATCTTCCCTAACAAAATTAAAAAAAATTATTGTTTTTATTTTTCTTTCTACAACAAAAACTCTCAATTGAGTAATAATTGGATAATTTGAAAATGTGCCATGTTCCGATGAATTCGAATCAATTTGCCTACAAATTCGGGCTACGGCTTCACATACACTACTGCAATTATTACTCAGATGAAAGTTATTAAGCGTAAAAAATAATTTATAATCAAAACTATTTTATTAAGTAAGGTTTATAGTAAGTGTTCACCGTAAAAAATCATGAACTACCTTTGTGGAAAATTACTATGGTTAAAATAGTCACTACCCCTTAAAATGTGTATATTCACATAATCATTAAGAAATTAAATACTTTTTACGTAATCTGCAAACTTCCTACTTTTAATTGCAAAAATAAGTAAAGTAAGTAATTTTTTAGATAATTTATGTGGTTTTACATTTAATTACATAGCCGTTTTGTATGGTACTGTAAATTTGTGTAAAATTCCATACAGTACTGTGATTTTACATTTAATCATACCAAACTTTTGTATTATACTGTAAATTTACGTGAAAGTCCACAAAATATTGTAATTTGCATTGAATTTCCCATATTTAAAAAGGAAATTTCAATAAAACATAAGTAATGACGTTCGCATTTATCTCAATTCTTTCCTTCAGTCCTCTGCTCATGCTCATACATTTATCAGGATGCGTTGCTATGAATTATTATACGGGAAATTTTATCAGAATGCGGCCGGTCTGTGTATAGTTTGATTATGTGGAGTGCAGTCATAAAACATGTAAAAAAATGTAACCAGTTTCGATCCTAACAGTTACCTTAAAAACCGTTTTAAAAATCAAAAAATGTTTTTAGGTACGCAGTATTTTTGAGGCCAGCCATTCCCTTTAACTCGTACACGAATTTGTCTATTTATATATAATGAGTGGTCCAAAAAAAATTGACCCATTAAGTTATTTTTATACCTGCAAAATTACAATAATATCAGGTCTGGATTTTTTTGTTAAAATATTCCATAAATACTGAACTCTAAGTTTATATGAATCATTCGTGTATTGGAAGTGAAATAGTTAAAATGTCTCGAAGCGAAAAATAAGTGCGTGAAATGATTTTGTCCAAATATTTGGAAAATCCCACAATTTCATTGTTAAAAATTTCAAAAGACCTGAATACAAGTTATTCCACGGTAAAAAGCATAATAGCCAAGTATGGGCGAGGCTTGTCAATAGAAAGGATACGTGGGTCAGGTAGAAAACCAGGGCCATCCCGTCCAGACGTCATAAAACAGATGAAGGGTACTTATTCTCGGAAACCGGGAACTTCGGAAAGAGATATGGCGACATTGGCAGGAACATCAAAGTCTACAGTGCACAGATATAAAAAAAATTGTGGATTAAGGAGCTATAAGGTTCAAAAAGTGCCGCTGAGGAAGGAAGAAGAAGAGAAAACAGCAAGAAGAAGAGCGAGAAAACTTTATGAGAACTACCTGACGAAATACGATTGTGTCGTTATGGGTGATGAAACCTATTGCAAAGCTGACTTTTCGCAGATAGCAGGTGACGAATATTTTACTGCAAAAAGTCGGAACGGAGTATCCAGAAAATTTTCAACAAAAGGAATGACAAAATTGCCCAAGAAGTACATGATTTGGCAGGCGATCTGTTCTTGCAGTTTACGAAGCAGTGAATTTATCATCAAAGGAACAATATACACAGATGTGTACATCAAAGAGTGCCTTCAAAAAAGACTTCTACCTTTTATTCAACAGCATTAAGGGTCTGTTATTTTCTGGCCAGATTTGGCCACCAGTCATTACGCAAAAGGAACGATGGAATGGTACAGAACTAATGAGATCAATATCGTGCCAAGGGAAACCAATCCAGCAAACTGCCCCCAACTTCGTCCAGTAGAGAGGTACTGGGCATTAATGAAAAAGGAGCTTAGAACAACAAAAAAATTTGCCAAAACTGATGTTGATTTCAGAAATAAATGGAAAAGAGCATATAGAAATGTTACTAATATAACTGTTCTAAATCTAATGCGCGGCTTGAAGAGCAAAGTTAAAACATTCATCTAAAACAAATAATGGATTAGAAATAACTTTTGTATTTTAAAGTTTAAGTTGTAAGAAACAAAATATAGAAATTTTATAAAAAAAATGCCATTAGAGTTTTTTACTGCAAACAAAAATAAATGGTTCAATTTTTTCTGGACCACTCCTTATCTTTACTATTTTCGACACTCTCGTAGACCCACTTTTCGTCATCACAGCGAGCTGAAATTTGGTACACAGGTTTATGTCCCGTGACAATTGAATCTATCAAAATTTGAACCGGAAATTTCCTTGGAAAAGCCGGAAAATCGGGAAAAATCATTTGAAAATTTGGTACAAATTTTATTAGTGATAAATCCGTTTCAGGAACAATGCAGAGTTTCTGATTTTTCCGGAATTTTCCGACTTTTCTGATAAAAAAGTTTTCTAAACTATGCAGGATCAAGTTCCCTATCAACTGGCATCATTACTTTCTCTCCGACAATGGTGAAAACTTGCAGAAAAAATCGAGGAAAATTCATGTAAAACGCTTTTCCGGAGTTTTTCCGACCAAGGAAGCGTTTGAGCGTTTTGCAACCTAATACAAAGTTGTAGAGCGAAATGAGTTGCATAAAATTGCTTTTGTGGAAAACTCCATGCAAAACCCGGAAAAGCGGGAAAATCATCGGAAAAATTTTCGTCGATATGATTAGTGATAAATCTGTTTCAGGAAAAATGCAGAATTTCCCAATTTAGTTAACGTGAAAAAGGCAGAAAATAAAATAAGTAAAAAACGAGTTTTCAAACAAAACTGAGGCCAAGCCGAATGAAAAAGTAGAAAATGAACATTTCTTTACACACAGAGGTGGACTCAGATTTTATTCGCTGACAATCACCGATATCGATATATTTCAGTAAGATCAATCAGAGGTAATAAGTTATTTGATTCATGAAGAGAAAGAATATTCAAGAGAAATGTCAGAGGTGGACTCAGATTTTTTGATTGGGACATTTCTCTTGAATATTCTTGTTCATGAATCAAATTACTTATTACCTCTGATTGGTCTTCCTGAAATATATCGGTGATAGTCAGCGAATAAAATCTGAGTCCACCTCTGTGTGTGAAGAAATGTTTATTTTCTACTTTTTCATTCGGCTTGTCCTCAGTGTTGTTTGAAAACTCGTTTTTTACTTATTTTTTATAATGTAATTTCTCTAAAAAAAAAACTCAATCGTATAAATACTTCATACCTACAAATATTTATTGATTTTTAAAATGATGATTTCTTAGGTAGCTGTTAGCATCGAAACTAGTATTACTTATAAGACTAGTTGATTGTTAATCTATACTTATTAGTGCCATGGTCATAAGAATTGGTCTTAGACCAATTCTAGCTTGTTTACTTGTTTATGTATGTAATTTATTAATTTCCGGTCGAAACATTACAGTGGCAATTGATAAATTATATATATAATTACAAAACTATTGGTAAATTTGCATATTGTGTATTTTACATACGGAATTGAAGAATTCATAAATAATGTAAAATTACATTAAACTTATGTAACTTAGTTCCGCAGCATTATGTAAATTTACATATCGCATTTTACATCGAAAATTGAAAAATGCATAAACAATGTAAATTTACATACAGTGCGAAATTGCTTTACATAAGGTTATGCAGTGCGCATAAATTTGTTTAATTTTCCGCTACCGTTGTTGGCAATTTGTTGCCTATTATAGTAGCGGAATTTTCAATAGATATTTCTTACGGTGTAGCATTTGAAAATGTAAGGCCATTCGTGGTGTTGCCATATAAAAATTTAGGATTTTTTCGTATGCTGTGAAAACGATCAGACCTTTTTATAGTACCGAAAAGTTCTTCAGAATATGAAAACCTATGGAGTTGGTCATAAGCATTTTCACTGTCTGACGAATCGTTCTAGAAATATATGCGAAAAACCACTTCAACAATCAACCTTACAAGAAGAGGTGACCATACCAAATTACATTCATCTATGCTATCGTTAGAATTGGAGAATTGGTCTTAGACCAATTCTAGCTTTTTTAATTGTCTTCTACTAGCATTATTTCTGTTCATTACAGACGGAATAACAAACTTAATATACCTAACTTATAGATTTCATTAAGGTTATAAAAATATGAGTTTAGCTCTTTAGGAACTCGATACAAGATCATTTCTCAATGCGGAAGTTGTTTGCGTGCCACTGAACGATGTCAAGAGAGCAATTTTCATATAACTATAAAATAAATTTACTATAGCGCAGTCAAATAAAGCCAAATAAGTGGCAAACTTCGGAATGAAAGCAAACAACCTGTAAATTAGTATAAAGCTTTGATTAAACATTCTGGAGACTGGGAAAAAAGTCTCATGTAATTGCGTGTCTGCATCATCAGATATTCAAGGTCAAAGGTCGCGAAAATCGTTTTTTTTTCAATTATCTAATTTTCTATGGAAAATACGTCCATCTAGATCATTATGAAACTTGTAGTTTATAAAATTACCTACAATTTTCATTTGAAGCATTTTGTTTTTGTATCTACAACAAGAAATAGCAAGCGCGCATCCGTATATAGCGTATAACGATATGTGAACGTGGGGCCAAGAATTTTATTTTGTATTTATTTATTTATTATTATTTTTTTATATTTGTTCGTCGTTGGCCTCGTCATGAGGTTGCCCAAGGTCAATGTCAAAATCATTATCATCGCTGTCTCCATCGGAATCATTTGGTATTGATGAGGTATGCTTGGCCGTTACCATGGCTACAAACTGTGGAACATAGTAACCCTCCTTTTCTACATCTACAATTTACGTTACAGACTTTCTTTTAATTGTTAAAAATCATTTTCAACAATTCTTCCAGTGTTGGTGTCAATAATGTCGTTATCGGCTGTAAAAGCTCGTTATGTAACGTTCACCCCTTTCCTCAAGTTGCATATCTTTTCCCAATCAAGTTTGGATCTGGAAGTAGACTCTATAGATGTGTTGTTGAGCTTCTGCACTCGTATGGGTGGAAGAGACGATAACTGCACCAGTCTGCTAAGTCTCATTGCTTTTATAAATTGAATATCTCGATAATTGTCAATATTTAACTCTGATCTTGGCGCATTATACATGTCAAAAGTAAAAGTACTCCATGATCGCATAATATGTTTGAAAGACATATTTCTTGTAAGAATAACTGCGCTGATTGGTACAAATCGGTGTGTTTCTCAAACATTTTAATGATTTTCAGTTTTTCTTTTTAAATAGTGCTGATATTGTACCACATCTAGTGAAGGCATGTAAAAATAAAATATGTTCTTTACAAAGAGGATATTTATTGAAGCTCTTTGATGAATACATTCATGTCTCTACATTTCCTTTGCCATTTTTTTTTTTTTTTTTTAATTCATGATGATTTTTTGGTTTCACCCTATAAAATTGACCAGCAGATTTTTGTTCAGATTTTTCAATGGCTTTTTCGATCATACGGACGTTAGCATCATCACTGGCTTGTTTTGTAGCAATATTAGCAGTTTTTAGATTTGCAACCTGAGGAATGGGGGTGGACTTTATAGAATGAGCTTTTACAGTCGATAACGACTCATCAATACCAAATGATTCCGATGAAGACTGCGTACATGAAGTCTTGGAGCTTGGCAAACCAACTGTAACGGATATCGAGGACAATGATAATGATGTCGACATTGACCTTGGGCAACCTCATGACGAAAACGACGAAAAACAAGAATAATTTTCATACGCTATTTTATATTTGGTCTTAATAATAAATAAATAAAAAATTAAATTCTTGGCCCGCGTTTACATAGCGTTATACGCTATATACGCCTGCATATGGATGCGCGCTTGCTCTATCCGCGCTGTACCTCGAAAACGGTTGTAGATAAAAAAAAATACATGAAATTAAAATTGAAGGTGATTTTATAATATGCAAGTTTCATAATGACCTTGAATGACGTATTTTCCATGGAAAACTAGATAATTAAAACAAAACCGATTTTCGCGACCTTTGAAAGTTTTATACCAATTTACAGCTTGTTCGATTCCATTCCGAAGTTGGATGCTTATTTTACTGGGGTACTACGTATAACTGTGAATTAGTTTTTACTAGCAACCCTTTTATTTTTATACCCTAGATAAAATCTATAGGGTAGACTAAGTTTGTCATTCCGTTTGTAACACCTCGAAATAATGATCGTAGAGTAAAATGTATTGGACACCCACGCATAATATTAAAAGTTATTTTGATTTTTGCATGTCCGTCCGTCCGTCTGTCTGTTTGTCTGGCTGTGCGCACGATAGATCGAGAACGCGTGTACTTAGCGAGTTGATATTTTGTACACGGAATTTAAAAAAACAGTAAAAGTAAGTTCGAAATTGAGACAAATCGAGAAACTCCTTCGTGGGGTTGCCATACAAAAATTTCGTTTTCCACTATATATTTGGACATTGCCTGAAAACGTAACGACATAGAGAACTGATATTTGGTACATCGTATTTTCATAATAATAGCAAATAAAATTTTAAAAGTGGACTAAATGGGGCAACCCCTTCTTGGTGTTGCCATATAAAAATGTAGGTTTTTTACGGATTACGGTGAGAACGATCAGTCCTAGACATTTTTATTGTTCCAAAAACCTCTTCAGAATATGAAATCCTATAAAATTGTTGATAATCATTTTTTCTGTCCGACGAATCGTTCTAGAATATGTGCGAAAAACCACTTTAAAAATCAAACTTGCATAGATTGGTGATCATACGAAATTTTAAGCGGGCATTCATCTAGGTTATCATAAGAATTGGTCATAGACTAATTGTAGCTTTTTTACTTATTTTTTATTAATAAGAAAACTCTAGGTTAAGGTAGCCGAAATTTGACCCTAAATTAATTGCGCGCAAGTTTTGTATGAGTATGTGTACGTTTTCTTGCTAATACAGAGAAATATTGTTTTTTATATCTATGTTATCTATCCCAAAATGTTCCACTATACCAAAGCAATTCTCAGTTAAACGAATCATAAAAAAAAGAGCTTCGTGCACTAATAAGGTTAAATTCTTCGAGAATAAATTTGCTTACTTCTTGTTATACAATCAATCAGAGTCGGATTCTCCCATCCGACATGCTGAAGGTATTGTATTTCTCGTCTTCGAACATATAAATTACTTAAGGAATTCTCCAAGACACATGCTAGCATATTAATGATACGGCAAACAATCGATGGAAAAGTACAAACGATGGTGAAGCTGAGTTATTAAGATTCCGGATAGTACATGGCCAATATATATAAATGTACATACATAGGTATATTATATATAAATTCCTTAATTTGAAGGTCCTTACTACTAAAATGCGGGAAACAATGTTCTTCTGTTCTGCAATGTTCCTTTTAGGATTTAGGTTGATAGCCTGAATGGAAGGACCAATCTTACTCTCTTGATGTTGGGACTGCAATGCGTTACGTTGCGATACATACCTACATAGTTATTGTATATGTGATTTTCTCTGGCATCCATATTGATTTTCAAAGTGATTGCTTGGTCGCTTCGAGCAGTTCTCATATTTCCTCTAATCAATCAAATCCTTCGATAAAAGAATAGCATACAAAGAAATTACGTTCTCAGTGGTATCTGTATTTGTACGTATGTATACTTACATATGTTTATGTATGTACCAATCACTATGAGAAAATATGTCGACGAATGTATTACGGCTGATGATTGAGTACTGCTTTGAGAAATTTTCCATTCTCCGGTGAAAATTTCCTGTGTGAATGAATTCTAGAATTCTATCTACGTAATACGCAAAATAATCGCTTTGTGGAGAATATTCTTTTTAAGTTTCGCCAGCTGGAAATTATTTCTGGGGGAAAGTTATCCTTACAGGGAGAGCATATAAAATACTTAGTTCAATACACGCACTTTAGTCTCTATGGAAATAGATATAATTAATTGATGAGGCTTTTTATTAAAACAAAATTTTCTTGAAATTAAGGCCAGCAGTCGTTTTATGCCACTTTGTTTGTCAGCTGATAACTATTATCATCTCTTGGTCTTAAGTCTTAAGTCAGAATTTATTATACATCAATATGGGAAGACAAGTTATATACTTCCAATGTTATTAAAGAGGTGATTATACAAGCCATACTTGACCGGAGTTTTCATCTTCTCTTCAAACTTTGGAGATATTTTCGGCTACTTTGTTCATATTTAACATTTAATTGGTACAAAAAATCATGAGTTACATGTTATGGAACTATGTCAGAGTGATGTACTTGGACGTGAAATCCAGACTGCCAGCATGAGTTGACAGATCACTCGGTGGACAGCGTTGAGTGTAGGGCGGTACGCTATCTCGCCTCGACTATTGGCCGAGAGTGTGGGGAGGTTCCACGAAAATCTGCCACTGTGCCACCTGCCATATATAAAAAATTTTCGAGCCTACAAACCAAAGTCCGTTGCACACACTCGGCCCTGAAGAGACCCTTATACCACTTACCTACATCCATTGTGAGGGCAGATAATTTTCAGTGTCCCTATGATGACCTGTAAAGAGAAGAGTAGAGAACCTAGACGACCTTCATGCTAAGAGGGCTCCAAGAGAGTGAAATGAGAAACAAAAGACTTACTGCGTCATTACTGCTTATTTTTGTATAAACTTCTAAATGGCTACGTGCTTTGTCGCGATTTACTTTTCAAGGTCTGCATAAATATCCCAACGAGATACTCACGACTCCATGTCCCGTTTAGAATCCCCTTCTGTAGAACCAACCTCCGAGTTAAGTCACCTTTGGTAAGAATGCAGAAAATTTGTAATTCTAATTTTAGCAATGCAGATGTCTTTTGTTCTGACCTTCTGACATTTAAAAGATCAGTTATAACAGAGATAAAACAATTTCCAGATTCTTAGCATATTAATGGTTCTTCAAATTAATATTTTTCGTTTCCTCTGGCTTTCTTTGCTTTGCTTTTAATTTCTGATTTCATTTCCTTGTATAATTGTATTATATGAATTTTTAGTAGTTTTAAAAATTTTAGTTTATCATTGTTTTTTTTCTTTTTTTTTCTACATTTATTTTTCTTTTTTTCTGGATTTCCTTCTCTTTTTGTAAAGGGTTTTCCAATAAGAGATGTTATTTTAATTAGCCCGCTATTTCGGTAGATGTCACATTTGAGCTGTCATTTTTGACATTTGACAAGTAGAAACTACGCCATTAATAAATATGGAACGATACACGATTCAACAACGCATTGAAATTATTAAAATTCACTATAAAAATGGTGAAAATGTGGCAGAGACGGTTCGTAAAACTCGAACATTTTTGGGTCGTCGTGAAGCACCTTGTCGGACCGCAATACAGAAATTGGTAGAAAAATTCGAGCTGTCGGGACAAGTTAGTGATGTGAAGAATAAAACCCGTGCACGTCGCTCAAGAACAGCCGAGAATATTGCTGCTGTAGCCGAAAGTGTTGAAGAAAACCCAGGTTTGCCCATTCCTCGTCGTTCTTTGGAATTAGGCATTCCACAAACGTCATTACACCGTATTTTGCATAAAAATTTGGGTCTTAAGGCTTATAAAGTTCAGTTAACACAAGAACTCAAGCCGGCCGATCATCAACAACGTCGAGTCTTTGCTGATTGGGTCCTTGAAATGCATGAAAATGATCCGGAATTCCATCGCAAAACTCATCTTGAGTGATGAGGCCTATTTCCACCTCGATGGCTTCGTCAACAAGCAAAATTGTCGCATCTGGGGCTCGGAAAACCCAAGGGTTATTGTTGAAAAGCCTCTCTATCATCAACGTGTGACTGTTTGGTGCGGTTTATGGTCCCGCGGGGTCATTGGACCTTACTTTTTCGAAAATGAGGCTGGAGCAACAGTTACGGTGAATGGATTGCGCTATCGACAGATGATTAATGATTTTTTATGGCCGGAATTGGATGGTATTGATCTGGACAACGTTTACTTTCAACAAGACGGCGCTACGTGCCATACAAGCAACGAAACCATTGATCTTTTACGGGAAAAATTTCCGGACCGTGTTATCTCTCGAAGAGGTGATCACAATTGGCCACCGAGATCTTGTGACTTAACACCTTGCGACTTCTTCCTTTGGGGCCACGTGAAAGAGAATGTCTACGCCAGCAGCCCTGCGTCGATTCAAGACCTCAAAGATGGAATTCGTGGGGCTATCGAGGACATAGGGCATCCACTTTGCGATTTGGTTATGGAAAATTTCATGAAAAGGATATGGTCCTGTAGGCGTTGTCGTGGTGGTCATTTGGCTGATGTTATTTTCCATTATTAACGGCATACCTTCCTCTTTATAATGGAATAATCCGATCATTTATCTCAAAAAATGGCATTTTTCTTTGAATATCAAAATAACACCTCTTATTGGAAAACCCTTTATTTGTCAATAGTAGACATTATAACTGGGTTAGGTTCAACTAGTAAGTTACCCGCGTCAGCAAAGACTACTAGGTCTAAGCTAACTGCCTACCCATGTCATTCATAACATTACTGATTTGGCTGAGGCCACGAGATGAAATACTGTCCAGGAAAAGGAATTCCCTAGTTGTCAAGTTATTACGTAGAAGATAGTCATCGTCATCTCGTTTAGTGCCCATTATATATTGGCTAAGTTAAAATCACCAATAAGTAGTAATTCGTCAAGAGGTTCCATCTTACCATGGATAAAATTAGATGTTAAAATGAGTAGGTCATAAATATTCTGACCCTTGTCATCAACGATATTTATGGAGTTTGGAGGAGAGACAGCTTAAGAACTATAAGTTCAATGTCGAGAGTGTTGGAGAAGCAGGGAGGATTAATTTGGCAGCAATTTAAGTGGTTTTTATAGGCGAAGAGTACGCTACCGCCACGAGCTTAAGAATCAGTATATCTATCTCTTCTAAATTTGATTTGAATTGTCAAAGATTTCAGCATCGCGAAAAACATGATGCAGCCAAGTTTCAGTAAAAGCAATTATATCGAAAATAGTTGCAATAGATTATTTGAAAATTTGTGCAGTTTGAGTTCGAGTCCCGCTTTCGTTTTAATAAAGTTTTAATTTTTTTTTTAAATATCTCTGCTTCTTTTAACTGTATTTCTACGTTAGTATCCAGAAGGTACGAACAATTTAGTAAAAGCGCCAGGGGCCCAATAACTTAGGATAAATTATGAAATAGGTTTAGAGTATTTACTAATTTTTCGACAAGAAATACTATCTGTTGCGATATTTTTCCACTTCAGATACTTCAAAATGTCCTCACTCATCTTTTCTGAAAAGAAACGGTTGACGAAAACACTTGGAAAGTTTTGATACCATTCTCAGAGCGGCGGCGCCAATATCATTTCCTAAAGAATACACAGATGAAGCATCATTTGCTACTGAACGCTCACTTCGTATAGAAATGGAAGTAACGTGAACTGGATCACCGTTTGCTGTAGATTGACCAGTGTCATGATTTAAAAGAATAGCTTTTTTGGGATTATGGTGCCGTCTTCTGCAGCTCCTCTGCTTTGTAGCTGGCTTGCGACTATATGCGGAGAGTTCGGGTCTACTCCCTGCTGCACGGGAAGTAATGGTTGATAGTCAGAGACAGACGATTCCTTATCCCCTGGAGCAAATTTCCTGACATCAGTTGCCATGGAGCTGATTAACCATGAGTTCTCGGAAACCGTATATGACCGTATATGACTCGATACCGATTTCAACTCGCCTTAAGATGTCCCGAACATCATTGATAACTAATTTAAGTATCAAACTGTTTGGAGTCTGAGAGAGAGATTGTGAATCATCTTTGGAAAACAGTGCATGAACACCAACTAGAGAGTCTGACAAATTTTGAATCTTTAGAGATAGATTATGTGATTTCTCAAGCAGTATATTTGAATTCATGCTTAGTACATCAACAAGATTAAGCAGCTTGTCAATTTTACCATTTAAAGTATTAAGGTCTTCGGAAAATACTTCAAGACCAGTCCAGTTCATTGATAAGCTATTAAATTTATCCGCAATAAGAGACTGAACGGAAGAGAGAGAGAGAGAGAGTCAAGGCGTTCTATAAAACTTGTTAAAACCCTTAAAGTGTGACAGGGATTTATATCCAAGCATTCGATGTTGGTATCAAGTCCAGGAGTAGGTGCTCTGGAGCTCCACTTCAAGCAAGAAGCATGAAAAGATTTGCCACGTATACCATCACATGCAACTAGGTCTTCTAATTTTTTTAGTTGAGCAGAATTTACAAGTCTCCATGCTAAGTGGCCATGATTGAATAAAACTATTAACTAAGGATGTTTATTATTATAAGAATTCTATTGGCTTTTATTCTGTCGAACTTACTTTACGCTTGTTACATATTTGTGCCATAAATTACACAATTTACATAATTTGATAACTTAAAAATAAGAAAATGGACTTTTACTTACAGTTGGGAAAACCATAGCTAATTGACATAATTTCTAAAGAAAAACTGTAACATAAATTACAACTATGTATTAATAATATTGTTAAATAAATATTGATTTGCCTGCTTTGGATAAAAAATTAAATGTAATCTATCTATGTATGTACATGGCCCAGGGTAAGCCATAGATCCATAAAGACCTGGTTTTGTCCTACTGTCTATCTCTGTCTATCCCTGTTAGAGAATACTTAGAAAACGCTGAGGTAATGATTTTTGATTTGTGCATTATTTTAGAAGAAGAAGTGGACGTCCCCACCCAAGTAACAATTTTCACAATTTTTGGTGACTGAAGGTGATGGGTAGTTTTATAACGGGTATATAATGGTTACTCGGTTATGTAAAACTTTCAGTGGTTATATAAGAGTTTTATAATATTACCAATTGGTGACGTAGTTATATTAGAGTTTTTTAAGGTTACTAATGGTTATCGTGGAAGTAGGTTACTAAAGGTTTTATAACTTGGTGATGGAAATGTTACATCACCGGTCTATATAACTTAGACTAACCATTACTAGAAGGTATATAAACAAGTTTTGTAATTGTTTTGATCACCACGTTATATAACTTATTGGTAATAAGGGTTTATTGCGGTATCCCTTATATAACTCGACAACTTTCAGTAATTTCGGTGACTTTAATAAAAATTGGGAACTATCGTAACACTTTTTGGTGGCCCTTTAGTAACTACGGTGATCGTTATAAAAACAAATTACTTTTAGTGTCGAATGGAGCCATTATAAAACTAGATGACAGTTATAAAAATCGGAAACTTTTAGCAACGTGAATTTTATGTATCGGTGCGGTGCTTGTTTTGTGTAAGCTTTATTTATAATCAATAAATATGGATTTATCAAGAAAGTTATTATAAGAAGAACATGACATAGACATTTTGTCATTAAGATATATAATATTACCAAAGGTAACACAATATAACCTAAGGGTATATAAGATCACGAACGTCTGATTTTTGTCACTATAAGATATAAAACATTACCAAAGGTTACATATTATGACTAAAGGGTATATAAGGATCATTTTCGAGGTATGGTAGTTTCTTCAGTTTATATAATATTTCTAGAAGTTTTATAAGGGTCATTCAGTTTATATAATAGAGACAGAGTTTATATAAAACTACTTGAAGTTTTATAATGGTAATTAGTTCATTTAAGTACAAGCCGCCATTTTTTTCATCTATGCATTGCAGATAAAAAAGAAAATGTCGGATTAGTCAATTTTTTATATTGCAGATATATGGCTTCCGTTTTATTTTTATATGAAGAAAATACAGCTTTTTATGTATATAACATTTCTAAATTATGTTATGTTATTTTTATGAATTAATATCACCTAAGTGAAAATTTTTAATTTTGTCATATTTAATTAAGATTATTAAAAATTGCTTATTTTTGGATGGGTCTGTATTTTTTAGAAGTATTTTTGATGATATTCACAGTAAAATTTCAATTGCAGCTGAATTTCACCACATATATGCCGAAAAATTGTACTTCTGAAATGTAAAAATATTAAACCCTTCCATTATAAAAATGCAATACATAAAAAAAACCAAAATTCTATGCCAAGATAGGTTTCGTAAATATTTGCATATTATTGTTTTATAAAGGTAACGAAAAATAATTTCCCTAACATTTCAATCACTGAAACTAATCAGCCTGAGAATTCCAAGCGTTGTGGAAACGTTACCATCACCATTATAAACAAAGTTTATAAAGGTAACCGAAACATTACCGCAACCACTGCTATGACCAAAATAAATTAATCGAGAGCACCTTGGGTTATATAAGGGTTTTATAAGAAGTTATATTAAGGTAACCAGAATATTTTGGTTACTCATTTTATAAAACTTTTAGTTATATAACGTTACCTAAATCAGGTCACGGTAACCTTTATATAATCCTCCATTTAAGCTCTATAAGGGGTTTATAGTGGTTACAAAGAGGTTTCGAGTAGTAGTCTATATAACTCCAGTTATATAATTTGGTAATGGAAGCCTCACCGTTACTACTATATAAAAAAAAATTGTTTCTTGGGCAACCACCCTGGCTAAGGCACCAAGGCTGAGAAAAAAAACTTAGCCCAGTTATTCCTCGTTTCATAAAAATACCATTTAATTAGCATTCCTGCATTCCTCAAACATATTCTATTCTATATATGCTTTTACATTGCATTCCATAAATTTAATTTATGTTCCTCTGATGTCGAATTAGAGAAATCGATTTGTATCTAAATCGCATTTCATCTTCGATTGAATGATCCCAAACAACAGAAAACAGTTAATTTAGAAAACATGGGATTAAATCAGTTGGAAATAAGCCTCAAATTGAAGTAGCTCAGGTGCTTAATCATTATCGTATCGTTTTACATAGATCAAGTAAACTACAAGAGTGATGTAGACTAGAAACTGCAGGTGGTAAACATAATGTATTGAATGTATATGTACATACATGTAACTGTATAGATACAGTTTGTTCCACTAAAAATTCCGAACAAATGGTTTCTGATTACATCAGTCCACAAAAGTCTGCAGTCGTCGTCAATCAGTCTCTATTGTGTAAACATTTAAAAGAAGAATTGAAACTGAACAATATATTTACAGATGGTGGTGCAATAATAGCGTCATCTACCAAAGTCTCGACGGCAGTCTTGATTACTTTTATCAAAAGATTTTTCCGTCGAATTAAGTGCCTTTTCACTAACTTGGGTGAGAGAGCTATGTCTGAACGAAAACTAAATACAGTTTTCGAAAGTTGTTGCCTCAATAATTCCTTTTGTGTTAAGATTTAAGTCATACTGCACAATCTAAAGTAAACTGAAGTGCTTTTCATCTCACATTATTTCTTGCGAAACTGTTCCAATCGGATTACTTTCGACGTCCTTTAATGGGCTTTTAGGATTTTGTACTTGCCATAAGTCCATAAGTCCACTATGGATGACGTACTGTGGTATGCGTTTTGAATTTTTATTTTTGTCAAAGTGTGTTTTAAGTTAACTTAAACTCTTTTTTCTTTCCGTATGTTTTTATATCATCTTTTTGATTTTTTGATGAAATTGATACCATTGAGATAAGTTTCAATCTAAGTTTAATTTATTCTTATAATTATTCTTAATTATTCTAGTTGAGTTTAGTGTACGTACTTAAATATTTAATGGGCTTCAGATTTTATTCATTAACTAAAGTAGTTTTGTATATTTATACACTGATAAGTATACATACTATAACAGCTCAAATTATTTTGCTCGTCGAGTCATTGCAATATATGTTAAGCTATTCTACAGCCCAAAAAACGCCCGCTAAATAAATCAATCATGCTATCATACCATCAATCAAAGATGTTTTCTGAATATTTTGGATGTAAGACTAAACAAAAGATTGCTTTTTAACTGTTTCGCCTGAAGGAATAATTGAACGAAAATTTCAATAAACTGATTCGATACCTATGCGATACCTATGTGAGTGTAATTATATATCGTTGCTCTTGGTTCACACAGAAAATCAATAAACTTATTTCTCAACGCAACAGACCGAACCCTTTAATATGTCGGGTATTTTCATATTGTTCGTAATTATTAAATCGTGAAGTCGAAAACGATAATAGGATTATTAAATTAATCTAGTTTAATATGAAGTTGTTTACAAAGAACATATAAAATAACTTGAAATATGGGTCGATATGGATTGGTATGATCCGGCTGCTGATTCTAATGTTCTGTCGTATCAAAATATTCGACAAATTACACAGTAAAAAAAAAAATCCGGTGTGACAATACACTGGCAACATGGATATTGCAATACTTTTATCCACTTGGAGTAAAATGTCTCAAAAAATACCCCAGCTGCAGATAGCACATAATGTATACTAGGTCAAATTAAAGAGAAGACTCTACAGTTCATAGATTTCATAAAAAAAGTTATGTTAACGACCGCTTTACAAAAAAAAAAAAAAAATCCGAATTTTTTATTTGGACCACCGTAATTCCTAAAAAGAGGGAGGTATGGGGATCGTTGAGAAGTCTTTGGAAAGGCCATGAAGTTCTGCATACAATGAGGTCTTAAATGTGACCGTGTGCGCCCAGTAGTTTTTAAAATTCAGGGTGTTTTGTGAAAAACTACTTTTTTTACTTAATCACCCTGTAACTCCTAAACGGTTGATATTGTCCCGTCCCCTGCCATACAATTTTTTGTTTGCCTAGGTGAGCACTATCACCTCCTACTCTATTGACCTCCTAAGGGGAAACAACCTGCATAAACTCAGAATTAAAAATACCCCTAGTAACCACAATTCCGATGTCCTCACATTTTCCAAACTATACTACAAAAATATTGGACAGAATTCGAATATTTATCCAAAAAATTCTAACACAAGACGATGTCCGATGTTATACCACGCTCTATTTTGCCATTCCTAGGAAAATCTAGCGAATTTCCGTAGAAATTTTATATGAGATAAGAACTGGAAAAACAGTGGACAATTGTGGACAATATTTTAAACTGTTCTTTGATTTGTCCATTATTTTTCCGAAAAATTCCGTATATGAAAATATATGGAGAAAGTGTGGACATACTGCAGAAAAAGTAGAAATTGAAATCTTCACTTTGTCCAAAAATCTCCATACTCTTTCCTTCATTGAAAAAATAGCGGACAACTACTGCACAAAATTTTTGATAAATTTGCCGTTCTTTTTATTTTATAAACTTCTTCAACTTCTTTTTATTTTTTTATTTGATGGAAAAGTGTGGATGAACAGTAGAATTGAAAATTCTGGACATGCTATGGAAATGCTATGGATATTCTTCGGAATGAGTCTGCACTGTACCTATTCAGGCTTTATCCATTCAAATTCCAATGTAACAGTGGAACTTAAAAATATGGACATGCCATGGATATTCTTCAGAATGATTCTGCACTATATCCAGGCGTTATCCAATGAATTCCAATGTTTTATTCTTTCTATGAAAAATTATTCAGGGTTTTGGTATGGAACTGAATGGTGTCGTGAGACGTGAAATCATTTGCATTTAGTGTTGTGTAGGCTAAAAGACTCCATAAGGAAAGAAATAAACAGGAAAAGAATAAAGTAAGATATAAATTTAGTTATTTTATTACTTTTAAGACTAATAACTTTTTCGTTCACAGAGAAACTGGAAGAAAAACACCCAGCATTTTTACAACTGAATTGTTTTGTTTTGTTTTAAGGAATTTCTAAAAAATAAATATTATTTTGGTAAAACTAATATCTTTAAAATGCTTTTTATTTATTGTATGTAGCAGGGAGAAATTCTAACAAATTCCTGTAGAATAATTCTGTAGAATATCCGGAAAAACCTTCCTTAGAGTATCCGTGGAATATATCCGCTAAATTACCAAAGATATTATTCTTATGATTTCTCAAGAATTTCTGTAGAATAATTCTGCAGAATATCCAAATAAACTCTCCATAAAGTATCCGCGGAAAATATTCGCTAAGTTTCCAAAGACATTGTCCTTATTATTTCTGAACAAATTCCTAGGAATAATAACGGGATTGTCACGGGGCAAAAGTTACGCTGTCCGAGGAAAGCAGCGTAACTTTTGCCCCGTGACAATCCCATAAAATTCTTTTTACATTCTTGGGAATATTCCACGAAACTGATTCTTCGGACAGGAAAGTTTTCCTAAGAACATCTGTTGAACGTCCTAGGACTTGGTTACTAGGGACATAAGGAAAAGATGCAAATAAAATTCGTTTTACTACTGAGATGAAAACAGCATTGAACCTGTCTGTAAAATTATTCCTTCGATGAAATAAATAAGAACTTTTTGGTGTTAATAAGAGAGAAATGTTTATACTTGTCACGTTAATGTTATCCGTTCGGTGCAGTTTTAATTGATATCGGCGTAGTTTACAATGCAGAGCAATGTAGTTTGCAGCAAGTCTTCATAACGTGTACATACGTTAAGTGAATCAAAATGAGAAAAGTGTTTATGGTGCGGGGTAAAATTTAATACAGAAATTCGTAGTGGTTGAAAGTGAAAACGAAAAAATCTGCTTTTTAAAACTAATTACATCTTGCAAGTCGAAAAGCGGAAATTTCGAATGATTTCGGTTTTTTATTTACAAGTATTTTTACACAGGTGTAAATAAATTTTCTCCGTCATTTTGTAAGACGATCTGACCGAAGTAGATGAAGATGCTTTTGATTTTGGTTTAGCACAATCGCCAGCTTTCGTGGAAAAAGTGGGATGGAAGAACAGCCGCCTTTCTTCTTATACTTAACATGTTTCCAGATGTTGGTCGTCGCAGGAGCGATGTAAATACAAAAAGTTATAAAATAATAATATCTCACAAAGTAATGTATTTCATTACATATTCTAAGTACTATGCAGATCGGCAGCATACAAACAGTGCTTATTGGAAGTCCTTCATACATAATAGCTTACGGAGTAAATAAAGGCGTTATTTGAAAATATCACATTATGGTTGATGGGCACGAACTACCAACACACACAGCAAATATATCAATCATCGCCTGGGGCACCTAGAAAAGTTTATTGCTAAATAAATCTGGAGTTAAATAAGTTCTAATATCATAGATAAAGTGATAATTAATGAATTTTACTGTTTTCTCCTTCCTAATCAAAATCAGGATGTTAAATAAAGTATTTATTTAAACAAATAAAAAATGCTTGTTTTCCTTTACTATACCTAAGATCAGGATGATCCTATGTCACATTTTGTAATATTAGCAGGAGAGCTATTTCAAACTTTATAATCCCTGGTGTTCAAAAACCATTCTACATAGATAATACAGGGTGTCCCGTCGAGATGGTAAAAAATTTTAAGGGTAAGGGAGATGGTAAAAAATTTTAAGGGTAACGGAGATGGTAAAAAATTTTAAGAGTCGAAAATACAGCCTATTTGCGATCGAAAATGTTATATAATATTTTCTCGAGTTTGCAGTATTTTCGAAGTTATAGGCAATTTTCGATTTTTTCGAAATTTTGCACCTTAAGTCACCATTTTGACTGTAACTCAGTTCAGATTGCTCACAGGACGATCGCTTTTCTTGTATTTTATTCGTATCATTACAGGCTCTCATTCGGTGTAACTCGGTTTTGAAAACGCTCACAAATAATGGAAAAATTTGCGTTTTGTTGCCGAAACATTTTTTTCGTCAGAAAATTTATCTGTTTTCAAGATCATACATCTCGAAAAGTGCCATGCCAACAGATGATCCGATTCCCATAGAAAACATCCCTCATTTACTACCTTTTGTAAAAGTCCAACATGATTAGTCCACCTTAAGTGTTGCCAGAGTTACAGTAAAAACTTACCTGCAACATACCTCTCATAGCTTGAGCAAAATTAATTTGAATTGCAAGAAATCTTTTAAGGATGAAAAAAAACAATGTTCCTAAAGTAAAAACTCTCACGATTCTTTAACTGCAATAAACAAAATTTATTTCTGAGACTGTTGGTAGTTTATTTTCCATCATAAACCCTAAACGGTATTTAATAAAACTAATGTTGATCTTAATTGTACTGACAGCTATATTGAAGGTGAAATATGACGAGGAAAATTTGAAAAACGTAATAAAAGTGAACTTCTTTTGAATTTAAGAAATCCAGGTAATACATTGAAAGTAAAAGCTCAACCATAGGGCAGAGAACCAAAACAAATTAAATTTTTTCGTTCGAATTTATTTTAAAAGCTTTTCAAAATTTTCTCCATTTTGATTGATACACATTTCTGCCCTCCGTATTAAAGATCTTTTAATTTTCGTTATCCACAGTTCTCTTCCAACAATTTCTGCAGCGTGGTAAAATTTTTCCGTAGCATTTCGCGTGATGTTATTTCATTTTCGTATACTAATGCCTTTAGGCGTCTCCAAAAATAAAGATCCAAAGGTGTTAGATCCTGTGATCTGGCAGGCCAAGGATTTGGACCACTGCGATCTATCCACCGATCGGGAAAAGTTTCATTCAAGTACTCTTTTACTTGCCTGCTTGAATGAGTGGGAGCGCCTTAAGGTTGAAACAGCATTCTTCTTCTCACTAAGATGGGTACATCATCTAGAAGATCTACGGCTATTCCTATTTTCATGGTTGATGTCATGATTGCTTGGTCTTCTTAGTCGTTGTCTACTCTTTGTATTCATACTAACATGTTTCGCAATAAAGCTTCGCTGTCTGTTAATATCTGCGAGATTCCAGTAGTGATCAAAAAATTCCCTTTCGTGCATGCTCGCTAATATATAAGGCGGCCAATTATTTTCATTCCGCTTTCGTTTTCGGAACAGTCGTTATATTTGAAGATCACTTGAGTTTAATGTGCTCTCTTGTGGGAATATTTTGTCTTCCGAGGATGATGATTCTGAATATTCTACCGGCCGAAATTCTGAAGGCTCATCCTTTTGAAAGGGATTTTCCTCACTTTCAGTATCCTCATTAGATACGTTTTCTGGTAGATCAGTATCCTGCGCAACAGTTGAACATTTTCGCTCTTTCAAAAAAAAAAAAAAAAAAAAAAAAAAAAAAAAAAAAACAGTTTGCCTAGTAATCTAATCCTGAATTTGAAGTTACCATTCGCTTTATCATTCCTTTTTTTCTGTTATTGCCTAAATTCTAGAGGGGTCTTTCTTTACTCCAACAACAGGTGGTAGTTCCTTCCGATTGTCATTTCGATATGTTTCAGTAGACAGAGCTTCATTTACATCAGTAAGATGAGAATCCCCGGATTTTTCCATTCTTGGTTTATTCACTTTAATTAATACAAAAAAAAAAAGACCTTCGTTTGATCCATATTGTATAAGATTTCAAGTTGACTTAAATTCTAAGAACCCACTTTTAAAAATATTAACTGTCATGAACATTAAATAAATAAATAAAATTAAATTCAATATTGGAACTCATTCTTGAATTTGAATTGAGATCCGCGCAAAACGTAGGAAATTGCAAAGCAGTGAAGGGAGTTCCAAATATAATCGCACCTCCACGACGGATTCAAGAATAAGGCTCTTATTCTGATTGATATTAAGAAACTTACCAGTTTTTATACTATTCTGAATGGCCAAATGTACCATCCGTTTCGCTCTTGTTATATCAATCATTTTTTTATCACACAGCTAAATCAAAACTATTCTTAGTCCATATCGTAAGTGAAAAGTCAGGAAAAAGCAAGTAGCTTTTTTGAGTGCAAGAGAAACCTATGGCCAATAATTTTCTGAATAGTGTTTCCTAAGTATTCGTTGGGCATGAATATTTTACAACTTTCGGAAGGTATTTTTAATTATCCGACGGATTCATAACAAATACACCTACATATATGCTGGTGTAAAATAAACTCCGAAAAAGGATAGACACCATGAAACACCGTTTCCGGATTTAACCCTTGTGTTGCCACCCGGGTACCCGGGTACCCATCGTCGTACGTTTTGTTGAATTTTTTTTTTTTCAAAAAAGATTGGCAAAGACCTTCTCGAATCCAGATAATTTGACCGATTCTACATCGAAATTGGCATTCTACATATTTTTACAAAAATTTTAACTTAAAAAATTTTGCATTTCAAAAAAAAAACACGTATGAGCCACCCGGGTACCCGGGTACCCCAACAGAAAAAGCATGATTTTCGTACAGTATATCGTAAAGAAAAAGTTTATTGTAAAATAAATAAAATATATGTTTATTTCAAATTGTTTATTTATGGAATTTTCTGTAAATCGATGATTACAATTCAAACATTTTGTGATTTTTGCTGTGTGCTGATCACAAATGGGCTTATTACACTCAAGGCAAGACTTCCTTGTCTTTCTTCTCTTTCGAATAGGCTGCTCGTTGCAAATGTAGCATGATCCAACTACAACTTTTCTACCACTAGCGTCTCGTTGATTGTTGTTATCAGTTACCACTTCTGTTACTGGCCTTTCACAGTAACTTTCGATTGCTATTTTCGTTGCATGATTTCGCATGACTTGCAGGTTAGAAAATCGCTCTTCTATAATGTGCATAGCCAGTTCTTCTGAGAGCTGGCGTAGAAAAAGTCTGCGTCTGTTAGTTTTTTTTTTGCAAGCATATAATTATTTTCATAGTAAGTAACGTACGCAGCAACACCGGCGATATCCAAAATATTGTAAAAAAAAAGCTAGCGGCCATCTGCACGTTCGCCGTTGGGTGGAATACCTCATGCACATTTGATCCATAGTATCAACGCCACCTTTAGTTTTGTTGTAAAACAAAATTATTTCTGGTTTCTGGTGAAATGCATCAGAGATCGTAGCATCATTGTGCATTGTACCGAGAAGAATCACCGCTTTGTTTTTCTTCGGAACATACGAACAGATGGTAACCTTCTCATGAAATCCAAAAAGGGTTGACAATAACGGTCTAGAGTTCGACGGTTTCATTTCTTGAGGAATGCATGTTTTATTTTTTTTTCAAAGTACCGACGATAGTGAGCTTCCATGACAAAAGACTCTCTGCCAACGGTAAGGTCGTGAAAAATCTGTCCATGCTTATGTTCCGGCCAGATCCTTTGTAAGCTGCGACCAGCTCTGTCACAACTCGCTCTCCTTGATTGACTTCTCGAGTATTACCTTGTTTACCTGTATAGAAAATCCCTTTGAGTGGATAAGCATTACATGCGTCGCACAACCAAAATACTTTTAGACCGTATTTAGCAGGCTTCGATGGCATGTACTGGGTAAATCTCGTTCTTCCTCGAAAAGGAAAAAGCTGTTCGTCGATAGTCAAGTACTCCGTTGGTCTATACACCGCCACTAGGTTTGCATTCAGCATGTTCCAAATATCAGAAATGGGTGCAGCCTTATCATTGGCTGCTCGTTCCTGGCGTGTAGTGTAATCATCAAAACGTATAAAACGTAAAAGCTACTGAAATCGCCTTCGTCTCATCGTTGCACGATATAGAGGATGTGAGTTTTTCTTCCACATTTCATCTATGTGGTCTGTGTTTGAGTTATTTGCACCAGCACCTAACAAGATTCGAAAAAAAGAGTACATTTCAGTTACCGTAACTTTCTTCCATACACGCGATTCCTTCTGTGGATGCTTGCTATTGTAATCGTGGTACTCGGCTTCCGCTTTTTTATTTGTGCATCGAACGATAATGTCAACCATTTCCAACGTGATGACTTTTTTGAATGTGCCAGAGATCGATAGCGTTTCCGTACTTTTATGCGATCGAGCTCTCTGCTTAACAATATTTCTAGCTGGAGTTTGATGGCTTTGGGGTGGAGTTTTATTCCAAACCGTTTTGTCTTTTGCCACAAAAGTTGCACTAGTGTTGGCTGAAACATCTGAAGCTGCATCGTTGTCACTCTCCTCCTCGTCATCTTTTTCGTCGTCACCGTCTTCTTCTTCTTGAGTTCTGCCATCAATTTCGGCTTCGTCATCAACGCAATCTTCATTATCCGATGCTTCAGCACTGGCAGAATTCGGAGCGTTATCGTTAGGAAACCAATCCTCGTCTTCACTGTCAGAAGGGTTATCACTTTTTTCATCTTCTTTGCCGAGTAATCTATTCAAGTACTCATCTTTTTCAGCGTAACTCAATCTAAAAAATAATAAATAAACTCATGTCTTACAATAATATTACACTTATAATAATATCAAATGTATAATGCAAATATTGTATTTATTATATTTACGTTACCTCAAAAACCCATCTCTCGACAATTCCTCCATCTTTCTGCTTCTGTTTTCCATAAATATAATGCACAAGTTCAATGCTCACTTCAATAAATAATATACGGCTATACGGACTTACTCCTCCATATATATAGGCATGTTTGTGTCGACGTGCTTCAAAAGTGTTCTCGAATATTTTTCAGGTACATATAAAAGATCAAAAATATCGTCCCTTCTTGTTCCCTCTCATGTTCAACATATCTGGCCGTCCCAGAAACGAGAATTTTACGGTGCAGCTGCGCACGTTTTATACATGCTTTAGGACTCGCAAGATGACTGTACTTCATTTAATTGTAATAGTCAGGTAGGAATACCTTCTTATATATGAATATTTAAATATTGATCGAATGCATATAATTTTGTTTAGTTACAATGGACTCTTACCAAGAATTTCGTAGGCGGGGTACCCGGGTACCCGGGTGGCAGATACTGTGAGTTTTTTTGGGTGGCAACACAAGGGTTAATTTAACACCGATTTTTTGCTGTGTACGATAAACTTTTCTACTGCTTCTTTTTCGCTTTTATTGAGCTCAGAAGGCATGGCATAATGATAACATTACAAATGCAAAAACCTTATTTTGAATTTGAGTATTGTAATGTTCTAAGTAAGTGTTAAATATTTACTTACCATAGTTCAAAACTTTTGTCTTATAAACGCTACGAGTTGAGAAATTTGCCACACTTTTTGATGTATATTCCGACATTGATTCACTGCAAATTCATTGTAGATCATTCTGTCGGAAATAAAAAGGATAAATCAATATGCACTGTGGTAGAAAGCGTTTATTTTTATTTTTATAACCTGTACTTATTTATTTATTTATTTATTTATATGTTCAGTTAACGTTTTTAATATATTTTTAATGTGTATTTTTGTGAAATAAGTTTTAATAATATCTTTTAAATTTTTTTATTATATCAAAAACAAAGGTAAAAGCAACAAATAATTTAATTATATACTTGATACTATGTCTTTTTATATTTCAATGTAGTTAAGTTAACTCCTGAAGAAGAGTACTAATCGAGGCCCGAAACGTCGAGTAAATAATAAAAAACGATAAAATAAAAATCTGAGTTTTCCTTAAGAAACTAACCCAAGCATTATATTAAATTATAGGGAATATTCCTAAAAATGTAAGGAATATTCCCTACATTTTAGGAGAAATACCTAAGCTTTGTGGCATCAAATGTGCATTGAAAATTGACATTTGCATAGTTTCATAGTGCAGAGAAAGCGGGTAATTTGAATTCAATTTTTAATGTAGTTTTATATTGAATGAAATTATTAGTGATTTAAGAAGATTTTCGAGAGATTTCCTCACTGATTTGATAAAACTATATAAAGAATTATAATATTACCTACTTGCTGGTAAAATGGTTGTTGAATGTAACGTTGTGATTTGTTGGAGTCCACAGTTGAAATAAAAATTCCAACACAACGTTTTCGCTGAGGCAATAAATGGTATCCTTATTTGTTGATGCACCATAATATGGCATGAACTGTAAACAATGTCCATCAGATGATGCTGTAAGCATCAATACTTATATGAAAATTTAGTTTATTTTATTGGTTTGCCTTTTAGAAATATTTTACAGGAATGCGGCCGTAATATGTAACCATTTGCGCATCGACTCATTGATTTGATTAATTGTGCGGATCATTAGTTCATTCTATGGAGATTCTTTTGAAAATTTGTCATCTTTGTTCAGCCTCTTGTTGTCACAAACATAGATATCCTGCTTCATTCGCATGAATTTGTTTCTACTCGTAGAATCCTTAATTTATTGACAATCCAGGGATTAATGTGAATATTTGGCAAAATGCCATACTCATTAGTCGCTGTGATGATTCTACTGCGACTGCACGATTTAGAAGACTTCGGAGCGGATCATCAATTCATCTTCATTGTCAGCATCCATTCGAATATTATAACAACGCATTCTACAAAGCACATTATCGTCATTGTAATGATAGTCTTTTTGAAAATGTCCCGCTAATTAACGAAGTAAATGATGGTCACCGGTGATTAGCTGATGATTGTCGTCCAATTAATTAATCTCACGTACATTACCAACCATATCTGGTGGACAAAAGATCACATTTACGGTGGCATGGCGACCATTCTGTTCCTAATGTCTCAAATACTATCAATTTCTGCCTGAAATCTTGCGGGCATTGTCACTTTTCGACGTCTAAATTTAAATATATTTTGGCACATCCATTGAAACTTAATAACAATTATAAAAATCAACACAATTACGAATTTATTTATTAATCTGAACTGGAGCACTAAATTTACAGGGGGCACGAAAGAATATTACACTTTTTTTTTGTATTCTATAGCTTTCTAATAAAATCTAAAAAAAAAAAACTGAATTCTTTCGGGTTGTGCATTTAGAAAGTTCTAATCTATGTTAAAAATAAAGGCAATTTATTTTAATATAATCTTACCGCAAGCATATTATACTAATACGTATACAAATTTCTGTAAAATTCATTCGAATTCATTTTTTGCATAGATTACCTATTTTGAGAATGGACAGGATTTCTACGAGTATATACGACATTATTAAAAAAATTCAAAATGAAATATTTCTTTAACGTACCTTAGAAAGATATATCACTCGAATACATCTAGTATGTCACCCATGTCTACAAAAGCTTTCATTTCCATCAGCTTAAAAGCAAACTAAATCTAATGTCCGTCGGGCTAAATGCTGGCGCCAAAGTTATCTACACATCTACACAAATGTAACACAAATACATTATGCTCTGGTTGATTTATCTGTCGATATTGAATTTAACCAGTTTTTTGTCTTACTTGGTGATAAATGTCTTCAAGAATATGCTTCTGAATGGATTATTCGAGGACAGATAGTAAAGTTTTTGTGAGTTTTTATTATAAATAATTATTGTGCTCACTGAGCAATTGAACGGTTCTATTTTTTTTTGAAGTGATGCTTTCCTTTATATGAACATATAAATTTTTATCTTCTTTCCGTGATTTGTTGAACTTTATTGATCGGCTTTATTGATGGAGGGAAGTTGTTAAATTAAATTAAATTGAATTGAATTCTCAGTAGAAATAAATATATACAAATGGCGGATAGACAGTGCTCCATGAAAAGTGAAATTAAGAGGAGAACTGTACGAGGGTCTGGTGACTTAGTGGGTAGGACAAAGAAGTACATAACTGACTATCAAGATTCTAGCCTCGATAGCCGGGCACTAAATATTTTATCATTTTTCCTCAATAATTCACTCTCACACACATCGGCAATTAAATGACGTAAAAAAAGATCTAAAAGACACAAGGCAAATATTATTTTTCAGGACTGTCAAGTTGTAGGATGTAGGATGAAAAGTAAGTTTAAATGGAGAATTGGGCAAGACACTAATATCAGAAGAAGATCAATTGAACTTGCTGCAGCTAAATAAGAAACTAGTTGAAACCTATTAGCTTCTTTAACATCTGGGAGCTCCTAAGACCTAAGAATGGTCTACTGACATACTGGTAACTCTAAAGTTCAACATAAAAAATTTCCTAGAAATGTAAAATGTTCTTCGAGTTAAGCACCATCAGCTTGATCAATCGTCATAAGGCATTTAACGGTAAATCGATCAAGTGGCACAGGTGCCATAAAACATAACCGACATTAAATTCGACTGAACCTGATTCAATGAAGAAATTCGGAAAAATGTTGGCGCTTACGTCATTGTTCTGTAATCATTTTCCTTCTGGCACAAGCGACGACGTTTTATATTTCCATATAAAATTTAAGGAAATTTTTTACCAGGATTACTAGAACTGCATTGTTATCCCATTTGGAAAAACACCGCTGTAAGAGTCCTCCTGAGGCGCTTCCATGGAAGCTCGTAGCCCCTCTTCACCCTATCCATGTTCATTGCTTTTTAACCTTTAACCGGACAAAAGAGTCTTTTGGACTCTTTTTTTTAACCATACGTAAAACCAAAATTAAAATATTAATTCAAATTTAATTTTTTTGCACATTTTCTTAACGAATCATGAATTTTCTTAAAACAATGTTCGAATTTTTACGAAAATTTAAAATAACGTATTTTCGAAAAATAAAAAAAAATAACATAAACGGACAGAAGAGTCCGAAAGACTCATCAAATAAAATTATATAGAAACAATTAAATTTCACAAGAAAAATTTAAAAATGGGATTCTCCGATAATGCGAAAAAAAGTGAAGTGACTTTTAATTTGTCATTTTATGTAAAAATCTAAAAAGGGTATTCCCCAATAATGCGAAAAACTTGTAAAGTTGCTTTTAATTTCTAATTTTACGTGAGTAATTTGTCGAGTACAGTGATTTTGTTATATCTAATCTAAGTAGTTATAGTGAAAAAGCATACTTGATTTACGTCCAAGTTTTTTATCAAAACATGATAGTAAGTAATAAATATAACGATTAAATATTAATTTAATCCTAAAATAATTATTATAAAATAGCAAAATGGGCTCAAGACAAAATATAAATAGAGGATTAAATGATTCAGATATTCGTCGTCCATTTGAAGTAGAAACAAATGAAGAAAATGAAGATACTCTTACAGAAGAAAGTGTTGCTATAAATATGGATAGATGTTTGAATGAGGAACAAATTCGTCGTGCAATTGAAATAGAATCAGATTTATAAAATGATGATACTATTGCGGAAGAAAATTCTGATGTTGATTTGGTATCAGATAGCTAATCGAACTATACGGAAACAGATTCCGAGGAAGATGACACGTTATATTACGAAGATGAATCGATGAATGGAGAACAAAATGAAAGTGAAACCTTTATGGGAAAGGATGGGAATCAATGCGAATCGAGACCAACACTAAATCACAGACGGCCACCTCCATTCACGCAAAAAAGTGAAGCTCCCTGCTGGTTATAGAATCGACAGACCTGTTGATTGTTTTTCGTTATTTTTCAACGACAAAGTAATTGAAATAATTGTGAAACATACAAATTATGAAGCCTACAAGAAAAATTGGTGGCAAGTGGAAAAATACTACCCCAATAGAAATCGGCGCATTCATTGGACTCCTACTTACCGTACCACCTGCGGAAATGTGAATTATGAAGATTTTTGGGATCCTCTTTTTGGAAGCCCTATATTTCGCGCTATTATGGGTATACGGCGTCACATATGTCCGAATGCAATTTGTCGTAGATCCAAGCAGTATTGCGTCACTTGCAACAGGAATGTATGCAAAGAACATTCACAAAATACAGTTCTTTGCCAAAATTGGTTAAAAAAATAATAATTTGTGTTGTATCTATTGTTTGTATTTGATAAGTTCAATTTTCTTGTTTTTTATGAATTGGTTTTGTTTCATATGTATTATATATTTTTTATTTCCATGAAATATGTATGGCTTGAATTATGTTATTTTTATTAAAAAAAAAAGATTTGAACAATAAATAATTTTATAATTATAATTTTAAGGGATTTTATGTATTCATTAAATTTTCATCTTAAGAGTCCTTCGGACTTTTCTATCCGTTTATGTTACAAAAACATTCTGTCCGGTTAAAAGTTAACATATGTAGGCATGTCCGCAGAGGCAAGCGCTACAATGCTGCTGCTAAGAAGCGCTCTAGGAGGTCTTTAAATGATGGCCAAATAAGTTTTTTGGATTGTGTCTTTTCGAAAGCTTTAATGAGCTTTTTGGATAATCATCGCAGTGCTTTTTCCTTAATATCTTAAGAGGCCTTCAAGAGTGCTTCCTGAAAGCTGCATTGAAGGGCTTGCGCTTGCTTGTGATTATTTGTGGTATTTAATTTTATGAAGTTTATTAAATATATTATACACATGATAAGCCAAAATTCTCTGGTACTGATATTATTGTAGATTTTGGCAAAAATAAAGATTAGCAGCTCTTTGGAAAGCTACCGCTTCACTCCACACCAAACTTCGCACAATATTGGAAAAATTCACAGCCCTTGTTGCGTGTTGTTCTGCTGGAGCTCATCAAATAAATAATCTATAGAAATTCCAAGCGATTGCTCTAGAAGCACATGAGTTACTTATTTGAGGCTTTGCTTATAATTCTGGGTAAATTCTTGAGTATGCTTCTAATGAGCTAAAGAGCTGCCAAATTATGGCTAGAGAAGCGCTTAAATTGTGCTCCTTTCTCAATGGGATGGTACTTGAGCTTGAGTTGAGCGAGTGGTGATATATGTGTAATCCAATCTATCAGTCAGAACTCACTCCGTGCCATTGTTCTCATAGTGAAAATCCAATGAATGCGGCAGCAGTATTGTTAATAATAATTTTGAAATTCTGTTCAAGTTATAGTAAAATTCGCTCAAAAATCCGCTAGACTTACTTTTTTTCTGTCAATAAAATTCGTTAAAATAGTTTCTTAAAATAGAATGCATTATATCTACAGTAAAACATATATTTTATTGTAGTTTTATAATTAAACCAAATAACACTTAAACAAAAATCATCGTGACTTTCGGTGCTGTCGAGCTGTGATGTGGCCGTTATACTCTCAGGAGCTTTAGAGGTCGAAGGTTGACTATAACCAAAAACATATAACTTAACAAGAAGCTTCATCTGTCCTCTAAAAATGCACAAGTGGTATGCTTATTTTTTAATGCGATCGAGAGGTAACAGAGAGAGTTTTCATACAATTTGTGAGAGCGGGTCATAATAGAACGACCCGCCATATAAAACTTTTCAATATACGAGATGCGCACTCTCCTGTTAGATGTTCTTTTCTATAACTTTGAATTGTTCCAACCATATTAATTACTTTACCTGTTGAGTCGTAGTATAACAGGATTTTCCAAGTCGTTTTAGTCCTGACCATATATTTAAAATTGCATTAACCATATCTGTTTTCATTTTATTTCTTAGTTTTGATTTCACTCCATTCATATTCCATATAATTTTAATGCTAACTAAATTTTGGCAAAATAGAGCATAGTGAGTCTTTCAGACTAGCCATGTGCTATTAGAAGTAGATTAGGGGCATTTAAGCAAAAGTTCTGTGTCAAAATTCTCAACATACAGTTTTCTACTCTGATACTGTTTTCTCTATGATGATATCTTCATCGGACGACGAAATCATAAAAACTATTCAATTATAGTTTAAGCACTTTACTTGGTAGTAAGCAATGCAATTGGGCTTTACACCCAACAGGAAGTAGAGGTGCTCAAAGACGAATCAAAATAATTCTGATTTATTCAGCGGGTAAACTTTATATTTGATCAAGATGGTTACTTTTTGAGATTCTCTGGTATAACAGTAAAGACGAATGTTAGAGCGTTTTCCCATCGGATCCTCGTTTATATCTTTTTAACCTGTGTATGTTCTAGCTGATATTTCTCTAAATCAGAGGGAATCAATTTATTCAATATTACAGTTGTGTTTTGTTCTGAATGATGCGATTCGTTTGATTGTAAACCTGTATAGATTGCAACAATTTGCTAATTAAACTAAACTACTTCAACTGACTACTCACGAATGAAAATTTTTCTTCGCTTTCAAACGCATATGAGTCATATAGCTGATTTATAATAAAATCAATGAAAAAATCATTTCTTTGTGTATGTTAAGAGGAGTCCCTACTCAGCAAAAGTTTCAATTTAGATACCAGCAAACCTGTAGGTAATAAATTTTACTATACGTAGGTTTGTGTCCTGAAAGTGAGAAAATTCATATAAAATTAGCCTAGACCTAGACCACAGAGCACATTAGAGACATCTACCGCAAAAGACAGAAACCCAACATCCGACAAAACCATACAATTTAAGACGAAAAATGAAAATTTGCAGTTCACATAAATTGAAATTTTGTAACGTATCTACGAGAAAGCTAGAATATTAAGCGCAATTCCGTCGAAAACGTCTCAAGGCACCGGTCCAGGAAGAGCCTTGTGAAATTCCAGCAATTCTCGATTCTGCTTAGTAAAGACCCGAAAACGTAAGGTCAAGGATTTTGCTTGGCCAGAATTTAATTTTCATGTACACCTATAGTGTGTAAAAATAAATAAAAATAGAACTAACGATGAAATAAACCTTTATTGAGAAGTAAAAATAATTGTTGAAATAAAACTTTATTAATAAATAATAATAACTGTCAAAACAATAAAAGACACCGTCCCTGTTGTCGTTCCTTAAACCCCGTATAAATAATCTTTTCGAGTTCAATGGAAGACACCGAACAGCTGATTTCCTCTGTTCCGTCGAACACGAGCAACAGCGAGTGACAAAAGTTGACGTCCGCAGCGAGTAAGGAAAAGATCTATAAGAATCCGAGCAAAGTTTTTATTTTGAAAAAGTTATCAGCAAAAACCCTGCGAAAACAACAAGATTATCATCCAAAATCTAATTGGATGCAAGATCCAGCAGCGTTCACCAGCCAGATAAATACTTGCTTCGCGCAAGACGGGGCCACATTTGGTAGATTTGTGACAAATCGAATTGAAGCATTCTGCAAATTGCATCAATGTGCATCGCTTAAATCTTGCAGTGCCAATTAGAAAACTACGATAAATTCGTCAATAAGATATTACATAAATATTGAATTGGCAAAATTACAACAGTCATCGCAGGAAGAAAATGTGAAGGATTGTTAACTTCTTATAGAAACATCGCAATATTCATATCAAGACCGACCACGGCATCACGAAAACGGATAGCACGCAAGAAAACAAATCGAATCCGGTAACACGTAAGATAATTATCGCTAATTGTAGTTCCTTTAACAAAACCGAATTAAATTGAAAATTAAAATTAGTATTAGCCCACATTTAACAAAGAGAAAAATTATCACTAATTGTAGTTGCTAGAACAACATTAATTTGAATTGGAAATTATAATTTGTACTAACCCATATTTAGCTAAATCATTTTATAGCAGGGCGGCCGCAGATAGAGCGCTAGCGTAATTAGAAATGGTTGTACCTATGTAAAGCAAAATCCGAGAACTTCACACAGATATATAATTCGAATCGTAAACAGCTGTCGACTACTCAGTAAAATTGAATTTTCAGCCTAGATGTCCATTTGACATACACCATTTACGTCTTAATTATTTTCTTAGATATATGTTAACGAGAATTAACTCTACTAAATTTCTTTTTGCTCATAATTTTTAAATATGCTATTTTGCTTTGTATTTAAATAACTTTCAAATTAATATTGCGATTTCTCGTCGATGAAATGTCGGGAGAAAAAACTGCGCCACTAATAATGAAAAAACTTGTCATTATTTGCTGCATCTAGGCCTTAGCCTTCTAAAACTGTCACAATTTAAAGAAATGAGAATACCTATGCACAGGAATTTAGAAGACTTCAATTTTTACCATTTTTTACAAGTTTCCGAGCTGTTATCTCCATTCCAATACACTTTTTTTAATTTTTGTCGACGTTATTTGCTAAACTTCTTCATTACCTTTAATTCAAGATAAAAATCATTATTCTGCTAGAAATAGTTTGCCAGAAATTTGCATTGAAAAATGTATGAAACTTGCAAATATTTGTACTGACTCTTTTTAAGGCGACCGACGCATAGTGTGATATTTTCACAATCTAGCGGGATTTAATTGAATTTTTCAATGACCCAAATTCTTAGAAACATTGTAAATTTTATTTGCAGAATATCCATATTTTATTGAAGTAAGTGCATTTTTCATGGAAAATTACCGGAATAATTACAAAAATGAAACGAAACTCTGGCTACCTGCACAGGTATAAAATGTACCAACAAAAGTGTTTTTGTTCATTCGAGTTCTGTCGTTAAGTAAATTATACCTGTGCTCTTTAGTGATTCTGTTTTGCTTTTATTTTTCTCTTTTATTCATTAAGGTAAGTTTCCTCTCTTTTACTTTTTGAAATATTATTTCATTAGACCGAAAAATATTTTTTGAATTTATTGATGACTTACATATAATGAAACTGCTATGCGCGACTTATATGAAGGTTGTCAACACATTATACTGTATTATACTACGTTCTTATTATATGTTTGTCGAAGTTTGATTTATGGGCTAACAAAACTGTAAAAACATTTTGCGAAAGTTTGCGATTTCAATAATTATTTTCTCAATTTCAGAATGGCTATACAAATTTCTCGACAGTCTATTTTTAACATATGGATCGAAAATTCGAAACATAGAATATATTTTGGAAGAAATGGGTACTTGCCAGACAGCATTTTAAGTGATTTAAAAGTAACTGTTAGGAGTTTCGCCAAAAAATTGAGGAAAGATGGAATAAATCGGGCAGACATCAAGGACGTTTCCTAAGTTCCAATTTATCATGGCTTCAAGGGAATCTTAATCTTCCTGATGCTGTATAGTTAAAGCTATACCAAGTACTTTACAAGGTGATTTAAGTATCAGGTCTGGTAGGCCTCAAAAAGCATTCGAGGAATGTGGTCATAAGACTCAAAAACGTAAAGTTAAAGTCCTAGTACAGTCATCAAGCCAAGAAGAGCTGTCTCTGGCCACCGAAATTAAATTGCGGAAGGCAGGGAAAAGAGATTCTGCTTCAATTGTCAAGGAACTCTCTGCTGCTTCTCCTACGAGAGGCAGTACGATTAAGAAGGCTCACTAGTGGTGTTAGTTTGGAGTTAATAAAGCGATTCCGTGTTATATTGGAATGCTTTAATTGTGGGTTCCAAATTGACTTTGAAAAATTTTATTTATTTATTTATTTATTTATTTATTTGAAAAATTAATGCGATAGCAAACAGATATACATCCACTTACTTACTACCGCTAAGCAACTAAAGTAAAAAAGTAAATAAAAAAGAAAAAAGAAAGAAAAAGGAAGATCTGCAAATGCTTAGGAAAAGTTAAAGCTACATAATATCCAAGTAAATACAAAGAAAAATTTCAAAAAGCATAATATGACTGAAACAAACTAGAACTATTAATATATAGTAGACTTAATAAGAATAGCTATAAATACATAGGTGGAATTAAAGCTAATATGTAAGTAGTACAAAATAAAATTTCAAGAAGCATAATAGGAATGAAACAAACTTAAAACGATATAATACATAGTAACTGAAGTCATAAGAAGAAATCCATAGAATTCAGGGACAAATAAGTCTATTTATTAATGAGAAAGTTAACTTAAGTACTAACAGAAAAAAAAAATGGGAAAAAAAATGATAACAAAGAATAACAAATAGGCATGAGGGTGAGGCAAGTTGAATATGCAAGGAATAGGAGAAATGAAGCAGAAAGAATAAGAGTGAGACAAATCACTTTAATTTAAAATTGCAAAATTGTTCAATTGATTTATTACAATCAAGAGGTTGCGTTTAAAACTCGAAAAACTATCTCCAAATATGTCCAAATCATTATATAAGACATTGTGAGCCTTTTGAATCCGAACGGAGGGGGATTTAAAGCGCAAGTTGGTGCGGGGAGCATCAATAAAAAACGTGAGTGTGTGGCGAGTGAGGCGATTAGGAGAGCAGATTTTTAATAGGGATAATAAGTGGGCTGAATCAATAGACCCATGCAAGATTTTAAACAGGAACATTTCGTCAAGATAGGAGCGACGCGCTTCTAAGGATATCATAGAGTATTTGGACAATCGGGCTTCGTATTGCACATATGAACCAGTAAGTTTGAAGAGCAAGTGCCGAGTGAATCTGCGTTGAACGCTCTCAATTTTGTTTCTGTACGTTGTATAGAAAGGGTTCCAAATTGGGGAAGCGTACTCAAGTATAGATCTTACCAAGGTGTTATACATAGTTATGTGCGAGGAAAGCTGCTTAAATGGCCTAGCACACCTTAAGATAAATCCCAAGGTCTTAAACGCTTTGTTGGTGATATGATTAACATGAGAGTCAAAGAGAAGCTTGCTATCAAATTGCACTCCTAGATCGTTGATTTTAGATACACGCATGGCAGATACGGTGCCCAACTTATAATCCCAATAGAATGTGGTTTGCTTTCTTGAAAAGGTCATGCATTTGCATTTGTCAACGTTTAAGGATAATTGATTTTTGTAGCACCAGGAGAGTAGCTTCTGGACGTCATTTTGCAGGGATTGGCAATCAGATAGGTCATTTATAATTCGATAAATTTTGGTGTCATCGGCATATATTAAGGTAGCAGAGGATAATTCATTGGGGAGATCATTGATATATAATAAGAAGAGGAGCGGGCCAAGAATCGATCCTTGGGGTACACCCGAAGTTTGCATGTATGAATTAGACGAATATCCGTTAACTACGACCCTTAGATGATGATTCAAGAGATATGACTCAAACCAGAGGGTACTATTAGAGTCAAAGCCCAATCTCTTTAGCTTGTTTATGACTACTTTGTGGTTTATTCTGTCAAAGGCCTTGGATATGTCCGCATAAAAAACATCAACCTGTTTAGCTTCATCAAGGGCCAGAGCAATAGAGTCGGTGAATATCGAGAGATTGGTTAACGTAGATCGGCCTGGTAGGAACCCGTGTTGCAGAGGACTGATGTAGGGCTTTAGTTGCGGTATTAAATTATTGTAAATAATTTTTTCAAGAATTAGGGCTAGGGCATTGGAAGCAGCTATAGGGCGATAATTTTTCACAAGGTTTTTATCCCCAGTTTTGTAAGCAGGATGAACGAAGTGATCCTTAAGAACATCGGGAACTGTATGGTTGGAAATGGATAAATTCATTAACACGGCTATGGGATGCGACAGGACGAGAGAGCAATATTTATAGAATATGTTGGGAATACCGTCAGGACCCGCATTTTTATTTTCGTCCAGCGATGCAAGAATGTTTCCAACATCATTTTGAAGAACCAGGGGGATATGTGCAGGGCAGTTATGATGGATTTCATCAGGTGTAGCAGAGATTGCTGAGGTCAGAGGAGCATTGAATGTAGTTTGAAAGTAAGCTGCAAATAAGTTGCAAATACTTTCAGGTTTATCAGCTAACACCCCTTCATAATGCATTTCCTTAGGAAACGAGCCAGAGAGTTTCATGTTTTTAGCATAAGACCAAAAGGCCTTAGGGTTGGAGGATATGCAGCTTTCAGTGTCAGAAACATATTTAATATAACGCTCTCTAATTTTGCCCTTAACATTACTGCGCAAATAACTAAAAGTTGTGTAGTCTTCAGGATGCTTGGATTTTAAATATTTCCGTCTATATTTTTCTTTAAGTTTAATAGCGTGAATTAAGTCACGAGAAAACCATACAGGATATTTGCTCCGATTCTTCGTTATCAAAGGAATAAAGTTTTCAATTGCTCTGTTTAGATGAGTATAAAACGTATGGAAGGCTAGGTTTACGTCGAGATGTTGCAACTGCGAAAAATCTGTGTTGGAGAGAAAGTTGTTAATTGTATCATAGTCAGCCCGCTTGAATAATCGCTTATTGATTTTTTCGGCAAGCCGAGGAACTTTCTTTATTTTCAATTGGACGAGAAGAGGAGGATGGTGACAGTCAATACGAGACAAGGGATCGGAAGGTTGAGTTACAACAATATTACTCGAATCTGCATTGGATAATATTAGATCCAGGTACCTCTGATTGGTATTTGGAATACCGTTAAATTGTTCAAGTTGGCAAAAGGACATGAGAGTCGACAGAGAGAACGTCGTTCGAGTATTTATATCATTTATTTGCATTATATTCCCTGCATCAACAGCAGACCAGGATATATTGGGAAGGTTGAAGTCACCAAGGATCAGAAATATAGCATTGCTTTCAGCATTTTGGGAATTATTACTGATATTAGTGAAGATTTCATCATAAACTTCATGAGAAGAGCATGGACGAATGTATAAGCAACATATGTATATGTTCAAGTTATTAGACTTAATCAAGACCCATAGGTCCTCATACACAGACTCAACTTGACTAAAACGAGTTGCCTGCAGTGAGCGATCGATAGCAAGGAGAACACCTCCGCCATCACTAGTCCCCATGGCCTGATGATTCCTATCTCGACGAAAGACCTCGTACCGCTCATCAAAAATCTCGGCACTATTAACAGAATCAAATAGGAAGGTCTCAGTAAATGCAATGATATGATAATTATTGGACAAGACAGACAACTTTAAACTTTCGGTTTTAGAACGCAACCCGCGGACGTTTTGATAATAGATATTCATTCAGAGTTTATTTTTTGGCGAATGAGTTCGAGTGATTTGTTGTTTCTAACGTGGAAGACATTGGAGTCATCCGTGCGCTTTAGATAAATTCTCCCATTCTTTACCCAAACAAACTTAAATTTAAATTCATCCCTAAACATTTTAGAATCAAAAAATAATTTCCTTTTAATATCCGATAAAAATTCATTAATAAAAATCTTCCCTTCACCCTGCATGCCTATTTGATCTAAAGCTAAATTCCTACTGATCTTGAACGCAGCTAAAACCCTATCTTTAATAAACTAAGTAGACATTGGAGCTATTCTCGAAAGAATATCATTGGTACTCGATGCCTGTAAGCGTACACAAGATTCTTTGTCATGGAAAGAATATTCTCATATCTTGTATCCTTCCGATTGGACAATTTTCTGAAGAAGCGCAAGAGGGAAGGAATAAGTATAGTAGGCAATATAGGAAACTATTCACAAGATTGACCTCAAGATTTAACACCAACACTGATTTGCTACACAGACTATTAATCAGCTCAGATCCTTTTATTGTCAGTTTACGTGCTCCTCCCAAGACTAAACGAGGACAAATAATTCCAGAAGTTTTGGAATTGTTGGAAGAACCACAGAATTTAAATACTAGCAAGGATTATAATTTTGGTGCATATTCTGATTCCGATTACATAAAATTTTTGAACAAATCTTTGTTCATGTTTCCTTTTTTTTTTCAATTTTTATATAAATTTGGTTATATTTTTTTTTTTTATATTAGTCATGCATTTTAAAAAAGTTGCTTGCCATGACAATCTAGACTTTTACCAAATAAAAAATTCCAAAAGCTTGTTTATATATTATGTAAGTATATTTTATCATTCAGACGAGTCAAATAAATTTATTAATTATTATAATAATTATTGTGTTTTCCTTCTTGAATATGTCAAATAAAAAAGAATTATGTGAATAATTAGGAATTTCGCTAGTAGTAACTCCATAATAACCAACGAAATCAATAACTATTTAGGTGCAATAATTAAGTCCCTCTAGATTGTGAAAATATCACACTGTGCGACGCTTTGAAAATGATATGACTTCGGTTTGTAATCCGTCGAGCTTTCTGGCGCGTTCAGGAAGAAGTGATTGAAGCGGTAGGTAAAAGAAAACTGTTCCGCACTCAGCTATGTAGAAATAACTATTTTTTTGTTCTTTGCTCTTGCAATCCGCACTTTATAATTTGAGATTTTAGTTTTTCTCTCTCTTTTTATAATTTTTGTTGTAAAACACTGCGATTCTAGCTTTTGGTTTATATTAAAATAATTTACTCTACATCATTTACTGTCTTCCTTTTTATACCCTAGATGAAATCTACAGGGTATACTAAGTTTGTCATTCCGTTTGTAACACCTCGAAATAATGATGGTAGAGCAAAATGGATTGGACACCTATTCATAATATTAAAAGTTATTTCGATTTTTGCATGTCCGTCCGTCTGTCCGTCCGTCCGTCCGTCTGTCCGTCCGTCTGTCCGTCCGTCCGTCTGTGCGCACGATAACTTGAGAACGCGTATACTTAAAGAGCTGAAATTTTGTACACGGACTTTAAAAAAAAAAGTAAAATTAAGTTCGAAAATGAGACAAATCGGGCAACTCCTTCGTGGGGTTGCCATATAAAAATATCGTTTTCCGCTATATATTTGGACACTGCCTTGGAACGCATCGACGTAGAGAGCTGAAATTTCGTACATGATGTTTTTACTACATTAGCAAATAAAATGTCAAAAATGGACTCGTTCTTGGTGTTGCCATATAAAAATTTCGGTTTTTTACGTATACTTTGAAAACGATCAGTCGAAGACATTTTTATTGTACTAAAAACTTCTGCAGAATACGAAATCCTATAAAATTGGTTATTACCATTTTTTCTGTGCGACAAACTGTTCTAGAAATATATGCGAAAAAAAACTTCAAAATCAATACTTGAATAGATCGGTGACCATACGAAATTTAATACGGGCATTCATCTCGGGTATCATAAGAATTGGTCTTAGACCAATTCTAGCTTTTTTACTTGTTTTTTTCTAAAAAAAATTATTGCACTCCAGGAAATGAATATTATCCTGTTGACAAATACTGACTCCTTCAGATTTGGGCTCGGTGCGTCAGGTATACCCACGATTTTTTTTTTATTATTTCCTCACGACGTTGAAAAAACGTACGTGTGTATGTAGTACGATAGCACGAAAAGAATGTAATTTGATATATCTGTTGTTGTCGTCTTAAAATATTGATTTTAAGACGGCAAGAATATTTGTATATATATTGAGAAATTAAACCAATATACGTGTTGACTGTATACATGCGAATAGGAAGAATTCACTGTATGTGGATATTATAATATGATAGAATGAACTTTAACTGAAGTTGTATTTTGGTTTAAATAATTTTATGTTTTCAGGATCAAACTGTGATATATCATTATATTATATAGGCCTGATGTATCGACATTATAGTTGGGATTCGATTGTAGCCTGATTCACAACATATACAAAATATGCGTATTTTATATGCATGACGATGATAGTGCATAATGCATGCACAAGGAGAGTATTTAAGTCTTCATAACCGACCTGCCTAAAACATCGTCGATGGTTTGAAAATTACTGTCAGAATGTTTATGTATATTATCGAGTAGTTACCCGCTGTAATTCCTGTTTGGTTTTTATTGGCTCTATTCCGTTTGCAATTCGATTGCATATCATATTTGAAATTTATTATGTCGTTTCTCTGCAGTAAACATAGAGATATAATTTTCTGCTTTTTGAAAGCTTGATTCTGACCACCCGACTCCTTTCGTTCTCTTGGTTTAGCGAGAAATCTGCTAGTACTCCAATCATCTGTGATTGGGCCACGTGTACTTCTGCGCTTAATAAAGTCCTTTGAAGATTTCAAATAGTCTATAGTTAGAGAAAGACATATTATATATATTTCTAGCTAGAGGTACATTTCAATATGTCCGGTAGATTTAGAAATCCATTCATATGAAGTTAATCGGATAAATATATCCAACAAAGGAATAAAACTAATATTTGCATATATAATATTTCTATAGGTACTTCTGCATGTATGATTTCCTAAAACTACAGTTTAAGAGCACTATAATTATACTTATGTATATATATATATGTACAAGAACACGCCTTCTACGAAATATTCTATTGTAATATCGATAGAAAATCAGAAATTTCTATGTCTCAACTTAGGGAGCTTCATTATAGAATAGACAGCTAAATTCATTCTGGAAATAACTAAATGTCGGACGAGTGAAAATTCCTAGAAACTATTAGAAAGAACAAAAGAGAAGTTAGCTAATAAGATTAAGTACTTATCTTTGTGTGTAGTGAGCTCACTAGTAGGAAGTTATTTGTTCAATGTGCTTAATTATTAACCACTTCTCTATCACGAAGGGATCTTACAATTCGTGATTGAAGTGGGTAGAGCATTGGGTACAATAACTTCAGAGAGAATAGAATTGCACATTGAAATTAAGCGTTGTTCTATTCTATGGCAATGTACCAAATGTATAAGTACAAAGGAAGGAAACTGATGTTGTAATTAGCCCTTAATTTAACCCAATAACATGCAATTAATGCTATTAAGCCTATTAATTATTTTCGAATTAATATAAGAACTTTGAGCATTCTTCAATTATTTAAGATAATTTGTTAAGGGAACAATTAAGAGAGAAGTTACCCAGATTGAACAAGACAAAATATGTAATTAAAAATGGAAAACACTGATTGTGTTGTTGCATAAGATTATTAATTCTAAAATGTGTTCGTCTTTTGCAAAAAAAAAAAAGAAAAATCTATTTGGATGATGGATTCTTGATTCTGATGGATTTGCACGGCTTTTATTAAGTAGGGTGAAGAAAGTGAGATTCAGTGCTGGAAAGAATTAGATACCATCAAGTTTTTGTCTCAGTTAGCTTTTTCTGCAAATACTCAGAGCTGGACTGGGAGGACGAGACATCGGGCGCTAGCCCGATGTGCTTATGGTAATGGGGCCCATATGGTGGTCTCCTGGTTAATCCCGACTATAGCACGTATTTACCATTTGTTACTCTGGTCATCGCTACGGCGGCGGTGAAAGGAGAGCTATGACTTAAAGCTACTCAGAAATGTCCCAAATGATAGGGCGCGAAGCTAAGGTAGCTTGTGGGAATTGCCAACCTAGCATTATGTATGACAAATCACGTGGCTTCGAAAGTATTTCCTGTTTTTTTTAAACGCATTTGGAATTATTTTTGGCATCATATGTACGAGCATCATTTTTATTTAGAAAAACGCTCTGCAAAATGTGCATTTAGGGTTCCGTACAAAGGAAAAAACGGAAAGCACATACGTTTTCATCGAAAACGACGCGACGTAGGAATCTGAAATTTGATAAAATGTTAGTCCTCCATTACGCACAATTATATTGACAGGCAAAAGTTATAAAAAACTTTTTTAAGTATTTAATGGTGTTGGATTGGGCTACATAATTTTTTTTTTGCATCTTGTGGGGTATCGTTTGAAAGAATGTGCGAAAAAGTACCACCCCCTGAACTTCCGGTTGAATATTATTAGGGTTAGTAGGCATTGAGTTATACAGGCTGTCCCGTATATGGTCTGGGACCCGAACACTATGAATACATCATTCTTAGACGAAAATGGAAAAGTTCATTAACAAAAGGTAATTGCCTACTATCTGGCATTTATTGAAGTTTTTTCCTGGGTATGCTCAAGAAAAATTATTAAAAACGTCCCCTCCCACGCATATACATTTTTTGCTTGTCTAGGCATAAGCTATCCAAAAACTTCGAGTCGTACACCGCATATTGGGCACCCTGTAGATAAAAGGAAAACTGCCGTTTTTTTCGTCTGTGTTATAGTTCTGGAAAAAAATATTTTATGTTATTATATTGGGCCATATGAGTAAGTGAAGAGGAATTTAATTTCTAAGCGATTACAAAAAGAAATTGTAAAATCAAGGAATGGTGGAGAATGAGTTCACTCCTTTCTTCAAATCCTTCCTTCACGAGTAAAATTGTCTCTCGGATACAGTTTTCACAGAGAAACCCTGTTTTAAATTTAATGTGAAAGGTGAAAGGGCCACTCTTTTCTGCATAAATGTTTCCTATATATACTACTACTACTACTATATTACTACATATATATTTTACTTCCTCTTCTTTAATAAATCTTGAAAGTTGTAGAAAAAAAAAATTTCATATAATTATTAGTGGTTCGGTATTAAGCATGGAACCTAGCACGATATTTAGCATTATTCATTTGTCAGGGAAAGATTTTAATTTTGTTTGCTCGGTTGAATGACAAAAATTCAATTTGAGCCACATGTATGTGTGTGAGTGCAAAAACGATTTGCAAACAGAAATCCCTATCTTGCTCTACTTGCGACTTTCAGTGAGACATCAGTTTAATTTTTGGGTTGTTTCCATTAGATAAAGGTATTTTTTGATGACCCAAGGGGCCTGGTTTGAGGCCATTTACCCGGGCCGGTTCGAAGGCCCAGTCCGGCTCTGCAAATACTATTAACACTTTCGAGTTGTAACTGATACACATAGCTATCCTGCACTTAAGAAGTGTAGGCCCCATTTCTAAATTATGCCACCAAAACTATTAAATGGCTATATTTCAATTTTCTAATAGCAGTAGTATTGTGAGATCTGTGCTCATGCGAAGGGATGTGTCGATTGTAAATAGATAAATCAACTTTTAAAAATTCAAATATAAAATTTTTTATTCTAAATATATATACAGGGTGTCCCGTAAGTCGACGCCAAGCCGGAATCTGGTGATAGACCAAATCATAATAGTTACCAGAAAAATATTTAAAAAAAATCTAAGTCATGTATTTTTTCTGTGCCCTGTTTAATTCTGGAAGAAGAAAAGAAAAATTCTACGATTAAAATTCGTGAATTAATTCAATAGAATATGATTTGTCAAAGTTATGTTTGCGTGGAACCAGAACTAAAGTCTGCTGCGTCGTGTAGGCGTAACAAAATAAAGTTTTTTCTTTGCTGTCCGTGTGAGCACGAGAGCAGGAGCCGAATTAGATTTCTGCTCAGATGTGGACGAAAATGAAGTATAAGTAAATTCCTGTTTAGGTGAGGAATAGAAGTGCAGCAAAAATAAATTTCTGCAGCAGGAGTTTATTCCTTCTTAGGTGAAGGATGGAGGTTTCACAGAATTAAACTTCTATATAATGGAAGCAAAAATTAGATTTTTGCAAAGGATAGGAAACAGATTAAATTCTGGTGGAGGATGTGTTCAGAGTAAATTCTGAACCAAAAATAAGGTTTTTCTGCTGTGTCAAATATTAAATGTCAGAAAAAGGTGTAGCCAACATTGCAGTATTTAATTCGGTTCGTAAAGATTCTTGTATTAAATGATTATGGTTTATAACTTTGGTCGTATTGCAATAAACTCGTATATCGCTTACGTTTTTCACAATTTCAATATTGAGCTTCAATGTACTACATAATAAGTGTACACCGAGCATATACCGAGCTGTTTCTCAGTATATAGAGACAGACTTTCGGTTGAGCGCTAAATGAGATATTTAAATTTCTAGTCTGTCTCCGGTATTATTAACACAAGGATAACAAATTAAAAAATTAAATTATGTTAGAGATTTGGTTTTTATTTTTGCCGCTTTTCAATATGAATCTTCTCGGCTAAAACTACTAAAATTTGAGACGGTTTCAAAAAAACTCTGGGTAGGAATTTAGCCGTTCAAGTTGAAAGTATTTATCCGATTTTTTACTCAGATTCAAAGGTCTTAACTCCGGCTAAAATGGCTAAATTTAGCTGGCACAAATATATTTTTCTGGTAACTCTGCGCTTGTGCCTACTGCCTTATATTCTGTCTACATTCGAGGTGAGATTGATGGATGATGGGAAACATAGGGTTGCCAGTCACAATTGTACAATTTTTTAATTCATTTCATATAATACAAAGGTACAATTTAAAAATTTAGCGGAATTTTTAGTTTAATTAGCTTACAGAGGCCTACAGACTTAAATTTACTCGTTAGTAAACTGATTTATTGTATAAGTATAAGCACAGTTGAAAGTATGATATCAGCAAGGGAGCTTTTAGATTCCCGAAAGAAGACTGAAGTGTCAAGTATGGTCTGAAAAAATTTTCCAGTTCTTGTAATTAAATTTTGTATCGTTTAGTTATGGGTTCAGAAGTCCATCGTATTTTCGCCCCTTAAAACTAGCGCCCGGTGCAAGTACTCCCACGTGCCCCCACCCCCACCCCCATAGATCCGGCCCTGTATGAACTAGAATGATGAGTACGGACAAATGCTACGTATGAAAGTTGCTGGTTCCTGGCTCTGCTCGCTTTTGTATATATCATCTGTTATCAAGAGGGGTCCTGGAAGCAAATAGAACACCCACGGAGTCATTTCTCAGGCTCTCAATGATCCTTTTCATGTGCGACTCATTGGTCAGTATTATTCGTATTCGGCATGGCTGTGGCTCTGTAAATAAATAAATCGGCAGCAACACTGGCTCCAAAGGCAATACAGAAAATTATAAAATTTCACAAAATGGTTTAGAGGGAGCGTAACATATCTAAAGTATGAGGTAGAGGATTGAAGGAAAAGTCCATGTAATATTGCATATAAAAGAGTGTGCATTTGACTTCGTCCACAGAATAGATTTTGGGACTCCGCCGGTATTCACATGCACATATACATTAAATGTCATTTAAAGTGCCCTTCATTGGACTCTTTACAATATATGTATTGAGTTGTAATGATGCAAAGGTTGTCGAAAAAAAATTGTATCTGTCCTTTATACAACAGCCGTATATAAACCTATCCTTTCACGAGCTGTCGTCAGAAAGTGTTCTTATTATCAACTTCCAAAATAAACTTTACAGCTAATTTGGGTTCCTTGTAGATGCCTTTACATGTGGGGAAAACTGATGTTGTTCTCTTGGAATTTCAGCTTTTAAGCACAGAACATATTTTGGAGAAGTAGTTGTCTTACCTAGCTTTTTACAACTCCAGGCACGTTGCCACTTCATAGTAAACATTTTAGGTGCCTCAGGAAATTTTAAAACGAACATGAACTTATTTCAGATAATATGCAAAACATCGTTTACCGCACACATGACACAAAAATTATGGACATTTCTACTGATTGAATCCGTCACATAAATCTCGATACAATTTTCAATGTACTCTTCTAAAAGTCTTTCTGCAATGTTGATGTCTTTCAGATAGGCTTCCTTCAAAATTTCACGATTTCACTACTGCCACGACCAAACTAATTACAAACACGCCTCGCTAATACATTTCGTGGGTGGCTTACGTTTTAACCCGATATGGCGTTTTTTTATTAGTTCTTTATTCAATGTGAAAGATATGAAAAAAGTAATAACGCAGGTTTCTTATATATTTCGGCTATAGAGATGAATTTTGAATACGGTTTGTACGAAGAATAACACCAAATATTTGCCTGAATCAAATATCAAAGAACACCTCATATCTCGATTGTCGATTAAGAATTCCCTTTAAAATTTTACTTGATGCGTCCTTTTGCAGCAAGGTATGCTCGACAAGAGCCTCAGAAAAATCAGTTCAATACCTAAACTTACACAGCCTTAAAAATTGGAGAATTCTTGTCAATCCTACTGCAATACAACCTAAAAGAACTATTAAAATTGTTCAAGCCTCATTTTTTTACAGACTGCGAATAAGAACGATAATTATCACACTCAACATTTAGAAGCATCTTAACCAAAACTGGGGGGTTTAATAAATTTTGAAGTTAATGGAAGATGACCAACGGAAGAAATTTTCCAAATCCAACAAAGTTTTTTGTATTTGCACTATAACTTCACTTCCTTTAACTTTTCCCACTTGTATTAAAGGCTAGATTTCGCCTCTAGGAAAGGTTATAAAAATTCACTCTGCACCTGGTGTCCGCAAGGTCTCAGCGGTCCAGTCACCAATGCTCTTAAACTAACCCAACCTGTATTGAACTCCTTGGCAATATCAACCCCCACTTTGATGGCGTTGATATAGAATTGAAATTAGGTTGGGGCGGGGGGGGGGGGGGGTGTCTCATCTTACAAGTTAAATTGAGCACACACAAAAAAATCATCCGGCGCCATACATAGTTTAGCCACCGCAGTACTGCAGTAATTGACACATTGCAGCTGATAGTCTGTGACGTAATTCTGTGACTAATGTTTGTACATTTTTATAGGAAAGACAAAGAGAGGAGAGAGAGTATTGTGCTCTCTGTACCATACTTTCGTAATGGGAATACTTTGTATTCTATATACCTTGGTGTGGATGATGTGTCATTTTTATACTTTTTTACAAAAAGTCATTTTTTAATAGAATAGTAGTTTAACGTGCAGACTGCAGGAGTTATTCAAACCTAACTTTTCTCAGTTTTACATACTGCCATATATAATATGGACTCGATGTGCTATTTCATTCGGACTCAATTTTTTGTGTCAAAAATAGTTCTTACGTCGGTACCAACATTAAAAAAAAACTATTGGCGGGAAGTTGTAATAAATCCTTTCGAATTTCTGTTGAGTATCTAACAATATACTGCCTATGGTAAAACACTTTATATCGCTAATTAACCCAAATAATTAATTTAAAAACATTTATTTTTACGAAGCCACTTATTCATTTTTTGTTTATAGTTCTCTTTCAGTTAGTATGTACTTGGTGCTTACACCGAAAGAGAACGCTATATAGAACTGAGCCCACTTGCTGCAGTGCATTTCTATTGAGGTAGTCAGTCCATATTATACATGTCAGTGGTTTTACATAAGAACGCTGCAAATATTTTAGAAAATTAGGAGTTAGGACTAAGTTAGGGCTCTGATGTGGTAGTGAGGGAGTTTGTTTCGTGACTTAGGAAGTGTTTTCCGGTTTTGGATCACCCAAATTTGGAGTCCCAAACTCAAATTCTCAGAAAAACCCAACACATATGTATATTAGATGCATACAATAATATTCATAGAAAAAAATTTAAATTTTTTTAAATTTTGAAATAAAACTATTTTGTATAATTTTTTGAAGTTGAATTATATAAATAAAAAGAATATCAAATAATAAATATATTTTTTCAAATAACTCAGTTAATTAAATATTTTTTTCTTTAAATTTAAGGTGGGGGTCAAGTTCCCCACGAACCTCCTGGAACCGCCACTGCCAGTTTGTCCTTGTTCTACTATTTTTATAATGTTTTAAAATGTAAATCATAAAAAATACAGTATTCCTTTACAAGATTTTAATTCATTTTTCAACATCCCTTGAATTTCCACTATCCATTTTGATCTCACAGTTCACGATAGATGTCTAAAATTGTGCATGCTGCGATAGACATTTGAACCGCTGGTCAAACGCTTCAGAAATTTTTTTGTATCGCTGTGATCTATCACGTTTGTGTCAGCGTTTACATTGAAAATTATGTTCAGCGATCTATTGCTATTGAAAAATTATCGCAATCGCTATACCGCCGGTACGAATCGGCCTTTAATCTCCACCTACACCAGAATTTTTTGCTTAGCTCTTCTAGATTTATAGCTGGCCGACTGTCAGCTATTCCTAAAAATGCATGTAAACAAAATTTATTAGTTACTGGATTTTAGAAGTTTTACTGGGACATTAATATCACTTTAAAACCGTATCAAGAATAATTCACTCTAACAAAATGCATATCACCAAGATTTTAATAAAATTCACATACTATGTACATATTTCTTGACATGACATGCAGTTAGCACCAGTGGAGCACAACCTTAGAAGTTCCAAAACTTAAACATGCTAAAAAAGCATTTAATATTAGGAAACAAAATTCGTATGGAACTGACAGGTAGGTATATGAAATAAAAGGGAATGTAAAGAACCACATAATGGCTTCACCGCAAAACATAAAAACAATTTCTGAAGTGCTGTGTAAAATTTGCTTTCACCTCATGCTGTGAAATTTCTTAATTCAGTGTACTAAAACATCTTGCTCCACCTAACTAACAACAGCAAAGGAAATTTTTCATTTCTATTCCCATTATAAAATAACTTTCCTGCTGTCGTCTTCACTTTCAGTTGCATAACGCGCCCAGCATATCAAAATAATGTTATTTTTCTCCATTTATATCCTCTAGCTCATACGTTTACAGACATAGATACGTACGAGTATTTGCAAACCTAACATTTCTCTATTGCTCCATAAGATGGTTTCTTTGTTTGGGAAGCATTGCCAGCTAACTCCCCCGCCAGCCCTAAGTTCCACATCATACTTACTAAGGGAAAAAATACAAGTATACGATAACATACAATAAATTCATTCAATATTCCATGGAAAAGCTGAAATGGAAAACCCAGAAATGTCTAACAAGAACGTGGAATTGTATCCGAAGAAATGGTTTCGTCGCACTAATGTTGTAAATATAACATCAAATTGCCTCGGGCTGTGTTCTTGTATAGATACGTAATAAGTATACAAATACATACAGATGTCTTACATATGTCTATATTCTGCTAAATTATTTTTTTTTCTAGGATACACCACATTTTAGGGATGGAGCCAATTGCTCCAGAGCAAAGGTGATAGTGGACAACTATCGGCGACGAGACTACGCTACACACATATTTTATTCCATTCCAATTCTGATATCATCCTGATATCATTTGTCTGTTTCAGTTTCAGCTTCCTTTTTTTCTGTTCAGTAAGCTTTTCCCCTATACCGTGGCTTTTAGTTTGATTCTGCTGAGTTTGCTTTCGCTTAATATTTCACCCATGGTAGTGTTGATATGAATCAGAATTGGATTGGATAGCCACAGAAATTGGAATAAATTAATTCGGGATGTATGCTCTCTTGTCGTTACGTGGATAAATGCAATTTATATGATTGTAACTGTGGCTATCAAATATGTAGTAATGCACATATCTAACAGAATCACTTCAATTAGTCAAATTCAATAATTTCGTTTAACAAAACTGATGTGTAGATTGTGACATTGTGTGTACATGAGGTAACAGAGATTGACATTATGTTTGTCACAGTTTTACCTGAATATGCTAAATGGAGCAGAACAGATGGTATAGTTTAACCGGAACAAGATACGAGAGTTATCTTTCTTTCCATTTTTTTCCTTTTTTCGAGACACAAATTCTTTCTTCTCATCTTCTTTTTTATCGCCCGAAAATTATCTCTCAAATTAGTAACAAAACAGTTTGACAGAAGTTGTTGAAGAAGTTTGATGGTAAAAGAAGTAGAAAACGAACAATCTGAAAGAGGCAACCCAAGCACAAATAAGTTTCACCCAAGCACAAATTAGTTTAACCCAAGTGCAAATAAACTTAAACCAAGTACAAATAAGTTTAACCCAAGAGCAAATAAATTTAATTCAAGAACAAATAAGTTCAATCCAAGCACAAATAAGTTTAACCCAAGCACAAATAAGTTTAATTCAAGAACAAAAAAGTTCAATCCAAACACAAATAAGTTTAACCCAAGCACAAATAAGTTTAATTCAAGAACAAATAAGTTTAATCCAAGCCCAAATAAGTTTAACCCAAGCACAAATAAGTTTAACACAAAGCAAATAAATTTAAACTAAGCACAAATAAGTTTAACCCAAGAGCAAATAAATTTAATTCAAGAACAAATAAGTTCAATCCAAGCACAAATAAGTTTAAGCCAAGCACAAGTTTAATTCAATAACAAATAAGTTTAATCGAAGCACAAATAAGTTTAACCCAAGCACAAATAAGTTTAATTCAAGAACAAATAAGTTTAAACCAAGCACAAATAAGTTTAATTCAAGAACAAATAAGTTTAATCCAAGCACAAATAAGTTTAAACCAAGCACAAATACAGAATTCTCAGATTTATTTAAACGATTAACAAATGACTTTAAACTTTAAGCAGATAAATTTAATCCTTGATTTTAAACCCTTAGAAAAAAATTTTAAACCTTGAATAAATTATTTTAAACCCTTAACAAATATATTTAAACAATTAACGAATGAATTTCAACTGTTAACAAAAAGAATTAAACCTTTAGCAAATATATTTAAACTCTTAACAAATTTACATTTTATTTCAACTTAAGTAAGCATTTCGTACTACTCTTTTTTCGAATTTTGGTTGCATATGTAATCTGCAATACTTCTGACTTACGTGCATAGGAATAAGTAAATCCAAATATATAGTTGGAACCGTCATTAGGTGTGATTTGTTGCAGGCTATCTTCGATCACTGGGAGATGATTATGTTCTCTACTCATGTCACCTAAAACTAAACGTGCATGTGCCTCATTTTAGAAAACGATTTTTTGATAAGGTTTAACATAGCCGAGTAAGGAGGCATTTATAAAACTTGCGAGATCTCTCTGGATTACCTTGCGCTTTGGATAGCTAGATGTCTAACAAGTGCATTCGCGTATAGGAGCACTTGTAATAAGAGCCTGCAATTGAAAACAATTGAAGGCACAAATGGTATTTTCGTAGACACTCTACGCAAGATCCACGAACGGCGTACAGTTTAGATTACATATATCAGTCACAGATGGCTCTGATTAACTAAAAAACGAGAGTTTCTAAGGAACTTTTTGTGATAAGTAACTGTTAAGGAATCGCGGGGAAAAGTAGTTTAAGACTTGTGTAAATAAAAATTAAATTCTAATTTATAATTAAATTTTTGCTTTACTTTTCGTTTCGGCTATATAACTGGAAAAAAAAAACCTAAAAGTTTAGCTTAAAAGTCATTAAAAATATTATACATACCTTCAGCTTTGAATTCCATTATAAAAATGAATCTTTCTATAGGACTACTAGTGACTATTTCAGTGCAATAACATGGAGCAGTACATCGATTCTTACGGCTATCTTTAAGGGTAGCTGCTCGTCTTGAGTTTGTGTTCTCTCATTTAACAACCCGTGCTGAAAATTTTTATAGAGAAAAATTCAAGGATTGCATGTTTTTCTGCCTTAAATTTTTTCACTTCACTTAGGTCAGCTAAAGTCGTTCTATATAGAATAACTAGAGATATAACATCTAGTTCAAGACCATTTCTTGAGGTAAGTAGGCCATTTCTTGAGGACAGATGGCAGTAGCTTTAAAGGTCAGGGCTTACTTTTGCAATGCACTTATTGTTATCGTTCTGAACCTATTGATTTCCCGCACAAGCATTCTGCCCCAAATTAAATTCTGTACAGACAGCGTGTAGAATTTACGGAAACTGAACTGCGAATTACTTAGAGATTCCTGCTTTATACATGCGATTGTATTTGCTAAAAAATATTTCCTCCAGGACCTTAAAAAAAAAAGAAAGCACAGAATACTAATAGGTCGGTACGGTAGTAGCCAAGATCCTGGGGAACTGACTGTAATTTTCCACAGTCAAGGGAAGCAGAAAGTTGTTAGACATGTGAATATGTAATACTTAATGACGAAATAGCAGGAAGTAACATTTTTATGATTTTCCTTGATATTCCATTAAATACAGCAGTTTTAGATAATACGGATCCTATCGCTTTGTACAACTGAATCATTTTCATACACCTAAAATAAAAGTAGCCGAGATAATTGATGCTTGAGGAGGGAAAAATAACCGACAGATGCAAATTTATAGCATATTATTATCTGCTGGATAACTGCAGATCTTGGTTACAGCAGGATACTGAAGTTCTATCCTGAGGACAGTATACGGGGAGCTACGAACTATATCGTCCCTAGACTAGACTTCGAGAAAAGATTCTCAACTAGCATTCCTAATAGAGAGGAATGGGATGATAATCGCGTGGTAAAAGTCTCTGATATATGTGTCTTTACAGACGGTTCGAAAATGGATGTGGGAGTGGGGGCTGGTGTGTACTCAGCATTCTCTCAAATGCAGGAATTGTACCATCTACTAGACTACTGTAGTATGTTCCAAGCGGAGGTTCTGGCTATTAGCAAAGCAGCAAGGCTGCTGGCAACAACTTATCTGGTACCCAGTGATCGAGTTATCGGGATTTGTTTTGAAAGTCAAGCAACAATCAAAGCCCTGAACTCGAGCACCATTAGATCGCGCCTTGTGCAACAGTGTCTCTGCGTGTTCGGGAAACCACAGAGTTATTCTCTGTTGGGTGCCTGGTCACAGTGACATACTTGGTAACGAAGCAGCTGATGCTCTGGCCAGAAAGGGCTCCGCTATGACTGCCTGCTTAGCGGAGGAACCCATAGATCTGCCTCTAGAATCAGTGAAGAGGATTATAGACATACAGCCATGTAAGCTGGCATATCGGAGATAGGGAGAATTGACCACATGTGCGATTTCAAGACAGCTATGGCCCGAGGTTTGTTCTAAAAGGACCGACTCTCTGCCGAGGAGAAACCGTAATGATGTACGTAACCTTATCGTAGTTATTACGGGACATTGTTTCTTCGGTAAATATTCAGAGCGCATGCAAGCCCAATACAATGACTTCTGCAGAAGCTTTATGGATAATGAACAGGTTGAGATCGTGCACCTCCTGCTGTGTGAATGCCCTAACCTTGCCACGCTTCGGAAAAATGCGCTCGGGAGCTACTTCTTCGGCTAATTGGGGGGAGCTTCTAGACAAAAAAGTGGGGGACCTGGTAAGGTTCATGAGCTCGTGTGATTGGTTTCAGTGCACCATCTAAATCTGAGGTATCTTTCCCAGGTAGGTTCCCATCAAAGTGGTATCACAAAGGATCGCAAATGGTCTAAGTGAGGCTGATCGCAAGGGCTCGTGCGATGGCCGCCACTCTCACCGAACCTAACCTAACCTATCTTTGAGAGGTTACAGACACAGAAAGTTTGCTAATATCATCAAAATTCGAGTTGGAACATGAGCGAAGGTATACACTTGCACCAAATTATCTTGAATTAGACCAAAGTTCTTGTGAATAGAGGTTTCGATCAAACTGAGAAGCGAAGTAAGCTACCTTAAGGTACGATAACATATTGCAACTTTTGTTGCAGCCTTTACTGCACGCAGCTCAGAAGCTGTAACCTTTCGAAAAAAATTGCAAAGCTGTTTACACAATCTGCTGGTTTTTCTGCGCACAGTTTTTATTCTCAATAGTTTTCAGTTAAACTGTGAAACGTTTGGTGAACAAAATTCCGCAAGTCCTAATAAAAAAAAATACCATCATGTAGTTATTTCGATGAACCAGAAGTGCAAGTTTCAGCATGTTTGACATTAATTTTGATAAAAATGTGCAATAAGAAGCTGAAAAGAAAGAGGTTTTGGGGGGAAAATTGATAGCTAATAAGGAGTGTCCTACGGGAGCCATAAAAAATTTTCTACAATTTCTTCCGCTTATCATCTGATGGTTTGAACAAATTCTAAGGCAAGTAAATCCTCTTATAAACAGCTATAGCTTAGCTATAAAAACAGGTAAATTTTATATGAAAATATTTATGGAGTTATTTATATAAGCTATTATTTTACAGGTAAAATTATAAATAAAAAAAGCGACCATGAATTTTGAAGAAAGAAAGTCTCAACCAAACTAATATTTTTATACTGCACCTACAACCTTATCTTTAGATGTTTACACATTTCAACTTCCTAGATTGCGGCAGGACGAAAAAGTGGCAAGCAATCAAGCTGCCGACGCAACTTTTTGATTTTAGAGCAGAGGTGTTTAAACATTGCAACCCTCGAGTAGTGCAGCTTTTTGTGCTGCGCTGCAGTAAAAATTGCAAGATGTATTTAGTTTAATGGATTTTTTTCTTTCCTGTTACATGTTTCAATTTCTATCTATACTAGAACCAGACCTCTTATACTTTCCGAACTATATATAGTTACTAAAATTTCAATATCCTTAGATAACCAGGGACAAGAGTTAGTTAGAGTTAGTTCTTTGTATTTAAAGGAACAAATTAGTCATGTAGGAATAGAATTGAGTAGTTTAGTGCAATGGTCTACTTGTAAAACTACATCAGGCATGATATATGTATACCAAGGCAGTATACTGTATGCATGGATGAGAAGGAACATATGTCTACGGAATTGTAGTCCCAATAACATGGAAGAGCAACATTTTCCAAGGGTAGTAGTTATCAAGTTATAGGTAGAAATCAGAAGTCATTTTAAGATTCTGGCAAATCGATCAGGTTAAGAAATAGTATTTAATTTATTTTCCTCAACTACTGACAATAAAGCCCCCCATTTACTTACAGATTATCTACAGATCCGAACTGTAGATATATATGTATGTATATGTATGTTGAAAAATTGTACGATTTGATTGTCAACCAGATCGGCAGTTCATGAACTGCAGACTGTAGATCTGTAGATAAATACACCACACATATGCAGTTCATCGTCAGATAACAGGACGCTAGATTTGTAAACTGCATACAAAGTGTACAATATCATCGTAAATCATTATAATAAGATCAGTTTGATATTTTCGTCAGATAATTGTGGTTTCTCATCATTCCCAACATGGATAGAAGTACCATATTCGATGAATTCTGAAGTACACAGCAAACATGGAAAGTGAAATAAGAGTGATATTCGGCGACAAAGTTAAAACCAGAAAGGTATAAGGAATAACTAAGCTACTACTGATTCTTTTAAGAAAAAAATTAAAAACCTCATATGTGAGATGCTTTGTCTGTGAAATGTTTTTGACTATTCTCTGGTACTTCTGATAAAAGAATTATTACTACTACGTTTTTTTTTTTACAAAACTATTTTAAAAATTCGACCGAATCGCATGATAAACTTTAACAAAGTAATTACGATATGGACTGAAGACCGAATTGTAGGTGTGTACTAATCGTCACTTTATCTAAAGCATTCTATCTGTCAAATCTCACACTTGAGATGGGATCTAATACTAGTGGGTGGACGAAAACAGATTTCGACTGAAAGATGCCATCTATAGTGTGAAACTGCAGAGAATCTGTAACCTGAGACAATGAATTTAAAGCAAGTAGAAAGTGAATTCAGAATGCTCAAATAAATTTTTCTAGAGAAATTCAAAAAATCGGAACTAAGGGAAGTAGGTACACTTTAGCATAAAAGCTTGCATTTACACAATTTTTTTTTTTGATTACTAGTTATTTTAAAGAAAACAAGTAAGAAAGCTTGAATTGGTCTAACAAGGAGAAGGTTCCTACTCGTCATCACCGATTTTGTCTAAATTCACAGTATAATTTGGGCTTGACTAGAAATGCAAGTGACGCAAGTGGTAGCTCCAGATGGCCAAGGGAAACAGAAATAATGCATAATGTAGGTGAGCCTCTAGTTAAAATTAACACTTTTTGGAAAACTTTGATAATTACCATCTTGCGGTTATTTTCGCAACATTTAATCCACTTTCTTTTCGTTACAATTATCTATAATCTGTTATCTTTCATATACATAAAACTAGAAGTCATTACCACAATTAGTTTAGGAGCATTTTCCAAAATAAAATTGCGAGTTTTGCTAAATTACTTTCAATTTACATTAATTAACAGCACATACTGTAAAGCTACCACTTTTATCTCTCGGCCAAATTCCAACCGCTTTTCAAAATTCTTTTTGATAAGTTCATTGTGAGTTTTTCATGATTTACGAGACTCGTACGGTAGAGGGTTACAGAGTGGTAACCCGTGGTAGGTTACTTATACATTATTATAATAAAAAACAAAGTAAATTCTTGTGGTGGGGCATTTATTTTATATTCTACCAACTGTGTAGAATATTCGTACACAATATCATCAATATCGAATGATAAATCCAATGTCAAACGGTTATTTGTATACTCCAATGGGAAAAAATTTCTTTTTTCGCGAATTCGGGTGTTCTGAGGTAGGCGGGGTAAATATTATCCGATTTGCAGAATTCCTTTTGCTAGTTTTTTCTGTGATTTTTTTTCTGATTTTTTGACCATATTTTCCTTCCCCTCCCGATTAAGTTGCGAAATTTAATTTTCGGCGACAAAAAAAAATTATTTCGAAATATTTTTCTACAACTTATCGATTAATCCATTTTTTTTTTGTTCTTTTATGAATGCATTTTTACTAAGAGATTATGTGTACAAAATTTTAGGAAGATCGAATGTTATTTACCTATTAAAAAAAAAAACAATTAAATCTATAAAAATTTTGCATACCCACTTTTCGCCATCTACCGGCGATCTTTGAAAACGCTCGGAAATGCCACTTACAGAATCAAAAACCTACATACCTCCTCTGTGGTTGCCAATTAACTCGAATTAATTTGGAACATTCCAACATCAATTCAAATTCTGTTGCAATTTAACAGCGACAACTCCCGGGAAATTTTGCAAATTTTAGCATTTTTCAAGGGGTTAGCCTACAAAACTCCGGGCTCCCCTACATTATGCATTATTTCTGTTTTTTTTTGTCATCTGGAGCTCTCACTTGCGACACTTTCATTTCTAGTCAAACCCAACATATATTGTGAATTTTGACGAAATCGGTGATGACAAGTAGGGACCCTCTCCTTATAAGACCAATTCTTATAATACCCTATTCTATTATACCCGTATGTAATTTTATATGGTCATTTCTCTGTGCAAGTATGATTTTTGAAAAGGTTTATCGCATATATTTCTAAAACGGTTCGTCGGACAGTAAAACTAGTTATAGCCAATTTCATAGGAACTGATATTCTGAAGAGCTTTTCAGTACATTAAAACCATCTAGAACTGATCGTTTTCACAGCATATGTAAAAATCGTAAAATTTTAAATGGCAACACCAAGAATGGGTTGCCCGATTTATACATTTTCTAAATATTATTTACTATTATACCGCGTACCAAATTTCAGCTCTCTATGTCGACGTGTTTTTAGGCAGTGATAGGAAAAAACTAAATTTTTGTATGGCAACTCTACGAAGGAGTTGCCCGATTCAGCCCATTGCCGAACTTAAATTTCCTTTTCTGTTAAAGGCCCGGATGCGAGATTTCAGACCTCGAATTATCGTGCAGGCGGTCAGACGAACGGACTCTACTTTACTATCATTATTTCTAGATATTACAAACGGAATGACAAACTTAGTATACTAGATTTCATGTTATAAAAATTACTCCCAGTTGAACGGAATCTTGAAAACACAAACTACTCACTCAAGAGCGCGCAAAACTGCCGAAAATTGTACAGGTGAATGAGCATATTAAAAAAAGTTATCTTATATATATTATGTAATCAAATCAATATCAGATAAATTCCACTCCCCCCTCCTATACCATAAATTTCTTTCGGCATGGCATGGTACTATAATTCACATTAGTGTGTGGGAATTTAACAAACAAATCTGCACAAAGTTACAGTGTACTTTACCAATCACGCATCAATAGCGCTGCACAAAGAAATGCATGCTTTGAGCACCCTTTCCCTTCCACTTTGAATTTAAATTGATGAGAGTCAGGAAATACCATTAAAAAAAATTACAAACACAAATCTGCGCCAGGTAGGTACACAACATGCCAAGAGTACGTTTTGATTTTAAATTAAATTGCTTCTTATGAAAAGGTTTGAGTTGATTCGTGTATGCACCCTTCGGGCTGCGTATGATGCCTCTTGTGTTTTAATTTATATTGGCGATAAAGGCACATATTAATGTAATTTTCATTAGGAACGTTTAAACGTAAATCGTTTGAATTTTAGGAGTAACTTTTGTTTTTATTATTGCTTATACAACCTATTACTTTTGTTGTACCTGATTACAACAAGCAGTACAGCAAGCGCACATTCTACACATATGGTCTTTAACTAAAATCGTGCTATAATTTTTTAAGAAATTTTTATAAATTAGAGCACCCCCCTATGCAAGATGAGAAGCGCGGCTCAGATTTACTGAAGAAACATTTATCGGTGTAAACGATATTTTAGGCATTAGGACAATTTATATAATACAGTCACATTCTACCTTACGACCATGGTATACAATTATTCGAACTACTAATGTTTTAGTACCAGTGACTGTCTCGTGGGAAAGTATAACAAGTATTTAAAACGTATATTCTTTATGTTCAGTTTATTTATTATAAATATGATTTAGATAACAGTCTTCATGACATAGTACATCATACTCTAGTACAAAAATTACACATAAGTATGCGAAAAGTAAACTAAATTAATAAAAAGGATAAAATTAATATTAAAACGAAAATAAATTACTACACTGCTATTTATCAGAAAAGCATAACCTAAAAAAAGAATTTTTAAACAAATTACAGCAGATGTGGTTAAGACACAGAGACTGTTTAGACCATGCCATTTAGGATAAGTTTTACGTAAGTCGACTTACGTAGGCCTAATATCAAGTGGTGTAGTAAGCATGCCATATTACAAAAAACTAGTCCTACTTTAATCTGGTATCTGATGCGGTATTTAGTACGTTTAGACCGCAGCTATTTAGAACTAGTCTTACGTAAGTCGACTTACGTAGTACTAATACGGCTGACATTTAGTCCGCTCGTATTAAAGCTTTGACAGTTGTCAAATTTATCAGATCTGCCTGCTACTTCAAAAGGAAAATGAGAAATAAAACTTTTAGTTTGTTTGTACACCGCATACACAAGAGAATGGAGCATCGAAGATAATTTAAAACCATAATGAGGTAATTTTGTTCGAAAATTGTGTTTATTAGTGTACGATTGCCGGTTTTAATAGACAACTCAGTCTGGTCAGTTCAAAAACATACAATTTTATTTATTTCTGTGCTAGTTCAAGTTCTTACATCTAATATCACAGTAATTTAGTAATTCAGACTTAATATTACTTTAAATTTCAGTAAAACCTAACAAAACAATTTAATATAAAAATTCACTTTAAAATTCATACAAAAAAAAAAATCAATGTGCAATTCTAACGTTGTGGACTGCGTGCTCTTTCCTTTGTATTTTACTCCTGCAATAAAGAAGAAGAGTATGAGTGAGTAAGTTGACGTGAGAAGGATGACCTGTAAGAGAAGATTCAGTCTGCTCTCAAGTATTATTATATGTTGCTCGAAGTGACGTATACTGCTACGTGAGGGCAGTCAGGTATTTGTATTTGACAGGCATAGCTACTTGTATTGGTGCTATGTGTGATTTGGAGAAGGTGTAACAAATCTGTCCTGCTACTAATATCCGGGTTTTTGGTGTACTGGTTCGTGAGGGTATGGAGGCAGCACTTATGACGTTTGTTGGTGTGCGTACCTTTAGGGGCAGCAAATTGGAATGCTGCTGCTTATGGGACTGCAATAATAGCACTTGTGACGTTTTGTCGTGTGCGCTTTTATGCAAATTGGAATGCTGCTACGTATGGGAGTGGATATTGTTGCACTTGTGACGTTTTGTCGTGTGCTTTTTTATGGGTGCAGCAAATTGGGTTGCTGCTACGTGTGGGATTGGATAATTTCCAATTTTGTTAGAATTAATTTCTGTATTTATTATCGTGCCTAGATTCTGAATTGTTTAGGATTAACTCCTACGTAAAATTGGTTGAGTTAACATCACTTTGTGCAATACTTGGGATTAACTCCTACTTGAAATACTTTAAGTCAACCTCAATTTGTGTATTATTTAGGATCAACTCATATAGGTAATAATTTCAGTCAATCTCAATTTTAATGTTCCAGAATCAACTTCTGTATAAGGACTGAGTTAGCCTCAAATATTTGGACAGTCAGAATTAACTTCTGTTTTAGGAATGAGTCAGCCTCAAGTATTTTGGATAGGTAGAATTAACTTTAGTTTTTAGGATTGAGTCAACATCAAGATATGCATTTAAAATTAGCTTCTATATTGGAATTCAGAATTACCTTCTGATTTGGATTGGGATTTTGCTCAGAACAATGCCAAGGCTTAGTACTTGATCATATTTTTTTTTTTTATTTATTATTATTACGCAAATTGTGCAAACAAGAAATAAATCCTTAAACTAGCACAAGGAAAGTATAGTTTAATGCAATAACATTTAATTTACTTATAAGGTAAAATAACAACTAGAACTACAGTAAGTTATTAAGTAAAGGTAGAGAATAATGAAAATATGGAAATGCAAATTATATAAAAGAAAAGACTAAACAACGTAATTAAAAGAGAAATTTTAGCTATAAATATGTAAACTATAAGAAGCAAGTACAAGAAGTAAAAACGTGAAAGTAATAAGTAATAAATAAATAAGAAGAAAAAGAAGAAGGAAACATCATCGGAAAAAAAAGAAAAAACAACAAGAATACCAAATACCAAATACCACTCTGATTTGGAAATGGGTGATTTAACTATGACTCACCGCCTTTTTATACCTGCCGATTGCACTGAACGAAAAATTGTTCATTATATTTATAAACACCGTTCTCACTGCCAAACGTTCACAATATTTGTGAACTTTTTCTTAAATATAGTGAAAATTGACCTGCGGATTTGATATAGCAGTGAACCTGTTTCTAAATATAGTGTAGTAGGTTTCACTATGGAAATTTATAAAACATAATTTGTAGTCGTGAAGATTATAATGAACAACAGTGAACAAATAAGTTTTTCTTCGCGAAGAAGCATAGGAGGTTTATTGACCGAAAAGCGCTAAATTCTTTTGTGGCTTTACACTTGGTGACTTTCGCTGTCTTCCATGAAACAAAATAATAAAATAAGAACATTTTAAAAGTAATAACAGAATGAGCAATACCTGGTAGGGTAAATTTAAGAAATGTGTTGTATATGCAAATATGATTGCATATATGTACAACACCACTTAAAATAGAAAAAAAAAACATGTTAAAATATATTATTTAGCATATTTCAATTAACTATCATAAGCTAATCATACCTAAAATATGATTAGCTTATCTACTAAACATACGAAAAACCTGTATCAGTTTATCTTCGTATGATAAAAAAAAATGTTAAACGCAACAAACATCTTACCTTCAGTATACTTTGTAAACAATTAAAAAATGAAGCGCGAGTTGCATATATGTATATATATTGTATGTATCAGAATGTATGTACGAACGGCAAGACGATTATGTATCAAAATATTAAATTACATCTCCATCGAAATTTGTTTGGACTTGTTTAAACACATTCAGAAATAAGATTTTTTCAGGGTCGAAAAGGCCAATTAAGCATTTTCCAGCCCTGTACTGGGAGACTTGAGCGCTTAATGACAGAAAGCTCGAAGAGTTTGAAAATAATTTTAATCGTAGTCATCACGACTAAAAAGCGTTCGTTTTGATAAATCGGTTGGTTTTTTGTTAATTTGGTTTGACGAAAATAAAGAATAAATATTAATGTTAAAATTTAAGATATGTAGGTAGATAAATAAATATGGAATTAAATAGATTTTTGTATTAAATAGTGATGTTTGAAAGTGGATGTCTGTTGAGAACTTAGAGCATATAATAAATAGTTAACGTATATAAATATAATGGATTTCCGGGAACCGTTATAATTGGTTCACTATAACCGATCTCAAGAGAAACTGCAGGAAAAAATGCGTGGAAAAATTACAAATCAATCTCACTTATGCCAAAACTTGTCCTTTTAATCAAAAGTCAAATAAAATTCAATGGCACATTAATTTTCAAAAAATTCTGTTATTTTTGTCTAAAAATTCCTATTTTTTAAGTATTTATTTTGTATTATTTGTTAGATTTTATTCAAATTCGAAAAATATGTCATCGGTGAAATCTTCTTGTTGGAAAAAATGTTGTAGTTGTCGCATCATATTTTATTCTTCTTCCTTGCCTTCTATTCTTCATCAGCCTCCTCAAAATTTTCCAGTTCATTCATTAAATGATTGTCAGATAATTCTGCGGTGGTTATCACATTCTTATCAATATTGACATAGTCATTAAACTTGTTTAAATCTAATAAATTATATTTGGTAAACCACTCGCTCAACGGAAGATCATTTTCAGGATCAAAGTTCATTGTCTCAGTTCTACTTTTAACTAGCCCAGCATGTCTGTTGAACACAGCTGAAAATAAATGGAATCAGTTAATATAAATACAAAACAGAGTACTCAATACTTCCCTGTACATCCTCCAGTCCAATGGTCTCAGATTCTTCCCCGAACTTCAGCTAATGACCTGGAAATAAAAGATAAAGATACGTTATTTAAAAAGAACTCACAAGAAAGCAAAAATTATAAGAAAACTATAAATCGAAGGAAATTACATGCAGACTGCCAAAAAAATGAATTTCTTGGCAGTACAACAACAATAGCATGTAAATGTAAACATGTAATTTCTTCGCGAAATTCATACCTTCTGCATAATAAACATTTGCAAAATCGGCAAATAGGTTTAAATATGCAAAATACATGAATTCGAAACATGCATATATTCCATAATTAATGAATTTCAACAATTTTCACCATTGTTGACATTTCATAATCACTTTTCCAACATGAATAATATCGCACAGTTTGCATATATTATGGAATTTATTCATGCTGGAACTATTAATTAACACTTCAGAAGCATTATTGTACACTTACCTGGGTAATTAATCAAATGAATTGTCTAAAAAAAACACTAAACAAACAGAACACTTTCGCACTTAAAAACCGCGGATACTTGTGTCAAATTGACGGCGAAAGCAGTCAATTTCCCTAATTCGACGACGCGCAACCTGTTGGTGAGACCAAAAGGTGTGAAATTCACCAGGTAAGCCAATATTCGCGAAAAGAGATAAAATTAATTTCCATAATGAGTGGGAAAGAGAACGATGTCGGAGCGAGACAGAAGAAATTAGAGAGAAAATTCAAGTACCATATTGGAAATCGACATAATTTCGTAGGAAGTTGATGTTTTTGTGAAAAATTAAAATATTTAAGCAAATCAATAAGGAAAATTCATGGATAATGAAAAGTATATTAGATGGTATGTTTTAGCATATTTTGACATATTTAGTTGCAGAAGGTGGTTCAAGCATGAAAAATATGTGGAATTTCCATTTTGGTGTGTGGAATCTATGATAAAATGACTATAAAAGGACAGTGCTCCCTAAGAACACTTTCATTCAGTTGACCGTGATTACACAAACAATGTCGAAAACAACTTCGAATGGCTTCAGAAGAAATAGCTTCCTATGCGAAGCTCAATAGATTTATCGCATACAAATTAGAAATAGCCTTACTAACACTAGTATAGTCTTGGAGTTCCATAATTTTTAGTAACATAATTTTTCGGTAGATTTGTTTTAAACTCTTAATGACACCTTGATCCATAGATTGCGAGACTGACGTTACATTGGGTGGAAAAAAATGAAGTTTTATATTGTGTAGCTTAATATCAGGATGAGCCGGACAATTATCAACTATAGCAATAAATTTTTTTGATTCTGTTTCATTAAATCGCTCACTTTTTTAATTAATTCTAAAAAACAGTTGAAGTCATCCAAGCTTTTTTAATTAATATTTTTAAACATCTGGACTTTTGAAATTTTTCTATAAATATGTATCGATATTATTACTAAAGCTAGTGTGTCGATATTTTCGTTTTTCATTAGCAGCGGCATTAGCACATACCATGGGTGTAATATGGTTTTTTGAAAATTTTCCTCCCCTACACGCTTCACTTTTTAATGTATGAGTTTTATCTGGCATAATTCTGAAGAAAATGTCGACTTCGTCAGCAGTAAATATGTTTTCTTCTGAGTAATCATCACTTACTGGCCAAACTTGTGAAATCCAATAATTTGTGACATTTCAGTCTACTGAAGCTGATTCCCCACATATCTTTCGGAAAGCAATGTTATGCCTTTTTTTTTAATCTGTCCAGCCACCCAGAACTGAATCTAAAATCATCTCCAATCATTTTTCCAAATTCTTCAGCTTTAATTTGAAACATGAAGGGACTTATTAGGAAATTATTAGCTTTTATTTTTCTAGAAACCATTTAAACAGCATTTGGTCAACTTTAGGATGCAAAGAAAGTGAAATTATTTTCTTCTGGTCGTTAGTTTTCCAATCAATCTTAATTTTCTCACGATTTTTCCATATGTTTGAAACTGTGGATTTGTGGTTGCTCTCTCAATTTCAATTATTATTATCAATATCTCATGCACTGTAAACGCATGTTTTTTATTTGTTAACATTTTTAGATCGTTTACATACATTTATGAGACTCTTACAAAACACTATGCACTTAGCAACTTTCGACTATAGAAACGGCCGACGGCGAACTGTCAACATAACCACAATAGAATTCTCGTGCGAATTCATCATAACCAAGCATTTTACACGTATTTCAGCCCGGACTTTGAGAATTCGTCTATTATAGACGAATTTCCATTACAAGCGAGTTCACTATAGGTGGATTCGACTGTACTACATTGGAAGGAAACGAAAACGAATAAAAGAGACATAGGTATATATACAATATATTTACTCAACACCAGCAACATTTGAGTTATTTGACTTTATATAGCTTTACTGACCACTTTCACATAAAAAAAAAAACGGAAACAAAAAAAAAACATTACTGGGAAGATCTGACCGCACAACATGTACGTACGTTCTTTTTCTGGATTGAAAGTAAGATCTGATTGAGATGAAGTGAAGTATACATATTTACCTTGGTAAGATCAAACTGAACCAAGATGCCACTAACTAACAAGTTTTCCCACAATCGATTCGTAGGTAAGTTAGGCTCAAATTTCAAGAAGTAATATCACCTCTAAAGGTACAACATTTAAGGAGCGTTTACAATGGGCGCGTTTAGGCGGAGACCAAACCAGTTTTCGCACACTAGTTTGGTCTGCATAAGGTTTCGATTTATGCAGTCCAGTAGCATAACCTCAAATTGTAAATGCAACAACTGTCAACAACTAGAATGAATCTTGAAAACTTATTGAAATTTTATTTAATTAAACGCGTTGGGGAATCGAAAAAAATATTTCTGACAATTATGTTGGCCGAAACTTACCACCAGATGAAGAAAACTTCAACATCTGCCTTAATACAGCCAGAGTTAAGGTTGAAATAGTGTTTGGTCACCTCATGAATCGTTGGAGAATATTAACCAAAAAATGCGATATCGATTATCCTTCCATACCTAAAATCGTTGCGGCATGGTATACACTTCAAAATGTACTTAAATATTCTCAAGGAAATTCATGCAAAGAAAGAAATGAAGAACTGGTCTGCAATGAACAGCCTGGAAGAGTACAAATATATATAGAACGTGCTACCCAATTGGAGTTCGAAATTCGTGACCATTTAAAGGAATACCTAAAGATAAGTCAGGGAGACAGGTGGAATTATCAATAAAACATCTTAAAGATAAAAAATAAAAATATATTTAAAACAACAAAAAATGTTTCTTATATCAGCATTTTACACTTTGGCAGTAGGTGCCTTTTGACTATACTATAGTAGTCGCCACGAGAACTAAGATTTTAAGGCACAAAAAATGAGTTTAATACTAAAAAAAACGCACTTCTGAAAGTCTTGCTCTTGCTCGCTCTCTCGCTCTTCAAAGGCCTGCTGTTGATGTATTAATGTTTCTTGCTCTTGCATATGTTTGCCTTGAAGATTCGCCTGCGCAGCATCCCAAACCTCACCAGCGTTTTCCAAGACTTTCACGGCCCACCGCGACCTTTTGTTTGTTGTGTCAAAGTATTACGTTCGCCCTCATCTAAATTGGATACATCTCTTACATCATCTGAAAATATTAATACTATTTTAGAGAGAAAATTTTATGATTATATATTGGTACTTTACCTGGAGTATCATCCTTTAGTCTATACTTCTTTCCATCCATTTGTTCTTGTACCTTTTGCTCAGTACACAAGTCCAGTAATGTTTCCAACTATTCATATTACATTTTTGTGTATTCACCCACCAAATGTAAAATTCTTATGCTTACTGTCAAGTGTTCGAGATGTGTTTTGAGGTTACGTTTTGGTAATTTAAGTTGCGTGCAGTTAATGCGCACGTACCAAACTGGTTTGGAAGCATTTGGTTACAACCCTTTAAAAGTACCAACCACTTCGGTATGGTTTGTAATTATGCGGAGAAAAAATCGGTAATTTTGACCGGTTTGGTGTCGGTCTAAACGCGCCGAATGACAGAGTAGAGTGAAGACACCAGATTGCATTTTCTGTCCTTTTCTCAAGCATGCACTTTAATATAAGTTCTTCGCGCCTCTCAACGTAGTGGATTTGACGGATTGGAACAATTCCTAATCTCACGTTGATAGTTTCGAAAGCTTTCAACATTTGTTTCGAAATACTATTCTCTAACAGATGTCGCACTGATAATTACAAACTTTAACTAACGAAAATTAAAAATTATAAGAAAAAACACCACAAAAATATTTTTTATAATTTTTTTTTATTTTTTATATTTAGTATTTTTATGATACAGTTTTGACAAAGAATTAAGAATTCAAAATTTCTTATGTTCGAATTGGCTTATCTATGGAATATAGATGGCAGTCGTTCGTTTCGAAAGTGTCCGTATTAAATGTTAATTTGTACTTTGTGATAATTCAAATCGTTCATAGCTCATTCTGGTGTAATTATAGAAATATTTTCTGTAATTTAACACCATTTGTGATCTGTTTTGAAACATATTTCAAATGTAAACACATGATAATCTGTCACACAATTTACATATTATTTCGAAAATCTGAATAAAGCTCACTCTGTATTGTGCATGCACACTACTCTGGTAAAATCTTACTCCACTCTACTTTGTCATTGTAAACTCTCCTTTACTGGTAATTTTATTCCGAACTAGCTTATAAAAACGCAGACTCCCTAGACTTCCAAACCGCTTATATTCACGGTACAAAAATCTGCGTTCGGCAATCATGTAACGAGCCTTATTCGTAAGCCACGTGTACTCAGGCTTAATGCACCGAGCACGCACAGTGACATATTTATTGTACAGTTCTAATATGTATTCATTTTTAACCACTTGATTAATAATTCTGTATCTATTTATAATTCATATGTAAATACATACTTATATTAATTTTATTTGGAAATAATAAATTTGTGTTTTCCTTTCATATAAAATGTGAATATACAAGCATATGTTTGATTTATTTTTATGCAGTGGCGCCTTTTTTATAATGGTCGCGCTCCCCCAAATGCTTAATCCTAGATACGCTTCTGAGTAAGACACCAAACAGTTCTCTCTACTCATCACACGATTACGCTGCTCATTCACAAGACGAAAGGTATGGAACTCATTTAACGCTATGCTATCGAAGTGTATATAAAGCGCGCTGCTCCAAACATTTCGTATTATATTCTGTTATATGTAAACCATTGGAAGGGCTATGGTAAGTGGACGCCCGCAGTGGTAACTAAGGTAATAAGTCCATGCTTATATGAAATATTGGTAAGGAATTCAAAAAGAATAGTTCAGTTCTCACATGTTGGCAGTGGATAATGTTCCATTTTGACGTATTTAAGGAGTGGTCCAGAAAAAATTGACCCATTGAGTTATTTTTATACCTGCAAAATTACAATAATCCAGGTCTGGATTTTTTTGTTAAAATATTCCATAAATACTGAACTCTAAGTTTATATGAATCATTCGTGTATTGGAAGTGAAATAGTTAAAATGTCTCGAAGCGAAAAAGAAGTGCGTGAAATGATTTTGTCCAAATATTTGGAAAATGCCACAATTTCATTGTTAAAAATTTCAAAAGACCTGAATACAAGTTATTCCACGGTAAAAACGACAATAGCCAAGTATAGGCGAGGCTTGTCAATAGAAAGGATACGTGGATCAGGTAGAAAACTAGGGCCATCCCATCCAGACGTCATAAAACAGATGAAGGGTACTTATTCTCGGAAACCGGGAACTTCGGAAAGAGATATGGCGACATTGGCAGGAACATCAAAGTCTACAGTGCACAGATATAAAAAAATCTGTGGATTAAGGAGCTATAAGGTTCAAAAGGTACCGCTGAGGAAGGAAGAAGAAGAGAAAACAGCAGGAAGAAGAGCGAAACAACTTTATGAGAACTACCTGACGAAATACGATTGTGTCGCTGTGGATGATGAAACCTATTGCAAAGCTGACTTTTCGCAGATACCAGGTGACGAATATTTTACTGCAAAAAGTCGGAGCGGAGTATCCAGAAAATTTTCAACAAAAGGAATGACAAAATTTCGCAAGAAGTACATGATTTGGCAGGCGATCTGTTCTTGCGGTATACGAAGCAGTGAATTTAACATCAAAGGTACAATAAACTCAGATGTGTTCATCAAAGAGTGCCTTCAAAAAAGACTTCTACCTTTTATTCAACAGCATTAAGGGTCTGTTATTTTCTGGCCAGATTTGGCCACCAGTCATTACGCAAAAGCAACGATGGAATGGTACAGAACCAATGAGGTCAATATCGTGCCAAGGGAAGCCAATCCAGCAAACTGCCCCCAACTTCGTCCAGTAGAGAGGTACTGGGCATTAATGAAAAAGGAACTTAGAACAACAAAGAAATTTGCCAAAAATGATGTTGATTTCAGAAATAAATGGAAAAGAGTATATAGAAATGTTACTAATATAACTGTTCTAAATCTAATGCGCGGCTTGAATAACAAAGTTAAAACATTCTTCCAAAACAAATAATGTATTAGAAATAACTTTTGTATTTTAAAGTTTAAGTTGTAAGAAACAAAATATAGAAATTTTATAAAAAAATTGCCATTAGTGTTTTTACTGCAAACAAAAATAAATGGGTCAATTTTTTCTGGACCACTCCTTATTTATTGTTTTTTTTTAAATCAACACAAATCCTAATCGAATCATCTGTCTTTAGTACGACAACAATTGGGCTTGCTCTTTCCGTATATTTGACTGGAGAAATTATGCCTATACTGTACAACCGATTAAGCTCACTTTCGACCTTTTGACGCAACTGGAAGGGTACTGTATAACTATTGTGAAATACCGGAACATAAGATTCGTTCATATAAATTTCGACTTTGAAACCTTCAATAGGCTTTTCTAAATTATTGGAAAATGCACACGTAATTTTTTCTGATAACTTAACTAGCAATTGACATCTTGACAGTACATGTAAATGGCATCCCTGTTCAGTTGACTTTAATTGACTAATTAAGGAGTTCTTGTACATACTTGTATTGCTGATAATCTCCACCTAGGTGTCAATGCGTCTAGCCATGGTCTTCCCAGAATAGGTGTAAATTTTTTCTTTGTTTTCACGATAACCAATTTGAGTACTGTTTCCCCCACTCCATCATCCGGCCACTTTACTCTAACCTGAACAAATCCAATCACTGAAACTCTTTCACCCGTAACAACCTGTAAAACATTTTCATATTTACTAATCCATAAATTTTTTAAATATTTAACATAATCTTCAGAACTTATAATTGATTGGCAGGCTCCACTATCTACCTCCATGTCAATTAACTTTTTTTCAATTTGCACGTGAACAATTAACCTGGTATCGTCTCCCAAACTATTGATGTGATTGAATTCTTCCTCTGGATGTTGTCTGCTATTACTTTGACTGCCGTTGCCGTTTTTTGACTCGTCTCGTTATCCAATAGAATGAATGCCTTGTTGTTGCGCTTTTCGACACATTTTTGCAAAGTGGCCTTTTAAATTACAGATAAAGCAAGTGACTTCTAATGCTGGACATTTTTTTTTATGTGAGCTGTTACCACATCTACCGCAGATGAACTTGTTTGCATTTGGTTTATGATACTGACTCTGATAATTACTGCGCCCTTTGCTACTAGACTGAGGCTGTGACTGATAATTATTTTTAGACTGACTTATATACTTGCTCTCTGTTTTGGTTTTGACTGCCTAGACATGGTACTTATTAGCGAGGGTTTCATATTATCTGATTGTTTAGCCACTGTTTCAAAATTAAGAGCTTTTTTACATACTTGGTCGAACGTTGAGTCATTTTCATTGAGTAATTTTTCTTGCCATTTTGAGTTATGCAGACCAAAAATAAATTTATCTCGCAGTGCCTTATCTAAAAAGTTGCCAAAATTGCAATCAGCGGAAAGTAATTTCAAACTTACGATGTACTCCATGATGGTTTCATTTTCTTTTTGATTTCGACGATAAAATTTAAAACGCTCCGATATGACTAAAACTTGAGGCGCGTATACTTTTTTCAATGCCTCGACTAATTCTTTATATGATTTTGTACTTGGTGATGCTGGAGCTAATACGGTTTTGAGTGTTTTATACGCATCTGGCCCCATAAGCGTGATAAAAACGGAACTTTTTTTTGCTTCTCCTACATCATTGCATTTGAAAAATTCATCTACTCTGTCTATATATTCATCGAAACTATCTCCTGGTACAAAATGTTCTATTGAACCGAAAAAATTCATGATTTTTGTTTTAAATTCGACTTTGTCTTCTAATTTCACAGACCCCTCTAAATTTTGCTCCCATCCTCGTCGCCACTGTTATAGGGATTAATAAATCACAAGATAAACGACCAAATTCCTTAATTTACTTTATTAGATCTATCCCGTGTGACCGTCCAAACCAGAGAGAGCGATTGTGAAGTTGAACTCGTGGCTGTCCCAGAGTTGGACGTTTTTCATTCGGTACAATTGGTAGCACTGACTAGTCTTTGATCTAACTTCACTACACATTCTGAGAAGTCGACCCAGGCGGATCAGTCGTATTTAGATTGATATTTTAGTCTACAGGTGAAGGCAATATTAATGCCCAAATCAAATAAAATTTATTTATTTATTTCTTTCAGCTTTACCCCAAAAATATCGAGAGTATTGAAACCGGTCCCTTACAAGGGCAGTTGTATATAAAAGGCTTGTGAATAACAAAAATTTTGTTGAATCTGTCATAGAATACCCTGAATTTCAATATATCCTCAAAATCCCCCACCTGCCCCATTCTTTATGTTTAGCCTAAACATAGGCTTATTTATATTAGAGCAGTTATGCAAACCATTCCATGAAGCAACATGGTATTCGTCTAGAAGGGCTGAAACATTTTTATGGTTGTAATTACGATAAACATAAAATGTAGGGGTCTGAAAATCATAAATCGCAAAAGCATGTCATGATGCATAAAACTAAGTGGAGAAAATTGCGGTCAGTGATAAGCAGCAAGTCCAACTGAGATGATCTTGCAGTGCGATAGTACGTTGGAAGAGGGTTAGCTATTTATAAGTCTAGCATAATTGGAATATGTTTAAATAGTTCACTTTATTTATTTATTTTAATAAAGTAAGTCATCATTGAAATGTCCCCTGATCAGAATCTTCGAATAGGTGCAATATAAATTAGATATAACACTAATACAAATTTCTGTATTATTCTCATTTAATGAGTTATAGCATAGATCGCTCAAGAACTAGATGTCACATGCAGTGCCGAAAAGGTAAGCAAAATTTATATGGCTGGGTGGTCCATTCCGGAATAAACCACAGCATTTGAAATGATGTCTACGTCGAGTGATTCATATTTTTTCGTATCTGAAGTGTTGAAGAAGTCGATCAGCTGTATACAAAACTGCTAATATAAAAACATTTGCTTTTGGAACGTGCTAAAACACGTTATGGTCCATTCCAAAATACACTACCCATTTCACAGTATGTATACTCTGCTCTAGTATACCATGCGACATCTAGTTCTTGTGCCATCTATGATCATAGGGAAACTTTATACACAACGAAGAGTAAACTTATTAGATCCACTATTGAAATCCAAACATCAAAGCCTCACTTTGAAGGTATAGAGCAATTACACGCCACCTGATTGTAGGTAGTGGAAGATATTGTACCTTGGACATTTCATTTTCCCCACGGACTGCAGAAGTTTAATCTTCCTATATCTTTGGAGTCCACTGAAGGGAGGGTTACCGTTCATGACGATGAAAAATTAGATTTTTTTACATAATTATCATCCTTAAAGTGGGCAAAAGGATATTTTCATATCTAAAGTATTTTAGAATTCACAGCTTGCTGAGAGCGGAACCCTCCGCCGGCTGGAAAACAAGTAGCTGAGGTGCTCGGAGCGCGCTTGCTGGGAAGATCTTTTCTCCTTATCTGAGGTACCCTCATAAATTTCGGAAAACCGTTAACCTTTAGATTCTGCACAATCAGTTCTTGTAGTAAGGAGGAGGGTCTCTGTATGGTGCTGGAATAACTGAAGTAAGCAGTCAAAAATTGTTTATAACGTTAAACTTTATATGAGTTTTTCTGGGAACAGCTGTACCGCTTCAACGGATGAACCGATTCATATGAATCTCTGCGCAATTGAAAGGATGTGATTTTTGTCAAATATAGGTCAGAAAAATGGTTTTTTTTTTCTTTTCTATAACCGGCTGGTATTTTGTTATTCAGAGGTTTTTTTGAAAACAAAGACCGGTAAGGCCCCCCCAAATTTTATCTAGTTTAATCATTTTGAACCCTGTTTTTTTTTCGGATGAAATGGCAGAGCAATAGTGCGCCCCGCTCAAACCAAAACACCCCGTGCACGCTTTTGTTTGATGGGAGCTGGAGCCGCCATTGTGGATTTCTGTTTTTTTTTTTATAAATAAAATTGGAATTTACTTTCCATTGATAGAAGAATTAAATACGTTAAAACCCATTTCCAAAAGTATTTGTTTTATGTAAAAAAAAAAACATTTCCAAAATTCATGCATTTTTAATGTCATGTTTCTTTTGCTAGGGGTATGTACCTTGTACACTTCAAACATTTGCACCACGGACATGTCAAAGAAAGCCATAAATAATAAACTAAACATGTATATCCATAGAAAATTTTTGTTTAGTAAACGGCTTTGCGAATATTGTTATTCTTGGTTGAATATAAAGAGTGCTATTTAAGTCAACTCTATTGATATACCAACAAATGTCCAAGGTAAAATAGCCCAGTGTCCATGGTACAGCAGCATGTTGTAGCTTGGGTCGTAATCAGGACCCTTCATATTTATTTTCATATATCCTGAAATATAGATTCTTAACTGCATATTCGACTATTACTGGATAGGTTATGGATTAGACGACAATCATAATTATTCGTTGCTTAAGATTTGTAAAAAAAAAACTAGACTATTTCAAGAAAGGTACTAAGACACAGCAGCTTCCGCTATACTATGCATAAACTCGTATACTGCTTCTCCACGATCTGTTTAATTCTTTCTGTCATTACGATATAATTTTAATCCAGAAATATGCTGACTTAGCGTGAGGAAACATTGTTAGGCTAATGTCACGTGCCTTTGAATTTTTCAAACTAAATTTTTCTCATGAAAATGCACAGAAATGAATTGCACCATGTCATATGAGTCAGGATGGTCTGAAAACGTTCAAACTCATATGATGTCAGTCTTGTCAACCATGACTTACGTTATTCATGTGTTTGGTTTTCAAGAATTTCTCCTAAATATTTTATATTCTATCACATATTCTTAGTTGCATGCAATAGCAGATCTGGTTTTCAGCAAATAAAAAAAAAAACAAATAGTTATAAAATTCTGCACAACGCAACCAGCCAGTACAAATCGACAAACTTCAAAGAAAACGTGTGAAATTTTAAATCAAAGTAATTCGAACAAAATCAGCAATGGAACCGAAACTAATGCTAAAAATAATGGCGACGAAAAATGAATTTGCGAGCTTCTTACTACCACTCAGTTGTCTATCCATTTTTATAATCGAGTATTGAGAAATATCCTTTTTTAATGTCATATTTTATTGCTTATTATATGCCAGAAATACTACTAAAACGAGGAAGTTAAGTAGCAAAACCGTTAATGGGATAGAAAAAATCAACTCAGTTGAAGGCGCGAATATGAAACTTATAACAGAGAATTTAAATGCGAATAATAAACACACACTGCCAATGTCCTGATTTCTGAACTCTTTTCCTTCCTCAATTTCTTCCTTCAGACTCATAAATTTAAAATTATGGCCCTTTGTTTGCAGTTATCTCTTGAGGAAACTTACAGCTCACACTGGCATTATTTTGTTGTTGTTGTTTTTTTTTATTTATCTTGGAATGAAGTGGGGAGAAAAAGAGTTTTTCAGTTAACGAATGGTAATAAGAAATGTCAGCACAAGAGTTATGACATAACCGCAGGTTATTTATAGTGCAGTAAACTTCCTAAATAAATTGAGAATAGTTACGCAACCAGAGATTGTATATTTCAGAAAAATTATGCGGTCAACTTACAATATAATTTCGTATCAACTACGCTAGATATCAATCTGAGAGCGTAATAAACTATTTGTATATGTCTTGCGGCGCGGCTGTATTTTTTAATAAATCATAATTTACATTTGCATAATAGTTTTTACGGGCAAATATTTTTATTTCAGTCTGATGGCTCTGGAATAAAAATTATAGTTTCATTTTCTTCAACTAATTTCTAAACGTAATCTAATACTCTAATTTTGTAATATTTTTTACGAAGTAGTAGATGGTGCCATAATATAGAGGATGACTGCAGTTCTACAAAAGAATTACTTTTTGAATGAGGCAGACTGTATGTAGGACATATATTAGTAAAACCAGATATCTGGCTACAATATTTGACTTTTAATCGAATTTCGACTTATTTATTAACACCTTAGAATGTATAAAGGATACCTGAAAAGAATTTCGTTTTTTTTTGTTATATAATAGATGTATGGATGGATGGATTGAAAAGAGGTTGAGTCCCCTGGGGGGAGGCCTCTAGAACCTAGGTCACAGCAAGGTCCATTGTTCACCGACCAGACTCATGAGCAAAAGCTCACAGGTCCAGCCGGACGCTTTGACAAAATTCAAAACTGGCTCCTAACACTCCCTGCCTGGATTCATGTAGAACTCTTGCTCTAGCATGAATCCAGCTTTGATTGAGATGTAAGCTCAATGCTGCTTCTTTATGTATATCTGCACAGGGCGTACCTTGGGGATAGCCTCAAGAGCCCGAGTGCTGGTTGACTTGAGGGCGCCGCTTGCGCTAAGAAGGCACAGCCTCTGAATCTTTTCCAATATCTTGCGATGGTTGGCGAAATGCATTGTTTTCTACGACACCACAGAACCATAGGTCGGCATGGGTCGGATGACGCTAGTGTAGATCCATAGGACCATCCGCGGTTTTTGAGTCCCCATTTTTTCCATATAGTTCTGCGGCACATTGCAAAGGCTCTAAGGGCCTTGTTCGCTCTACCGTCGAGGTGTGGTTTCTAGTTTAGGTCCTTATCTAGTATGATACCGAGGTATTTAACCCTATCCTTTAGATCCAAGTGTTTATAGCCAATCTAGGATATTCATTTTCTTAGTAAAAACGCATAGATCTGTTTTAAGTGGATTGATGGATAATCCAAGATCCGGAGCCCCGTCAATGTCTAGTCGGATTGCGTTTTGTACCAGGCCACAGAGTACAGACTCATAACTACCAGTGACTAATATCACCAGGTCATCTGCATAGAGAACCACCTTATATCCCATCCCGGTGAGTATTGAGAGGAGGTTATCCATAATGAGCACTCATAATAACGGTGATAATACCACCTTGGGGAGTGCCCCTGTGGATTCTTTTCATTCTGCTCACCCCGCCCAGACTGGCAAAGACAGTCCTGTTGTTCAACATGTGTGCGATCCAGTATATAAGGGTCTGGTTCACTCCATGCTTTGTTAACATTTCTGTAAACTTATGTTGAAGCACATTATTAAAGGCCCCTTCTACATCGATGAGGACAGCCAGCGTAGATTGCTTAAAAAGGAGGCCTTTTTCAATCGAGTGGACAACCTGGTGGAGGGTCGCCTCAACTGACTTTATTTTCAGATATGCGTGCTGGTGCTGTGACAAGCTTCTTCTGGGTATGGAGCATCTTAATTCCTACTCGCAGATACGTTCAAGTATTTTGAGTGGGAAATAAGTCAAACTTATTGGCCTATATGCCTTGGCTGTTGAGTAGTTTACCCGGCCAGCTTAGGGAATAAAGACAACTTGAATCTCTTGCCATAGCTTCGGGGTATAGCTCATCTCAATGCAGGCCCTAAATAAGAGGATTAGATTTCCATTCAGTGAGTCGCCCAGTATTGAAGGAGGGCCGGAAAAATGCCGTCCTTACCCGGGGACTTATAGGATTTGAACGAATTCACTGCCCATTTCAGCGACTCGTTCGTGATGAAGCCCACTTCTCCTTCCCCAGGAACAGTTTCATAAAGAAAACTTTCGGTTCGTAGAGATGAGGAGCCGTCATAAGGACCGTCAGGGAAGTGTGGATTTGCAAAGATTCCCCAACCGAAGAGGCGCGCACTCCATCGCTATTTGTGAGGAGCTCGGATTGGCTGGTTATCTTGGATAAAAAATCTTTTAAGCCTTGACATCTCATTTACACCGTCCACATTCTCACAGAAGAGTTGCCAGGAATTTCGTTTAGATCTGCGGATCAAATATTTGTAATGACGTAGAGCGTTCAGGTAAGCCGACCACTCATTAGCGCCATTTGATCTTTTGTCTTTATTATAAAGCCTACGCACCACATTGCGTTATCTCGCGCATAAGCCAGGGAGTGGCCGAATTATGTTCTGCCTTCCTGATCGGACACGAGGACTCGAAGGATTGGATCAACGCGGTGGTGATTTCTCCAACACCCCTATCTATGTCGGCTCTCGTAGATAAGTGCGCGACAGAGATATTGGTGAGCCTGTCGGTGAAAGAGTTATTGACGGCCTCCTAATTAGTTCTGGAAGGATTTCTATCGGTCATCAGATTTTCTAATTCAAAGCGTATATAACAGTGATCGGAGAGTGAGATCTCTGCCAAAACCCTTCAGTTACTAACATACGATGCTATATTCTAGAAGTGACTCACCTCTGGTGTTACACTTGGTGCTTCCCAGATCACATGGTGGGAGTTACCATCACATCCGATTATCATCCCCAGGTTACTGCAATTCGCATAGCCTACGACGCTCTCCATCTCCATAGATGGTGGTGGTTGACAATAATCGAAGGGAAGGTAAAGAGATGAGAGAATTAGTCTCTTCAACCTTCTTTCCACCGACCTCTCCCACAAGATCATGGTTGCGTCGATGAAACTGACCTGCGGAATAGAAATACCTACCTGAACCGCGGCAATAGAAGAGCTGTAGATTCTTGCCCCATTCAGGAATCATGTCGTTTCTGGTCCATGGTTCTTGAATGAGCGCTACATCAGCTGTGTCGTAGAGGAATAGTAGCTGTGGGTTGGTTGCTGCCACCCTATTACGATGGAGATTGATTTGCACCAATCTCATCGTTACTGCAACCTCCTCTCCTCCTCATCCGAGAAGTTCTCCGTACGCGTGTCTTCCATATCCGACGAGGTAATTCCAGCGAGAATCTCCCTTTCTTCGTTCGAGATGGTCGGAATTGGTGAGAGCCTCATCCCGGGAACCCCTCAAGACCCGCCGGTGTGCCCTGATCACAGACCATAATCTGGTTGTCCCTACGGAGGGGTGGCCCAGATGTAGTGTTTGTTTCCATGGGTGCGCCAGCAGGCGGCTTGGCAGCGACAGCTTTTACCATAACAGGAGTGAGCCCAGCCGGTGGTGCCAGGTGAGGACCCTCAGCCTGATTATCCTTGGACTGTTCAGCGTCAGTGTCCGTCTCCATAACTTCGCCGGGAGATGGCTCTATCCTACTGCCAAGTCAAAATTTCAGCTTTGTCATTCTGAAGTAATAGATGTAAGTACTTCTAAGAATTAAATTTATAAATATTAATCTAAAATATAATTTCCACGCTATGATATAATCTACAAAGTTTCAAAACTTCGGTCATAAAATTTACTGGGTTTTGACTCAATGAGTCCTTTTTTAACGTCGTCATTCGTTCGAATTTTAATTTTTGTCCAAATAATGCTGAATAGATCTAAAAATATGGTAATCATATACATTCAAGTAGGACGGGTGTTTCTTTTTTTATTTCCACTGCTAAACGGTCCAAATGATCACAATAAAACTGTGAAGTTATTGTTTGTCCAGATTTCAGAATTTCAAAGTAGACAATGCCCTTACACTCCCATCAAATAAACAAAAGGAATGTTTTTGTGGTTAAACCGGGTTTGGAGGTTGGTGAAGCTACCTGATTCTTTGACAACAATTGCTTTTTGTGTCCTTGATTCGATTTCAGAATCCATTTTTCGTTTCCAGTTATCAGGTCTTTAAAATATACTCGCATACGTCTATTCGATCGCCTAGAATCTAGATGCTTCTCGCGTAGTTCATGCGATATCCATCTGCCCTCTCTTCACACCTTCCAGATTTTTTAAACATTCTCTTGAACACTTGACCATGAGTATCCGAGATTGTTCGCATTTTTTTCAATCGATCGGCAGTTGTCAGAAGGCAAATATTTCCCGAATCCTGTGAACGAAGAAAACGACAATCTTCTCCGGTACCCCTAATAATGCGTTTTTACTCTAACAAAATTACGTAAATTCAATATTCCAGCATGATTTCAAAGAAAGCATCCTTGAAAGCAAGTAGTTTCAAATACAAAAAACTTCATCAAAATCATCTAATTTTTTTGTAATTTCAATGAAATTACGTCCGAAATTACAAAATTTGTCCAAGCGTGCCCATTCTCGGTTTCCATTTTCATCTTTCATTTGTTGTTTACATTTATCAATAACTTTTTAAGGAGGAAATTTAAAATAAATTAAATATTATATTAACCCATTAATTCCTACTGCAGTGTAGACGCACAAATATTCCTTTGGGTGTAAAAGTTGGTGAAATAAATACTACAGAAAAGAGCTGGTAAGTCAGAAGTTTTATAACGAGGTGATATACACTAAAAGTAATCGTCTCTTAATTCTCGCTCTACTTTCCGCAATGTAAGGAGCTACATTTGGTTCAAGTGATTTTCTCTGTGTATAAAAAATGTAGAAATGACGTCCCGCCGTGTTTAAGTAAATTTATTTTGTTATTAGCTCAAGAAAAATAAAAAAAAAATGTGTTGTAACGAATAATTAAAAAAAAATAGTTTTTTTTTTTTTTTGCTGTGGTGAATCTGTCCTGGATCTTGGCGCTCGGACAATCAGTGAAGCGTATACGCTTCACTCGGCCATTCTCAATTCAAGCTATTTTTTATTTCGGTAAGCGTATACGATTCACTGGTCCATTTGCCTTATTCTCTGCTGTTGTTCGTTTTTTATGAAAGTTCAGCTGCTTTTCTCAATTTCGATTATATTTTCTTAACTAATTGTTCAATATAGAAAATATTTGACGGCCAAGGCCAACAGGCGATAGATTCATGGTTGGATGGTGATAATGATGACGTAGAAGTTTTTGAGGCGGTGTATATTGAGCCACAATCGGCATCTAGTTATCAGTCGGCAGAAGATTCTTGTGATGAGGAAGGTGGAGGTAAATGTCTTAATTTACCAAAGTAACAGCTGGAAGAACTTTGTGATGTGATTATAAGACGTGGAAGAGCAGAGACAAAAGCAACTGATATTTTAGAAAAATCTCTTGCTAATTTGGAAATCGACTTGATCAATTCAGTAGCAGCGACACCTCCATTATTTGATATACTTACTTTAGATCAGGAAGTTCATTCGGAAGATGGCACTCAACCACTTCTGTTGCCACAACCGAACATATCAAGGCTAATCGAAAAACCGAACCCCGTTCATCACAACCAAGTATATCAAGGTGATTAGAAAAAAACACCTCCACGTTTACGCAGAACACGAGCTAAACATCAACATTTTATAGACCATTTTAAAGTAGACATTTCAACGGTTAAAATGAGTTTAGATAGAATAATCAAATCGAAAAACCAATAAAGTTTTCGGTAGAAAATTTCGTTTTTTTTTTTTTTTGAAAATGTAAAAATCTCGGAAGCGTAGTTTTTAATTCATCTTAATATTAACACTTTGAAATTCATACCATTCCAATAATTTTTTTTCTCAATGCTTTATAGGTTTAATTATACAAAAAAAAATAATTGTAAGATATTAAAAATAAAAACTATTGTGTACACCTAAAAATAAAAATAATGATTTTAACGTGATAATATGAGTAACATTTAAATTATTCCTTTCATCCGTTTGAAAGGGTTTGAGGTCTTTGGAGTGCCAGGTACCAGCACTTTTCCCATTCGTAGTCTTCAGCTCGTAGGTCCATGGTGAAACAACTTTAACCACCGTGAACGGACCTACGTATTTAGGTGCTAGCTTAGCGTTAAAATGTCGAGCGGTGTCTGATAGGACGTAATTTGTCCGCCAAACTAAATCATTTATATGGAACTTACAATCCCGTCTTCTTAGGTCATAATTATGTTTCGATGCTTTCGCAGCTTTCAGCAGTCTCTGTTAAACGTCTTTTCGAACGTCCCTGGGTGAGCGATCAAAGGCTCTAGAGGACGTTTTCCACGTTCCCAGAACTCTTATACTCTCTACCAGATAGCACCATTTCCAGACCGAAGTTTATGAAATACGGCATTACTTCGTCGTTTCATGCTTAGATGTCCGAATCACGCAGGCGATTTTGCAAAAATATGAATCCCATATGCGATGGTTTTGCGCTACGTACGCTCGAAGCATAGATCTTATTTCTTGATTTGTCCTTTCGGCCGGATTTGCCTGTGGATGGTAAAATGCCGTGTATGAAATATGCACATCGTATTCGTTGCCAAGATTGCAGAATTCTTTAGATTTAAATTGTGCTCCGTTGCCACAAATTATTGATCTAGGTACACCGAAAACAAGGAAAACTGAGTCCTCTAAAGCCTTAATAATAGCCTCTGTGTTAGCCGATCTCAAAGGGAACAACAGGGGGTATTTCGAGAATTGATCCACAACCGTAAACATATATTTATATCCTTAAGTAGACCGGGGCAAAGGACCGATAAGGTCTATGTTGATGGCTTCCCATGATTTACTAACATTCGAACGGAAAGGCATAAGTCCTGCTGGTTATTGAAGTTCAGGCTTGATTGCTTGGCAAGTGGTACATCTTTTGATATAAGAAGCTACATCAGCTCTCATTTTTGGCCAATGATATTTTGGTATTAGACGCTCGTATGTTTTCTGGACACCACGGACGTCGTTTTCGGACATCCAGTTAGGATATTTAGCAGGACTTAATATAACTGCATTCTTAACTTTATTATACCATTGATCCGCACAGTGAGTGTTAATCGCAACCAATACGCAATCGACTACTGGAACTGATCGTGACGGCAAATTTGGCAAAAGATGTTCCTTACCTCTTATGTGAACAATATCGAATTCGTATTGCTGTAATCTTACGGCCCATCGAGCCAATCTGGCGGTTGGGTCTTTTAAATTGTGTAACCACACCAAAGATGATCCGTTATGACTGAAAATCGAATACCCTCAATATATGGCCGTAACTTCTCGACTGCCCATAGCACTGCCAGGCATTCTCTTTCAGTTGTCAAATAATTTCGCTCGCATCTGTTCAATGAACGACTTAGATAAGCTATAATCTTGCCCTCTCCATCGATTTCAAGCGGCACCAATACCACAGCCGGAGGCGTCGGTATGTGTTATGAAAGGGTAACTAAAGTCTGGACAACATAATATAGGTGCACTAACTAGGAGATTTTTAACATTCTGAACAGATGCTTCGCGCTCGGCTGTACAACAGATTTTTTTTTTTCTTCAGTAAATCGGAGATCGGGGCTATCAATGTGGAGAAATAACGGACAAACCATCTATACCATGCTATCAATCCTACAAATCTACGAATTTCTGAAACGTTCGTGAGAGAAGCGATGTTTTCATTATACAACGCACCTTATCCGGATCAACTTGCAAACCGTGCTCGCCTACTACGTATCCTAGATATTTTAATTCGGGTCTACAAAATTCAAATTTGTCGTAGTTAATAACTAATCCTGCATCGTGCAGCTTATTCTGGACTTCCTCTAGAATTTTTATGTGTTCTTCGAAGCTTTGAGTGACAATGATCACGTCATCTAAATAGACAAATACTTTCCCCCGGATAGAACCGTATCAATTAGCCCCTGCCAAGTAGCAGCCGCATCTGTTAGTCCAATCGGCATCTGACTAAATTGAAACAACCCCCTTCCTGGTACAATAAAGGCCGTGTACTGTGTGGATTTTTCCTCGAGGGGCACTTGCTAGAAGGCAGACTTTATGTCTAATGACGACATATAATTGGCATCTATAAGCTTGTCTAGCGTTACTGAGCTTGCGAAAGTCAACATAAAACCTGTACTGTCCATCATTTTTCTTTACTAGCACGCTGGGAGAAGCCCACGCGCTATTCGATAACTCAACTACACCCGCTTCCAACATACTGTCTAATTCATCGTTAATTATCTTTTGGATAGCTGTCGATACCGGGTAATAACGTTGCTTTATCGGTCTTGAGTCAGTCTCTATCAAGTTCTCCACCTGATTAGTACAACTTAATCCCGTACCCAATTTAAGTTTTGCTTTAGTAATAGTCTCTTCTAATTCTATTTATTGTGTTGAAGATAATTTGGATCCATCTTGTAATGCACATATCTCAGCTTCTGCGTCTATCTCTTCGAACTGACACGAGTTTCTATTGAAATCAACTTGAATACGCATATCGCGCCAGAAATCTATACCCAAGATAATATAATGTGGAAGTTCCGGAATAACCAACACGTCGCACACTTTTACACGACTCTCTAACTCAATTGGTACACTAATTTCACCCAACACACTAATAACAACTCTATTAGCCAAGTTCACCGGGGTTGATCCCGTTCGCCTAATCGGTATTCTTAATTTGTTCAGTAGATCGCAACCTTTACCTATACCACAATCGTACATATGTGATGCCCCCGAATCCAACAATCCACGAATTATAGTACCGAATATCGATATATTCAAATGAGGACGTACATAATTGTTTGCTTTAGCAAATACGTAATCTACCAAGGTGCGTAAGGCATCCGCATTTTGTTGTAGGAAGTTTTGCCGATGATTAAAAGAAAATCATGCCAATTCAATGCAAAAGCAAAGGTATACTTTCACAAAACTGAATTTTTTTTACAAACAAACAAACAAAACAAAAACAAAAAAACCGATAAAACTGTTTTCGATCATTCATTTTCATACCACATATGAAAGTTTCAGATTTTTTTACTGTTTTATGAAGGACATTTACCGCTTGGAAAATCGCCAAAAATCGCGAAAAACCACTTTCAACACGTTAACACCCCCCACCATTTCCCTTTATCTCGTGTTTAAGTTTTGTTTTTTATTTTAATTATAACCTTCACTAAATTGTCCGGCTTGTCCTTGCCTGTTTATAATTTTTTTGTTCCAACAAGGTATTGACACTAGTCTATGGGACAATGAAAAACTTGGATGGCAGGCATATTTTGGTTTAATTTTTTACAAATCCAAATGTGACAAGCTATGAAAATTATTTGAAACTTCTTAGATAATCACCGGAATTTTTCAATTCCTCATCAGTGTCTCCCCACGTTTCCACATTATGGGAGACAGTGAATAATTTACTTTCATTTCTACCCGCTGGCATTTTTCAATTTATCAACAGTTTTTTAAACATTAATTTAAAAATATACGTTTAATTTTTTTGAATTGCAAAGTGTTTCAATATTTTATTATTTGATTAATCAAACAATTTTCGGAGCAAATTTTCAGTATCGTCCGAAAATTATTATTATTATTTTTATTTACACTGTGTCCTACAAATTCGAATACAAAAGTAATTTACTGTTTAAATATTATACAAAAATGTTTACACAAAACAAAAGTCCCTTAGCAGTTCACATGCTAAAACGTAAAATACATTTTGTTTCAGTCTTATTTTCATAGCGGAGTGCGATGGAATCTATACGCGAACTAATTGTCAAAAAATTTATTAAAGGAATGAAACCTTGTGAAATTTTTCGGGACCTACAAAAGGAAGAAATAAAGCGGGATTTCATATATAAAGCAATTAAACGGTATAAGGAAATATCCTCTGTTAAGGATCGTAAGAGAAGTGAACGTCCACGCACTGCGCATACTAGGCAACGCATTAAGATCGTAATAGAGTAGATTCGCAGAAAAAAACGGTCGTTCAGTGAGAAAAATAGCTGCGAAATTGGGAATCTCAAAGTCTTTAGTACAATTAATACTCACCAAGGATCTAGGAGCAAACCCTTACAAAAAAAATAGAAAATTCATGCAGTTTCAGCCTCATGCAAGGAAAAAAGAGCTGGAAGAGTTGAAACCATACTTGCTTGGCATGGTGGTGATGAGTTCGTATTTTCCGATGAAAAACTCATTCTGGAGCAACCACATATTTCCGAAAATGAACTTTATGTGCCCAGATATCAAAATTCATCCTCAGGCAAACTTCTCCTTATTTTTATTGAAACAGGTGTGAAGGCCAACGCTGAATATTATCAGAAACAAATTCTTGAAGCAGTCGTCCTTCCAAGATGCAAAAAGTTATTTGGAGATGATTATTACTGCTTTTAACAGGACGGAGCGACTTCGTATACCCCGAATGTAGTTCAGAGGTGGTGTGCTGACAACTTTACCCACTTTTTACCGAAGGATGAATAACCCAAAAATATCCGAGATTTAAATCCTTTGGATATCTTTGCTTGGTGCTCTATGGTAACGAAAGTCAAGAACCGAAAAATCAATCGATTAGAGTAGTTCAAGCAAGTTATCTCCAAAATTTGGGAGGAAATGCCCATGGAAAACGTTCGTGCCGCCTGTAACTCTTTCGAAAAGAGATTAATATTGGTAAAAAAAGTAAAAGGAGGTAGTATAAAAAAAAAATTTATTGTAGGTTTTTAATTATTCATGTACCATTAAATTTCAATAAAATTCTTTGCAAAATATTAAATATTTGTTTTTATATCTCAATACCTTTTTGTATTCAAATAAGTATATTGGACACAGTGTATATACTCTGTTAGAAAGCTATAAAAACGAATGCAACCGGGACTTTGGAGTGACATTCAAGACTGCTCTAACACACTGCAAAAGTTGTCTAGTTTAAATAGTATTTCAGCTGTGTAAATGAAATTTCTAGAAATTGGAAAAAAACACAAGTGTTTAAACAGGCGCGGATCTAGCATTGAAATTAGGGGGGGCATCGAGCAAAAAAAAAAAAAAAAAACATCCAACGCCGGTTCGCATGGCCACCGCAGTACTTGCTGCAGTAGTTGAAACTAGGACATCCGCATTTAGCAGGGATGATGTGTCTTTTTTAGTATACTTTTTTTTTACTAATTTTTTTAATAGAATAGGGTGCAAACTGCAGGAGTTATTCAAGCCCAACTTTTCTCAGTTTTACACACTGGCATATATAATATGAACTGCTCGATATGCTATTTCACGCGGGTACAATTTTTTGTGTCAAAAATAGTTCATACGTCGGTGCCAACATTGAAAAATCCATTGGCGAAAAGTTGAAAAGTGAAACCTCTCGAATTTCTATTAACCCAAATAATTAACTTAAAAATATTTATTTCGACAAACCCACGTATTTATTTATTGTTTACAGCCCTTTCTCAGTTCGCACGTTACATAGGAAAGTGACCAACTCAAAAAATGCAACTTTTCAGGAGAGCGAAAAAACGAAAAGCTGTACATAGAATTAATTCTAGCTTAAAGCCTAGTATCGAGTTCGAGTAAAATGTGACATTCCCATACAAATTTTAGCGCTGGTAAAATCGCAAGCAAAAATTTTACTGATAATTTTACTAGTGCAGTACGGAGTTCACTGGTAAAAAGTGAATATTTCGCTATTTGAAGGTAGATGGAACTTTGCATGTCTCCACTTATATTACTGAACATTTTAATGTGCGTAGCATTAAAATGCTGGTAAAATTATGACATTTCCTGTTTCTATGACAATTTTCAGGTTGTTTTTAACTCATTGAAGAATTTAATTTTAATTGAAAACTTTCAGACTTTTTCTTAATTTATTGAAGGATTTAAGTTCTTATAACAATTTTCAGATTAATTAAGTCAATTTTTAATTGTAAGTTGTAGAAACATTTATCTAAACTTTATAAACAATTTGAAGTTTTTCAGTGATAAAATTTTTAGACATCTGTCATTTTGTTTTCTCCAAATTAACATACGTCAAAATTTTACCAGCGATTTTAATGTGAAAAATTTGGAGACCACGTTAAATTTTGCTTTGCTCGAACTCGATACTAGGCTTTACGTAGTAATTGTTTGCTAAAAATAGTCTGAACTCTTAAATTTGTTAGTAAATATATTTCTGAAGATTTATATAAAAGAAATTTTAAGATTTTGTTACCGCAGTTGGCGAAGTTAGCTGTTAATCCCGCATCCTCTTAAGTTGTGTCACTTTTCTTTGTTGCGAAATAAATATTTTTACAAGTTTTTTTAAGTGGCACAACTCAAAATACGATTTTTAAGAATTAAATTCCGTTTTGTGGAAAAGTGACACAATTTAAAATAATACTGTTAAAATGTCGAAAACATATTTACGTTTGTTATGAAGATCGTCACAAGTCAAAAAGTGACACTAACACACTGTTCTATGAAGAATATCTCTGTTCTTAAGTAACAGAAAAGTGATACTATCGCTATCTAGCGGCAAAAACAATCAGATAGAAATATGCCAATTTCATGGTGTAATTAACTCAAAAACGACAAGAGAACGCTATATAGAAATGAGCCCACTTTCTGCAGTGTATTTCTATGGACGTAGTCAGTCCATATTTTAAATGTCAGTGGTTTTACATAAGAATGCTGCAAATATTTTAGAATGTTAGGAGTGTTAGAGTGTGTGAAATTGCCATCAGTAATTGATTCAAATTCCTCAGTTAAAAACAAAAAGTATTTCCTATAGAACGACTTGGGACAAATAAAAGTTTTAAATTTCAACCCAAGTCGTTTCAATAGAAAAAAGCCCCACGACAAATCTTACCTTTAGTAAGATTTGTCGAAAATAAAAATACGATATGTGTGTACATATATGTATACCTACATACATATCGGGCGCAGAAAATTTACTCGGTGAAGATTTAAACGATCAAGTCTTCACCAAAAAGCCTCCTTTCAGCAAATTGTCGCGAGCGGAATACATTCTGGGTGCAACAATCTATGCACGATAGCAAGACGATGGTTTGATATTTATGAAAATATCAAATTTCATTTCAACCATCGTCCGCCGCGGTAGGCTGAACACTAATTGTAAACAGGTAAAGAAAATAGAAGTTGCGATAAGACAAAATAAAATAAACGTTTTGTAAAAATAACCATAAGAGGAAGTTTGTGAAAGAAAAAGTTTGTGAACAAAGCAAAAGTAAACAAAAATATATATAAATAAAATAAAAGTGTGCGAGATGTCTTAATCATAGCTTCCTGAAACGGCGTAGAGTGATTGCCTTCGGCTAAGGTAAGCCCCGAAATATAACAGGAGTTAGGACTAAGTTAAGTTAGGGCTCTGATGTGGTAGCGAGGGAGTCTGTTTCGTGGCTTGGGAAGTGTTTCTCTGAGGTCTGAAACCCAAATTCCGAGAAAAACCTATACACATATATCACATGCATACAATAGCATTCATTGAAATAAATTTTTATTTTTTTAAGTTTCGGAATAAAGTTTTTTTAAGTTGAATTATATATATAAAAAAGTATAAAATAAAAAAAAATTATTTTTTCAAATAACTCAATTAATTAAATATTTTTTCTCAAATTTAGGGGGGGGGGTCATGACCCCCACGACCCCCCCCCCCCCTGGATCCGCCACTGTGTTTAAACCAACATTAAAAAGCTAAAAAGCCACCTGAAAATTAAATCATTCAAAAGATTTTAATTCCAAGTATTTCTTATTATTGAAACTAGGTTGGGAACGAAACTACATATAGCTACCTACAAGCTCGTCGATAAAGCAGTTTTTTAGTGGAGACAACAATCGACACATGATCGCTACATTCCACATTACAAAATCTCGACACGATCGACAGAATTCATCAAGCTTTTAATTGAAATTAAAATGTATATTATTAGCAAATTATTACTTAGCTTTAAAAGCATAAAACATTTTAGTATTAACTAAAAATAATTTAGAAATGGCCATATTGTGTATGTATAGGTATATTCTATTATTTCAGTTAATACGTTGTACGTACTAAGCACAGCTGCTAAGGTCAATGCACTCGTCTGACCTACGCACAGATGTTAAGGTCAACGGATTTTCTGTTGCTACCTACGCACAGCTGCTAAGGTCAATGTACTTTGGTTGTTATGCGCAAGGTAAAATAATTTGTTGGTGCCGTGCGCAATTCAGAGGCAATATAAGTCGCAGGCCAACTTGAACCTTTCTCTTTTAGTATCCAGCTATCATAGATTGTGCATCGTTTTTGGAATTCGACTTGGCGAGTGTAATAAAATAAAATTATTAACAAATTAACTTTATCTTGGGTAGCGACTGAGATAAAGATAGTTATTCCGGGTCTCGACTGGAATATATTTCACTAACTCAATACCTTTATCTTGGGTAGCGACTGTTCCGGGGAACGACTAGAACAAGAATTCACTAATTATTTAATTACCAACGCCATAAAGTCAATTCCATAGTTTTATACTGAGTACATTTTTTGATTCATATTGAGTAATATATTTATACATATATAATACCATTGGTCAAAGTTGTCTTAACTTTTACAGTATTGTACTGAGATTAAAATAAGTATTGTGTAGTGAATAAGCAATTTTTTTTTAAATCTATTGAAATTTAGTTCTTAAGCGTCGTCAAATTGAATTCTGTTAATTTTAGTTCTAGTTATAATTTTTTACTTAAGTTTTACGTGTCTTCAATAAACCACTGACTATAAATATTCCCCGGCGTTATTATTTACAGTGCACATCCTTCTCTATATTTTTTCTTGAGTGTTCTCATTGGACAGAACACACAGGTTATATTCATTTCCGAGAAAACGGAAAATTTCAAATTCGCTTATAGTATTGAAACAGATTATGTATATTTAAATGACAACTTTTCCACTCAAGAATTTATTTGCCAACCAAAATAGGAATTTTTGTGGTAATTTGTGATATGCATGAGTTCACGCTAATGGTGGTAGAAATCATATTAACACTGCTGGCATCGAAATTAAAATTGCGGCTCATTTACCCATTTTTGAAAACAGTTTCCACATTTTCATTACAAAATTATTAACTCTCATCTCGCACCAAAATATTTAGCATCATTCAGTTAATTACTGCTATTTGGGAACTCAATGAAATTATAACAAGTCAAAGGTTTCGTTAATTTCATTATACGCGCACTATTTGCCAAAGGGGGGAAAGCATACTTTAGAATTTTTGATTTTGCGGACAATATTCATTGCATAAACACCAAACTCCACCAACAGTGGAAAATTCAGGGGAGCAAATGTAATTGAAAGTGCTGTGACCAAAATTATGGGGATGCATAATAATAAATTGGCGGCAGAAAGGGCAGAATACAATTACGCTGGCTCCATTCCAGATATTGCCATATTTCTGCAAAATGCTGTTTTTGTACGAGTAAGTAAATTTGACACTTCAGTTATTGTAAGGAGTGTTCTAATTTTATAGGTATATGTGGAAGTTATTTATTTTGTTCTATAGCTTATATCAGGAAAAATGGCAGAATTAGGTATTATTTCTATACTTAAGGTAAACATGATTGCTCTTGCTAAGAGACATAAGTGAGAAGTAGCAATTAAAATAATATGTGGCAGTGACATGAAAGTGTTTTCTGAAGCCGTTACCCTGAATAAAATGGAATATATTTGCAGCTTGTAATGCCAAAGGATCTAAATAACTGCTTCATACCCAAGGGATCGTCCCATCAAAATATTAACAAAGATTTATTATTATATTCTGGAGGAGCTTTTCTAGGTCGTTTACATTATCTCGAGTAAAATGTGTGCAGAAGTGATTCGCCTCTGTGGGGCAATTCATCTGAAATGTTGACATTTGTATTTTAATCGTAGCATATAAGACCTTAGAATACTTTGGCTAAGGAAGTTGATCAAGAATAAAGTGAATAGCTTTATTAATGAAAATAAATACTTATGTTACAAGTGACACAACACTCCAACCCAATATTCCGTATTCAATAGAGATTATTTTCAATTTTTCTTAGGTTTTAGATTGGGATTTTCTTATTCTAGTCGATATCTAGAATAGTGAGTAAAAATCTTACTGCAGTGGATACCCACAATAAAACAATAAAAAACTTTATTTCAGTTAATTAACAAAATAAAGCGTTTGATAGTAATTTATCACTGTGAGTAGTTTATACCCGAAATAAAGTTTTGTTTAACACAATTCTTATTGTAGTTGATACTCACAATAGCAAACTTTGTTTTAATCGTTAGGCAAAATAAAATGTATAATTAAGAATAATTTAGTTTATATAACTCTTGATAGATTTTGCATAAAAAATGGTTTTTAAAAGTGCATAGCAACAATAATTTCAGCAGGGCTTCAGTATTTATTGTTGAAGTTTAGCACTTTTTAGAATTGAGCCGTTTATTTTGAAAGTGGAATAAGTCAATTTTTTTTAAGACGAAATATTTAAATATTTTAGTTTAAATTCATTTAAAAAAATAATTTGAAAATAATTATAGGATCGGACTAAGAACTTTTGTGTGCTTTGAAATTAAAGATAGTGTAAATTTATTAAGCAATTATGTTTACTAAAGAATTCTGAAGAAAATAGAAATACTGTACCCAAATGGACTTATTCCACTTTCAAAATAAATGGCTCAATTATAGTTTGCAAATTGATTTTGACTAATTACAAATTTCCTTATTAAACTACTCAGTTTTATGCCAGTGAAATTCAGAATAAAAGATAAATATTTGAAACATTATTGTTTTAGTAGTTGCATTAATTATTATTAATTAGATGAAATCTAAAGGTTATACTAAGTTTGTAATTCCATTTGTAACACCTAGAAATAATGATGGTAGAGCAAAACGGATTAGACACCCATGCATAAAATTAAAACTTATTTTGATTTTTTCACGTCCGTCCGTCTGTTCTTCCGTCCATCTGCACGACAACTCGAGAATGTGTTCGAAAATGGGAAAAATCGGGTAACTCCTTCATATGATTTTCATACAAAAATTTCATTTTTTTTTTGTACATAGTGTTTTCATAAAAATAGTAAATATGATTTCAAAAATGGACTAAATTGGGCAACTCTTTTTTGTTGTTGTCATATAAAAATTTAGAATTTTTACATATACTGTGAAAACGATAAGTCCTATACGATTTTAATGTACTGAAAAGTTCTTCAGAATATGGAATCCTATAAAATTGATTATAATCATGTTTTCTCTCCGACGAACCATTCTACAAATATATGCAAAAAACCGCTTAAAAAATTAAACTTGCACAGAAGGGGGACCATTCGAAATGACATACGGACATTCATCCAAGTTATCATAAGAATTGGTGTTAGATGCTTTTTATGTTTTATGTTTTTTACATGTGTATCTTTAAAGTAATTATTATTTATAAATGCAGTATAGTGCCTGTGTGCAATTGTTACATACAAGCTTGATCCGGGGGATCGAATACTGAATAGAGGGTATCCAATCATGTCAAACCTAAAAGAGAGGGAAATAACACAGAGAAAATTTGTTATAATTAAATAAATGTTTCATACTTATGTAAGCCAGGTTAGTTTCACAAACTTTTGTCTTCACAGCTATGAAATGTAATATTTTTTTGCTGGAATATAAATATAGATTAGTACATTAAGTTGTAATGCAATGTAAATAAATAGTAAGTACATATGAAATACATTTGTAGCCAGTAAACAAGACGATTTTACCCAATAACTTTTATAAAGGACAGCACAGTTTACAAGACGATAATTATGTACATGAAAAAATCTGAAACAAAATACATACTAAATATATGTAATATGTAAAAAAAAATTCCACTTTACATAGTTTACTAATATTATTGACTTATAATGATACTCGAAAAAATGTCGTTGACCATTGAACTTGTTCGATATTTACCAAAGTATCAGGCATACCAATATGAATGTACTATTGGAAATAAAAAAGAAAAATCTAATATAGACAGTCTAAAATTTTCGGATAGTGGTTGCGAAAAATCGTCAAAATTTATTCAAATCAATTAAAGAAATTTTCGCGTTCTTTTTTAGTATTGTTCAAGCTCAGTAGTCTATATTAAAAAATAGAAATTTGGAACTGAAGCTTGTGAAATTCTGCAGGAATAAATTTTTGTAATTAAAGGAAACTATTCGTATGGGGATGTTATAATTTAATCCCTGAACACGTAAATCTACATGTGACTTTGATGCAGTGAAATCAGTGCTGTCGTTTGTACTCCGATCGAAAGCTAATAGTGTACTCCGGTTTAATCCTTTTATAAAAGTATTCCGGTTTTTATTTCTTTATATTAAAAACTGCTATATTTGTTTTTAGCAAAAAATCCTTTCCTTTTCCTTTCCGTTGGCTTTATTTATTTTATTTTTTTCTTCATTGTCATTTTCATTTTCTTCATTTTCCTCCTCATAAAAGCTTTGCTTACCTTAGTTTAGAAAGTTAGCGTCCCGTATCGTTCGCACTTAAATCAAATTAACAATAAATTTTTCATAGAAGGTTGATTAATTGATTGATTGAAATAGAGGTTTAGGAGCCCAGGAGATCTTCCGAAACGTAGGCCAAATAAAGGCCCATTGTTCATCCTTCAGACCCATGAGCGACGCTCGTAGGTCCCAACCGGACGCTCACACAAATTTCAGCATTGGTCCCCAGCCCTACTTGCCGGCATCGTATAACTCTTCCAGGGGCCAGATTCTGTAACTCGGAGAGCTTGGGAGTTTGGGAGATGAGAATTTTCGTTTTCCCCGATTAAAACTCCCTAACTTTCCATTCGAGATTCTCTAACATACTTGTGGAGTTAAAGAAAACGTGAGAAGTATCGTGTGGGAGCATTAAGGTGGTTTTCTATGGATTTAGGGTCTAGAGTACAAAAATGTAGGTGAACAATTTCTTGGGGTTGGTCTTTTGGGGTGGTGGAGGGGGTGTACCGCCCCCAATTGTCCAAAATACGTCATGTTTGGTATCAAATTAAAGAGGGAGAAGCCGGTAATCGAGTTATGTAGTTTTTTTTATCATTTTAACTTCATAACTGACTTTTTACCAAGGGACTTTGGACAATTGTGCCACCCAAAGTCAATGGGAGGATGGGGCTTCGTAAGGAAGGCAGACCATCTGCGCCTTCATTGGAATGTAGGTAAAGGTCCCTTCAGGACTGAATGAGGTTTTTGTATGTAGGCATGAGGATTTTTTTTTTTTTACTATGGTTGGTGACAGCGGCACACACTCTCCGCCACATAGCCGAGGTGCTAGCATGCCGCCCTGTATCAACGCTGTTCACCGAGTGATCTGTCAGCTCATGCTGGCAGTCTGGACTTCACGTCCCAAAGCTAGTCTTCTAAACTACCATAACAGTTTCAAAACACTTGTCAGGTAAGAAAATTTGTATTAGTGGAAACCAGGCTTTAGAAATACAATTGCAAATTTTTCTTAAAAAACGGTCCAAACGAATTGGTTCATTGATTCTGCTGGTTCACTCTTTCGGAGAGGGGCACAAGCATTCAGTTTTCTTAGAAAGATCTGAAATCTTTCTTTAGATTTTTCATGCACTATTGGTGGCAGACAATGGTTCCAAATAGTTAAATTGATTGAGGTGCCTTGGGCGATCTGGGTCGCTAAAGGTATTTATGAGCATTGGCAAACATATATTTTGTTCTTAGAAATTTACTTGAACATTTTTCTTTCGTATTTTTATACACTATTGGTTGCTGAAAATGATCAGTTTGATTGATGCCACTAAAATTGTTTAAAAAACTTTTCTTCACAATTTTTACGGCAAGACTATAAAAATAAAAACCATTCGCTTTCCTCTGCTTGCGGTAGTTGCCTTGCTTGTATTTTCATATTAATTGTTTAATTTAACTTCACGTTTACTTTTAATTTACAGCAGAAGAATAAACTTGCTACCTAGTGTAGCGAGGCAGGTAGAAATAGTAGTGAAAATGGAAAGCAGAATCGCTTGCGTCGCATATATTTCTACAATCTTTGCACGAGAAAGATTATCTGGATATGAGTCCTTAATGTCTGTCCACTCTCAGTTCGACATTGATGTGGATAATATTATCGACAGGTTTTCCAAATCAAACCGAAAATTGGGTTTTGTGATATCTAACGTAAATATGATTAAAAAAAATTAAAGGCGACTGTTTCCGACTTTTTCCTCCCCCTTCGAACATTTTAGTTGCCCCCCCCCCCGCGCAACAGGTCAGGTTACTATTAAACTGGACATGTTTCGTTTGTGTTCAGCTATAAGTAATCATACAATTCACACGACATTTTAGTTCAATCGATTCTTGAGGAAATAATATCGAGCGATATATTGGGAATAGTTTGCTCATTGCATTTTGAAAAGCATGCATCACTTTGGTACACTTTTCGTGGACGAGAGACACTCGCGGTAGGAATAATTCGGAAAAATTTCTCCCCCGAGTGCATCTCATCAACAGAAAGTGTCTTGAATCCATCCGTAAAGATGAGGATATCGGATGCTACCATTAACTAGGTACTCATTTGAAGCTTTTAAGCTTGTGTCACATGTACGCACACAAGTCCCAAATTTGATTGCAATAATTTCACCTTTCTTTGTTGATCTTTTATTTCTCTGGTTAGTGTTAGTGAAGGTATCACTCAACTGAAAAATATTTCAATTTGGATGGTTTTAAAGTTACCACATTCTATAAATAAGATAAAAAGGGGAGGAAGGCGAAATTGCTTTCCGTGAGTGACTTTATATGCTGTTTTTTTGCTGCCACTGCCAAGAATATATTAAAAATGCTACCGCAACAAATTGGTTCCATTTTAGGACATTTGACCTAGGCTTTCATTTACGCAACGAAAGCCGAATTCTGCTGCAGACACATTATCCATCAATTTTGATGTAACAACGTCCTTTATGCCAAATATTATTCCCAACGTACAGTGTTCAATCAAATTTCCAAATCTACGTTAATGCTATCTGTCACAATGTTTTGTTAGGAAATTTCTGGCTGCGTAAACCATATCATTCCCCGTCTGTTACTTGACTAGAGATTATTTTATAAAGTTATTTTAAAATTAATTATGTGTTCTTGTTTTTATTGTACAGAAAAAGGAAGGGGGGGGGGTGAAGATTGGAAATAATAGTATTTCCGCAAAATGTAAAGGCATTTTCGATGTTTTCATTAACATTTCTTTCCAATGGCACAGTCAATTTAATGATAACTTTTGTATTTCAAAAGTTGAGATCTAAAGTTTCACTGTATCTGGCGTTGATATTTCGCTACAAATAAATATGAGAAATTATACAGGTATTTTGCGCTAATTACTGCTACCAATTACCTAAACAAATATATTTTGTTTTGATATTTCGAGAGCCCATCTGATGTTTTCTCATCTTCTAAAAAAATTGACTTGTGCGAAATATAGGGTTTTCCAATCAGAGGTGTTATTTTGATTAGCCCGCTATTTCGGTAGATGTCACTTTTGGAGCTGTCATTTTTTGACATTTGACAAGTAGAAACTACGCCAATAATAAAACTGGAACGATACACGATTCAACAACGCATTGAAATTATTAAAATTCACTATAAAAATGGTGAAAATGTGGCAGAGACGGTTCGTAAAACTCGAACATTTTTGGATCGTCGTGAAGCACCTTGTCGGACCGCAATACATAAATTGGTAGAAAAATTCGAGCTGTCGGGACAAGTTAGTGATGCGGAGAATAAAACCCGTGCACGTCGCTCAAGAACAGACGAGAATATTGCTGCTGTAGCCGAAAGTGTTGAAGAAAACCCAGGTTTGTCCATTCCTCGTCGTTCTTTGGAATTAGGCATTCCACAAACGTCATTACACCGTATTTTGCATAAAGATTTGGGTCTTAAGGCTTATAAAGTTCAGTTAACACAAGAACTCAAGCCGGCCGATCATCAACAATGTCGAGTCTTTGCTGATTGGGTCCTTGAAATGCATGAAAATGATCGGGAATTCCATTCGATGGCTTCGTCAACAAGCAAAATTGTCGCATCTGGGGCTCGGAAAACCCAAGAGTTAATGTTGAAAAGCCTCTCTATCCTCAACGTGTGACTGTTTGGTGCGGTTTATGGTCCCGCGGGGTCATTGGACCTTACTTTTTCGAAAATGAGGCTGGAACAACAGTTACGGTGAATGGATTGCGCTATCGACAGATGATTAATGATTTTTTATGGCCGGAATTGGATGGTATTGATCTGGACAACGTTTACTTTCAACAAAACGGCGCTACGTGCCATACAAGCAACGAAACCATTGATCTTTTACGGGAAAAGTTTCCGGACCGTGTTGTCTCTCGAAGAGGTGATCACAATTGGCCACCGAGATCTTGTGACTTAACACCTTGCGACTTCTTCCTTTGGGGCCACGTGAAAGAGAAGGTCTACGCCAACAGCCCAGCGTCGATTCAAGACCTCAAAGATGGAATTCGTGAGGCTATCGAGGACATAGGGCAGCCACTTTGCGATTTGGTTATGGAAAATTTCATGAAAAGGATATGGTCCTGTAGGCGTGGTCGTGGTGGTCATTTGGCTGATGTTATTTTCCATTATTAACGGCATACCTTCCTCTTTATAATGAAATAAAGATCCGATCATTTATCTCAAAAAATGGCATTTTTCTTTGAATATCAAAATAACACCTCTTATTGGAAAACCCTTTATTAAAAGGAGCCCGGGACATAATGACGAACGGGGTGTTATGTCTAAGAATTTAGCATTTATAAATTTTGAGTTAAAGGCTTTCAATTTATTTCCAAACAAACATTATGTGAACTTAACTTAAATCGGAACTTGTAAAATGTCATACTTTCGAAATTGTTGCTTATACTTTGGTATTGCATTTTTTATTTTTCATTTTGTCAGTACTGCGATGTAAAAAGGAGAGCATTGAATAAAACTTTCTCCTTTTTTTTACAATCGTTAGCCAGTGTGTCTTTTTATGCTATAATACCCAGAATGCAGAGTTAAATATTGCCAAAATAATTATGGTCAAGATTTTTTTCACATTATGTTATGTTTGTTGTACGAAAAGAACAGACGAATTTTGAAATTAAAACACGTAAAAGTTTTAGCTTTACCAAAGATTGTGAAATATTTTAAGTGTTTCGATTTGAATGGTGGGTAAGCCCAGCATATTTATGGTGTGCACTTTGTGTAGCTAATGATAGATTTCATATTAGCTTTCAATAAATTTTGCATAACATGTCGGAAAAAGACTAATGTGTGGTGGGGTATAATGACGAGTTTTTTGCGGGGCATAATGACTATCTTTTTACGGAGCATAAAGGAGAGCTTTTTACTGAGCATAATCATTTTTCGATTTTAACATTCTGAAAAGACATAATTTTTCAATAGAAGGTAATTGTTTGTAAGGGAAAATGACTAAAACATTTATTGTGTTTAGCATTTCGCAAACTGTGAACTTTTCGGCTTTTTGGACGTTGGTTGCTAAAAAACCGAAAAATCGCCATTTTGTAAAAAAAAATATTTTTTCGAATTCAATGAATACCAAAGGAATTTTTGGAATGTGAACAATCTATTTCTCCTAAAACTTCCAAAATCCAGGAATTATTTTAAGGGTATAATATGAGATGTTTTCAGTTTGAATTTTTCGAATTCGAAACTCGAGGTATTCATAATTTTAAAAAGTATAATTCTATTATAAAAATCATATTCCTGCAAGGCTCATTATGGTCATTAATTAATAATAATATGTTTTTATGTAAAAAAATATTATTTCATGTATTAAGTATAATTCCTTATTATGCCCCGAACCCTTCGTCATTTAGTCTCGCATCTGGGTCGTCATTCCACTGGGGCCAATAGCGCAGTTCATAAGGATGCAAGACGGTAAAAGAACTCGATGCATGTTGACCATTAGGCTACTATGCAACTTAAAGTAGTACGTGGGGTTCCTTGCGGTCACTAGGGATTTTATTGATATACTCAAGAGATTTTGCTTAGTTTGGTTCAAATAGAATAGAATATTATTGTTTAGGTTGACAACATTTATATACACAAACTTACTGGGGTATTTTCCAGACCCCAGGCAACAAACATTACTTTTTTGTAATTAATAACAGAGTATATGAGAGCACTGGAAGAATACTTTAATTAAACAATAACCTTGATCTTTTTTATAACCTTCAAAAATCATATTCTATAAAATCTTAATTAATTTTAACATTTTCTTTCAGGTCGGAAGTCAGCCATGACAAAGAGGAAAAAATTCTTCTACGAATGGTTCAATTTGTTTGCATTTACTTGGATTCTTATATCAGATATATGCTTAAATGGTATGTCCTGTTACTATGAATAATATTTAGAAGATATATTACTATTTTTTAGAATACACTTTAAATTATATTTATCAAATTATGGTTATTTGCATAAATTTCATATGTGTGCGGGCCTATTTCTCAGAGATAGGCCGTGAGTGCAAAGTGAATAATCCAATCATAGCTTTCGTTGGACAAAACGACAATAGAAATGCAACTGAAAATATATTCATTAATTTGTTAATGCGCTGAGTAGGTACCCGAATACTTTTGACATTTTCAAACTTAAATATTTCTGTATCAATAAAAGCTAGTGGACCTTTTATTTCTTCCAAAGGTCTACACTTATATCATATTTCAGGTCTTAGGGCATGGACCACATCCAATATCGTGGAAAAGCTCTCTATGATTTTTTCCATATCTCTTGGAGCGACAAACCAAAATATTTCAAGTCGAAACAGAAAGTTGATGGATATCAAAGAATTCTGGGTCTTGAAATGTCGGAAGTAGCAATCTTACCATAATCTCCAATCTCTTTCGTGAATTCTTTAATTCGGCCTTTTTTATAATGACTGCGCTATTAGTTTTAGTAATTTTAAACATTTGGCAAGGTTTCCCTCAACTTCTCTCTAGACCAAAGGACTGTTTGTTCAAGAAAGATTTTTTTGGGACTATTTGTGTGTGTTTGATGAAGAAAATAATTTTATGCGAATATCAGATATACATATGTATAAAACTACTGGGCTGTTGCAATATTATCGTGTATTACCAAAATATTCGAAACTTTAGTCTGTGATGTTTTGAATTCTCACAGCAGACCCTTTATGGCTTTTGGATACATTATAATTTGGCCTGACTAAGATCAATCAGAAGCGTAGCCGAATTTTCCAACTTCTGTATTATTACATTGGAGGTTAGTAGTACATTGACTGTCTCTATATTACTATCATACATACATAAATGATACATTTTAAAAGCATTTCATAGCTAAATATGTTTTTCCAGTGGTCATTGCATGTTTGGAATTTGACAAAAAAGTGTAATCAAAATAATTTGTTAATTTATTTGTGTTGACACTTTCATATTTTTTCAAGATTTTCTAATTTTTGATGCATGTATAAACATATAAAATTACATTTACAACGAATAAAATAACAATGACCTAGTAATGAGCGTAGTTTCTAATTAAGTAAGTAAAATTCATTCACCGCTGGTCGAAGCGGGCTCATCCCAAAACTGCTTACAACACAAAAATGAAAAGCGAATTAATCTTGCTCGCTTTGGTAGAATTATTGATTTTAATTTGTTATTATTGTACTAGATTAAGCACAATTTTTGTATAAATTGTTTGTTTTAATTAAAGAAAAGTTACTGTTACTCAAGACGGCGAGTATTATTCAACTTTGAATTTCATACAATGTTCGCTAATTTTCTGATTTCATATGGCCCCGGTCTTTTTAAATGTTTCGGTTAACTTTTAATATTGCATAAAAATAGATAAGGATATGTAGTTTCGTCAGATAAAATAACTTCGGGATTTTGTGCAGTATCGGGAGAGTAAATAGGCTGGCAATTTATAGAAATCACTGGACTATATTATATAGACCTCAGAAAAGGATTCAACAGAAACATCAATAAAAATTTTCTTGTAAAGTGCTATTCTCAAGCCGACGTCAAGCTGGAATCGGGTGATAGGCCAAATAATAATACCTGAAAAATATAAAACAAAATTTAAGTCATTTATATTTTAAATTATAGACATTTCTTTTGTTTTCGAGAAAATGTACACCCTCTGATGATTTTTTTAGCTCCTGTTACTACAAATCTTTTTTTTTTGTCAACTTTATTTTTCTTATGTAATCCCGAATCCAGCATGGAAGAAAATGTCACATTTTGCCGAACCAAGAATAGAAAATTATTACTTCACCCAACTTTAATTGACTATACTAAAAAAATGTACTACGCCAGTTTGACAAGTAACTTCAGAAGTTGACGCATTTAATAAGGATTCTAAAATGGTATAACACTTGCAACATTATTTCTGAGGTTACGGAAAAAAAAAATTTTTTTTTCTTCAAGAAACCCAGTTTCGAAAAATTTCTTTTCACCTACTAAAAATGATTCTAGTGTACCCAAAGCTTGCCGTAAGACCGTAACTTTAAGATTTTAGTTTGAGTGACACGGTGAGTCGTTCCATGAAGTGTGAGTCAGACAGATAGTAACGCTAATGAGTCAGATGTGGACAGAGTCGTTTTATGAAATTTGAGTGAGACAGATAGTGACGCCATTTTTGAGTATTGGCCACTAACATGTATATAAATGGACTGACTGATCTCCTTTTTCATGTGGACCAGTTTTGATTTCAAAAAGTATGCTCTGACTGGCGATGTATTTAAATTATTTGGGAATTTATTTAGTATATGCATGTCAGTGGGATTTACAGAATTTACCACAAAAGTATTTGGGACTATTTATATTGTTAAATTTGAATAATAAGGCGAAGGAAGTGTTTTTTACAAGGCTGTTTTGGTCGGAAATACCACTGAATTGTTACAGTTCAGTGGCAAAGTATGATCTCACGGAAAGAGACAGGAACATGAACGTGGTGCCATTTGCTTTCATTCATTTTTGACTCAACGATCCATTTATATACATGGCGGTGGTATTGGTACACGCAATACAGATCAGTATGTTACACTCCTTAGTTTAGTACTCATCTTTCGTATTCATTGGTGTTATTTCGTGCTTACAACTTTTAGCTTCGTTAATTGGGCTTGTTTGCTTGTGATTTGGATTTGGACAGTGACGACCATTGCTTTCTCCTGGACTTTCATGTGATTTTGTAGTGCCACCACACACGAATATGCCAACATGCACTTCATTTATGGGGAATGCATCCAAATAATTGGTGTTTAATTTTAAACTTAAGAAAAATTTGTCTTAAATTTAACAAAAAGTTAGCATCTCTGACTCGAGCGCGGCAATATATGTCTCACTCACACTTCGTGGAATGACTCTCCGTCTCACTCAAACTAGAATCTTAAAGTTACGGTCTCAAGCCAAGCTTTGGGTAGGTACACTAGAATCATTTTTAGTAGGTAAAAAGAAATTTTTCGAAAGGAAGTTTCTTGAAGAATTTTTTGGTTTTCAGTAGAGTCAGTTAAATTTGGGTGAAGTAATAATTTTCTATTCTTGGTTCGGCAAAATGTAACATTTTCTTCACAGTTGGAGAAGTTGGCTTAGAATTTAAAGCAACAAGTTCCATAAGCACTATTCGGGATTACATAAGAAAAATAAAATTGACAAAAAGTAAAGATTTGTAGCAACAGGAGCTAAAACACCACCACAGAGTGTACATTTTCTCGAAAAGAAAGGACATCCTGTATATAGATCATGAATGGGAGGGGTTTAACCTAAGAGGCTAACACCCTCTAGAGACGAAAGAATAATTGAGAATTAACGTGAACTCAATTAGCTCCGTGGGTCTGCTATAAGGCTTTTGAAATTTAAAAAGTTTTGTTTAAAAACATGTTGTTTAACCCTATTTTTATTGAATTTATAGCTGATAGGTTTCCGGCTGGCCTTATGTTCTTGATCGGGATACTTAAATGACGGATTTTTTGGTAGGTTATTTTGAGGAATACACCGATCGCTTTATTGAAAATATTTATTGCTCGATGTTTCGGGTCCAAGTGCGGCCCTTCGCCAGGAGTTCTATACATATAATATTATTGACATATGAGTTCAAGTTTTTTTAAAAATTCTAAATATAAATATTTAAATACCTTTTTTCTGTGTACGACGCATATAAATAGTTCTTAAAGATAATGATAAATAACACATAAGCAACATGGAAAACAAATTACAATAAATAATAATTTGTTTTCCATGTTGGTTGTTTAGAATTTTTAAATAAACTTGAACTCATATGTCAATATTATTATATACGATATATAGAGCTCCTGAAGAAGGGCCGCAATTGGATCCGTAACGTCGAGCAATGAAATAGAAAATTAAATACTTTTCAATAAAACGATCGCTGTATTCCTCAAAATAACCTTCCAAAAAGACCGTCCTATTTTTATTACATATATATATATTTCAAAAAAATACTAAGGGCCACTAGTTAAGAAAAAAAAAAAAAATACAGAATTAAATTTAGTCTTTTCCTTTTTGCTGCGAAGTGAATAATAATAATACTTTATTCAAATATAGAGCACAAGTGAGTACAAAGCTCGTTAACATGCGCAAAATCCAAATAATAAATTCCAGTTAAACAAGTATGATAATGGTAAATAATAGAGATAAAACAAAACATTACGAGAAAAGAAAGAAAATTACAATATAAGAGAAAAGAAATAAAAAGAGATAAATTACAGTTTTTTAAAAGGTGACAAATATTTAAGGAAGAAAAGCAGGGAAAATAAATTAAAAATCAAAATACTAAAGCACTTATGTTAATAAGGGAGGTTTTCTACATATTAATAAAATGGGCCAATAACATCCTCTTGAAATTGCCGGCAGACCGCAGTCGTCGAATCTCAATTGGCAGGGCATTCCATACCTGCGTGCCGCAGACGAAAAAGCATTTTGTGCTAAAATTAGTTCGATGCCAAGGTATCAAAAGACCACTTACACGATTGGAAGACAAATATCTTATACAATTAGCTAAGCAATTGGGACTTAACTTATTTATGATTCTAAACATCATCACTGCAATTCGGAATTTAAGATAATTATTAAAAGTGCAGCCAAAAATACTCCTTGAAAATTCAGAAATATGGTCAAAGCATCGTAGTCCATCTTACACATGAATTATAATATTGAGCTTAACATAACAGGCACTACTAAGGTTCGCATACACAACATCTGCGTAGGTAATAATTGGGATAAGCAAGACTTTAATAATACGGAGACGTGTCTCTTTGGGAGTATAAGAAGAATGAACCCACAAGCCTCTCAACTCATTGAAAACCTTACTCACAATTGAATCTACGTGTCTGCCCCAACCAAGCTTAGCATCAAATATCATTCCAAGATTTCAAACCGATTCAGAATATGGCACAGGCGTACCATCAAGGATCAATGGTGGGAAACTCGAGTTATTGATGTAATTTTTATATATGATAATTGCTGAAGTCTTGCAAGGATTGAGCATTAGCATATTTTTCTTGGCCCATTCAGAGATTTTGAAGAGGTCACTATTAAACCTGTCAATGGCTACATTAAATTCACTAATTCGCATTAGTAAAAGTAACTGGACATCATCAGCGTACAATTTAACAGAGCAGAAACTAGGAACCTCAGCTAAGTCATTTATATATAGACAAAAAAGTAAAGGGCCAAGTATTGATCCCTGAGGAACACCTGAGTAGAGGGGTTTTTTGCTAGAAAGTCGATCATCGGATTTAACTACCTGAAACCTTCCAGAAAGATAGGAATGGCATGAGCTTAATAGCTGAACTGGACAATTTAAACCTTTCCTTCAACTTTCTGCATAATATATATCTATATCCACACAATCAAATGCTTTTGTAAAGTCAAGAAGACAAAGTATACTAGCGCACTTATCCTCTACGTTTTGTCTAATAATCTCTGTTACATGCAGAAGTGCAGTAGTAGTACTACGACCAGAACGAAATCCCTCCTGATTTTCACACAAAAGTCCCTGGTGATTTATGTAGTCATTTAATTGGATAAAAAGAATCCTTTCGAGAACTTTAGATAACACAGGTAGTATACTAATGGGCCTATAATCACTTGGTACACATGCTCTAGAATGTTTTTGTATAGGTATAATTTTAGCCTGCTTCCAGCTTGAGGGATAAAGCATTTGTGTAATTGAGGAATTTATTATATGCGTAAAAGGTGAGATTATTATAGGAAGTAAGAGCTTAACGAACTTTAAATTAATATTGTCCAAGCCCACTGCATTTGATTTGATAGATTTTATTGCCAGAATGACTTGCTCAGAATTAACATTAACAAATGAAAAATCACCACTGTAGGTGTCAGATAAAAAATCAGGTACAACGGTCAATGTTTGAATTGAGCCTCGCAAAGTAAAGTAGTCATTTAGCTCCTCAGGGGGAAGTTCGCAAGAATTTTTGTTTCGACCCACTATACTTAGATATTTAATATTTTTCCACAGTTTACTAGATGGAAGACCCGTATCTAATTTACTTTTGCAAAACTTCATTTTTACTCTTCGAATCTCCGATGTAACCTTATTACGCAGGTATTTATAATTTCTTCTTAAATATTCAGCCCCGTATCTTCTCCAGCGTTGATAGGCACGGTTGCGTTTCGTAAACAGACCCTCAATTTCTGAGTTCATCCATGGAGATCGAAACCGTGGAGTGTAGACCTTGAGTGGTACAAATTTATCATAGAGATATGATATCATGTCATTTAGGTAAAATAACTGGTCGTCCACACAACAAAATCGATATATACTATCCCAATCGAGCGTAAATGCCTCGGCATACAAACTATCAAGGTCAACATCTTTAAAACAACGGAAAGACACTTTAGTTTAAATTGCATTAGGTACCACTAGGGCGAAAGACGCAAGAATAGCATAATGATCACTTATCCCAAATATCGAGAAGCAATCCTGATGTAATACAATACTGGGCTGATTAGTCATAAAAATATCCAACAAATATGCACCGTTCGCATGATATCTTGTAGCTTTGCTATTGATAATACTCATGGAAAAATTATTAAGCTGGGCAATAAAGTTTCTGCTGCAACTATCATCTTCTAATAAATTAATATTGAAATCGCCACAGACTATATTTAGAGGATAAGCACAACAGACTTGCATGAGAGATTCATAAAAAGAATCTAGATTAGTGACTCTAGGTGGTTTATATACACACCCAAGCAAAAACTTATTTACACCATGGCATATCTCCACAAACAGGTACTCCACACTCTACGAGGAAATACTTGATGTTAACACCTCTTTGCATTTAAATTTCTTGCTTACATAGGCAGCTACACCGCCTCCAATTGTAAAGTTACGATCATTTCTAAACAATTGGTATCCAGGTAATTCAATAAGAGAACTATTCAACCATGTCTCAGACACAACAATTATATCAAGGCAACTATCTAGGAAAATATATCTAAATTCATCAAAGTTCGAAAGTATACTGCACGCATTTATATGACATATTGTTAAATTACCAATGTTTCCGTTTACAAAGTTTTTCAGAAATGTTTTCTCTTCCACGGCAAATACATTGCTATGTACCATCAAGTGTACACGATCCACCAGCAATCACAAAAGTGTTAAAACCATTAAAAATAAATTTGGAAGATAATTTATGCAGAAACCTACAAAGAAAAACAGATTTAAGAAGCGAAAAAAGTTCAAGTAGAAGCAAATAATTCATAATAAGACTAATAAGTAAATAATTCACAATATCCAATAGAAGAAAATTCATAATATCTCAAACTTAACTAATCACATTTACTAGCTCCACCAAAAATTCAACATTTCTTTTCATAACTTATTTATATTTTTGTTAGTGGTATACCATGCTGTCAAACACATTCATCCTGCTACTTGTATCTGGGCTATAGATTCGGTAATAATTTCCAGCTGCTCCAGTGACATGATTTTTTTCGCAGCTGCGTCTTTATTCTCGTCCACCCTGATGTAAATGAATCCATCAATTGTAAAAACAGAGCCAATTTCATTCTGCCGTTTAAGATCCATAGCGGCACGGAAGAGTAACAAATTTTTTGAAGAAAGACTTTCGCGAACGTAAATATTGCTTTTGTCCGTGAAGCCAATGCTAGATAAGCGAGGTTTAATTTTTCGCATGGCTCGAATGAAGAGTGATTTTTGGAAAGAACTGCAAAATTTCACAACTATGAGGGAGCTATTATTTTTACTTTGTTCAGCATGGTTTGCATTCCTGTGAGCCGTTTGATGTTTCGTTCGTAGTCTGAAGGCCGTTGTTTCAGCTGAAAGTGTGCAGCCTATTGATTCACCCAGCTTTTTTATAATGGTTGATACGTTTTCATTATGAGTCGATGGTATTCCTGAAATGAAGGCATCTTGACTCTTCAAGCTCGTCCATGCGGCTTTCTAGGTTATGTACTCGTTTCTCTAGTTTTTCGGCTGATATTTTAACCTCGTCTAAGGAATTATAGAGTTTTTGCACTGAGTCACTGAAATTTGTAATTTTTATCTCCAGCCGTTTAATACTTGCTTCAAACATGATTTTTAATTCAGCCGAAGTAACTGGAGTATCACTAGCGGACCGAGTGCTTCGAATTGTATGCATATTGCGTGTTATATAAAACTAATTATATGCAAGCAAACCAAAATAACCAGCGATAAGAAATTTACCTAATTTACGGAACTCAAACTCCACGACCAAAGAAAAAAAAACCAAAAAATTTAATTAATATCAGAGCGTAAATTGACACGTCTACTCTTCTCGACACATCTTCTTCTTCTTACATGATTCATATAAATTTTATCATTTCAATGCATGCTTAGCAGAGCGAGTCCTAACAGTCGTGGAATCCTGTCAGTCGTCCTGTTGAATTGCACGGCCATATGATTTCAACCTATCAATGTGAAAAACATTCTCTTAGCCGTCGCAGTTGGAACCGGCAGAATAGCTAGGACGCAAATTCCAGTAAGAGCGATGGATATTTTATTTCAATCAAAAACAACTGCCACAGAGGTTTTTCATGTAGAGAAAACTCGTTATTTTTTTTTTTGACGAGCCAAAAATGAAATAAAAAATAAATAAAATAAAAAATAAAAAAGAACTTTATTTTTTAGGGCGTTTTAGATATGTAATTGTGTAAAATGCGCTAAAAAGTAAAATATAATTTTTTAAGCAATTTAAACTTATTTAAGAAGGCTAGTTTTGGATTCTCCGGGAAATAGCAAAGGCAGAAAAAAAAAACTTTTATTTGTTATTTCATCACACAACCCATTTGATTTTGGGTGGCAAATTTCAACTCCTGATTTTGACTCATCAACTGATCCCAAATATCGAAACTGAAAAATGACAAGAAACGAAAAAATTAACAAATTGAGAAAAATAGAATAAAAGAAATTTTAAATAAAAAAAAATTAAAAAAGATCTTATTTTTTCTTTTTTCCTCCTACTGTGGGCTTCCGCAGATTCAATCCTCTGAATTAATATGTACTTTTAACTTTTCTAATATTTTCAATTTTTTAAAACAAAAAATGAAATAACAAATAAGTTTTTTGTGCTTATGCTGTTGCGCCGGAGAATCCAAAAATAGCCTTCGTGAATAAGCATAAATCTCTACCCGGCAATAAATCACAGCAATCTTGTAAGTTATTTAAATAAAATAATTGGGTGCTCAGGGAAAATATTATAATTATTTACAATAAAAGAAGTTGTTTTAACGACTAAAAACAAATTACAGTTATCTTCGTACTTCGTCCGATTCGGAATACATCAATAAACCTAATGGATTAGACGGAGCGATGACACAATCGCAGATTAAAGAATTGTTATTATACCCTAGATAAAATCTATAGGGTATACTAAGTTTGTCATTCCGTTTGTAACACCTCGAAATAATGATGGTAGAGCAAAATGGATTGGACACCCATTCATAATATTAAAAGTTATTTCGATTTTTGCATGTCCGTCCGTCCGTTCGTCCGTCCGTCTGTCTGTCCGTCCGTCCGTCCGTCCGTCTGTGCGCACGATAACTCGAGAACGCGTATACTTAAAGAGCTGAAATTTTGTACACGGACTTTAAAAAAAAAAAGTTGCCATATAAAAATTTCATTTTCCGCTATATATTTGGACACTGCCTGAAGACGCATCGACGTAGAGAGCTGAAATTTCGTACATGATGTTTTTACTACATTATCAAATAAAATGTCAAAAATGGACTAAATCGGGCAACTCCTTCTTGGTGTTGCCATATAAAAATGTCGGTTTTTTACGTATACTTTGAAAACGATCAGTCCAAGACATTTTTATTGTACTAAGAACTTCTGCAGAATACGAAATCCTATAAAATTGGTTATTACCATTTTTTCTGTGCGACAAACTGTTCTAGAAATATATGCGAAAAACAACTTCAAAATCAATACTTGAATAGATCGGTGACCATACGAAATTTAATACGGGCATTCATCTAGGGTATCATAAGAATTGGTCTTAGACCAATTCTAGCTTTTTTACTTGTTTTATTACCAAATTGTTCGTGGTATTATTTTAATGGAGACATGTCTTAACAATTCCGTTTCGGATACTGAATTACTGGACAACGACTTTCATGTTTTTCGACGAGAGCGTAATCCTGATGATATTTCTGTGCTCGGAGGAGGTATTCTGATCGCGGTAAAGATTTCCTACAGTTGGTCCAGGATCGATATTCCCAATCCATCCTGTCTGAATCTCTGTGCATCAGTTTAACAGTTGGGACTATAGTCCAGTCTAGCAGTTTATATTCCTCCTTGTAGTACCTCTGCTACATATGGTGCTGTTGCTGCTGCTGTAGAATATTTATTCGAGCTGGCGCGGGACTCGGATAAGATTATATTACTTGGCGATTTTAATCTTCTTGCTGTTCAATGGCAAGTTTCTGATAATGATGTCTCCCTGGTCCTCAGTACATCTTCTGGGAATGCGCATATCCTTCCTAGATGCTATTGCTGCACTTGATCTTTCTTAGGTAAATGATGTTAAAAATAACCGTAATAAAAGCTTGGACTTGGTCTTTACCTCTGATACTTAGGAATGTATGGTTCATCCCATTGATATATCATTGGTTCCTATTGATGCATACTATCCAACTTTGGACGTGATAGTGGGCATTGATTGCGAAAGCATTGGTATGTCCTCGATTGAAAGCTAATTTTAAGAAATCTGATTTTAATCTACTTAATTTTAATTTATCTTCCATTAACTGGTCCTTTCTCTTAAACAATAATGATATGAATGAACTTACAGCAAAGTTTTACCGTGTTATGTTTAATTGTTTAAAAAATTATGTTCCATTGTCTTGTATATGGAATGGCTCTTCGTGTCCGCCTTGGTACGATGCTCAGCTTAAATGCTTGCGCAACATAAGAAATAAGGCTTGGATAAAGTTTCACCGATCTCAATCTTATAATAACTTAACACAATTTTTATTTCTGAGGAGTGAATTTCGTAACGCTCTTTTGCATGCCTATGATACATACTTGTTTGTGATGAGAAATGTAATAAGATCGGATCCTGAGTAATTTTGGCATTTTGTAAATACCAAAAAGGTGTCTAATAGTTTTTCTCCTGTGTTAGCATTTATTAATAATTCTTGTCATGATCTGTCTGTGAAATCTAATTTTTTTGCTGATTACTTTAGTGAATCATTTTTAACTAATGACACTAAAATTCATTTTGCTTATTTTAATTACTTAAAGACACTTCCCAAAGTTGATATCCCGTGCTTCACAATTTATCAAAAATCTGTTGAGGACACCATGTCCATGCTAAACTCTTGTTATTCTGCTGCGTCCGATGGGTTAACACCTATTTTCCTAAGGAACTGCAGTGAAACATTTTCTTATCCATTAAAATTTAACATTTCACTGCTGCACGGTAAATTTCCTGAGTTATAGAAAGAGTCGTTTATTGTCTCAATTTTTAAGTCCGGTAAAAAGGAGCTTCGTACCAATTATCGTTCTATTGTTCAAATGTCTTGTATTCCCAAACTGTTTGAAACTTCTTTCTATGAATTCCTGTATTTTCATTGTAGTGGTTCTCTTAATCCTCATCAATATGATTATGATTTTATGAAGGGAAGGACAACAATAACAAATCTGCTATAGTTTACATCTACTTGTATCGAATCGTTTGAGCGTGGTTGCGAAACTCACTGTATTTATACAAACTTCAGCAAAAGTTTTGTCAAACTTATTTAAACTGAAATCCTTAGGTTTCCCAATTTGGTTGTTGAATTGGCTATCATCCTATCTTAATGATCTTAAGCTTAGGATGCAGTTCCTTTCGGGTCTTTCTAAAGAAATAATGGCTTACTCTGGTGTTCCACAGGGTAGTCATATAGGGCCCCTACTCTTCATATTATTCATAAATGATGTTTCCTATGTACTCAACAAATCCGATATACTAATTTACGCAGATGCTTTAAAACTGTATAAATCTATCCGTTCGCATTCTGATTATCTTAAGTTGCAGAAGGACCTGGACAGACGTGTTGAATGGTGTACAAACAGTTCTCTCTTTTTGAACATTGATAAATGTAAGCTAACCATTTTTTCTCGTAATTGAAATCCTTCGAATGATGTCTATGATATGAATGGGTTATTTATTACTTTCGAAATTTGATAAAATATCTGTCTTGAGGGTATCATTTGACACTAAACTCCATTCTAACTTCCACATTGATCACATTGTTAGTAGAGCGATCTCAATGTTAGGTTTTGTAAAGCGCTGGGCAAAGGAACTTAATGATGTCTACATTACTAAAGCTCTTTTTACCACTTTTTTTAGACTCATTGTGGAGTATGCCAATCCTATCTGGTCTATCTCTTACAAAAATCATTCCGAACGTATTGAGAGCGTGCAAAGGAGATTTTTACTTTTTGGCCTAAGAGGTCTCGAATGGAGGGATAGACTTCATCTTCCTCATTATAACGAAAGATTAAACTTAATACACCTTACTACTCTAGATAGTCGTAGGAAAATATATGATACAAGCTTTATTTTTCAAAATGTCAAGGGTGGAAGGGTGGCATCGACATACCTTTGATGCTTGAGAAAATTAATTTCAATTCACGAACTCGACACTTGCGATCTAAAGATTTTATTTATTTGTGCTCCCATCGCATTAACTATGGACACATTGAACCAATGTCTAGAATGTGCTGTACTTTTAAATTGAATTTTCATTCGATTGACTAAATATCAATAAGTTCCAATTAAAAAAAATCTTGAAAAATTGTTCTGTACTTTTATTTGGGAATTGCAATTAAGGATCAGTGTACCTAGCATTTTAACGAAATAAATAAATAGCCTATAAATAAATTAATATTCTCTTTAAAAGGTGAACAAAATTTAAAACACTACTGCGATTAATCTACGAGGTATCAAAGTAAACTACCATCTACTGATGTTTGTATATTCATATATACTGGACTGCTTATTTTCTTTTTCTATATTGCTTCTCCAGTAGGGCGCATCATCCGTAAAGGAAAAGAAGACCACAAAATGGAATATTGCAAGGAAGAAAAGGACAACTATCAAAAATAGGACAAGAAAAGGCATAGATCCGAGTTGTGGGCCAAAGATGAGCCCCAAGGAAGAAAGAGAACAATAGTGCGAACATTGAAGAAAACTCCGATAACTGTAAAAGGAAAATGGCGTAAACGCACTGGACTTTACTCCATATTGCACACGTTTTTCCTGAAGTTGCTTTACCTGAAATGGCCACAGAGAAGAAATATAAATTGATAAATCAATTGTTGTGACCCGATGATACATATACATAAAGAATTGTGGGTAACAATTTGCTTTTTATCAGATTAACAAAATTATAAAGTACAACGATCGGGTGAGTTTGAACCCCGTAAAACCCACCCCATATATACGGCCTTGGGTACTCTCCCTATTTATCGAACTGAACACAAAGCATCCGTTTTTTGGTGTGTTCTTTCTATGTTCCTCTGGTCAATAAAGCACCGACTTTATATTATTTTCATAAACGATGCTTAATTAATTTATTATTATGTTAATTATGTTGCGCTAGTGACTGCAAATTATTTGGTATAATTTCGGAGAAAAACTATTGTATTTCTTCAAATTTTGCTTTAAATTCCATCTTTCGAATGAAGTGCCCATTAGATTTTAACTAGGCAATAGATGAAACTTTATCAATTAGATTAAAAAACTTTCGGTTTTTTCAAGATTCATAGTCTCCATCGTAATGACGGATAATGTTACTCTGAGCTATATACATAAAAAAATAATCTTATAATTTTAACGATCTGCATGTTTTTAATTATCTCCATTTAACTCTTTTAGACCAATATTAAGATATGCTTGTTCTGGCTGAGCTATTTTCTTCTTTATTCATGTTAACCGAATTGAGATTCAATGTGGATTTTTGTAGATTTGTTTGGACCTTTATGCACTTCATTGGGACGATCATATTTCTTTTCCACTATATGTTGTGATATAATTGCTCGAGATGCATGATTCATGGGGTTGCATTATGTATAAGGAGCACATTCCATACTCTTATTTCATGGCAGAATACACATCATTCTAATACATGTTTATTGAAATTAGTTTTAAATCAAAAAGATACCTTATTGGAACGTACTGCGCCAAATAACATATAGCAGCGTACTGAAATCTATTTTTCAGACGAAGTCAAATTTCTCGGGGTTACTCCAGGTAAAAATCTTACCTGATATTAAAACCGAAATGCATAATCATCTAAATTAGAATTTAAAAACATAATTTCTCAAAATCTCAATTTCCTGTAAGCATACCTGTAAGTCAGTGACTTTAATAAAGTGTGTTTTTTTTTTATTATCACATTGCAATCCAAGATAAATTTCTTTCATAAATTATTGAATTATCATGTCAATCCCCACCGTAAGGTCATGAAGACACAAGGCAAATTTTGGTTAAACTTTTTATTATGTATTGAGAAAAGATTGCCAATAAATGTCTCAGTCATTATTCTCAATACGAAAAGTGAACGTTTCAGTTTCTCCTCTACAGAATAGTGCATAAGTATTGTATCTAGGCACATTTTTTACAAAGGCATAGACTCTGCGCCTGTCTCTAAACAACAACCTACGCGCTGCACAGATTAAAACTTTAAGCAGATTGCTTGTGCGGTAAAATCATCTCGATATAAATACCTGGAATTCATATTTGTCCAGAGTACCGCAAAAAGCGGTAGAATCCCTCTACACTTGTCGTCACTTCGTTGGTAGAACATGGGGTCAAAGGCCAAAAATTATCTACTACATATACACAACTCACTCTGCTTAAAAAAACCCCCAGCGACTTGCCTGTCTAGGAATAACTGGTGTCTAGAGGACTTGACCTACAGCAGCCATAACAGCCTTATTTATCCTTCCACCCCTGCAGTTGTAGGTGAAACAATTCAAGCCAGATAATCTGGTTGGTCATTTAATAACTTAAAATAGATATGGTGGTTACTATATCTGATATAATTACACCCAAGGTGGATTTTGAAAGACCATTCTACGTGGTTTTGGGAGATCAACAACAATGGCGCTCTACCAAACCATCCTTCCAACAAGGATCGATGGTGTGATATACAGACAGATTCCAAAACGAACAGTGGAGTAGGATTGGTTGCATACGGTCTCAGATTCCATTATATCGAAGGCCCTGGGCTCTACACCTACCGTGTTCTAAGCAGAGGTATTAGCTGTAGAACAATTCACCAATACCTGTATTAAATGAACTACAAATCGCTCAACCATTAATATCCTCTCGGACAGTCAAACCGGTGTCAAGGCCTTAAAGTCCTACACTAACACATCAAGGATAGTCTGGGAGTCTCTGCAAATCCTTAAAAATCTATCAAGGGGAAACAAAGATATCCTCATGTGAGTACCTGGACATGAGGTCCATAAAGGCAATGAAATTGGTGAAGGGCCTAGCCAAAAGCGGAGCAGAAAACCCTTTTGTCGGAACAGAGCTATTTTGTGGCGTGTTACCTTTAGAGCTACCCTAAATAGATGGGAGAAAAAATAAAAATCCCTTTATTGGGAGAGGCTACAAGGACTTTGTTAGGCAAAAAAGTTTATTGGCACATCTGGGGAAAATCAAAAGAACTCCTACTCCTTAGGAGAACAGAACTCAAAATTATTACAAAGCTCCCCTCAAGCCATTGCCCATTGGGATATCATCTATACAAAATGTGCCTGGCTGATACTTCATCCTGCCGCTTTTGTCGGGATGCCCATGAAATCTCGGAACACCTGCTCGGCAACTGTGAATCATTGGCCAGGCGGGGATTACTCCACCTCGAACATGCATTTCTTCCCCCAAAATACGTGCGGAACATAAGTCCCAGAATGGCTCTTGACATTATTGACAGTCTAAACATAGAAAAAGAGTAAATTGAATGGAGACTCACAATAGATCTCTCAGGTCGCAGTGGATGCCAGGAAAATGCCTGCGTACTTCTCCGCAAATCTAATCGTCTAATGTCGATGTCTTCTACTATATGTAGTACAATTCTTTTGCCGATCTAGGAATTATTTTGCCAATTAAATTATGTAGATGCATAGAGTTTATAGCCATCATCAATAATTCGGTTCATATATTTACACTTCTATTGTCATTCAACATTTATTTTATGTGTTTCGTGTCTTTACTGCCACGTTCAAGTCATACATCATCTTCTCTTTTTACTATAATCCTTGTCCTAAATATCATCTCTTTTTACGCATGGTACGTTCATCTGCTTTTACCAATTTCCTTTCCGTCGTGTCTTCAATAACACAGGAATTGATTGTTGAATCTCTTCGTTTTTATACTTTAATAACGACTCCCCTTGTTGTCTTAAAAAACTGTGATTTGCGTAATATGCATACACCCAACTTTTTTTTTACACGGTAGATACATTCCATCGAAAATCGTGAAAAAAACCGTGTAAAAGAAGACATGCTGCACATATTAAAATTATGGATGTGTTCCAAAACTTTAAAAAACCTTGTAAGACGGGAAAAATGGCTATATGTTGTCCTAAAAACCATGCAAAAAAAATATATGTAAATATTAAAAACCAACAACTACACAAATTATAATTAAAAACAAAATGTAATTAATAGATATTATTAAAGAAAATAGAAAAAAAATAACAAAAACGAAATAGAATTCATAAAATAGGAACTTTAGTCCATATGTAATTATCAAAAATCCAAATTACAATACAAATAAAAATTTTACGTATGTAGACTATTCATCGCTCCTTGATTATAAGCCAGCGTTAATTACCGACTGGACAAAAATCACTTTCATCACTAGAGATGTCTAACACATCTGATGAGTCTGAGTCCAGTGAAGAGTCTGGTTCATTATTAACGTTCTCTGATATTGGTTTTTTTTAAATTAGGAAATCTGTTATCAGCTTCTGTGGTTTTGGTTTGTCAAGTTGCTTATACAGTTCTTGATACCCAGCCGTACAGATCTGCAGGTTACGTTGAAATTTTAATGCACGTTCCATGTCGGGATCATAAGTGAGAAAATGATGTTCCATACTTGCAGCAAATTTCAAGATTTATTTCAACTTCGTCTTCATCACCATGGTCTTCATTAATAGCATTAACCATTGTAGCTTCAATTAGATCCTCCTCATCCAAAGGTTTATCAATCATCAATTCATCGATGTCCGCAAATTCAAGGTTTTCAAAGCCTTCACCACCACTTGCGTGTGATAGATTAATAATTTCAGAACACATAATTGATGCTCCTGTTACAGAATTACCACTTTTGATGCATTTTTCTCCAACAAGCATTTAGAGTAGATGTCCGCAATTGTTTTATGGCAAGAGAAGCATCTGTAATACAATTCATAATTGTATAATTTTTCCATGCTTGTACGACCGTCAAATTCTGTTATTGGACTGAATCCAAAATATATTTAAATGCTTATTTTATGCAATAAATTTTAAACGTTGCTATTATACCCTGATCCAATGGCTGAATCTGAAGTGGTATTAGGCGGCAAAAACACCACCTATGAGTATTCGGATGATCTATCACCGTATGGCTGGGCGCATTATCAACGAGCAAAAGTACTTTGAATTCAAGCCTCTTTTGTTCCATATATTTTTCTACTTCAGAAACGAAGCACTTGTGGAACCATTTTTTAAATAAAGCTGACGTCATCCATGCCATATTATTCGCCATCCAATGAACTGGAAATTGTTTAATATTTTTTTCCTTTCAAAGCTCGCGGCATGAGTGATCGGTTTATTAACAGAGGCTTTAAAATCTTATCACCAGATGTAGTTGCTGCGCAATAACAATGTCACACGATCGTTAGCCGCTTTGAAATCACCAACAGACTTTTCTGATTTTGGTATATAGGTTCTGGTAGGCATTTTTTCCAAAATAATCCGGTTTCATCGTCATTAAATACTTGATCTGGCGAATAACCCTCGTCTTGAATTATTTTTACTAGCTTCCCGGAAAAGTTTTTTGCAGCATTTTTGTCGCCTAAGTCCCTTCTCTTTTATAAGTTTTCCATCTATATGTATTTTTTTTTCGGCAGTAGATCCTCTATCCAAAACACTAAAAGTTTTTCCATTTTCTCTAAGATAGGTAGTATTTCGACTGTATGATGATGTTTTGGAACTGAAATTCGATCCAGAAATTACTGATTGTTGGATGGAATCTTCATTTTTTTTATTGTTCTGACTGTCGCTTCATTCAACCCAAAATTTTTGCCAACAGATGTTGAACCTTCACCTCTCTCAAGGGAGTCTAATTTTAGTTTCTGAATAAATCGCTTGTCTCTTCCGGTTAATTTTTGATTTTTCAGACGTCTTATTAAGCTATAACAAAATTTAAATAAAAATCACTTCTATTTTCTAAACTAGATTTTTGCAATAATAAAACCTTTTCGTTATAAGAAAATCCAAACAGAAATTATATTGGCACTAAAACTTTAAAAAATAAGTATTTTCTTCTTCGACCCACCACATACTACAATATTAACACTTTTCAATTCAATTGCTTAATGAAGTCTTATCGCAATTTTAAATAGAAAAATAGAAAATACGACTATAAAAATTCCGGAAATTTCCCCAATTATATTTTATTTTTTTAACTTTGTAACGAATTTTGTTCTAACATGTTCTAGCACGTCAAAAAAAAAAAAAAAAACATACAAACATTTTTTGGACGTGTTAGAACAAATAATTCGTGTAAAAAAAAATATATTTTTTCCTTTTTTTGGACCGTGTTATTTCAAAATCATGTAAAAAAAGACCGTGTAAAAAAGATTTGGGTGTACTTTCAAAAGTGCAGCTATACAGGGTGGTTCAAATCAAAGTCCCTTCCAATATATCACGAGATTCCTTTTCATGAGCTAATAAAAAAATTATGTTATATATAATATAATTTTTCTAGAAGTGTTAAAAATTTGTGACATATTAATTGCTTGAACAAAAAAAAAAAAAAAAAAAAATTGGTAATAAAAGATTATGAAGTTATCGAAAATAATTTCTCGAAGTAAATTGACCCAAAAATGCTACTTCTAAGAGAACATAATGTTTGTGAAAAGAAAGTTTCTTTATGTGAGCTTAACTCATTAATTATAGTATCGGGAAAACCTATAGGAATTATATCTATATAATAAAAATATGCATACATATATGTATATTTCATAAAGAATTAGAGCGAAAAAAAAGTATTTATTGTTTCACAAAATTATTTTAATATAACGCGTTTCGATAGCTAAGTAATGAGTAATCTTTATAAACTGATAAACAATTTCAACAGACAGTACAGAAAATACAATAAAGAGTCATTACAATAAATTGAAAATAACTCGAACACCAACTGTCAGTTACTGATAAAAATCTATTGAGAAAGATGCATGTTGACTGAAATAGTATTTGCTACCCATAGATTTTATCAAATAAGAAAAGCCATCCTCTATCGGTGGTTCTCCTGAAATTATCAACCGATCCTCATATAAATGCATGAAAAGAAACTGCCAAGCATCTATTTGTGCGACTTTGCTATGTGTCTATTGTATTCACGCCATCTCATTTTAACCGATCTCGATGGCAGGCTAATGTATACAGAATTACAAGAACAATTCAAGGTATATATACCACTTTTATTCAGAGGATCAACAATATCTTTTGTTCTACAAAGATGATCGCAAAGTTTATTCTGAGACACTGGAACAATCTGTTCTTCGGTTCTTTTAAAAATGTTCTTAACTTTCCTGGTAATTGCTGGATGATATGTTATCACCACTCTCTTAACCTCATTTATCTCATAATCTCTTTTCAAAGTAGTGATGTTATGTATTCACTATTTTTTGGTTTATTTTTTGTATAATTGTGTCAATTATTTGAGGCTCATCGGAATATTCAGCATTCACAACATTTTGTGTTGGTAGCCCAAGTAAAAATTTTAGTTTTAACATAGCCTACATAACGTTGTCTATACTATTTCATAAAACTTGTAATAAAGCTATATTGTCGAGACAACAATAATATGACCGTAAAAAACCTCTTACAAAACTAAAAGGGTTCACACTACAATAAGCTGTGAAGGCCTATTTTTACAACTATATACAGCCTTACTGGTCTTAACTGGATTACTCTTAGCGATGATTTGAAGTCCTGTATAGAACTTTTCAGAAAACTAAAAGCGTAATTTCAACTCATCAAACTGTCCGCATAACGTTATCAAAACCATAACAAGACTATTCTTCATTTTTTCTTTAAGATAGAAAGGCATTGGAAATACTATTTTAGCAAACCTTTTAGACTTCAAACTTCAAAATAAGAGTGATCTTTAAATCCATAATTACATAATTACCGTAATAGAACCAAATAGATTTATATGTTCCACTTTACAATAATTTAGTAAAATATTGGCATGTAATTCAATTTCATATAGGTATAACTATTAAATATAAGTGCAGTTTGACAATTTAATGTAGCCAATTTTACGGCAATTGAAAATTTACTGATTATATCACATAGGATAGCTCGAAAAATAATAACGCGCCTCAGAAAAATATTGTAATTGGGAAAAGTTTAGAAATATTTGTAAAATAAGTTTTTTTTTATACACTGAACCAAAAAGGTACGTAGCTCAAATAAAAACGTTCGTTGGATAAATTAACTTTTTATCAATTTTCAACCGATGAATGTGTTCATTGCGGTAATGAACAGAGATACATTAAAAATTAGGCTCAATGAAAAGTTCATAGATTCAATGAACTAAGCTAATTGATTCTATGAATGGTCAAATATCTCATTTAATGTACTTTTTCATTCTTCCAATGTATTATATTCATTAGAGCAGTAACTTTCGTACGTAGATCTTATGACCAAGGTTTATTGCTGCAATGTACATTGATTCAGTGAACCTCATTTATTTATGTGACGTACATGCCTCCTGCCTCTTCCATATTTCCCCCCTCATCAATCTCCTTTAAATTTAATTATTTATATAAATTATTAAATTATATTAAATTATATTAAATTATTAAGTTATATTAAACTTTACCCACATTAAAAAATACAATTACATACTGACTTCATGTACACAATATTTCTCTGTTGTCTTTATTTATTAGAATTTACATAGTTCTTTTACACTATTGTTTTTAGTATATTATTTAATTATGTATTTTTTTTAATGCCGTCCAATTATCTAAAATTGATTCTTTGAAACGTATGCGGAAGTCCATATCAATCTAATAATAATGAAAACATTAGGTTTGTTGTTTTGTGTTTGGATGTTACTTACTACTCAATAACCATTTGGAAATTTATATACAGGCTATTTGTGGAAAACTTCCGCCATTGATGTTAATTAACACTCTAATTCTGATTTCGCTAGCTGGCACGCTTTCGAGCAATAATTTGTAGCAAAGGAAGTATTGCATAGTGGTAGATCTTGTAGAGTTCTAAAAATTTAAAGGTAAACAAAACAAATGTTAAAACTACATTAAAATAGATATGAAATTGCATTTACCTTGAATTATGGCTTCCAAAAATAGCTGCACAGTTTTCTGACTTCTATACAGATCTCCTTCAGCTTAATAACGCTATTGGACAAGAACAAAAACTCTCACACTGTTTGCGTACTGAACACGAAAGAAGGAAAACAGGAACGTTCTTACGATCAATATAAAAATTCATGAAACCAATGAACGACTTCATTGACAGAAAAGCACATGTTAAAGAAATTAAAGAAAAGTATAAAAAGTTGTACTGTTTGAAGCAAATGCCAATAAAATGGAAAAGTTCATTGAATTAATAAATATTGTTCATGAAATCAAAGAAAATATTATTTTTATTATACCTAATGAAATCAATAAACGCCGTTTCATAGTATTAATTAAGTTGTTCATAGCGAGTGAAAAAAGTTAATTAAACTTTTATTGAGTCAATTAATGTTTCATTGAATCAACGAAAATTTTTTCAATGAACTGCATTTGTTGATATTATGCACGATTTTATTTTCAGTGTATTTACACTGTATTTAATTTTGATATTATTTTAAATACGTTCGGAATTGAAAAAAAAAAAGTTTGAAAGTGATATCTCCTAGTTCTGAACAGTGTTAAATTCTTGAAAATAATTAATTTAAATATAATGCATTTTAAGCATAAAATGGCGATTTCACATTAAAGCCCTTTTGCTACTTGTACAGCCGTAATAAAACCCTTTGATCTTAGGATGGCTGCGATTAAAACAATTCATTCTATTCTAAATCTAAGTATTTGGTTTTAAGTAAAACCTTTCTGAGCACTCCCAGGCTCATATAATGCCATTTGCTATTAAATAAAACGATTTAGTTTTGTATACACGCATTATTAAACTTAGTGCACTTATGGCACTTGTATATATATAGTATGTATGTTTGTATATGTAATTGCAATCAAACATAAATCTTGTTTCTGACCGTGCTTTTATACATTTACAAGGCTTATAGTACCTATATACATTTAAATCAATACATTTCCGAGAATTTTTAGTCTTTTGATAGTCTTTTTAATTTATAAAAACAAAATAAATTTATTTCACTTTAATTTAGTTGCTAATAAAACAATTGCTTTTTTAAATCTATTTGATCTCAGTTAAAACCGTTCTAAGCCTATTGATACTTAAATAATGTTACTTATTCTTGCATTAATCTATTTAGTTTTAAATGTATTCGCGATGAAACTTATTTCGACTTGTCGATATCTTCTTGGCGTCTAATTTGTAATTTGTAATCTATCATCCCAAAGCTGTCGCATCTTTTTAAAGCAAGATCATCACTTAACCACTTCCGTTTCGTTTGATGGAGCATTTTTTTCCGATTCACCGTCACTAAGCATTCTTGGCATTAATATTGCCAGAAAGTTAAGCTGCAGATCATGCCAAAGAAGCATAGAAATATCTTGGATTTCTTAAAAGGTGTAAAAAATATTTCGGCCCGTCAAATCTAGCGCTACAAGTCTTATATCAGACCTAGAATGGAATACAATATTCTTCCAAGTCACATGACGAAGACACTTGGAAAGACGTACTAGGTTTATAGGGAGTTTGACTAAGCCTCTTAATATTAAAATAATTTTGTGAAAGAATTTTGAAATATATTCTTAAAACCTCTGCGTATAATAAATTTATGATGGATGCCTACATAGCCGAGTAGCTCTCTAGACCAAATTGTCCCTTAAATTTGATTTAAAATAGCCCTCTGTGCTTCTGAATATAACCTTCATGAGTCTTATTTTTAAGTTTTATCAAACATTAATGCAATAGTCTTGGAGGATGCCATAAAACCATAATAAAATCAAGCAGTATTTAATTCCTATTTGGCTGCCTAATGTTTTTTTTTCCTAGTTGAATTGATGACAATGATAAAACTTCTATAAGTACAAATAGACTTAAATGCTAAATAATTTTAATACTACTCTCCAGGAGGTTTTTAAAATATCACAATAAAATCAATTGGTCTAGAAGGACAATTGGCATGACTTACAATCACCATAAAACTATTTAGCAAGTTCATAACCTTAAAAAAACCAATTATAAAACCTTAGTAAAACTAAAAAGCATTTAAATTGTTACTTGGGAAGAGTGGTTGGAATCTGAAGTTATGAGCCTCTGTGTGCTAGTAGGCTTCTTATATATTGAAAAATTGAGCTGGTTCTTGACTCTTTTAAATAAAATATTCAGAAAAGAAAGACTTTTACTTTGTTTTACCTCATAAGTAAATTTAAAAAATTTAAAGAAACCATTGAGCTTCTCTAGAATTTACATCAACTGCTCTATTTTAACTACTACAAAAATGTCGTCAACATATCTAAACAAAATCCGTGGAAAACAATCCTCTTATTTGCACTCTGTTTCAAAGGATTCAAGAAAAATATCAGAAGATAAAAATTGAGATAGTGCGCACCCCATTGCTGTGCCATCAACTTACTTGTAAAATTTGTCTTTAAACATGAAATAATTGTGGTTCATGCATAACTTGGTTAGTTCAATCAACATCAATATTTTTTTCATTATTGGTATCCTGTGTAACTAAGTATCTCTCTAAAAATTCAAAAGTATCCAACAAAGGAATACTAGGGAAAAGTGCTACAACATCAAAGGAACACAACACTTCGTCTTCTTATAACGAAACATCTTTTATTTTCTCTACCATGACTGACGGAGTTTTTTACTGACATATTGGTCGCAGCGGTCAAATTTGGAAACTCAGCTACTAACCATTTAGCCAACTTCTTCGACGGGAATTAATATTCGATACAATGGGCCTCAGGCTGTTACTTGCCTTATGCGTTTTCGGTAACCCATGCAATCTGGGGGATTTCGGGTTAGAAACTAATAACTTCATTTTTGTAGCCCAACGTAATTCCTATTTATGTTTATTAAGAGGTTGTGGAGTCTCACTTACCATTCTTGTTAATGGGTTCTTGACGACAACGTAATCACCTTCATTAATTAACTTTAACATTCTGTCATCATAATCAGTCTTGTTCAATATCACAACATTGTCGCTTTTATTCGCTTTCAAATAGTAACAGACCTTTGCACATAATTTTTATACCCTAGATGAAATCATAGGGGTATACTAAGTTTGTCATTCCGTTTTTAACACCTCGAAATAATGATGGTAGAGCAAAATGGATTGGACATCCATTCATAATATTAAAAGTTATTTCCATTTTTGCATGTCCGTCCGTCCGTCTGTCCGTCCGTCCGTCTGTCTGTCCGTCTGTGAGCACGATAACTCGAGAACGCGTATACTTCAAGAGCTGAAATTTTGTACACGGACTTGAAAAAAAAAAGTAAAATTAGGTTCGAAAATGAGACAAATCGGGCAACTCCTTCGTGGGGTTGCCATATAAAAATTTCGTTTTCCGCTATATATTTGGACACTGCCTGAGAACGCATCGACGTATAGTGCTGAAATTTCGTACATGATGTTTTTACTACATTAGCAAATAAAATGTCAAAAATGGACTAAATCGGGCAACTCCTTCTTGGTGTTGCCATATAAAAATTTCGGTTTTTTAGGTATACTTTGAAAACGATCAGTCCAAGACATTTTTATTGTACTAAGAACTTCTGCAGAATACGAAATCCTATGAAATTGGTTATTACCATTTTTTCTGTGCGACAAACTGTTCTAGAAATATATGCGAAAAACAACTTCAAAATCAATATTTGAATAGATCGGTGACCATACGAAATTTAATATGGGCATTCATCTCGGGTATCATAAGAATTGGTCTTAGACCAGCGTTTTTACTTGTTTTATTAAGATATTAATATTAGGAGAATTACTTTTCTTGCAAGTCTGATGGCTGTTTCTATGTCCACTATCAACTCCGTTTTCGAAATACATAGTTATATCAGGAGGGGCAAACTTAAGGCCTTTATTTAATATCGAAAACTCAGATAAAGTAATAAATTGATTAGAATAATTCTGAACAAAATCATTTATATAAGTAGATAGAGTTGGTTCTCGATGGAAACGTTGTTTAAGTTGATTAAATTTACCTTGTAAGGTGCAATGTTTTTTAGTTATCTTTTGTCGGATAACCGTCTGGATCTTACTGTCAATGCGCTGCCAACTTATAGGATCCCCACGAATTCTTTTTACAGGAACAAGTGAAGGTCATATACCTTAGGTTCCAAATACGCAAGTTTCCTATAGCAATTCTCGATTTACTTTTTAAGCCAGCTCTGCTCGATCTGACATCAGAAATTGAGCAGCTCATCTGTATAAAATTAGGTATGAGATTTCACAGTCTGAACTTTTTCAAAATGGTTAAACCAGCCCTCACGTACTGCACCTTTGTTTTCAATTAGAAAAATAGATATAGCTCGCGTGACTTGAATGTCATATTAGCTTTAATTAATTTTTCAAGCACTGTGAAACAAATTTAATAAAGAATTAGATCAAGAAAATAGCTGCTTATTGTTTCACAAAATTATTTTTATAAAACGCGTTTCGATAGCTAAGCTATTATTATTAATATAATTTTGTGCGATAATAAGTAGCTTTTTTCTTGCTCTAATTTTTTATTAAATGTGTTTCACAGAGATATTAAAGACATCATTTTTATGTGATTATATATTATGAGTAATCCTTAAAACCTCAGCCATACATGAAATTTATTTTTTGACACTTTTTTGAATCTAAAAGATTTAACGAATGGAGGAAATTTTCATGACTATTTAGAAAATATTTAGGCATTTAAAAAAAAGAAGAAAAAAAACTGATCTTGTTATCATTTGGCTATCTCATTAAGCTTATCACTACTATTTTTAACGATTTAACAATTTTGAAAATCAACAGAGAAAGTTTTAGCGGAAAAATTATATTATCCAGTAGGTACTCGCCGAAATAGCTTGCATATCCTATATGAAGAAAAAGAGACTGAATCATCTTCAGAAACAAAGGTATTTAAAGTAAAATACCAAAACAGTTTCAATTCAGAGGAGTCAGTACTCAGCAAAAGTTTCAATTTAGATACCAGCGAACTTGTAGGTAATAAAATTTACTATACGTAGGTTTGTGTCCTGAAAGTGAGAAAATTCATATAAAATTAGCCTAGACCTAGACCACAGAGTACATTAGAGACATCTACCGCAAAAGACAGAAAACCAATATCCGACAAAACCATGCAATTTAAGACGAAAAATGAATATTTGGAGATCACATAAATTGAAAATTTTTAACGAGAATTAACTTTCCTAAAGTTTTTTTTTCCCATAATTGTTAAATATGCTATTTTGCTTTGTATTTAAACAACTTTCAAATAAATATTGCAATTTCTCGCCGGTGAAATGTCGGGAGAAAAATCTAGTACTATTAGAGTCAAATAATTATAAAAAGCGCCACTAAAAATGAGAAAACTCGACGTTATTTGCTAGATCTAGGCCTTATCTTTCCAAAACAGTCACAATTTAAAGAAATGAGAATACCTACCCACAGGAATTGGATTTAAAAGACTTCAATCTTTACCATTTATTACAAGTTTCCGAGCTAATATCTCCATTCCAATACACTTTTTTTAATTTTTGCCGACGTTATTTACTACACTTCTTCATTACCTTTAATTTAAGATTATTCTGCTACAGATTGTTTGCCAGAAATTCGCATTGGAAAGTGTATGAAACTAGCAAAATATTGGTACTGACTCGTCTTAATCAAAAATACATATAAACGGAAAAGGATAATTATAAATTGGCAGATATATAACACAGTACAATTAAAAATAACTTTTTACATAATCATCCAACACTTCAAAGTTACTAGGATTTATTAACAACATTTAATGATTTTACTCATTTATGTAGCTCTGTGAAAAATACAATAATTAAATTTGATTAAAAGCTTTACACTCAAAGAGTATAAATGGTAGAAAATTTGAGCGTATATGTTGTATTTATGTATGTACGTATACACTACAAAATAATAGAACATATTCTCGAGAGATAAAATTCACAACTATAAGGCTGAACAAGCATGAAAGCAATAAGAAATTTGCATAACAAGAAATTTACGTGTTTCCTCCATACTGTTTACGAGCATCTTAAAAACTTTCTCGTACATTACTCTGCCCGAATCTTGTATGAAGATTAGTTTCGCATTAAGTATAGCCACTGGTTTTATTGGCTTATTTTCGGTAAGAAACATAATTAAAACTTTCTAAATTCTTATTTGTTACACCTCACTCGAATTAAGTTTTATCCTTTTCAATTAAATTTCCTTTACACTAGACAAAGCTAGTTAAAATAGTTGGTGGAGTGTTTTTTTGTACACCCAGTGCCACTGAAATGGAAAAGTAGAAAATCCCAGGCCCACACACCCATTCTGTATGATGAAAAAAATTTACATATTGACGAATATTTCTGAAAACTAGTAAAATAATAATAATAAAAGACAACTAAAAATTACAACTTAAACAAGGATAGAAAAAAAATTTTAAATAATATAAAATAATACGAACGAACCACATATACGAGAAAACAATCAGTATAGCAAAGCCAAACAATGATAAAAAGTAACGTAAGGATGACACAGTTGAAGTCCTATATTCAAAAATGTCTGATATCACTCAATAACACTTTTTTGAAGGACGACTAGCACTAAATATATCAACATACGCAAATTTATTATAAAAGGTTTTTTTCTGAATACACACAACTTCTCCCTAAGGTTGATTCTACACATATTTACATAGGTATTTTAAGCAGATAAATTATACCTGAATCTGGATGGGTGGATTGAAACAATAAGAGAAATAAATGTTACAGGAAACTATATTGAGCCACACAAGAGTTTATACAATTATAATTTATCTAAATAGATTCTTCGATTTTGTAGAGATAATATATTAATTTTGTGAAATATTTCGTGGTTATTTCGCTTAATTCCCACTCTATAAAAGTAAATTAAACGTCCTTTGGATGGCTTCAATTTGTTGGGAATAACAAGAGGAGAATGGGCGTCATACTTGAGCCTCGTACTCAAGAGTGCTCCTAATTAAAGATCTCTAGAAACACATATATGTACATAAGCAGAAACCAATTGAAATGATTTTCACGTACAAAAATAAAACCAATACGACATAAGCCTTTAACGGTAACCTTATTTATATGTTTTCTTGTGTTTTTTTATATTATTATACCCAGCTCAGGGGATATCTTACGATGCAAAATACAGCAATGCACGAAGGAGATAGGGAAAGAAATTAGGGAATGTGAGGAGGAAAAACAGAAGATGGTAGATTGTTCCACATTCTCATTGTTCATGATAAAAACCTCACGGAATTTTACTGTTCGGCCGAAAGTAATTTGAAGGATAAAAGGATGTGCGCAGTTTGCAGTGCGAGTATTGCGTGCAGGAATGATTCTACAAGTGATTAGACTAGATATTTTATCAAAGCATTGATCATGCATGTAGCGACAAAGGAATAAAAGGCATCCAACATTGAAGGCTCACTTTTGGACAATATCCAATGAAGCTAAGGCTGTGCGACCAGACCCGGCCCAGATGTGAGAATTGAATTTCATTCTAGGTTTGAGATAGGACTTGTGGAGGAGTGCTGAAATATTTCTTACACCTTTTCAGAAATCCAAGACATTTGTATGCTGCTTTGGCAACAGAGAAGATGTGGTCTGTCCAACTTAATTTACTGGAAATGTTAAAGACAGGAATGTATGAAGACGGTGTATCGTAAATCAGTGCTCCATCAAAAGAAACGGGAGTAGATAAATGACGATCTTGTTTTAATAACATGAGGCAGCTGCAATCTCCTTTAATACATGCGGGGAAAGCAGATCATTAATGAAAGTTAGTAAGAAAATATATAGAGAGATAACAGAGCCCTGGGGCACACCGGCATTTATAGGGCGAGGTTCAGATGAAACCCCATCAAGTACAACTCGTATTAGGCGACGGGATAAGAAACTTTCAATAGAAGAGGCGGGGCGAGACCAAATACTATAAGTTTGGCTAAAAGGGGTAGATGCCAGGTCTATCAATGGCCTTTGAAATATCCAAAGCAATAATTTTGGACTCACCAAAATTGTGGAGACTAGGGTTCCAACGTTCCATTAGAAAAGTCAGCAAGTCTCTAGATGTGCATCCTGCTCGGAAGCGCTATTGGCGATCGTTGAGAAGATGATTACTCTCTAGATACTTCATTAATTTGTTGTTAATGATAGATTCAGGAACATTTGAAAGGATCGAATTGATTGCAATTGGTCGATTATTTCATGGATCACTACGCTTACCTTTTTTGGGAATAGACTGAAGCAAGTTGGAAGTTTTCTTGTAGAATAAGACAAGTAGAATAGTTTGCGCAGAGGCCTAGACAAAGATGAGGCGCTGCTTTTAATTAAAAGGGGCGAAAAACCATCAGTTCCTCCGGCTTTGGAGATGTCGATCTCTTTAAGGACCTTGAACACATCTCTCGTACGGATGTGTATTGCCTCTTGTACACATCCACACGGGAAATTCAAAACAGGTATCTGTGAAGTGGGTGGAAGAAGAGAATTTGAAGTAAATTTAGCAGCCAAAATATTAGCTATATCCAGGCAATTCACAATCACTTCACCAGTATCAAGTAGTGAAAGCATAGAGGAACTGCTGAAGTTGTTCCTGATGGGTTTGATCAGAAACCAGAAACCTTTGCTGCATTTGCGGTTTGCCAAGATTCTTTGTCTAATTTTCAGATCAAAAAGGATTTTTTCTTTCTGCATAATTGACTTACAGGTATTCCATGCAGTCTTGTAGACTTGTTTGAGTTCAGGAGATGGTTCCAGTTGATAGGCGCGAAAAGTACACTCTTTCGATTTTATTGCTTGGTTGAACTTATCGTTAAACCAAGAGCGATTTTGCTGTTATTGTGATCTGCTCTAAGAATACGGAATTTATTCAAGCATGCCAAGACTTAGTATATTAATAAGTTCTAATGTGCAACAACAACAACATCCCTCGAAGCAAAACAGATCGACATTTTTATAGTGCCATAGGATCCTACTTGTAGGTGGTGAAGTATGACTGTACAGGTTTGAGGTGGCAAATTGAGCCGTGATTAAGCAGTGGTCTGAATTACCAAGAGGGGAACCGACTGAAATGGAATATTTGTCGGGGTGAGATGTGAGAAACAGATCTAATAAATTGGCTCTATCTCCAACTGCATCAGGTATTCGCGTAGATGCATCCACTCGCTGTTGCAAATTAAACGATTCCAAGAAGAGTTCGACAAACCGACACCGCAGGGCTTATGGTAGAAGCATGTCAGATCCACGGTATGTTATGGACATTTGAATCGCTTGCTAGAACGATTTCGAAATAGGTAGAGACAGAAAGCAATTGCTCAATATTGTTGGAGATATTGTCAAATGCCGTCGTCATCAGGTATATTAGTGCTGCGATACAAGAAACAGAAGTGTTTAGTTTGAACCTAATCCAGATGTAATTAAACCCTAGCTTGAAGGGATGGAAAATATTTAAGGATAGTAAAGGCCACATCATTTCCAATATATGTTGCGATCTCCCTATGTGGAGAAAAACGAGAGACACTAAACTTTACCCAGGGACATGATACCGATTAATATCAGCATCAGAGACGACCTTGGTGTCACTTGGCGCAAAATTTACCGGATTTTTAGAGTTAAGGCGGCAGTACACCGAAAAACGTTTTACTCTTAATCTGCGAATGTGCTCCAAAGCAAAACAAAAAGGCAGAAAAAAAATCAATACACAACTACACAGATACTTGGGCGCCACCAGCAGTAACAGCTAGGTAAAGAAAAAAAAACAACAATAGTGTTATGTCTATTGCTGCTTTTAGTACCTCAGACCATCCAGTTCAATGACGAGAGCTGGGACCTCCCATAGTACAAATCAGTAACAAGTGCAAACGCACTTGCACTGGTCAAGGGCAGACAGATGGGAAAAAAAAGAACGTTACCGTACTGTGCTGCTAATGTAATGATGACAGGGCAAAATTGAGCATCATCACGGAACAACGTCTGACCTAGTTGGATTCACACACATGTCGCAAATAGGAGTTTATGGTAAAATTTCTAAATCTTGGATCTCATGTGCTCGATTAATGGAGTCCTTATTCAGTAATCAAAAATATTCGGTGCACACTTTGTGGTGAATGTTATAATATAACATTTGCTAAATCTAATTTCTAAAACAAAATAAAATAAAAATAAGCACACGAAGGGTATCTCTCTGTAGTAAGATTCAATCGCGGATGTTGTCTATAACTCTGAACACTTAAGAATAATGTGCATACAATTAACACTGAAACTGCAAGAATGCAGGTATCTCGAGGTACACCACAAGCATGACTATATGGCAACAAACTATGCCCATTACAAAAGACAATACTTTCTCATTTTTCAAGTAAAACGACACTCATGAAATTGTGTTGGTGTGAAAATCAATTTGAGTAAATTTTATAAGGCACTGTTTGCGGTGGATATTATCGAAGGCTTTTATAAAGTCTGTATAAATTGCATCAACCTGTCAGTTCCCATCGAGAGCTGAGGCTATAGTATCAGTAAACTTGGTTAAATTTATTACTGTTCAACTAATTGGCAGGGATGTAGAGCTACACAATAATATATCTCGATAAAAATTATTATCAATAGAGAGGTTAAACAGCTGACAATTTTGTTGAGCCAAAGTGTGAGACAATTTTTTATAAAACATTTTAGGGACACCATTAGATCAGTAGCGGATGCAGGGGTGGTCCATGGGCTCATGTGTATCCCCCCCTCCCCTAAAGATATTAAGTAAATAACATTTAATTAATTGAGTTATTTGAAAAAATATTTTTTTTATTTTATGAATTTTTTTCAACTTCAAAAAATTATACAAAATATTTTTATTCCAAAACTTAAAAAATAAAATTTTATGCCTCTGATGTATGTGTATAGGGTTTTTCAGAATTTGAGTCTTAGACCCCAGTTTTGTGTGATCCAAAACCCTCGGAAAACACTTTTCAAGCCACGAAACAGATTCCTTCACTACCACCTCAACGCCCTAACTTAGTCCTAACTCCTAACATTCTAAAATATTTGCAACGTTCTTATGTAAAACCACTGACATGTATAATATGGACTGACTAGTCGATAGAAATACACTGCAGAAAGTGGACTCACTTCTATATAGCGTTCCCTTTCACTCTAAGCACCAAGTACCAACTGAGAGAGAACTGTAAACAGCAAATAAATAAGTGGGTTCGTCGAAATGAATGTTCTTAAATTAATTATTTGGGTTAAAAGTGTTTAACCAAAGGCAATATATTTACAGATACTCAACAGAAATTCGAAAAATTTTATTAAACTCACTTTTCAACTTCCCGCCAATGGTTTTTTTCAATGTTGGTACCGACGTAAGAACTATTTTTGACACACAAACCAAAATAGCATATTGAGCAGTGTGTAAAACTGAGAAAAGTTTGGTTTGAATGACTCCTGTACTTTGCACCCTAAACTACTATTCTATAAGAAAATGACTTTTTGTAAAAAAAAAGTATACTAAAAAATGACACATCATCCACACCGCTTACTGCCTTCCTAGTACCACATTACAGTACTGCTGTGGCTAATTTAAGTCCCCTGACATACGATGATGCACAGTCGTGACTAGACACGACGTAAAACTAGTTCTTGTATCGAGTGTGTATCAGCTCGTGGTACACGTAGTTTATACTGGATTGATACACTTCTGGAAGCAGCAAGGAAAATTCGTCATTTCCGTATGATCTATACGCACACAAACAGAGTACACGCACACATATGTAATAAAACACTCGTGTATCATGCAAGCGTAACCCTCTGCTCTAATTTGGGCTATACACAAAAATGTTCTAAATTAGTGCTAAGAAAACCAGTTTTTAGTACAGTGTATCGAGTGTGTATCATTTTTTTTTTTTTTCAATTTATAAGATGACCCCCAGCCACCGCGCCCGCTAATTACAATACTAGATCCGCCACTGCATCAGGTTCGCGGTTTTTAGTGCAATCAAGTTTATTAAAAATCTTACTTAAATACAGTTATATAGTTATATGAGATAAAAAAAAATTTCATATCTACATCGTCATCAGAAGAAGCCACATTTTTGAAAAGTATTTCAAAATTATGTGCAGGCCGGATTGATGTTTTTTCGCCGAATATCATCTCCTTTGAACAAGTGTTTGTCTGTTACTGAATGCCCAGAATACTTTGGGATTGTCCCTGAGTGCGTTTTCGGTATTATTTACGCAATCTTTAAAGCAAACCTTGGTTTTGGTTAATTTGGTTTGCCTTCTAAGATAAGGAAAGGTTTTATAAAACTCCGGAAGTTTAGTGGTTTTGTACAAATGCCTAAAATTCTTTTACGATATTATAACAATAATCAATATGGTTACTTCCTTTTGAAAATCGTATCCCTTCCTCTAGGGCGCTAGCTGAAAGAGTTCAATTTTCCGCGAAACTGTAATTTTTATTAACTTTAACTTTACCTTTATTTAATATTTTTGTACAAAATATTTTCAGATTTTTTAGTAGTACGTACACACAGGCTAAGAATGTCGGACATATGCTAACTCTAAGTTGTAGTATACATTAAATATATATATAAAAATACAGTAAGCAAAAAAAGAAGAAAAAATGAATATTCTTTACTGAAAAATCTAAATCTAAAATAAAAATAATAGACTGAGAAAAACTAAATTAAAGAAAACGAGACGTAGAGTAACCAAGCAAAAACGTGCGTCCACTAATGCTATCAAGAAAAATGGGGAATTCAAGGTAAGCTAATCAAAGTCAAAAGCCTGCCGAATGTATCAGCGGAACTAGATCTTTGAACGCTAGTGGGTAGACTATTCCATTTACGTATAAGCTGCACAAATAAAGATCGCTCGCCAATTTGACTTCGAACATTAGGTAATAATAGGTTGCGGGGCAGAGATGAACTTAGGAATTGAATACGATCACAGGCTCCGTAAAATATACTAAATTATATAAAAACTTTAGTCTTCTTTCCATTAGATACACATCCAGTATACAACCTAGGTATGAGTTAGTATAAGGAGACATACGAGAAGTTCTGGATAAACTGTGAATAAATCTAACAGTGTCATTAGAAGCTACTGTTAGCTTGCGCTGACATTGTGAACTGAATTTCGGAAAAATTAAACTTCCAAATTTGAAATGTGGTAATACAATTGCTTTTGAGAGTACAATGCGCATTTGGCGGGACAACATTTTGGCAGAAAATCTAAACATTCTCAGATAGGTATAAATTTTTCTAATCATATTAGAGACATGATTACAGCAGTGAGAGTACTATTTAAATCCATGCCAAGATTCATAACAGAATCGACATAAGGTACGATGGTGTTGCTCACCTTGATTGGAGATAAGTCTGAAAAATCGTAGCTTTTTCGATACACTAGCATACATATGGTCTTCTTGGGGTTGAGTGTAAGCTGATTATATTTAGCCCATTCACCAAATCTAACCAGGGGCCGGATTCTGTAGCACGGAGAATTTGGGAATTTGGGAGATGAGAATTGCGTTTTCTTAGAATTCTTAATTCCCTAATTCTCCATTCCCAATTGGAGAATTAAGGAAAACGTAAGAAATGTGAAAAAGTGCGAGTCGCCTGGGACAATTGAGGGTATCAATTTTTGTTGTAGAGGGTTGGACGTTTTTTCATATGTGAGGTACATCTGCCTATTATCTTTTACTGTCGAAATAAATTTAAATTTCTTTTTTTTTTTTGTGGTAGTTTTTGAGGGATGTAGGAGGGTAGGTTTTCTCGAGTTTTTCCGGGATAACGAGAGAATGGAGAGTAGAAGGAGAATGTATTTGGTATCAAAAAAAATGGGAGCTCAGCGCGAACAAGATAGGTTTAGTAAATGGGGCGGGGAGAGTGCGGGGTAGAAATGGGAGCTGATTAATGGAAATTAAAAAAAAATTAAGACAATATCAGGAGCTGCAATAATTCGCAGGGGTAAGCTCAGGATCTCTAAGCCCAATAAAAAAAAAGTAAGAATTCACTTTGGTAATTAGCCATGCATGGGTATTATAGGCTATATTTATTTCGATTAACGGTAATTTGCAGATTTGAGCGGCCTCGGCGGTAAATTTTGCTATCGCAATATTCACGGGCGCCTAACTCTATGTGGGAGGGCTGTAGAGTATTGGAATTTTTTTGATAGATTAAGGGTTTAGAGTACAAAAATATAGGTGAACAATTTTGTGGGCAGGGTGTTTTGGGGGTTGGGGGTCGTACCACCCCTCATAGGGGGTTGCTCAAACTACGTCATGTTTGATACCAAATTAAAGAGGGAGGAGAGGGTAATCGAGTGGTGTAGTTTGTCTTTGATCGTTTTAACGTGATAGCTGACTTTTGACCGCCGAAAAACTATTTTTTTACACTACGCTCATATACACCCCAGTTTCCATACTTTGCATATATTTCTACCGTTCTTTGTTTCACATCCATTAGTACTCCGTTGTGAACATTTTTGTCATGGGAAGTAAATTTCCAGGACTTACTAGTTCCTCGCAATAATGAGATGAAAATATGTCAATTTCTGTACCAAAAACGGCCAATTTTTCACCTTAAAAAGGACTGCTACACTTCTTTTACAGTTATTTCCAAAACGGTTTATCGTATTCAAAAATTATTTACATATTTAATTAGGGGACAAAATGTAGATGCGATTTCATCCTACACACAAGCTTTACCATTTATATTTAAAAAATTTACAGCATCTCTTCTGTACTGGACGACGACCAAAGTGATCAATTTCGCGTGATTTGTAATTTTTAGTGGGTATACTTTGAGAGACAAAATCCTTGTTCCTCTGTTAGTATTGCATGTATTTAAATAATTTGTTTTTTAATATATAGCCAGGATACGCAGTGAATACATAACTCAATTTGAAATTCCTAGCTACCTAGATACCTTCACAAAACGCAACAAAAGTAGACAATACAATTTTTCCACTTACTTTTCCACTTGCAAAACACCGGAGAATTCTGAATTCTGGCGATAATCTTTGAATTAAGTGTACTTGTGGGACTTGAGAATCGGTATGATAACAGCCCTCTTCCATCGCACTGGGAATTGCTATGTAGTTAAACTTGCATTAAAGACATATGCCGAGGCTTTTAGAATAAACGGCAGAATAATTTTGACAAATTTTGGTGGGATATTATCAGGACCTGTAGCAGATGATTTAATTTTATTCATAGCTTTAGATACCTCAGACACATCGACACACGAAAATGAGAATCCATTGCCAATATACAACTCAAAATTAATTTCGGACAACCATTCACGGAGGATTGAGTATATGTGAAAAATGAATTTAAGCTTATAGGGTCGAAATTACATTGTTGTGAATCCTTACCACGCACTCCAAATTTGCCAAGGTTACCCCAAAGACTTTTGGGAGGAACTTTAAGGTCTATGTTCGAATTAAAATATCTTCTTTTGGCTGCATGTTTTGTAGTGTTGATTTTATGACGTCATAAATCGATAAGTGATCGTGATAGCCTGTAGCGGTGGTATAAGTAGTCCCTTTTCGCGATTAAGCTTCGGATTTCATTAGTAAACCAAGCACATCCCACATTTTGATTGCGACAAACTCTAATATGGACAAAATTATTTTATAAATAATAAACGTATTCATTTAGGCATATTATTTTATCATCGACAGTACTACAGTTAAAACCATTTGCCTAAGGCTTAGTCGAACCTTCGGAAAATAGGTTATCCTAATACAAGTAGGTACATACTAAACCGAGAAATATTATCAACTTGAAAAAAAAATTATAAGTCAAGAAGATGAAATCGTGGTCGAAGTTATCTGGAAGACTAATTTGATTAACAAGTAAAGCTGAGTCTGCGTCTGTTGTTAAGAAATGGTTCAATTGTGATGGATTTCTTGTATTAAAATATGTTGGAGCTGCGTCCATGGTTTTTAAATCCAAGGTATGCAATACGTATTTCAAACACGGAAGGAGCTCCCACCTCGAAGGACATCAACATTGAAATGACCACCAACAATAACATTCCTACAATGAGTTGATATACCAGCTGTGATGTTTTGAAGCTTAGCAGCGATAGGTTCACTAAAGCAACTGGGTGAGCAATAGATGGAAACCATTATACATGTGTGACCATATGAGTAAATTTCTATACAGAGAAACACCGAGATATCCGGGACTTGGCCTTTATTGAGTCCCTTACATACATAGATTGCAACAACCCCACCTGTACGATTGGCGCGTTTGCACCGATAGATATTGTATCTATGCAGAGATATAGAGCGGGATGTAATATCCTCATTCAACCACTTCTCAGAGACAAGCTCAGCATGAAAATTAGATCTCACAAAAATTTCATGTATTTTTCACGCTTCTAGCATTTTGATGGCAAATATTAAGTCCATTATTTTGAGCGCTAAAGATATTGAAAAGTGATCTAACCTTGAGCAAAGGCGATAGATTAAAATGGATCATTTCGAAAGATTACCACTTAACTAATAAAAATTTCAGCAGAGAAATATAAATGTAAAAGTTCAATGCAAGAATAATTTCAATTAATTCAAATAAAACAATAATTAATTGCCAAATCACTCCAAATATTTTATGAACTGGAAATAATCGAGTTCAGTTGACTACAGCTGGTTATCTGGATTGCTACATCCTCCGTCGTCAGTTTGATGTAAGCATAGCCATTCCTAGTGGAAGCAGTATGCAGCTTTTCTAAACTACGCAGAAGAAGAGCAGAACGTAAAATTCCGTTATTTAGCGGGGTGAGGCTACCAGTAATATTAATCTGTCCATCGGAAGTAAAACAGCACTTAATATCCTGTAATTTAAGGTGACCATATTTTTTAATCGGTTGCAGGTAAATTTGAAAGAAAATTTGTTTTTCGTTGTTCGAGGGGAACCTAACGATAAACAGCTGGCTTACAGAGCTTTATTATGGGCAGAAATAAGACTTCGCTTCAACCAAGAAGCATCTGCGTAAGTTGATAACTTATGACCGATAACGTCGGCAATATTTCTGACAACTGTTAAAATGTACTAACTTGTAGAATGTTATTGATTCAGACATCATCACTCAATCGATGAACGTGCTACATGTCATCATTACTGAATTCCAGAGATTTATATTTGCACTCCAAATCAGTAACAGTCGTATGGAGCGCATCCAGCTCGGCACGAAAAGTATTAAGAGTAGCATCCATTTTCTCCATGAGAACAGCTTGCAAAGACCTTATCTCATCCGCAATAATAACAGTCATTCTACTGATAATACGATTCTCGATAGCTTCAATCACGTCGGCACCAACAGGTGAATTACTGGAGCCAGCACCCACACTGCCTTCTGCAGATGATGATAGAGTCCAAGGTATATTGAATACAAGGTATTCTCATTACAAACCACGTACCGCCATTAGTGACGTAGTACTGTATAGGAAAATGCGGTACAGAGAACACAATACTCTCTCTCGTCTTTCTGTCTTTCCTATAAAAATGTATATACATTAGTCACAGAATTACGTCACAGGCTATCAGCTGTAATGTGTCAAAATTTTTATGTAAATACCTTGTCTTCTATATACCTTGATAGAGTGGATGTTGCGTTACATTGTTGATTAGAGTGTGTTAGTTGACTCTGCTGACCTTTGACTGAATTCAAGCTGAAAGGAATATTACAATATATAAGAAGAAGGATAGAAATATATTGATCTGGAGCACATCTATGAAAATATTAGGATTCTTTCTCTCACAAAGAAGTAGCAGCAACTGAAGTTTTCCATAGATCCTATTTGAATATATTATAATACGATATTTGTAACGCCAAAAGCGCAATGCACGTTTTTTAATTGCATTTTTCGATATAATTTCGAAAAGTGAGATTATGTGACCTTGAATTCACTCCTATTACTTGTAATCTAACTTGGCAGCAACTGCTTTAGTAAACTTAGTACTGTACTTCAGGGATCTGTTTTAGTAAATTTAACATACATAATTATTATGATTTTCCTTTTTAGGGTTCCGTACCCAACAACGGGAACCCTGTTACTAAGGCTTCGGTGTCCGTCCGTCCGTCAATAGAAATAAAATAAAATTAAAGGGGGCCCCCATACTAGAAACGTGATTTTTTCGGGGTTTTTTTCCTCGTTTTATTCTCATTCATTACACAGGTCTGCAAAAACAAATTTTTTTCCAGCTGAATAGGATGTTTTTGGTAAATATTATGTTTTTTTAGTTTGCTGAATCCAAAAATGATTTCCGTTTCCTTCCATTACGTACAGTGTTTTGTTTTTTTTTTTTTGCAAATTACAAGGTGTTGGCATAAAAAAGCACTGATCGATAAAACACCATTTTATTACAATGAACATATCTTATAATTTAAAAAAACAAAAACAAGATTTTTTCATAAAATGTATTTAACATTCCGTGTTCATTCTTTTTGCCTGTGAAACGTTTTCTTCTTGTCTTTGATGCTTCTCCGAACACGCTTACGTTTTTCATTTTCTGTTTCCAGCTTGAGCATCCAACAATAGTGTTTAGCGATGTATGAAGCTGAAAAGAAGAGAAAAGGAATTAGAACAAATCAAACAAATTTAAAGTACTTAACTTAATTACAAGCCAGGGAAATCGACTGGCTTACATTCCTCCCACGAATAAATGGTACATATGTACATACCTATGTACACATATAAAATTATCTGAAATAAAAAGAAAATATGAATTAATTAAAGAAACAAACAATGAATTACTTAGAATAAGAACTGCTAACAAATTTATATGAAAAAACCACAAGTTATTCAACTTCTCCATGCAAATTGTAAAAATAAATACATACATGCAGAAACAACAACAACACTGTGAGAAATGGAACTTATGTCATAATTAGTTAAATTTCAATGTCTCTCATTTGAAATTTACACCAACAATGGAAAGAGAGTCACAGAACATATTAATTGTAACAAAAGAATTTCCCGCGAACAATTTCGGGGAAAATTACACGTAAATTTTCACCTTTGACAGTTGTCCCAAGGGAAAGTATTTCACTCAAATATCGAATTTTAACAATAGTTAGGGTTTCACAACACAATCAAATCAAAGATTATGCACTATTGAAACCATTTATTAAAAAAAAAAAACAACTTCCCGCGATAATTTTCCGCGAAAATCAATCAAAGAAAATCTCACCTGAAGACAGGTTATGAGAACACAATGATTTAAAGAACGAATTTTCTTACAAAATAAGCACATATCGCTACCTGAGTTCTTAAGTGTCCAATACGCCACTTTTTTCACTTTACGAGTTATATATCAATCTGTATATAATCGACCACGCTCTATTCATTTTTCTTATCAGTTTTGTTCTATCTGCTTTAGTTTTCGAGATAATATTTTTGAATTTGTTCAATATCCATGAAATTTCGGTTATTTTCAAACACTTTTTGTTCTTATTTGTCCAATGTCCAGTGTATTACTTTGGACACAGTCTCATAGTGCCTAGAATATTTATAAATTTTGTGCTTAATTGTTCAATGTGCAACTTTTTCAGATATTAAACCTTTTTTTAAATTTCTAAAAAATAGTTAAATTTTATGCTTAAGTGTCCTATTTCACAATTGTCGTTTTAAGTGTCCAATATCATATAGAAGATTGACATTACTGTCAAAAAGTATACATACGGGAGCCATTTTGAATTAATTTCCAGCCGTAGTCTAACTGTTGTTGAGTGAGGATCGTGTATGTGAAATGGCGTAATTGAAAAACAGAAGTAAGCTATTTTTTTTTTCAAGTATATTGCTTATTAATTATTGTAATTATTAAAAATTTCTAGAATGTCGAATAGTACTACTTATTCCAGTCCTCCAGAAGTATCTTTCCCCAACAGGTTTCAGCGATGATTCTGTTGCAGACCCAGACTTTGTACCTTCATCTCCAGAAAGACTTGCTGGAAGGAATGACAGATCTGAGCAAAATGAAAATACTATTGAAGTTTTGAACACACCGAGATCTGTTGTCGGTACGAAGAAAAGACCGAGAAAAAGTACTGCAGAACCGAATAATTGGAAAAAAGTCGCCAAAAAACGTCAACGTGAACAAGGAAAGGAGTACATGACTGACAGTGGAAAATTGAAACCAGCAAAATCTGTCCAAACACCCAAGTGTAGAAAAGACGTATAATTGCACTTCTTATTTCACGGATTCAATGAAACAACAAATTCATAGCTACTTTTGTATGCTTAACGATTCTGAAAAAAAGTTTTTCTGCACAAAGCATATATCCATAAGTTCACCATAGCGCAGTAGAGTCAACTACGAATCAAGAAAAAAGAAAACATACGCATATAGTCTAGCTGTAGGAAACAACATGCAAAGAGTGTGCAAATCATTTTTCTTAGCTGTGTTAAATGTGTCACAACGTACAGTTTATTACTTTTTTAAAAACAATTTTGACATTACAGTATCTCCTCCAATTCCGTCAAAGAAAGGAAAATATATAAAGAAGAAAACACCTGACATCCAAGTTCAGGGTGTGAGTAGGCATATACAAATGTTTCCATGTGTTGACTCACATTACATTCTAGAAAAAATCGAAAAACAGTATCTTGAATGTGGTTTAACTCTCAGTAAAATGTACTGTATGTACGTGGAAGAAAATAAAAGTAATCCTGTCAAATACAATATTTACCGAAAAATATTTAATACGGAATATAATTTAGCTTTTTTTAAACCTAAGAATGACCAATGTGACATTCATGTCAAATATGAGAATATATGCAACCCCACGCCTCAAGATCAGGACATTTTTAACAAACATGAGGACCTAAATAATAAAGCAAAGCAGCGAAAAGCAGATGACATTGCACAAATATAAAAATCTAGGACTTATATGTTACGACCTTCAAAAAGTATTTTCATTACCACAAGGTTTTACCGGAAATTTCTATTATAAAAGGAAATTTAATACTTTTAATTTAACAGCACATTGTAGAGCAGATAATAAAACATATTGCTCAATATGGTACGAAACTCTAAGTGGTCGTTCAGGGAATGATTTGGCGAGTGCTTTGGTTAAAATTTTGCAATACATTGCTGATAATAATCCAGTGGTCTGATGCTTGCGTTCCGCAAAATATGAACAGAATAATGTCACTAACCATTTTGAAGTTTCTTGAAAAAAAAACGAGCAAATAAAGACAATATCACAACGATATTCGGAGCCAGGACATTCCAGAATACAGGAAGTTGATGCTGTTCATGCTGTGATAGACCGTCATTTAAAAAACATATCTATTCATAGTCCAATTTCACTCTTGAGAAACCTGAAAGATATGAACTATCCAAAGGTATCTCTAAAAATCTTACAGTGTTCATCCACAGACTTTTTTAACTATAATGCTGCAAGTGTCGGATTTAATTTTTCTGCTGTAAAATATAATTTTGTTAAAGAAATTTTCTATGATACTAACGATCTATTTCACATTTCAAGAGGGCTATGGCGAATTCGCTGAGAAGAAAAAGGTTCCTATTTTTATTAAAAAAAAAAGTAATTCGTCAACAACAATTTGAACCCCCGAATATTTCTAACTTGAAATCAACAACTGCCATGACCAAAGAAAAAATTAAAGATATATCTTCGATGCTTCCTTACATGCCTGCGGGTGACGTGAAATTCTATAAGGCAGTTTTAAAGTTACCTTAAAAAATGATACCAAATTGTTTATAGTTCTTAGTTTTAGTTTTGTTTACGCACTTACCTATATTTTATATGTATTTGGAATTTATTTTTATGAAAATTTTTTATGTTATATTTTTCGCTGGTTATTTATTAACTCTTCTAAAATTGAAATATAGACTTATTTTTGTAAAAATAATTAATTTTACCTTCATTTAGGAAAGAAAAAAATACTTTTTTGTGATTTTATTATCATTTTGACAAAAAAAAAATAACGGTTTTTTTACTAATTTGATAGAAGTATGTTTTTTTTTCTTAAAGGTCCAATATCAAATAGCCAATTTATATTCAAATTGGCGTATTGAACACGGAGCAAAAACATAGTCATGTATCTTTTATATTTATATGAAAATTGTCCAATGTGCTCTTTTGACTTTTTTTTAACTTCACCAAATTCTAAGTACGGGTCAAACCTAAAAGAGCGTTTTGAAACTAATATTTCAACAAAACTATTCATTTTCTCATATTAAACAACACTTTCCTTTATGAATCTTTATTTTACTGGGTTAAAAATGCATTCAAACTTTAAAATGCGTTTTTCTCCCATTTCAACTTATGGTATATTGGACACTTAAGAATTCAGGTAGCGATATGTACATACACTAAGCAATGATCAAAACATAATTTGCGCAACTTATTTTGATCTCATCAGTTCACTACACACGGAAAAACACACGGATAACTCGAGACAGCGAAACGAAATTTTAAACATCGCGGAACTGTCAGTATTTATGTTTTGCCAACATATGGCACATGAATTCGGGGTATTTTTTTACGAGGAACCTGATGGTGGTATTAAAAAGGTGCTAAAGTATCTCAACAAAAAGATATTTAATATTTTTTGATTTCTCATATGACTAATGAGAAGGAAAAAGATAGCAAGTAAAAGTGAGATGGATAAAAATATGATCCACATCCAATTTTCTCAACATGGATGACAAGAATTTAATTGCACCATCTTATAGCACAATTTGGAATTTCATTCAGTGAAATTAAATTATGATGGAGAATTAAATTATGATGGAGATCTTTTGATGAGAAAAGGTAAATGGCAATATTCCTCATCGAATGAGATAAATTATACATGATGAAAAATAATACATTCTGAGAATTTGGCATTATGGTTGCGGGTTCCGAGCATTTGGATGGATCGCTCTCTTAATTTTTTCGAGTTCAAGCAGTGCAGTTCGTGGTATATATATATTTAGTAAAATTGTTGGTTATGCAAAGATATATTTAGTGACATTATTGTGGTTAATGAATATTTATTTTGTTCCTTCATTAATAAAGTGAATTAATTTATTTTGATATTTAATAATTTTATTTATTTTATTACTCTTCAATTAAAGTGTCTTGTACAGGATAAATTCAAGACAGTTATTCCTATTCTTCCCAAATCGGGTTAGCTGCGAATTATCCTTTGTTTGCTGAAAATTGTAAATTGTAAATAGCAGTAAGATCATAATTTTGAAGAATTTTCTAGATTTATTGTAGATAAGTGCTTTGATGTGAATTAGAGTGCTTAAGCTAACCTGCATATGTAGTTTTTATTAAATCGAAATGTAAATCTATTTATGCACGTTCCGATTTTAATATACCGCTACAATAACATAATCCACCAAAGATAATATCATCACATGTGGCTTGTGAACAGTTCTACAGCAACTATTCCGTTACACATGTGCTTAAATTGCAGTATTATTAAAAAACAAGGGAATTTTACATCAGCCCAGTATACAGGCATATGGTGTAACCTTTCCCCACATCGTTTTTATACAATTCCAGGAACTAATTACTCTGCATATTAAATTGTTTGGTGATCCTACAGGAACCCAGCAAGTTGCTTAATCATTTTTTGGTGGTTCCATCCAGGAATCATAAGCTTTCGTAAACAGTAGTCAGCTAGCACACTGACGTCCCATATTACTTGGTAGCGACTGTCGATATCACGGACATCCTGGTGAAATGCTTCACCCTGCTCCTCGCTGAATGCTCCCAAGTTTTCGGGAAAATACTCAACATGGGAGTGCAGAAAATGAACTTTTAAGCTCATGTTGAATCCTTGAGCTTTATACGTAGGCAGCATGCGTGGTACAATGGTTCTGTAGAGAGGGTCTTTAGTATTACCCAAAACTTGTGCACTATTCTTTTTCTCCCATTGTTTCTGAAAATAGAGGATCGGACAATAGTTTTCGAATATGGGGGCCAGTAAAAACTGCATCTTTCAACTTAATTTCAGACAGCTTCACCATCTTTTAGCAAAGATTTTACAAATTGCTTCATAAGCCCCAATATAATATGAAGAGGTGATAGTAAAACTTTTTCAGGACAAACCAAAGTCATATTAATAACGTTATATTTGCCGGAGCTTAAGGCGTCTCAAAGTGGCCAGCAGTGTTTGTCAAATGGAAATCTCTGGCTCGACTGTCCCACGAGCAAAGGAAGCAGGAATATTTTGTAGAACTGCTGGCCCAACAACATGGTTAGTATTTTGAAGTCTCCACAAACCATCCAGCGATGTTTTTGATATATTACTTTCTCAAGAATCATTTCCAAATCGTTATAGTTTTCCTCCAAATACACTGAGTGTTCTACAGGAAGTGATGCAAATTCATTCCCATTATGCAGTAAGACTGCTTTGAGGCTTGTTTTTGACAAATCAATGAATAGACGCCACTCAGATGAAGCATATTCTATTTCAAAACACTTCATTAGTCCTTGCACATGACTACAATAAACGGGATTTTCCGCTTTAGAGAAAAATTTAGTGAAATCTCTCTCGGTGTCTATACCACGGATGACAGCAGGTTTTTATTTTTTAGTCTTGATCCCAGTAATTCGGCAGCGTCCTTTGAAAGGCCTAAATCTCTAACCAGGTCTGAGAAAAAGTTGGGATCGCACATCAACCAAAAAATCTGAACCAAATTCGTCCTGGGGAGTTAATATGTTTCCGTACACTTAGGATATCATCCAAGTCGGGAGGTCTTCGTAGAACTGGTATTTCAGAGCTGTGAGGCACTGGACGACTAGCTGAATTAAGGTTTGGGTTAGATATTTTTTTTTTTTTTTTTTTTTTTTTTTATTGAATCCTTAACATCTACTGAACAGAAACATCAGTCGGTAGTATGTGTTTTGCTGTTCACGCCACTTCATTGGAATGCCAAAACGAAATGAGTCTTTTTTACCCTTAACCACAAAAGAAGATCTTCCTCGAAGCTTCTGCATACCTTGTGAGGAGCCCAGGCTTTATCTTGACGCCAAGTTTCAACTTGAAGTAAGCAAAATACACTTTCTTTACGAAATCACTTATGTTTCTTTTTTGACTTTTAACAGTAAATAAGACAAAAGTTGTTAGGAGAAATAACATAACCCCCCCCCCCCCCCCTCCATTCCACTCATTTTCGCTTTATATTTATTCTTATGTCTCACTCTAATACATATTAAATGAAAGTAAGAAATCACTTTTGTATAGAACTTTTAGAATTATTTTTAGTACCAAGAGAATATCAAATACAAGTTTTGCAAGAAAACCTGACGTGATGGAATTTTACGAGTATTTGTTCCAGTATCAGTGAATAAAAATCTAGAAGAAATAGTAAAAATCCTATGCAGTTTTTCGGTTGCAGACTTGTGTTATTATTATCATAAGTAGGCATTTTTGTTTTTTTCAAATGACAGCATTATTTTTTCACATGACGCCTACTCTCATTTGAAAAAATAAACAAAAAGCACATAGTGTTAAATTTTGTACGATGGTACGGAGCCCTTTGTGAGCGAGTCCGACTCGAACTTGGCCGGTTTTTTTATGCACGGCTTTAATTTGAATAAGACACCCTCATTGAATTCTAATTCTGTTAATGCGATTATTTTCCAAATAGCTCTTATTTATGAAATATATTAGGGGTATTCACTCTTTAATGTATTAGTGTAACCGATGTAAATATACAACAAGAATTTACAACAAAGAGTGAACACACTCTTTAGCCTTTAGCTTACTTCGAAATGTAATTATGGGAACAGGGTGAAAAAATGGCAGACCGTAGGAGCTCTCCCCGGCCCCGGAAAAATTGAGAAAATTCTCAAAATTCCTAGGATTCATAGTTATCCTAGAAAGAAGAATTGTGGTAAAAAATAGCTGAGATAAAAACTAAAGTATCTCAACATTTATGAAAAGAACGGCTTAAATTAAGGAAATGCCGGTTTTTCATAGAATTTTTTAACCGTTTGGGTTGTTTCCCAAATTGTTATTTCTACTATTACTACTTAATTATACACTATTTCAGTATAATGTCAGCGGATAAAATGAAGCCTCTTTTGTTGGGAACGGTTATTTCTAATTAGTTTTCAGCTCAGGCTAATATGTAGTTTAGGAGAAATGTTAATAATAGTAGAACAACTTCTTTTTACGGCAATCTTTGCCGCTTTTTGCCGTGACAAAATGTAAAAATTTACAATGTACCTTTACGGAATAACGGTTGTTCGGAGGGATTTTTTTTTTGTAAAGATGAAAAAGTTTCGTAATCGAACACTTATGCCTATGATTGAAAAAACATTAGAAAAATAACTCATATGTAGTAATGGCGTATATGGGACCCAGATGGGGGAAAAACAGTGAACTTCGGGAGTAAAAGCTCAGTGTGGAAATATCTCGAATTGAAAATAAAAACCTTCTAATAGATAGAAAATTTTATTACCTTTAATTTAGATGCAACATTTTTTCTCTAGGGGCATCCCTTATGATGCAGGGTCCGACAAAGTAAAAAAGTGGTTTTCAGTTAAAACGTAATCAAGTTTTAGAGGGTGGAAGAAATATACTATGGAGTATACCGGATTGAAATTTAAAAAAACGCCATTCCATAGAGCTCAGCGGGGGCTTTAAATAGATGCCCCACATGTCATATCTAGGGTTTGGGGGTAACAACCCCGCACCACAAAATACCCCCACTCGAAACCTTTTTTTTTCGATAAATTTAATCGCCTTGTCCAACTAAAGACGAATACCAAGTTCATTTTTTGAACGGTCCCCTCCTCATCCCGCAAGAAAGGCTCAAATTTTGAAAATAATTAAAGCTAATTTCTGAACTTCAAATACTATTATTAAGTAATTTAGGGCGGAAAAAGAAAATCGATCGCACCAATTTGTTTTTCGGTGATGTTTTATTAAGTTTTCCAGAAAGTTTCATGCTGTTTGATGCGCCATTACTGATGTTTTGGGCTCACAAGCTTGCAATACCTTTTTTGTGGTGGAAAAACATGATGCGGGTAGATGTAAATTGAACACACCTGCTAAATCAATCGAGTACCACCTAGAAAAAATACGAGTGCACCAGTCGATAGTCCTCAAAAGGATCTTTCATTTGGCACATTGGAAATTTTCCTAGGATACTCCCCTCCCCAGCTGCATCCGCTGACATTTGACGTTCAATCTCAGCTGCTTAGTACAACTATACAACCCGGTTTACACTGCCAATTTGTGAATGTAAAAATACAAGTCCCTTGTATTGCATTTGATATGCATAAGCCTTGTATGACTTTACTGAGTTGTAATCAAATTCATCTTTTACAACGATGCACTCTTTGATACAGCATTGCGTGAATACCCCTATTACTTCAGTAATGTACTCTCTCGGAATTGCATGAATAATTAAATACACTACTTACTAAATTTACTTATGCCGCAATTTACGTCTTTCACGGATCCGATATATTGATTCTTTGTACTACTCTCCATCGATTCTATATTTTGTTTTTAACGGTATATTTTTAGTCCTACACCCTAGGTGCCTTAAATTCACTAGAAAACGAGCTTAAACCAGATAGATAAAAAATGAGAAGGAAAACAATTAGACAAATTTAAAAAGACCAACGATTCCCATTTTTTTCCACGCCTCTGTGTCGTAAATATGTACATTCACTTATACTTTCTGTTACTTGTTCTGAGTAATTTTTCTCTTTTTTCTTTCCTACATCCATCCGAAGTTAATAGCCTTCTGCTTTAATTAATATTCTTTAGGACCTTTTAAACATTTTAATTAAAGATAATTGCGACCAACAAAGTCACGTAGAAATTGAAAGGCACTTGTATTTTCCTGGCGCCTAAGGGTATGCTTCTTTACCTTCTTAATCCATAGTCTGTTTGACAAAATTGCAAAAATACTTTCAAAGAGTTTTTATATTAAGAAACTTTTTCCAATATTGTCAGGTATTTTAAGGAGTAATTTCTATTAGAACTCCTATTAGTGAATCGAAATTCTACAGCACATACTTCTTTGAAATTTTTCATTTTATATTTTTTTATAAACCCTGATCTGATTGTGAGCTTTTTAATTCATACGGTTTTTCAATGCCTTATTATATGGCATCTGAGTCTAAAGATTTCCTTTCCTTTTTAGTCATTATAAGCATAAGAAGTCACACTCAAAACGGTTTCAGTATAAAATATAATATAATTATCATGATAGGTATATATGCACTTCGAGTTTTTAGTATTAATATTATTAAATTGCAATCATGAACCAAGCTGTTTAGAATTCTTTACCTGTGCAAGATAAGTAGGTATAGGGATGACATACAAAAACTATTAAGTTTTGAGCCGTGGTTGATTTTCTATTTCCGGTGCGATACTTGAACTTAAAAGGCCTTTTGTTTTGTCTTTATTGTGATTTTCCTTCTCACGTTTCTATGAGAGGTTATTGAGTACTACACGTGAGATTCGACGCTGTTTTAATTAATAACGACAGATTAATATACGAAATATGTTACTAACAATATTAAACGTAAATCTTAAAATTATGAAGAGGATTTCATACGATTTTCTTGTTTATGTGCTTAGTTTTCCTACCATTATAAAAACAATTTAATGTCGAAATAATTTAGCTTAAGTATGGACAAGGTATGTTGCAAGACATCTATTCTTGTGGCGAGGCGTGCCTATCTAAACCGGGTATTCAGGATCGAACAATAATGGGAAATTAATATATAAATCTGCCACTTTAACAACTAAAAATAACACCAAACTATAGTAAGCTCATTATTTTAGAAGAAAACGAAATATGCTTTATTTGTATCTCTTAAGAAGGAAGAATTTTAAATTCAATAAATAGTAATACGTGACAAAGAAGGCACGCAGCTTATGATACTGTTCAAGAACGGATAAAGAAACTTCTGTGAACATTTCATACATTACTTTAATGATAATTCAATTATAAATGAATTCCATGTACCTAATTTTCTTACAAATGACTTCCTCGTAAAGTTTTTCCTTTTGTTTTAATTTTTTGAGGAGATGTTTTCCACTGAAATAGAGTTCCTTAAATATGTTTTAACCGCTTTAATGCAGGAAATAATTTTTCAGCCCTATTTATTCTAGCAGGAATTTTTAATATTTAGCGGACAAACTTACAGACTTTAAAAGAAGTTGATTGAAGCTCATTTTGCGTAATTCCAAAACTATTAGAATTATAGATCACAATTTAACTCATTGTTTTGAAAATTTAAAAGAACTATCCATGCGAAGTTATCATAGAATTAAATACATTGAATGGAAAACATTGTGAATAACTAACAAATTTCTTGTAAGTCAGCAATGCAATAAACACAAATTCCTGCATACTTTCAAATCTAATATCCCATTTGGGTAGAAATGTAGTCTATTTTATCTCCTACAATATAGTTTTATATTGTACAACTTTTTCGCCTGCATTTTGTAAGCGCCGTAGTTGTTGATGGTGACCAACCAATGCGACGGTTTCGTCAAAAACGATTGAAAAATTACCATGAAAATCTTGCAAAATTTTCATGCATAAATATTTTGCAAAATTTTCATGCATTACCTCTAATAGTTCGAATATTTTACACTGTTTCATTCGTTGCAATAACAAATATCCATGATTTTACTACGCAGGATGTTAATTAAGATATCCGTGAAAGAAAATTTTCTTCCAAAAGTAATGAGAAGAAACTGCGATCACCAAATTTATTTAAGAATTGTAGAAACTCTCCGGAAGACAAAATGGTTTCTTTGTCCCATTTTTCGTGTTCGGAACTTGGTAATGTCTTCTCTGTACTGTCAGTATAGTGTTCAAAATTCTGGAATTTGGGGAGCAACGTGTTTAAGCAGTCTTCCTTGTAGAGTTTACAAAAAATTAAAAATGCAAATGCCTCAGTTATCGAGCCTTAAGTTTGAATTCTGGAAAAAAAAATGTAGTTTTATCCCTGATCCTGTAACATCTTTTTACACGAAGAACATAACTTCATCTCTTGTAAAATATAACCTGTTAATCACCTCAATATCTGCTTCCGTTCAAAATTTAAAAATATTCTTATGTTATGCGAAAAGTAGAAAGTTTAATTTCCAGAACACAAAAAATATTATACTTTTTCACATAACACAAAAATGTTAATAATTTTTGAACAGAAGTATATTTAGGGGTAATTCTTTTTACATTTGAAAGAATTGTTAACGGGTCATATTTGAGAAGAGAAAAATATACATTTTTGGAATATGCACTTTACACAATCATCACATAATACTACGAATGACCACTAATCGTAATGTTCTTAATAAATGTAATAAAGGATGAAGAATTCATCTGGCGATATCCGTGAAAGGACTTCTGAGCATTTAAGTGCCTGCATTTTCTTCGAGAAACGAAAAATTTTCAAAGGTTAATTTGAGAGGAGTGATGTAAGGGAGGGAAGTCGGAACATACTGATATTCTTCAGAGCTCGCTCCCACTCCGTGGTATACTATATCCTTCTTGTTTATCGAACACATTGCACATAATCTGACAACACAGCAAACTTCATCAATTTTCATTCAAAGATTTCTGAACTACATATATTTAAAAAATAACTCCGGTCAAACTTCAAGGAGTTGCACTTTTCCTTTCTACAGCTTCATCAAAACCCATTAAAGATTAAAATAAAAAACAAATTAAAAATATCAAGATTGAGCTTTTTGAGATATTCAACGATGACGGACCTATCCTTTACCCGTGAAAACAAAATCTTCAAAAAAAGAACCTCAACTATTTTTTTTCAGAAACTTCAAAGATTCGTTATGAGGAGTCAGTACTCAGCAAAAGTTTAAATTTAGATACCAACGAACCTGTAGGTAATAAAAATTACTATACGTAGGTTTGTGTGCTGAAAGTGAGAAAATTCATATAAAATTAGCCTAGACCTAGACCATTAGAGCACATTAGAGACATCTACCGCAAAAGACTGAAACCCAACATCCGACAAAACCATATAATTTCAGACGAAAAATGAAAACTTGCAGTTCACATAAATTGAAAATTTTTAACGAGAATTAACTCTCCTAAATTGTTTTTGCCCACAATTGTTAAATATACTATTCTGCTTTACATTTAAACAACTTTCAAATAAATATTGCGATTTCTCGTCGGTGAAATTTCTGGAGAAAAAACAAGTACTATTAGAGTCAAATAATTATAAAAATCGAAACTAAAAATGAAAAAACTCGACGTTATTTGCTAGATCTAGGCCTTATCTTTCTAAAACAGTCACAATTTAAAGTAATGAGAATACCTACCCACAGGAATTTAATTTAAAGGACCTCAATTTTTACCAGTTTTTACAAATTTCTGAACTAATATCTCCATTCCAATACACTTTTTTTTTAATTTTTGCCGACGTTATTTACTAAACTTCTTCATTACCTTTAATTCAAGACAAAAATCATTATTCTGCTAGAAATAGTTTGCCAGAAATTTGCATTGAAAAATGTATGAAACTAGCAAATATTGGTACTGACTCCTCTTAAATTGTATGGTTTTGTCGGATGTTGGGTTTCTGTCTTTTGCGGGAGATGTCTCTCATGTGCTCTGTGGTTTAGGTCTAGGCTAATTTTATATGAATTTTCTCACTTTCAGGACACAAGCCTATGTATAGTAAATTTTATTACTTACAGGTTCGCTGGTATCTAAATTGCTGAGCATTGACTCCTCTTAAATGCGGAAACCAAAAAATGCAAAATTTACGTAATCTGGTTGTGGCGATTAGTGATAGCCGCCGGCATTATTTCTCTAAATCTGTGATTTGTACCCATGCTAATATATTTCGCCAAAGTGTGTAATTTTGTATGCTTATCCAACTTAAACCATCACACCCAATTCTTCTCGCAAGACGACATACCAAATTTGTTCAGACCGTCTACAGCCACCAATAATGCTCATGAATTCTGAAGAAATATAGTCGATTTCAATTCTAAAATTCAATTCTTGATTCACGGGCTCTTGATGTGTACATTCTGAGAAATAAGTTTTTGAAAATATATTTACCAAGCAAAATTTGTAACTTTTTTAAATTCGAATGTCCGTCAAAATTGGACAAATACACAAAATGCCGAATCTATTTTGCGGGACAGTCATACGTGATACCTTGTTAAGCTGCATATCGTTTTCGGCCGCAACACCGTAAGCAATGCAAAGGTATGAGGTCTGAGGAACTAACGAATTTAGTCAGAATGAATATTTCCGTTCCGTGCATTCTGGCATATTTATACTCTCTTCCGCGTTCAGATTTTAATTTGAACACAGTGTATAACAATGCAAAGGCATAATATGATGGCTGCGGAACTAGAAAAATTTTAGGCGCAATGAATTTTTATTATTTTTATTTTATTTTTATCTGGAGAAAATATATGTTTGCAGGTAGGATGTTCAGTGAACACCTTGAACGCTTCGACGCCTCGCCACTGATCTCTTCCTATATCTCAGAGAGAACTTGACCTAAACAAATAATGTTTTATTTATCTGAAAAATAACAGACTTGGATCTGTTGGTAAAGAAGAGCAACAAAACAATTTTTGGAATTTTATCGTTTTTTTTTTTACTTATCTATAAACTTTTTTTGAAAGCAAGCTATTATAAATGAAACTCAGTAGTAATACAAATAAAATAACACACAAGTGGGGGTTCAGTAAGCAAACTGAACTTTGGTTATAGTCAAAAAAGCGTTATAGGCACCACATATTCAATAAATCCAAAATCCCCTATAATTTCGAAAATAACATAAATTCGAAAAAAAAAATATAATATTTTCGATTGCAAATTACTTCGCCTTTCAGGGGTAAAAGTATTGCATACTTTTCCTGGAATACCCCGTGCATAATTTCGCATGAGTAGCAGTGCTGTAGTTTGAATCGAGATAGAAGTAAACACCACACGACAGATAAGTGTTTACTTTTATAATTCAAGACCCGGCTTTGCAGTTTGGGTGTCTCCTTTATGGTGGTTCATAGAGACGGAAAGTGATAGTATTCACCTCAATAGCTCATCCAAGATTTGGTTTTCGCGCGTAGGGGGGGGGGGGCATATGGGTATATCGATATGGACCATAAAGCCACTGTTTTCTTTATCTTCAATAAATTAATGATAAATTCATAAACAATGAAACACATTCGTGCCGTTTTTACAAAATTTTAAAAAGAACCCGAAGCCCTCATTGCACACATCAGCGTTTTGGACGTGTGATGCGGTTACGGTAACATAACGGTACGCGAAAAATCAATACTAACAATAACATTCAAATACATTTCAAATTATTCTATTTGTATTCCATATACATTATTCCCTGTTTCAGTATTACTCAGAGACTTGACATCGGTGCCGTAGGAATCTTCGGCATATAGTGGACGCAATATGGATGTGCGGTCCCGCAGCTCCACCGGAAGTATATCGGTTATTCCGTAATCATACAGGCGACATGTGTGACAAGACCATTACCAAGTTTTTTGAAATTTTACATACCTGGAGGGTTTGTGCAATCAAAAATTAAATAAAACTTTCCCCTACAAATGCGTATTTCGCAAGTTATAGCATTTTACAATTTTGAGAAAATTCTGCTCTGGTCTTCTCTAAGAATTTATATATTTTGCTATTCATGTTAGAATAAATAAATAGGCGTCATTTGAAAGTTAGGATTTCAAGCTATCTAAAAAAATTCCATCTGAAAAATATATACGAAAAATGATATCAAGGATAAGGATTATATCCGTTATCTTTGAATATCCTAGAAGACTTACTTTTAATTTTATTTATTTTTGTTATTTTCTACCATTATCCACTAAAACATATCAAAATTTCAACTAAAAATCTTAACTCGATCAGGGAGTCAAAAATCACGAAAGCGCGCCAATCATGCATTTTCTCATAATAACTTTTTATTTCTTTGAAAATTACGTAAAAGATAGTAAGTAATAATTGTCTGTGAAAGTAATCCGAGTTAAAAAATAAACTGACCCTCTGGGTGGGGACTGGTCCCATTCGTCCCTACCCAGCGGGTGGTGCGCCCCTGACTCACCTAGGCAAACAAAAAAATTGTATGGCATAGGGGGGGGGGGGTCCATAACAACTGTTTCGGATTTACAGGGTAATTAATAAAATATGCTAGCCTTTCGCGAAACATCCTGTATCTTAGAAAAAAAAAACAGGGTGTGCAGTCAAGAGCTCATTGTAAGCAGAACTTCATGGCACTTTCAACAACTGATCAACTAGGCATATACTCCTATTTTTCTGTGAAAAAATATAGTTAGCATAACTTTTTTTTTTTATAAAAACTGTAAATTGTGTTGTGAACTCTCCTTTTTAATTACACCTATTATATCCTATGTGCTAAGTGTAGCCGTCAAGGAATTACAAGCTCGTGACCTATTCAGGTCATATCGAAACAGATAGCCCATAGGGTGTAATAGGACATATTAAAGAGGAGAGTCTACAGTTTACAATTTTTATAAAAAACAAGTCAGGTTAACCACTTTTTTGTAAAAAAAAGAAAGATGCCAACTTAAAAAAAAAAGTTATAAAATCCGAAATTTTTAGCTTAGACCACAATATCTCCTGAGAGGAGAGAACTATGCGCCTGGTTGAGCAGGCGTTGGAAAGGCTATGAAGCTCTGCATACAATGAGCTTTAGGCGGTGACCTGTACCCTTTCAGATACATGATGTTTTGTACAAACCTAGCATATTTTTTAATCTTCCTATAACTCCGAAACGGTTGATACCCCCCCAACAGTCGAATTTCTTTTTGTTTATCTAGTATCTAGGAGAGTACTATCACCTCCCGCTCTATGGATCACCATGCAGGAAACACCCTGTATTACGGTCAACTTTTCACGTGCATGTGCATTACATCGTGATGTCACTGCATTTTCACATCCGCGGAATGGCTAGCTAAGTTGTGTAAGTTCGACAATTGAGTGAGTTTTTATGAATTTGTTTTACTATTGTAATTCTCTTTCAATTGCACATCTAACACTTCCAAATTGGAGACTAAAAATGCGTTCCTATAGGACTATAGTTAGTACAGATCCATAGATGCAAAATTACTTCATGCTTCTTCGCTACAATACTCTCACAAAGAATACATAGGCCACAGCTGACACATATAGTAAATCTAAGAAAATCCTATCGTCTAATAAAATAAAATCTGTAACCACGCTGAATTTAATATTATAAAAGCGAAGCATAAGGTTGATAAAATACTTGTGCATAGCAAGAGATTCCGTATTGTATTGAAAGAGATCTTTATACTTTCGAAATATCAATTACAATGGACAGCGTTGTGTGCTAGCAGAGTCAAAACTAGCTGCACTATTTTTACACATTTAAACGCACCAGTTAAAAGACAGGTGATTCCATATTTCAAAATGACTATGCAATACTTTTCCGTCATATATTTATCGTGACAGTTTAAAATATTTAATATATGTTACCACATTATGTATAATGTGTTCGAATAGTGCGGACAAAATGCGTAATCTCTTTTATTTTGGAAATAAAAAATATATTTCTCCTAAATTCCTATAAAAAGAGCTGCCAACTATAAGCTATCTTATGTATGTATTTTATAACCAAAGCTTGTTATAAAGCACAATGTTAAAGCAATAATGAGAGTATAATTTGATAATTATACTTTTCAGATTACTATAATTTTATATCAGCCTTACCAATACAAAGACGTTGCTAGCTAATGGAAGGTCAGGCGTAATGAACATTACTGATATGATTAAATAATTTTTTATTCAATCAACGAAGTACCCGGAAAAAAAAACAAAAAGTTATGTACTAACGCCACACCATATACCTGAGTCACCAAAATATCATTACATAGTTGTGCGGTCTATATTAAAATTAATTAGCAAAAAATACTGATATTCTACAGTTCCACAGTTATTAATCATTTTAGCATTAAGTAAGAGGTCACCGCTGGCTGCTAGGTTTTCATTCATGTCATTCGTAGAAAATATTTTTTTTAAAGATTAGTGTTCATACGAACATTTCTAGTGCTTTAATAAAATAAATATTTCCATTACTGCCAATGACTCATTCCTATCACCTCCCATGATGAATTGCAATTAAATATATTTTCCGATTTTTGGCGAAAGCGGTAATGTAGAAACAATTACTTTTGTCAGAAATATAATCTTATATTTTGTGCGAATGATGCTGAAATAGTGAAATCTACTAATGAACAATGTCATCATAAATAACGTAAGGTTTATGAATAATCTCCGAAATTTGTCCAGTCACCATCGAATCTTTTCAAAAAGATAGCCCCAGATCTGTCGTTTTAATATTGTGGTAATTAGAGTTCCAAAAATTTAACTTTTTTTTTTTTTTGAAAAGAATCCATCTTCCCGACTAAGCCGGCTGTTAATTCGGAGGTTTGCCCTATTTTTCCCAATTTGTTACAATAAAACTAAACTTAACTAAACTAAACTTGAACTTTTATAAAACTTTGGTAGGTATTTAGCGTATGGGTAGTCACTTAAAACAAGACACCCGCTATTTGCTTGCGCTGAATGCAATTCTGTATGTCCCAGAAGCCTCTTCAGAGATGGTGTAGTGGCGTCTATGATACAACTACGCTGATTTTCACGAGAAGAAGTCTTCGGATTGGGGGTACCTGAAGAAAGAAAATTGACCAGTTGACCCAATGTCAAGCTGGCCCATATATATATGATGGTCCGTATTGGTACTATTCGTCAGCCTGTGCTTGGGAATAGAGTGACGAGATAGATGATGTAGTATCGGCTTTCTGGACTTTAGCGAGTTGTATATAGTTCACGGATCTTAACAAGTGAACTGGAGAATGTAGTATCGCCTTTCAGGACCTTAGCGAGTTGTATATAGTTCAGGGATCTTAACAAGTGAACTGGAGACTTTCCTTGGGTGAGTACTTCGCAATTGACAAGCACCTTGAGATTAATACCTCGGCGTATCGGCTACTTTCAGTCGGTGGTAACTCGTCGTCACGTCGAGTAGTACCTAGAGTTCAACAATGCTTCTTGGTGAACTGATCCGTGGCGGAACTAAAAAGAAAATAATGAATAGAAAATGGACTGCTGTCTGAGCGAGTCCAGCTGCACATTCCCAATAACTATACACAGAATAATAGAAGGTTATTATTTAATTCCTTGGTATCTAATGTTTATTTCCTTTTATTTTATTGTCGGCCAAGTAAAATTATCCAAACGTTATAATAAAAATTCAAAATCTTAGCTTTTTGTATAAGGAACTAATCCCGTATAAATTCATACCTATTTTTGTTTTTATTTTTTTTACAAATTATCGCGTACTTATTTAGTACTTTTTACGACCAGCAAGTATTACTATCGAGAAACTACTAAACAAATATTGCCCGATTCACCCGTGGTTTGTCGTGCGTTCAGGACGCCACAAAATGAGGCTAGTTGAAACATTTGTTTTGGAAAAAGTGATAACTTATTAAATTTAGTGTTACCGCTGAAAATAATATTTTACTTGAATACAGTATATTATGCACCCAGCGGGAAATAGAAGCATACAGAAGCCTGGATTGGAAAGTTTGGACGAATGACTCCTCGTATTCCTTTTATGTCTTTTTCTAGAGGCTTGTTCGAAGATGGAAGCCTTCCAAGGGAAGTTTCGGGAAGTAATATAGAATGGATGGCTAAAATCGCATTACACTTTTTAGAAAATTTGTAGAAGGTTGTCCCAACAGAAGTTCTGGAATAATACAGAACAGATGAAAAGTTTTCTGGATGTAATGCAAATATAATTTGTTGCGATGCAAATGGAATATAGTTTCAGAAACTAAACAATGCACATCTAAACACTTTTACTTCTAATAAAAACCTATCTCAAATCTCTGAATTATCCAACCGGCGAAATTTCATACAACATACAAAACAAACTCAAACAGGCATAGATGACACAAGAAGTAGATGTCGCATGCAATACTAGAGCAGAGTATACAAATTTTAAATGCATGGTGGTATATCCTGGAATGGATCAGAACTTTTGGAATAATGGATACGTCGCGTGATTCATATTTTCTCGTATCTGACGTGTTGAGGATGTCTTTCAAATGTATACAAAACTTCTGTTAAGGCAACGCTTTATCTCGGCACGCTCTAACGTACATAGTGGTCCATTCCGGAATGCACTAAGCACCACCCATTTTACAATTACAATCTGTATACTCTGGTATAGTATGCGATATATAGTTTTAATGCCATCTATATGATACATGTGAGTCACATAAGATTGTTTCTTTTGAAGTGCAGGCAATTTACGAAAGGTTTCAGCACTTCTCTGAGAGTGCATACATCTTCTTCCAAAACATTTCTTTGGAAATGTAAGAAATGTATACGAGTGGAATTGTTCTATCCAGTTCCATAGGAAAGGCTTGACCATTTTCTCACTGGGTAGTTTTTCAAACACTTTCTTTTATAATGCTTAGTTTTTAGTTTGCCTGATTAATGAAATATGTATCAAATAAGCTAAGCGATGTTCGGAACAGTTTTATATGTACATATGTACATTCTGGAAATAAGTTTTAGGACTCAAACTTTCAAATCGCACGCGTTAATTTTTTTTCTATTTTTTAATATTTATAAGTTGCTAGCATTGTCGTGTAATATGATGCTGAGTTTGAACTCAATCTGTTGTTTAGTTTTTTGACAAGAGTCGAAAGCATAAGTTGTTTCAAGAATGTCTAGCAATTTTTACTATGGAAAAAATATCGATCAACGAGTTTGTTTGAAATTTTGTGTTGCGAACGAAATTCCTTGTTCTGAAACGTTGAAAATGTTGGAGAAAACCTTTGACAAGTGTATTATATGCAGAACAAGAGTGCTTTAATGGTACAATGTGTTCAAAGAGGTTCGTTAAGCCGTTCTGGACGGCATTAAGCCTAAGATACTGAGGGAAACGGTGATAATGTGAAGAAACTAGTGCTTGATAATTATCGTTCCAGTCTTAAAGAGGTATTTCGTGAACTCAACATATCTCATGAATCGGTTCGGACTATAGTGCTTGATGTTCTGGGCATGATACGCGTCACAAGCCCGGCTCGTTCCGAAAGGCCTGAATTTTCTTCAAACAAAGCATCGTAATCGAGTGTGTGAAGACATGCTAGAACGACTAAATTTGGACCCAACAGTCATCGCACGCGTCATTATGGGTGAAGAGACTTGCGTCTATGAATATGATATGCAAACCAGCCAGTAATCATCGGAATGGCGCTTATGATCCGAAACCCAAAAAACCGAGGCAAAGTCGGTCGAAAATTAAAGCTTTTCTCATTGGTTTTTCGATATTCGAGGAATTTTTTCTCTTGGAATTTCTTCCGGAGGGTAAAACAGTAAATATTATTACTTGGGTGTTATGAGGCGTTTGAGGGAGAGCACTTGTAAAAAGATATCGAATCTTAGGAAGAAAAATTCATTGATGCTGCACCATGACAACGCACCGTCTCACAAAGCCATCATTGTAACCAAAATTTTGAGCAAAAACGCTACGAATATCAACGAACAACCACCGTATTCACCAGATTTGGTTCCGTGTGTCTTTTTCCTTTTCCTGAAGCTTAAACTGCCACTTCGAGGAACCCTTTTTAACTTGATTGAAGACATAAAGACGAATTCGCTAAAGATACTCAAGACAATCCCGGAAAATCACTTCAAAAAGTGTATGAATGATTGGATTGTTTGTTGGAAGAAGTGTGTCGCTTCAAATGAAGCCTATTTGGAAGGAGACTTAATAAATTTGGATGAATAATTGAAATTTTGTATTTTATTTGATCAGCCCTGAAACTTATTTGACAGAATTTATATGCACTCTGGCAGCAAAATCCCATTCTATAGGAAAAACACTGCATGTATTTTTATCGTTCTTAAATTTGGTATTGTAGATGTGTATGTAAGAACATTGAAAACTAGTTTTAAATTGAACTTCTGAGGTATTCAATATAGAATTTCGTAAATATAAAAGAAAATTATAGAATTAGTGCAAATCGTCAGTTGATAAATTTTTCGGCTAGTCTCAACTTTAAAAGAATGTTCGTCCTAATCACCGAATAATATATTGATTGCAGTCTCCAGAAATTTGAAAAAGTTTGACTACATTCTTTTTTACAATGGAGATAATCCGAAACAATATCAAGATCTTCACTTTAGCCCTAACAAATTTGAAGCACTTGTTTAGTCTGTTTCTTTAAAAAAACTCTTGTTGTAGTGATTGTATATCTTGAGAAGCTTGATAGCGTCTATATAATACTTCCATGAGTTTTTTGGTAATATCTAATCCATGCCACACGAGCTTTCATTAAAAGGTAAGAAATAAAATAAAATGGTTGCACGCCAATCCTATGAGAGTGCTCATAACAACGCTGTGGCAGCGAATAATGTGAAGAGACGCCTCGAGGTATCGCGGTTGAGAATGAAATTTTTCAGTCTTTCGCGAGGTGCAGTGGGCTAATTTTGATAACCGGGATATTCTTATAGTAAGTAAGTAATATATAATATATAAAATTCAATTAAATATAGTTCATAGAAAATAAAACTATAAAGGAGAAAACATATAACAATATACAGGGTGATTCAGAACAAGATACCTTCCGGTATACCACGCGATTCCTTGAGGTAAGCTGATCATAAAATTGCTCCACAATCCCCCCCCCCCCCCCCCCCCCCCCCACTAGAAACCTTCCTTTAGGAGCTGTGGCCAGTTGAAGATTTCGCCAATATTCGTGTGAATAAATGAGTATAACTTTTGAACCACCTTTTAGATTTTGGTTATTGTTAGCTTATTAAATAGTCAAGAATAGTAGCTATCGAAGAGTGTATTGCTCTGTATGTTTTAATTAGGCATCTTTAAAATATTCGTAAATATTTTCAAAACATTGACTTTTTTTACACACAAATTTCATAAATACCGTTATTTATTTCAAAAACTTTTGTGTAAAAAATCAAAATTTTGGAAATATTTGAGAATAAATTAAAGGTGCTTACTTAGAAAATACGGAGCAATGCACTTCTCGACAGCTACTATTCTTGGCTATTTAATAAGCCAACAATAACTAAAATATATAGGGTGGCTCAAAAGTTATACTCATTTAGTCCCATTAGGGTTTACGAATATTGGCGAAATCTTCAACTAGCCACAGCTCCTAAAGGACGGTTTCTGGGGGGGGGGGGGGGGGGGGGGGGGTATGTGGAACGATTTTTTGATCAGCTTACCTCAAGGAATCGCGTGGTATACCGGGAGGTATCTTGTTCTGAATCACCCTGTATACACTATGCTTAAGTAAAAATTTAAAAATAAAATTTTTAAATAATAAATAAATAAACTGCGACAATAGCAATCAAGGCTGGCTGTCGGGATTATCAACCTAAGTATGTATATTTTCATTAATAATAGCTTTGTACTCATTATTTATTTTAAAAAAAAAACAAAATTGGTTAAGCATTAAATTCATTCACGAAAAAGGAACGATATCTGCAAGTTGTTGTTGCATATAAAAACAATCCATTATAGTTGTTCCTGCCATTTAAAATGTCTATAATTTCAGCTTCAACAATTTTGTTTTCCCCAATAGCTCTAATGCGGAATTCTGCAAGAAGAGGACGAATTCCGGGAAAATGTAACAAGTTCTCCACCTCCTCTAAACTACAAAGCGAGCAAAGTGTTCCACTTGACTTTTTAAACGGACTGGCGTTCAAATTTACAAGCCCTCCTCTATACGTGATAATCAAATGAATTTTTTTTCGCTGAGAATTCGTCACGAAGGTAGCTGCTCTCATCACAATATTGCATTTTATCATTAAGCCCATGCCTTTACAAACCTCCTAGTTATATCAGTAGCTCTTTACATAAATCGTGCTTCCTCTCTGCAGATGAGATTATTTAGAATTGCTTTTAAATAGTTATAGGACCGATCTGATATATTCACATCTAAACTATACCAACTGGCTAATTCCTGCCAACTACTACACCAGAATACGTTCCTACTAACCAGTTTTAAAGGCTAGCTATGAACTATATAAAGTATTTACGGTCTAAAGTAAAAAAAACCCTCTCCCGCTGTTTATAGCATTTTAATCGATTTGATCCATATACATAACATAATTTGTTTATATCATATAAAATTAAGAAAAGTCCAGACTCTGTCTGTCTGTAACGCGTTCGAATTCCAGGATGACTTTTCTTTTAATTAGAAGGAAATTAAAAAAAAAAAAAAACTTAAATAAAATAAAAACAAGTATAAAGGCTAGAATTAGTCTAAAACACCAATACCTATGATACCCTTGTCGTGTCCCCATGCAATCACTCAATAAAAACCAAAAATTAACCGGACAAAACTTTCTTTAGATAAAACACTCGAATTTCTTTGTACGTTATAAATCTTTATTTACTAAGACTTGACCTATCTTAACAATTATTACGTACTCCGCACCGAACGGAAACTTGACACCACTATGCAACGCGACTGCTCACTGGAAGAATAGAATATTACAGGCATTCGACAGACCAGTCATTGGTCTTTTATGCTCCAATATTCGGAAGTAAACTTTTACTCGCAACGCGGATGTAAACAAACGACAACAACCTTGCCGTTTGTTCTACCGGTTGCTGCACCTGAGTCGCTTAGTAGTAAACAATCGCATTACATAATAATTACCATGCGAGGTTAATTATTATCGTAATCGTCGATTGTTTCACTAACCGCTCATCGCAGCCAGCTGTTGGGCTAATCAGCAAAATAACCGACAGTTGCAGAACAATACCATGCGAGGTTATTGTTTAGCAATTGCTGATTATTTCGCTAGAATGCGCCTTTGGCTGCTGGAAGAATCTTCCGTATATTGGGCCATAACACCCTATATGAATGTCCGTATGGATAAAATCGATTGAAACATTATCATAAACAGCGGAAGAGTCTTCCTTTTTTTTAAATCAGACCGTAAATACTGTAAATATTTAAATAATAAGCATAAAGAAATACTTTTAAAAAGATTTTTATAAAAAGTCTCAAAAGACTTTTAAGATGATTTTTATAAAATAAAAGTCTCAAAAGACTCTTAACAAGACTTTTATGAAATAAAAGTCTCGAAATACTATCAAAAAGTTTTTATTTTGTATAACAGTTAAAAATAACAATTAAAAATAATGGTTATTTTGGGAGTCTCAATAATAAAAATTACTAATTTTTATTATTTAAAACTCTTACTTCTTATAATTTTGTTTAATTCTTATGGAATAAAAGTTAATAATAACTCGTATTCTAGTGACTTTTTGAAAAAGTCATAAAGGTTTCAAGCTCTACTAAAAACACATTCGTACGAAAAATGTGGTTAAGGTCCTTTGGGGATCAGCATCTCCAAAGCCACATGCCCTGATCGTTTCTCGCCCCTGTTAATGAAAAGCTGTCGCACATCCTTGCCTAAAATTCTGCGCAAACTATTCTACTTATCTTATTTGACAGGAAACTTTCCAATTGCATGAAAATTAGCCCACGTTCAGCCTATTCTTAAGGAAAGAGAGAGTAGCGATCTTACAAATTATTGACCAATTGTAATCTATCTATCATTAATTCCAAATCTATGAAACACCTAGAAACCAAGCAACTAATCAAGGATCACCAATATGGTTTCCGAACTGGCCGCTTATCTGGATATTTGCTGACTTCTTACGGAGGGTCAAAACCGTAGTATTCACAATTTTGGTTAGTCTAAATTCGTTGCTCTAGATATTTCAGTGGCCATTCTGCACTGCGTTTCTCCCCTCTTCTTCTAATATGCCTAATACCTAATGCCGGTTGTATTACATGGCGTTACATCTGAATCTTACCTTATAAATGGGGGTGTGCACTAGGGTATCTGATACCTCCCCGTCCATATTATTAACTTACATTAATGATTTGCTTTCCCGTACTTTCAATCCCATTTATACGGTACTCTTAATTTTGTTTACTGCTTTGACACCATTGCAGATTTCAGAGGGAATGATTGCAGGGTAATTGAATAACAACCTTGACAATATTCTCACAAAGTGAATTACGTCAAGTTCAATTTCCAGGATCATGTGTAGCGAAAATCGGGAGACTGAAGTCTGGCAAGAATGTAATCGCCCGATACTATTGCATACAATAAATCTTATGACTTTGCTATAGAGTTGAACTAGACAAAATCGTATGATAACTTTTTCCTCCATACGCAACGACTTTTATGCAGATTTTAGTTCAATTCTAGAGCAAAATCGTCAAGTTTGCTTGTACGCAATAGTTTCTGCCGATTTCATTCACGTTAGACTTCAGGCTCAACTCAAGCTCCGGCTTTCGCTGCACACGCTCATAGCTTGTGCATGCCAAGTCATACGACTTTCTCGAACATGTGTAACGGCCGTAAAACTCAAAGCTGTCTCATCTGTTTAAAAGAAGATCATCACTTAACCAATCCCGTTTCTTTTCTATTTCCAGTAGGTTAAACTGGATAGCTCATATCTTCTCTGTTGCGAAAGAAACAGTGAAAAGTCTTGGATTTCTGAAACGGCCCAAGAAATATTTCAGTCCGTTAAATCTAGCGCTCATATACAAGTCGTATATCAGTCCTAGAATTCTCCAGATATGAGAGCCGGGGCTGGAAGCACAACCTTGGATTCATTAAATATTTTCCTCCACCTGCTGTGTGAATACCCTAATCTTGCCAAGCGTAGGAGGAATTCGCTCGGCAGCTACTCTTTCGATGAATTGTGGGATCCCGCAGACAAGGTGCTGGGGGACCTGGTAAGGGTCTTGTGGGTGGTTTTAGCGCTCCCCCTTATCTGAGGTATGTTTTCCAGGTGGGTCCCATTAAGGTGGTATTACAATGGACCACAAATGGTCTAAGTGTGGATGATCGCAGATGCGATGGCCACCACTCTAACCTAACCTAACGTGACCTCTCATTGAAGACTTCGGTAAAGCTAAATGCATATAAGAAACTTCATGAATATTTACGTGGGTGACATTTTTTGTTATTCGAAAGTTCAGGGAGGAAAGTGAAGTTATTGCTACTAAAATAGTTTGATAAATGTTTTGATTCAATCCATAGGTTTTTTCTACCAGCAACATCTACTTGCTTTAGATCCACGATTTAAGCAAATCCACTTTAAAGACAAAATTACGTTGTAAAATATTATTTCATACTTATAAAGACAAGCGTTTATTCACGAATCAGTTGGGTCAGCAACTTATCCGGGGATTACAGAGTCATAGAACTGACACTGACAGAGTCTGACACAAATACAGTCTCTTGTAAACACCTACTGACTAGTCCTTTTTACTAACTAGTCAGTACTGACTAGATTTCTGGCCAGTCAATACTTTTAATAAACTGCCAAACGTAAAACTAAAATGGCCGAAACTGAAAATAAAACGTATATGTTAGGGGAAATTTGTATTTATATTTTTAATCTTCTGTCTTTTGAGTGGGAAATGACTGAAAAGAGTTTAATAAACATTTTAATCTTTATTTTTAGTAAAAAATAGCGGAATGAGGGAGAAATCATTAGCAATGCATACAGAAGAGGAATATCTGCACTGCTTGACGGTATTTTATAATGAACTGACTAGTAAGTTGATCAAACGAAAAACGTTCTTAGTCAGTAAAATTGACAGGCAAAATTCAGTACTGTCCATCAGCTCTACTGACTCATGTAATCGCCAGCTTAGAACATATAACAAACAGGAACGCTGAAAAGTGAAGTAGGACCAATATTAATGTTAAGACTTTTTAGTGCGGACGATCTCGTGCCGGGCCACGCCGCACCTATTTAGTTCTTATGGCATGTGTTGGCCCGAGCTAGTTTGCTGCATGGTACCTAGTTTTGATTGAGCTGCCAATCCAAAATGCCGCATATAAAAAGAATCGCTGTTTCTGCAGCCACTTTTGTATGAAGAAATGATAACCTCCTTCGCGCCGCCACTAGCCATCTAGCTCACCCTCGCGCCGATCCTTCGAAGTTACCGGCTAAAAATGGATCGGACGTGCTCGTACAGGTGATTTCGCGCCACCTTGGACCAGACCCTTCCGATAACGCGTTGGCCCGTGCAGGTGCGTCGCGGTCCATGAAATCATGGGCCGTTGGAAACTGGAAGCCACCTTAATAAAAGTGAAAAGTTATTGACATTTCTACAAGCTGCCAGTCATTCAAGTTTCCATTTACTATTTGTTTGCTCTGCATTTTCCGTCCTTTGTTATCGTACCCATTCGAAATAATAGGATAGGTCTCGGCTTCATTCCTGTACTCGAATTTTATATGATACCCACATTCCTATTAGTTGTATGTTTTAACGTTGGTGGTATCAGCATCTGATTCAACTGACGAAAGTCGCAGAATTTGATTTATGAGCATATCACAAGAAATTGGCTTTCGTAATTAGGCACGAACAGACAAATTCGGGGAGAGTGAAGTAGCAGCTTATTTTGTGCTACAGTTGTTAATCTTCGACAAAACTATCTAGAAACTTGGGATTAAATGAAAATTGTTTATCCTCACACTTATAAGCTCTAAAATATCTCAGCAGTAAAATATCTAAGCATTCCTGGAACTTCTGTGCCGAGCACAAGTCTTTTATCAAAAACAGCAGCTACTGCCAGAAAGGCTCGAAATCGATTGATCAAATTGCTATTTTTGATTTCATTGTTGGAGTAATATTAGAAATTTTTATTAAGTTTGTATTTTGAAGAATAAAAAAATAACATGAATTGACGACTCACATGTTTTTCAGTTAAAATGTTTTAAGTATTCCTTATTTAGCTACGGCACAAACCGATAAACCGATGTTTCGTCATTTTGACCAATACATATCGATTATCTAAAATAATGGAGATCGAAAGCAATATTTGGCCCTCTTTAGGGCACAAGTATTGTAATAAATATTCTGCTGATGAATTTATTGATGCTAACCTAAAAACACCAAATTCAACTTTAATACGTTCATTCATCTGAAATACTGTAATAGTATTTTAACGGAACATAATAATGAAGTAAAAACATCATATGCAAATTGAAGGGTGACTTTACATAAAATTCACAAAAATAAAGTGAAACTTTAAATTAACCAGTAATCGAATTGTGTGCAATGTTGTCGAGGAATTATTCACATACACACCCTGATAGTGGCCATCCTTATACATTTACGTATAATTTAAATGCCGATATATCCATATGTACAAACATATATACAGATTTATACATATATATGGACCTGTGTATAATTTTCATCGTCCGATACGCACGTAATATTGTTGCCCTGGTTCAGTACCTCGCCCGGAAATGAATTGCAGAATACGAAATTGGATTTTATGCATCTCACAATAAATCAAATATATGCATCCGGCTGTAATTACATTATGGGTAAAATTTAAGAATCCCACGGATAAAAATTATCCCAATGGACAATTAAGTCAATTCTGTATTTTCTGTGGATGTTGCACTTTTTCGAGAAAGAAGCTACGTTTCGTAGATAATTGTATTTTCAATCAGAATATAGCTTTTGAAAAGGTGTGAAAAATCCAATGTTCGAATAAAGGAGGAACGCAGATTCATATAAATTTTCTGAATATCATAATTGAGTGAACTCATCAGAGGACATTTATGGAGATATCCTAATTATTCTAGTTTTGCGCGAAATGTGAATGAAAGTGAATGGCTTTTCTAATACAGATTTGAAAATTTGCTTTTTTCGAATTAAACCACCCTCAATGATCTAAGCTTTTTCCACAAAATAAAAATCACATCGAAGAGTATTTGAACTATTTAAAATTAGAAATTCGATTTCAAGTCAACCATTTTATTTCCTTTTCCAATTCACCTTTTTCTCGTTGAAAACATAGTTATGCAACATACATAACTAACAATAGATGAGATGGAAAATTATTTATTAATTATTTGCGTCAACTTTAAGACAATTTTTAAATGTTTGGTCAATTTGCTGTATATGATATTTCTATTGGGGCTCTTTTATATTATCACAATCTCTCTCTATCTAACGGTGGTAAAAATCTATATGAAATAATTTATTCAGAGTACTAAAAAATACAAATTTTGTAAAAGCTTTTGATCGCACTTTTTATTGAAAAGCTTGAAGTGTTTGGTTTTAATTCTCCTCATCATATCTTATTTATCATACATAGCGTGCTAAAGTGGATTGCTTTCGAATCGTCCGAGTTTTCTCTGGTGTTCCACAAGGAAGCCATTTAGGTCCACTATTGTTTATTATTTTTATTAATGATATGATAAATATTTTTTGCTCCACGCAACCGTTACCTACTATATGACACTTACCTTGAGATTTTATTGCCCTTTCAAAATTAATCTGTCATTTACCTTCTTCCGTCGGATCCTGATCATTTACAACAATAGTGATTTTCAAATGGGCTAGTTCTAAATCCAAGCAAGTATAAGTGCTATACTTTTCACCACATTCTGAATCCCCTTCATACTGAATACTTTATTATTAATGTTTCCATTGCACACCCAAGCAACATTCGACTAATTGTGGTTAATTTAAGATTACCTAATATTTACGTCCGATTTACGTAAGTAGAGAATGAGTGTACGTCATATATATATATAATTGGGGAATATTTCCCTGTCAGGTAGGCGACACATTTCCTTTATTTGGTAAATTTAACGTGAATTTCACTTCGAATTTACGTATGTTTCCTTAATCTCGACCTGTTTTCTACTTAGTTTAACTGATGTTAACGTTCATGTTTTAATGTTGATGGAATTTCGTTTTATAACAATTGTGTGTGTGTATTTTTCCTAATACGTGATATAGATATTATGAACAAGGCACATACCTTTAACTTGAATAATTATGAGAAGTATTGCTTTAATAAAATACATAGAAATTATGGGCTTATTCAAAAATAATTCTCTCATCTTCTAAATGCTCAATTTAAAACGAGAAATTTTTTTTTGATAAATATGGATAGAATTTTGCGACAAATACCAACGCTCTTTAAAAATTTTATATATATGTATTTAAAAAATTATCTTTTTATTTTAAATTAGTCTTTGGTTTACCATTTAGAAGCTTGAAATAAATTTAAAATATCTTTAATCGTTAAGAAGAATGCATTTATTCGGGTGTTTTTTTCCAGTAATTATGGAGAAAAAGAATTAATTATAAAATCATGAAATTTTTTATTATATGGCGGCCTTGTTATATGAATATGTCAAAATTACATCTATTGACCTAAACGGTTGTTTGACTTATGTCGTTTTCGTTTGAAGATCAGCTACGCTCTAGAGGCAACCTAAGTGCTGTCAAAGCGGGCGTTTGATGCAAGAATTACGTCATGGTTGTCTCTGGTGGCAACCCAAAATGCATCAGGTTTGCTCTGAAAATTTTCTCGGGTACACTATGAGTTCACTCACACAAACAAAGTCTGTTATGATTTGACATTTTTACACATGACATTATTTTAAATTATTATTAAGACCACTCCACTATTATTATATTATCCTGAAAATTATTCCGCAGACAAATTACCAACCACTGTCCGCACAAAATTCATAGCGTACTTTGAGGTTAGTAAACATACACTACCGAACTTTTCCAGGTGCACTTTGAAACCGTTCGTTTGAACGGGGCTGCCTCCAGAGCAAATCTGGATGTTCAAACGAAAACGACATTAAAAATTTTCCTAGATGACAAAATTTTCGACTTTGAGGGCAAAAATTCCTGTATAGGTAATTTGCTGTTCAAAGGCAATCATAATTGTTTCCTATAAAGAAATATCGACCTCAAATAGGGCATTTCACCCTAAATTGTGGAGTTTTGCCCTAAACTATGGAATTACGCCCTAAATAATGAAATTTCGCCCTAAACAGGCAAAAGAGATTTCACAATTGACAGAATTGAATTTCAGGCCAATTATCTACTTTTTTAAATTGTCTTTATAATCCACATTTATTTATAAATGATGCCACCAAAGCTGATGGTATTTCGATTATACAGTAGATGTCAGTTTATATCCAGCAAGCTGTCATCTAGTACGGACGGAATCTTACCTGCGATAGAAATATTGAGATCTTTGGTAAATAATAAAAGTATTTTGAACTGCAAACTGTTGATTTTTTAAAATGGTTTTGATCATAGACAAACAAAACTAAATTCTAGAACATTTACATAAAGATTATTCCTTTTCTACCATACAGAAAATGTGTGGAAAGAAATCTTTTAGAGCAAGGCTTCTTAAACTATGGGTCGCGACCCCAAATGGGGTCGCTTAGCGAAATCTTGGGGTCACGAGATTTTAATGTAAAATATTTAAACACATTTGTGAGCATTTGAAAATGGCGCGCTTTGTGTCACAGGTTTCGTGAGTTGCGCTTTGTGTCTGTCACTTCTGGTGTAGCGAGAAAACGATTCAGCAACACAAGAACACCAGCATAGCCCACACACGGGAGATTATGGACAGTTTTTACGGGTGAGAAGTATTCGGGGGTAGGAAAAATTCCGACATGCCAAGTTTCGATCGGGAAGACGGGCAGCATATCAATGCTACTGCAAGCAAGTTAGCTCCGGCCATTTTGAAATTGTGAAATTTCTGAAATCTCTGATCGGACGGCTGTAAACATGTTTATCTGCGGTTTAAGGTGTTAATATAATAATTTAATTATCATTACGTCCTGTGAACTTGTGATACAATTATTGATTATATCAAAAACTGTAAGTTAATTGAACACGCACACAATTAATTTCGGTAATCATATAAGGAACTACCGCGGAGCAACATTTTGTGTTGGTACGCCTAATCACAATGGGAAGAAATTCCTTCCTCTCCTAAAAACTTCTCGTCTGGGCAGGCCCATAGGACACAGAGAAACAAAATTAGAAATTTTCCGTGTTTTCAAGAAAGAAACAAATAATGTTATATACTTATGTCTTTTGCATGAATGCGGGAAAAGTACTTATCTATGCATTATTGTAGTGCGATTGAGACTACGAATTAAAATCAAAAATCGGGAGATGACCCGAATGATAAAATCTTCTTGAACATCTCCAAAATACTTTCAAACTATTCATAATAATTTACATCGGGTTACATCGGGTTTCTGCTAAATAAAATTGACATTTTCCCGAAAATATCAGAGAATTCAGCAAGAGTTTCTCCCACTTAATCCCTTGTAAACAGAAGCACGTGCTGTTCAAATATCACAGTAATTACACCAATTGGAATTGCTATAAAAAACATTGGATAATTCTCTCAACATTTCACAGGAAACTGGTTATTACAAAAGCGCGGGAACATTTTATGAGAGTAAAATCTGACAACTCCGCCCCTTCTTATTTATTTACGAAAATGAATCATTTGTCATTCTGTTTCGTTGTATGTAATCTGCGCTTTCTCATTTTTTTTACTTATTCGTAAAATTTTTAAAGAGGGTTGATATTTTTGTTATTTTTTTTTCTTCTTTCTTTCCTTTTTCAGCCATGTACATTTAAATGGAAAACAATCGGATCGGAAATCTCTTCTGTGTCCTATCTTCTCATAAGTTAATCTTTGACTGTAGTGTGAACTAGTGTAGTGTTTTCCCTTTTCCAGTGTAGTCAGTTTACTCAGTTCCATTGTAGTTTTTTATTTATTCGGTAACTAATTTATTAATTCTTATATGCAATATGTTATTTTTATATATTTATTGGTTTTAGGTCCTTAGGGATTAAAATAATTTTTGACTATGGATAAATGGCTGAATTTATGTAAGAAAGGTAATGCTGCAGAAGACACTGTTACAAAGTCTCCTCAAGTAGGACTTATTATTGACAAACAGGCACCTAATGATCGTAAAAGAAAATATGATGAGTCTTATCTTCAATTTGGCTTTTCATTTAAAAATTGTAATGGTAATGAACAACCTCTTTGTTTGATCTGCAATGAATTATTGGCTACGGAGAGTATGAAACCATCAAAATTAAAAAGACATCTTGAATCAAAGCATACCTCGTACGCCAATAAACCAAAAGAATATTACGAAAGACTGTTAAAATCTTTAAACAAAGATATAAAATCTTTTGAAAAATTTATCAAACGACACTGTGGCGAATAGAATTCCTGAAATTAACAAGGATCAATTAGTGCAACTTATTACAATAATTAAAGAAGATTATTGTTATTAAAGGACGAAATCGAAATATTATTAACCGAACAAAAAAGTGATCTTGCTGCGTTTTTTCAAAATGACCTATGGTTATCCAAGATGTGTTATCTGTCAGATATATTTGAATAATTAAACGATCTCAACTTTTCTCTTCAAGGAAAAAATTGCAACATATATACTTCGAATGATAAAATTAAAAGTTTTATTAAAAAGATAAACATTTGGAAAAGTAGGGTAGAAAAGAATTCGTTCGAAATGTTTTCCAATATCGACAATTTTATATCCGAGAAAAATCATTGTAAAACTTTTATCGCAAAAATTATGATAGGTCACTTAAAAGCGCTAGAAACACAGTTTCGTAAATATTTTATATCAAATATTTATTTTAAAAAGTTATCTTGGATTCAAAGTCCATTCTTGATTGACTTGGGTAAGATTGATCACCTGCCATACAAAGCTCAAGAGGAATTTGCTGAGCTTTCGAGTGACTCATACTTAAAACTAGATTTTTCAAAAAAGCCCCTGACTGAACTCTGGATCGGAACCAGAACAGAATTTGCCACAATCTCTGATATAGCATTAAATGTTCTTCTGCCATTCAACACCACATATTTATGTGAAATTACTTTTTCATCTTTAACACATATCAAATCCGAACATCGTTCAGCGCTAAAAAATGTTGAAGAGATTTTACGTCCAGCAGTGTCAAATATTGCACCAAGATTTAGTTTGCTATGCAGTAAAAAAAAGACACATCCGTCTCATTAAAAAAATGATTTTTCCTTTAATTTTTGTATACTTAACGGCTGCGCTCGAATTTATTCCAATGGACTCGAATATATACCAGCGATGATATATTTTGTTCAATATTTTATTTATGTTACTGCAAAAATGCAGTTTGATGAAAAACACGGTATATATTACTTTTGTAACTATCATAAATATAATTTTACACCTTTTTGTGTAATTTTTAATTTTATATTATTGTATGTTTTTAAACAATTTCTAAAACTAATTTTTTTTCATAATATGTATATATATATTGTTACTTAATCAATAAATCACCACAAAGTATTTATATATCTTTATTTTATATCTTTTGGGTTGCAAAAAAAAAATCAAATGGGGTCGTGAATGAAAAAAGCAATCATAAATGGGTCGTGAATGAAAAAAGTTTAAGAAGCCCTGTTTTAGAGTATCAAAGTCTACATTGTCCCTATACAAAAGAAACGTGATCCAATGAAAGAAGAAATGGCGGCGGACGGAAGCGTTTACTGACAACCGCCCAGCTATCGTCTCTGAAAAAAAATGGCTACAAAGAAAAATCCATGAACACATAAAGAGATATATAAGATATATAAAGAGCAATATAAGGTTTCAGTCGGGGTCATACGATATGCCATAAAAAGTATTTTAAAGTTGAGACAAATAAAAAACCAAAACGCAATTACTTGAGTGAAGCAACTGTTGAAAAAAGGTATCGCCGTTCTTGGGGGCTGTACAACTTGCTCAAATCTGATAAATGGAAAAATTATATCTCAGTGGATGAATTTTGGTTTTACCTTACAGATGCCGATGGACAAAGATACGTTTATACCCAGAGCAAAATTGGATGTTTCAACAGGATTCAGCTTCATCGCACACTTCAAAAAGTGCTCTAGATTTTCTGAAATATCAAGGAATTCCGTTCATCCCTCCCAACATGTGGACACCATCGTCGCCACATCTCTCACCATGCGATTATTTTTTATGGGGTTATCAAAAACTGCAAACAAGCAAGCACAACATTAAAACCATCCCACAGCATAAACGAATTATACAGAAGGAAGTTAAGAAAATACCGCTCGAAATGATACAAAAAGCATTGGAAGGGTGTCCAAAATTATGTAGAGCAGTCTACTACAATAAAGGACTACATTCCAAATAAAAAATTGATTTGTCATGTCTACGTTTAACTTTTCGAAATAATCAGAGGAATGTCGATAAGGCTTAGGCTGTAAGAGTAAAATTGCAAGTTATATCATCTATATATGTTTTATTTAATTATTTCACAATAAGGCTGCACTACGGCACGTTAAAAAGCATTTTTAACATATTCACTATTGATGAAATAAACTTCTTGCTTCTGTTGACTTTGAAGGCAGAATTACGTAACTATGAGGGAATTCGCTAACGTACCCATTTTTTGCAATTTACCATGAGCTTAACTTTTTTGGGAATTCGGACCTTGAGGGCGAACACAATCGAACAAGGAATTATTAAGGGAATATTCACGTTATCTTTCTTTGAGTTTGGGAATAGATCCATCTACAAAATCCATACATTTCTTTAAATATGACTTCAAAGTTAAGAAAACTTTAGGCAAAAAGTAAGGAAATTTGTCTAAGACTTAGGAAATTTTGGTAATTTTCTTCATTTCTATGAGGTAAATTAAAAAGGAATTATTACGTCATTTTTACCTAATAATTAACTACAAAGTTAAGATAACTTTGAAGGCCTAATTTAAGGAATTATTACGTAAAATTTCCTTTTTAATTTACTTTAAAGGAGAGTAGCCTTTGAGGCTAAATTCTTAAGTCTAGTTTACGTAATTTTAACCAAAATAGGTCGATCGGCTCTCGATGATTGGAAATTCAACATCCAATGTTACTTGGACGGCCTCAACCTTGGTGTCGTTTTTGACATGAAACAGGGGAGTGGTTTTGACACTAATTATATTTACTGTATTGCTTTTAAAATGATTGGTTTTATAAAATGCAATACTGATGACTCCAGATATCATCACACCTTAAAAGGATAATATATATTGCCCCAGTTAGTTCTGTTGGTTTATGTGCTGAATAAAAAACTCGCGCGTGTTCCAATAAAACCTTTAATAGGCAAATGTATTAAATAAAATAGAGAAAACCAACTATTGACTATTTTTTTGACTCTATGAAACGAAACTGCACCTCGCGCCCACTGCAGATCAACTGGTAGCTATCGTACTCTGAAAAGCCTGACGAATGTAATTGTAGCTGTGTGTGTTAGAATGTATGCTGTGCATCGGTTCCTTTTCGTTCCGCCAAGCTTGTATTCCATTGCGTGATATTTCCAGAATGGTTTATTTTTCCCTTTGGTTCAAATGGTTTGCAGTTTTAATTTTTGGGACAATTTTCCACTATACAGTTCTATAATTGGGTATGCTTCTGTCGTACCGAACCTCTTATGGTCAGCATGAGCCCAGTTGTTATTGCTCTCATAGCTTTAATGAAATTTATGACAATGAAGTTGATTTAGCTCTTGAATGCTCCAAGTTTAATCATATTGTTATTTCGAAGTATTTGTAGTTTACTTAATTGAATTTAGTTTAACAATATTCCTTTTTCAGTGATACCCAAACATTACTAACTTGCCCTAATTATCATATGTCTTATTGTTTAATCGAACGAACTTTAATTCCACCATCTGTCAATTCCTGTAATTGACATATAGTGGCTTGCGTTTATAAACCAATTCACTAGTCAAATCCAATAATTGACATTAGTTGAGTTGCGTTTACAAACCAAAATTTGCGGTGTTCTGAAAATCAAAATGGTGGTGGGTAGTGTAGCGATTGAAAGATATCATTTGGTTATCATTCACTTTTAATCATCAAATTCACTATTCTAACAAATTTAAATAATTCTATACTTAAAATTAAATTTAACACAACTCAAATTTTATTTACTTCAGCAAATGCAAAAATATTACTCAAATATATAACATTTAATGTATTGACAAAACCCGTACGTTTTTTAATTCATTCTATGTGTATTCTATGTTATTTTAATTCACACCTTATCTATTTAAATATGTATTTCAGGAAAATTCATTATTAACTACACAATTAATTATGTCACTGTAAATAATTTACTCTATTTAAGTTTTTACTGTTTGAGCATGATTTGCAAAAGATACCATATTGGCATATTTTTCACGAAATGTCAAAAAACAATAAAATTCCAATTCAATGTATTTATGCAACAAAAATTCTGAAAAGGAATAAATTTTATTAGTAATTAATGTTATGGTATTATGTAGAAGGTGAGGGCTTGAGGACATTAAGTCCGACTGCCAACAAAAGCTGACAGCTCACCCAGTGATAGTTTAGCAGGCCGGCACGCTAGCACCTAGGTCTATGTGCGGAGAGTGCGGGGTGGGTCCCCCAAAAGAAAAACCTACCTGTCACTTAGCCATAAACAAAAAAAAATATCATGCCTAAGGCAAAATTCGACGAAGGCCTAAGAGGAAGAAGACGAGGAACAAAAAAAATGTTTTCTTTTCTACTGCCCATCACCTTGGCCCTGAAGGGACCTCGTACATCACTCACTTGAAAACAATCCTAAGGATTGGATGGCTTGATCATTTTGCCATCCTCAGCCGCCCACGATACCACAGGCACCTTGTATGCGATGTCCCTGCCAAGTTCACCTGTTGAAGAGAGTGGAGGGAGACTCAGGGAAAGGAGAGAAAAGAAATCCTCTTATTGATTCTTGTTCTTTATGGGCTAACAAATACAATTTGTGTTGGATCTTAAATTCACCCGGGTAGTTTCAAATATGACCGGATGGTCAAAAAAATTTATCCTTTCCTCTTTTTTTTTTCTTTTTACAGCTCTAATTAATTATAGCTTTTCGGCGTATATGTATACAAAATTTTCTTCGCTAGAGTGAATTTGAAAGAACTCATCTCAGCAACAATACATCAATAAAAAGATAATTACATAAGTCTTGTGTTCTCGCCGTTTTTGATATAATACAGGCTTCATAAATCATCAAGCTCAATTCTATATTTTATATATAAGCGCTCTTAGCAAATAATTTTTGTCAATTTACTGCTCCTATTCATCTTAATATATTATTATGAAAAATAATTACCGACACGTAGTCGTTAAATCCTCACGAAATATCTTCTTAAACACAACTTAAATAAAGTAAAAGAAAAATACGAATGAGTTGTTGCTGCAGCATGTGTTTAACCGAAAATAAATTTAAGACCGAATCAATAATTAAAATTTTATTTACTTTATTTCTAATATAATTATCGGACAAATTATGTCCCTCAATTTTTTTAAGTAGAGATTATGATGATCTCACAATCCGTAGTGTATAAAAATCATACTGAGACTCAACAAAAAGTCATTTTTCTCTGTACCTTTTTTCGTTTCCCCCTCCCTTTTTTTTTTTTTAATACAATTATTTAGATGTAACTGATATTTTTTATCAAGCGGAGGAACCGAATTGGTCACAATCCTTTTCACTATACCGTCAACCTCATAGTGTGGATACCCATACCGCTGGGCTAGTCTGGAGGGAAAGCAAACCCTTATTATCACAATGAGTGTAAGCATGCTTCGATGTCCAAGTATTTCTCGAGAAGGCCTTCTATAGGGGTACGATGGACCAATAACAATATCGGCGTATCTGCGGAAAACTCGATTATTCCAACTTCCTAAGGGTTTCCTTATGCCCTTCACAATCAATGTTCTCCCTCCTTTGAGGTGGAACCTGCACTACTGACCAAGTACTTCCTTAGAGAACTTATGTTCGGTACTTAGGACTAACTTAAGGAACCTAATGTATGATAATATTTCATCGGGAATAGAGTTTGACGGACGATAATTCCCCAACACTTTGTATGAAGATGTGTTACTATTATAATGGAAAATAGGTTAACGACATGTTATATAACGAAAATATGTTAATATTTCAATGAAAACTTAATCCGATGACATTTTATAAAAAGCTATTGATATTTTAATGGAAAAGAATTCGATGACACTTTATATGAAAACACTTCAACATTTTAATGAAAAATCAGGCCGATTTCCTTTGATATGATACTATTTTAATATTTCCATGAAAAATCAGTTCGATGACGTTTTATTTCCAAAAATTTAATAATATTTTAAAGGAATGGAGTTCGATGACACTTTATGTGAAATCATATCGAATTTGTAATGAAAATTCAGCCCGATGGCCTTTGATGAAATCATATATTAATGTTGCAATGAAAAATCAGTCTGATGACATTCGGCACCCTTTTTTTTTTTGTGAAAGTATTTTTCTAATCGGATGGACATTATCTCGACGACACTTTTTAAGCAAATATATACGAGGGAATAAAGTTATTAATACTTATCTTCAACATCCTAGGGGGTGCTCCCCATGGCATATCTCCAATTTTACGTCGCCCCTGATCCCATTATTTTTTCTTTTGGTCGGGAATTCCTTTTTAAATTTTTCTTCCTTTTGTTTTCTTTTGTATAACACACTTTTACTTATACTTTTCTTCCTTTTTTTTGTATTTTCTTTTGCGTAACACACTTTGGCTTTTACTTGTCTTCCTTTTTTCTTATTTTCTTCCGTTTTTCTCGCAGGGATCCTCGCTGCTCGACTTCAGACTGCCATGATCTAAACCTCACTCAATGGCCGATCTCTGCACTGTTTCCCATTTCCGGCATCTTCGTCGTTCTCATTCCCTTGTTCCACTTACATGGTGCACAGTGTTCCAGTGACAATTCTGTCAATCATGTCAGTATAGACACATCAAGTGGGTTGCCGTGTATACACGATGCTACACTCGTGCTACGCTCTGGCGTACATGCGGCCATAACATTAATGATCAATTTATTTTGGTTATTATGTGACCAGTAATTATACCGTTGTGGCATGTAATTACATTTGTCCCATAACCTCAAATTAGTTGCAAAAATAAATGAAATAAATACCTGCTTGACAAATATTGGTAAAATAAAAAATTTCTTAAAAATTTGGATCGTTGAAGCTTGCTGCTGATCCATAAAGAAATCCCGAAAAATTGTGACGAAATTTGGTGACAGATTCTTACTCCCAAAATTTATAAGTAGAACCGATAAAAATAATGATGAAAAACTACAAGTCCAAACCGAAATAGTTTGAAAAATTCTAATATATTTTAGAGCACTGGAAAATTGCATGGAATAGTAAACTATGCTTGGCATATGTATGCTATATGACAACTCGATTGAAAATAAGAGAGCGAATTAAGGATGACGCGCTTTTTATAGAAAATTTTGTCCCGATTTCATTATCCATAAAGTGAAATCTTCGAAATATAACACTTTAATAACTTTATTAGAGTTTATAATTATTATTTGTAGATGCCAAAATGAATTTTACATTTTTTGGAATCCTTCCCATAAAGATTTATTACTATTTTTATTAATTTTAATTAATTTTTCGGAACGCATCCATTAGAATCGCGCGACGTTTTTAGCCCACCGTGCGTTCACCCGCACGCAGAATGTCACATAATGTCACAGTCTTAGACATCATGTCAGGCGACCGAAGCGTTGTCATTTCCCCAGGACATCGGTGTGGATATTTTTACGCTACGATCTGATAGCGTAGTGTCCCGGTGTGCTTACTAGTTTTGACGTTTAGCGTAGTTTCATTTTTAAAGAAGTTTCAAAATTGACATTTCGAATCGAAGTGCACACCAACCATTCAATTGCTATCCCTACTTTTCTAATCATGTGATGTGTACACCCATGATACAAAGATAACAAGGTATGGCCGATTCGAGAGGAATTTTTTGTGTTGCTACGTCATGAGGTGTCTACTGTCATTTCCGGCGATTTTTTTTTTGAGTTTTTCGTATTTTATTGACTGAAATACGTTTTGAATATATTAAAATATTTAAGAAAATATTAGTTTCTTCGTTTAAATCACTTCGGGAAAAATAATTATGTTCTAGTGGGAAAGGAAAGAAATTTCCAAATAGAAAATTTTGTTCACTGTGAAAGGACGATTGAAATTGAGACGAACAAATTTCTGACATTTGTCGCCAAAGGAGGCAAGCAAACATATCGGCTCTATTTAAACTGTTTTAATATTCCTCACGATGATATTATTTTAACGGAGAAATGGCTTAACAATTCTTTTGCGGATGCTAAATTACTGGACAAGGGCTTTCAAGTTTTTCGACGACATCGAAATACAAATGACATTTCTGTGCTCGTAGAAGGCATTCTAATCGCGGTAAAGATTTCTTACAGCTGTTCCAAGATAGATATCCTCAATCCATAAATTCTATTGCCGCACTTGGTCTTTCTCAGATAAATGATGTTAAAAATAACCGTAATAAAAGCTTGGACTTGGTCTTTACCTCTGATACTTAGGAATGTATGGTTCATCCGTGTGATATATCATTGGTTCCTATTAATGCATACTATCCAAGTTTGGACGTGATAGTGGGCATTGATTGCGAAAGCATTGATATGTCCTCGATTGAAAGCACACCGATCTTTAATTTTAAGAAAGCTGATTTTAATCTACTTAATTTTAATTTATCTTCCATTAACTGGTCCTTTCTCTTAAACAATAATGATATGGATGAACTTACAGCAAAGTTTTACCGTGTTATGTTTAATTGTTTAAAAAATTATGTTCCATTGTCTTGTATATGGAATGGCTCTTCGTGTCCGCCTTGGTACGATGCTCAGCTTAAATGCTTGCGTAACATAAAAAATAAGACTTGGTTAAAGTTTCACCGATCTTAACATAATTTTTATTTCTGAGGAGTGAATTTCATAATGCTCTTTCGCATGCCTATGATACATACTTGTTTGTGATGAGAAATGTAATAAGATCGGATCCTAAGTAATTGTGGCGTTTTGTAAATACCAAAATATAATAATTTTCCTCCTGTGTCAGCATTTATTAATAATTCTAGTTACGATCTGTCTGTGAAATCTAATTTTTTTGCTGATTACTTTAGTGAATCATTTTTAACTAATGACACTAAAATTCATTTTGCTTATTTTAATTACTTAAAGACACTTCCCGAAGTTGATATCCCGTGCTTCACAATTTATCAGAAATCTGTTGAGGACACCATGTCCACGCTAAACTCTAGTTATTCTGCTGCGTCCGATGGGTTAACACCTATTTTCCTAAGGAACTGCAGTGAAACACTTTCTTACCCATTATAATTTAACATTTCACTGCTGCTCGGTAAATTTCCTGAGTTATGGAAAGAGTCGGTGATTGTCCCAATTTTTAAGTCCGGTAAAAAAGGCCTTGTTACTAACTATCGTCCTATCGTTAAAATGTCTTGTATTGCCAAACTGTTTGAAGCTCCTTTATATGAATTCCTGTATTTTCATTGTAGTGCAGCTCTTAATCCTCATCAACATAGTTTTATGATAAGCTTCCTCACTCTCTTTTGTTATTTAAACTGAGATCCTTAGGTTTCCCAATTTGGTTGTTGAATTGGCTATATCCTATCTTAAGGATCGTAAGCTTAGCGTACAATTTCTTTCTGCTTTGTCTAAAGAAATAACGGCTTACTTCGGTGTTCCACAGGGTAGCCACGTAGGACCTTTTCTCTTAATTTTATTCGTAAATGATGTTTCCTATGCAGTCTCCAATTCTGATATATATATTATATATAAATCTATTGATTCGCATTCTGATTGTCTTAAATTGTAGAAGTACCTGGATAGACTTGTTGAATGGTGTAAAAAGAGTTTTCTCTTTTTGAACATTGATAAATGTAAGCTAAACATTTTTTTCTCGTAAGCGCCTTCCTTCGAATGATGTCTATGATATGAATGGGTTGTTACTTTCGAAAGTTGATAATATATCTGACTTGGGGTTATTTTTTTACTCTAAACTCACTTTTAACTTCCACATTGATCACATTGTTAGTAGAGCGAACTCAATGCTAGGTTTTGTAAAACGCTGGGCAAAGGAACGTGATGATGTCTACATTACTACAGCTCTATTTACCACTTTTGTTAGACCAATTGTGGAATCTTCCAGTCCTATCTGCTCTCCCTCTTACAAAAATCACTCTGAACGTCTTGAGAACGTGCAAATGAGATTTTTACATTTTGCCTTAAGAGGTCTCGAATGGAGGGATATACTTCATCATCCTCCTTATAAGGAAAAATTAAATTTAATACACCTTCCTACTCTAGAATCTCGTAAGAAAATATGTGATATAAGCTTTGTTTTTCAATTTGTGAAGGGTGACATCGACATGCCTTTGATGCTTTGAGAAAATTAATTTCAATTCTCGAACTCGACACTTGCGATCTAAAGATTTTATTTATTTGTGCTCCCATGGCACCAACTATGGACACTTTGAGTCAATGTCTAGAATGTACTGTATTTTTGAATTGAATTTTCATAAAATTGACTTTCATATCAATAAGTGCCAATTAAGAAAAATCTTTAAAAATTCTTCTGTATTATAGCTTTTGTTTGAGTATTGTTTTTTGATCATTGTAGCTAGTATTTTTAGCTAAATAAATAAATAAATATAAGACAGTAGGCACAAGCACATAGTTGAAAAAAAAAATATTTTTTGCCAGCTAAATTTAACCTATTTAGCCGGAGTTGAGGCCTTTAAATCCGGTTAAAAAATCGGCTAAATCCCTTCATCATGAACTGTAGTACGCCCGAGCTTCTACCCAGAGTTTAACCGGGAAGATTCGTATTGAAAAGCGGCTAAAATAAAAAACTAATCTCGAGCATAATAAAATTTGTATTTTGTATTCTTTGTGTTAATAAAATAAACTGCATTTGTAATGATTCGACTTTTTACTTTCCTATGATTTTAAAACAATTTTAGACTCAAACGATGATTAATTTTTGTTTGAATTTTAAACTCTTTTTATTTAACAACCATTTTTGTTTCTAGTTCTAGGGTATGCAGTATATAATAGGTCATCTATCATATACATGTGGTTCCTAGTATACCCTGGAACTGTAAAAAAATTTGCCCCAAATAAAGATTGTTGTTAGATGGGGCGCAACTAACATATTTGACCCCTTCCAAAATTCCTAGATTCTGCACTGCAGTTTCTCCAATACCAACTATTTACAGAGTAGCAACATTTTTTTTACATTTTTAATCGTCATGTAAAAGTAAACGTAAACGCACAAAAAATTAATTTCATTCTTAGTTCTTGCCGTTATTTTTAAAATAGTTTCGTTTAATTTGAGCATGATTCCATTTAATTGGCAAAAGATGCATTTCATTAAGAATTACTATACAACTCTCTTTTTTTCTTAATAATCTGTAATACAACGTAATAATCTACATTAATTTTGCAGTTTCAGCGATAGCGTAGATCAATTTCCCTAAATATAGCCACCTTTCTGTCCTGAAAATGTGCGAGTAAGTTCATCAAAGTATATTTCTTTCTAGGATAGTTTGTTGAGCTGTAAAAATGTTCATAGCCAATTTCTTTTCCACATTTCAAAGAAATTCTCAGCACATTAAATATATCTGGGACTGACTGGACTGAGAAATTTTTGTATTACAACTATACGAAGGATCTGCACGATTTCGCCCACTTTAGAACAAAGATCTACGCCGTGTACAGAATTTCAGTTCTCTAACTCAACACTTTCTCATATATATACATAGCGAAAGATAAAAAATTTTATGGTAATGGTACAATTGAGTTACGTGATTTTCCTAATTTTCAAAATACCCGAGTTAAAAATTGTAGTTGTCTAGTTCCACACTTAATCAAAGGCTTGTATGGAAGCCTTCGAATGAGTTGATCGATTTTATCCGATTTCACCAATTTCTGAACTCAATTTGCAATTATTATAAGAATAAATAAATAATAAAAAAAAAAATAAAAAATAAAAAACTTGATATGTATATGAGGTAACTTCATCTAGGGTACTACCGATAGCTTTATCTAGGGTACTGTGGTGTTGATAGTTATCCAATTCATTAAACACACCATATTCAAACTATTTTTAATAGGTATTTTCCGAATTCATCCAAAAACTCGGTGAGGTAACCGTCCGTTAAATGAAAAGCTTTGAACGTGTTGGTCAGCACAGGATCGACAGAGAGTTTATGACCACCGAGGAATTAAAAGTGTGAAATATGGTGCCAGGAATTTATTAACTATAATCGTATAAAGTCACTCTATTTCACTATGGTTAGTCCTATTAAAGTAACTCAGAGTTCACAAATATACCTCGGCTTGCCATTTATTAGAGTGATTCCATGGTACGTGCAATTTATTCTGATAAATTTAATTAAACTTTTTGTAACTGTTAAAATGCTAGTCTCAACTAATTCTGGATTGTTTCCACGTTTTATATTTTGCTAGATGTTATTAATTCTCTCCCTCTTAGATCTCATAATATATTCAAAATTCCACATAGAGAGGAAATAAAAACAGGTTCAAATCAATTAAAGAATGACTCAATAACTTTGGAAAATGCACCTATTTCAATAGGAAATGTCTATAGAAAATATTACTATTAAATGGTCCTGCGGAAAAAGGTGAATTCCGCAAAAAAAAAATCATGATTTATTAACATTACGAAACAGTCTATCCAGCATTTAAAACTTAAGTAACTAAAATTGATTAGAAAATTTCAAATATATTCAAACATTTTTTAGTAGAACTTTAAATAAAAATAAAAAAAAAAAATCATGAAAACCCTGACTCACATATGTCACCTTCCCGAATGCTTTGTTATTGAAATTATTGTAACCACCAAGTGAATTATCAGGGGTCAATCACTGAACTTAAATTGGAAAAACAAAAAGCTTACAAAATTTGTGTAAAGAATCGTAAAAGAGGAGATAAAAGTATAATATGTGAATGTGGGAGACTTTGGTACTTATCAGCACACAGCAAAATATCGGACAGTTCAAAATCGATTGTTGCATGAAAACAAAATAAATATCATTTATACCGCAGACCTATGTTAACCTTCTAGCAATATTTATCTATCAGCAGTTCTTGGCAGCCGCGAAAAGACTGAGATAAGACGCTTGACAACGTTGAAAATCGATCGCCCTTACACTTGACACTTTATTCTTTATGGTGAAATAATTAATTTTTTGGGGAAACCGATAATTACAAAAATTGAATATCTTTTGATTATGGTTAGTATAAAAACCATAGCACTGGAAAAAATATTATATCAGTCGAGATGAGGACGGTTACAGTAGTCGTGCTTTTAAGTTTCATAGCCTTTGCTACAGGCTATGTTACAGCCGGAAATAAATTAAAGTATGCTGATAAGGCATTCTTGCAAAAACAGAAAACTATTTTGGAATTACTCAGACATGTGAATCAACCAGAAATTCATCCCAAGTATTACCAGGATGCATTGGCATACAAAATTGAAGACAACTATGACCAGTACACCAACGTCGAGGCTGTAAAAGAATTCGTAAAGTATTACAATTATAGTCTATTGGAAAAGGACGAAATATTTTCAATTTTTGATCAAAAACAACGAGACTATGCTGTATCATTATTCCATGTGCTTTACTACGCTAAGACTTGGGACACATTCTATAGATCAATGGTCTGGGCAAATTTGAATTGCAATCGAGGTATGTTTATTTATGCCTTAACTGTAGCAGTTGTCCATCGTCCAGATATGGTTGGAATGGAGCTTCCAGCACCATATGAGCTTTATCCGTACTATTTCTTTAACAGTGATGTTATACAGAAGGCTCAAATTGCTAAGATGCATGGTTTCGCTGGTATGAAGAAGGTTCAAGGTGTATACAATGTGGTAGTTCGAAGCAACTACAGCAGTGATTATATATACATAAATGATGATCAAAAAGTTTCTTATTTCACGGAAGATATTGGACTTAACTCCTACTACTACTACTTCCATACCGATTATCCATTCTGGATGGGCGGAAAGGAATATAACTTAAACAAGGATCGCCGTGGTGAACTATATCTTTTCCAACATCAACAACTCTTGGCCCGATACTATCTGGAGCGTTTGTCAAACAATTTGGGTGAAATTCCTGAACTTTCATACTACCACCCTGTCAAAACTGGTTACTATCCTAATTTACGCTATTACAATGGAATGTTCTTCCCAGCACGAGACAATAGTTTCAACTATTACAATGAATACAACTACTATGATGTTTCACAAATTGAGGATTATGAACGACGAATTCGAGATGCAATCGACGCTGGATACGTTCAATTGCCTGATGGAACACAAATTGATCTATCAGAACCAAAATCTGTTGAACAGCTTGGAAATATGATCCAAGGAAATCCTGACATGCCGAACAGACAATATTTCAAATATATTGCTGTGTACGCTAGATTACTTCTTGGATCAACGATTGAGCACTATGATCAACCAAAGGTTATGCCCAGTGTCTTAGAACACTTTGAGACTTCTATGCGAGATCCGCTGTTCTATATGTTGTACAAGCGCTTAATCCAATATTATTGGCAATTTAAGAATCATCTCGAACCATACACCAGGGATCAACTTCAATTTACTGGAGTCAAAATCACCAATGCTGAAGTCGATAAACTGGTCACTTACTTTGATTACTACGATTCTGATATCACTAATGCCGTTGATGTTGCAGTACAACCTGCTCAATATTCTGCACAACCTGCTCAATATTCTGCACAACCTACTCAATACCCTGTACAAACTGGTCAGACAGCTCAATCTCCAATGGGACATTTCGGAATTGGACAAGGAGGCTATAGCCAAACTAACTGGGTTCCCGGTAGTGCCAATAGTTATAATATTGATTGGAGTGAGAGTGGATATGAAGGTATACCTAAAATTAATCCAGCTTGGGCTAGTCAACAACAAGTAGGAGGAGCACCATCAAAGCTCCAGCCCCAATATCAGTACACCGGACAGCAATTGAATTCTGGATGGGCTGGTCAAGAACAAATTGAATTATCTCCCTCATCACAATACCAGTCCCAATATCAGCCCGCACCACAACAGATCAAATCTGGATATGGTATTCAACAAGAAGTGCCTTCATCACAATACCAATCCCAATTCCAGTATCCAGAACAACAAATCAATGCTGGCTTGAATGCCCAATCACAATTGGGAGTAACACCTTCAACATATAAAGAGGATTTCGTTATCAAAGCTCGTCAGAAGAGGCTCAATCATCTTCCTTTCACTGTTAAACTCAATGTTTTCTCGGACAAACCAAATAAAGCTGTTGTTCGTGCATACTTGGGACCTAAATATGACGAGAAAGGAAACATGTTAGCAGTCAATGAAAATCGTGAGAATTTCTGGGTATTAGACATTTTCCCAGTTGACCTTATACCTGGAGATAATTTGGTTGTCAGAAACTCAAGAAACTTTACCTGGTTCATTAAAGACCGCACTCCATATAGTGAACTATACAATTGGGTACAAGGATCTTTCTTAGGTGAAACTAAATTCCCATTAGACATGACTGAAGCACATTGTGGTTTCCCACAGAGGTTAATGATTCCGAAAGGCAAAAAGACTGGTCAAGCATATCAGTTGTTCTTCATTGTTACTCCATATGTTGCTCCGGAGATTCCTCAAGGATCCAATTACAATAACATACTTAATTGTGGTGTTGGCTCTGGAGCTAGATATCTTGATGATCTTCCAATGGGATACCCATTCGATCGAACAATTGACGACAGCATGTGGTATACACCAAACATGTACTACTACGATGCGATGATTTTCAACAGGAAAGAAGCAGACGTTTACTCTCAATACTAACTTTGTTTTTTCGCAAAGTTTTAGTGATGAATCTTGGACTTGCCCTCTGTATTAATTTTTAATTTTATATTTTTTTCTTCTAAATTTATGTTTTTAAATAAATTGTAGTTCTGTTTAAATTCTTTAGTTTTCTTTTTAAATTAATGCCAATGATGAATGATGCCATAAATAGAGAAATTATGGAATTTATTTTGAAAATGGATTAATTCTAGATAAATTAGCGTGCGGTGCATGGGAATGATAATTTTACAATGTCTTTAAATAGCTATCCACTCAAAAGTTATTGCAATGATTTTAATGAATTCTCTATATCTTTTTCGTTAGTTTTTTCATAAGCATACATGATCGAGGACGTTAGACTAAGCACACCAATTTCCTAAAGTGCAGTGTCTTGGCCCTCCTTACTAGTAAAATTCTCTTATTCAAGTTGAAACTCCCCTCAAGAATTTACAATTATTGGTGTCGTTTGCATATTTACTAACAACAATGCTTCCTATCATACTCACCTGCAGCTGAGCCAAGTATAGCGTTAATCTGTCATAAAAAAAATCCCAGCAAGAAATGGGATCATAATTATATCCGAGAGGCCCCTTAAAGAATGTGATGAGTGCTCTCCTTTGGCTCGCTCTTGTAATTGAATACGGCGACACCATTAGAAAGGAGCACTACTAGAATATTCTATTGCTCCTAGCTCTCTTCATATAAATTAAAAGCGAGGCTTGTATAATTTTATTCCAAAATTATTGCTGTATTATGCCTCACTCAGGAATGAGTTCCAACATTTCCCGATGTGATATTATTCATATAAATGAAATTAAACTAATGGATGTTTCTAGTATAGCAGTGTTTGTTGATCCCATAGAAGCATATTGGATCCCTTACCTTACACGAGGAAACGCAGCTTGCAGGCTGCATTGCCAGGCTCCGGGAAATAACACCAAACGAAATAAGGCCCGAAAGTGATATATGAAATAGGACCCAAAAATTCCATATAAATTTTAACGTGTCACATGTGACAAAATTGTTGGGTGTTATTTCACACTTTTAGGATTTATTTCACCGGTTTACGACGTTTTTTCATAATGATATAAAATCCAAAATTCGTAAATGAAATAAAGCTCAAGAAACAAAATTGATCCTGATGAAATAATGCCCAAAAATCATTTCAAAAAATGAAGGAAATATTTCCCAACGATTTGTGTAAAGTAAGAATGCGTCGCGTGATGCTACAGGGAGGGGGTGGTGGCAAGGGATGCAGGGCGCCCGCACATTGATATTCCATTGAAAGTAAGAACGAGTCGCGTCAGATGGGCGGGAGGCGTCGGCAATGGGCACCGACGACCCCCCACTCCCCCGAGGACACCTCTCTTAAGGCGTTCTTACTTTAAATCGAATATCAATGCGAAAACGCGCCGCCCCTACGCGAAAACGTGAAGCTCCAACGCTCCTCCCTCAACCGCGCGACGCGTTCTTACTTTACACACATTATTATCAATATTTTGGGCTTTATTTCATTTGCTTGTTCTCTTGATTTTGGGCTTTGGTTCATTTTTTTTTGCCTTTTTTCATTTACTTTGGATTTTATTTCATATCTGTTTTCGGGCCTTATTGGCTTAGGACATAAGACCCAAACTTTTTTTGTCTTATTTCATTTATCACTTTCGGGCGTTATTTCGCGGAGCCGCACTGCCATACTACTTGCAGGTGTAATCGAAACTGCAGCTTAGGTGATAGTAATTTAACATTATAAAGCTTTCAGGATGTCGGAAAAGAAATACTCGAGAGCGGAGCTTTTCGGGGGATGCCGAACTTACCGTGGCAATTTGTCCCAATTACTATATCCTCAATAGCATGTAGCTAGTTCGCTATAATTTCTTGAATTGGTAACTGTTCTGCGAAGACAATCGAAAAACTGGGGGGCTTGAAAAATCCGAATCTCCGGAACGTATGCATCCAGATTGCTTGACGCAGGAAATGGTGATGTCTTGAAAGCTCAATTCCTGAGAACACAGTTACGCAGATCGTTTGGCCGGGTACCGGTCGAATTGCTGACTACCTCAACAGCCTGATTGAGGCTGAGCGATTTCTGGACCTGAAATATCTGGCATAGAGCCTAGTCGTCCTTATGACTACTTGGCGGCAGTAAGAGTTCTGAGATTGAACGTTCTTCTTCAACCTAAGCTGTTTCTATGACAACCTGCACTGGCACGATTCCCACAGAAAGACTGAAGCTTTGGGTCCAAGTCAACCATATGGCCATAATAGAAGTTTCAGCAACTCTGATGCGGTCTGTTGGGTTTGCTTCTACAGCACCAGGCTACCAATCCGTTTACGGTTTACGACAGACCTAAAACGATGAAAAAAAGCAAGTTTATCTTGAATGAATAAAAAATATCAGCTCATCTGCTGTATAATTTCTTCGGAAGTTTTATTTATTTTTCTTCTTGTGCTTGTTTTATATTTAATTTATTAATAGTTAATTAAAATTAATAAGCAAATCAATTCATTATTTTTTTTATATACATTTTAAAATTTTACGCCTCTTCTTGGTAATTCCTCTCTTGTAATCAGCAAGGCATTTTTGAAAACCATCGGTTGTACGGTCCAGAATGAAAATGCCGCTCTAAATTAATAATTTTATATCGGAAAAATGTGTGTTTATGGGATCATTTGCATTACATCATTTACCCATATCTTTTCTTACTTTTTTCTTTTGGTATTCCGAAATACTCAAAACTATACTTCTCAAGGCCATTTTTCTAAATAAATTAGCATCTGCGTGTAAAATGACGAAACATTAAGTGGACTGCCTTCAGCTGTAAAATTTATAAACGCGTTGGAAAAGAGGTTTGTTGGATGCAAATTGTTCTTTTTCATGTAATCCCCTGATAGGCTTAGAACACTAAAGTGGTGAACAAGCAATAAAACTGTGAGATGTCATATTTAGAGACCAGAAATGTTCGAATTCCATCCTTTTTGTTGGATATTGTTCGATTGTTGATGGAAGTGAAAATAAAACCACCTCCACCAGTCAAAGGTATCGAACGTCTGTTTTGATCTCATACATCGGTTGAGCTAAGACGTATTCGAATCTTGATAGAAGCACTACCTCCTTCAGTCAGTTTTGTCAGTGATATCATAAGATGGGTTCGAATGCTATACTTTACGTTAGATGTTGTTCGATTGTTTTTCAGACGAGAGATACTTTTATAATTGCTGCTCTTTGAGCTTATAGCGAAGGAACGAATAAAAATCCTTTAGAGAAAATAATTTTGAATAAAAATATTTTGATGAATTTGTTGTTCTAATTTTTAATTTGCTTTAATTAAATAAAATTAGAGATCGTAAGGGAAGCAAGGCACCAAAAACAGGCGATGCCGATTCATGTATAAGGAAGCTCTTGCGGCTTTGATTTCTGGGTTCACCATCGAATATGTATGTCCATAGGTAATGCTTGTAAATGATTATTATTATCAGATCCCTCGCCAGTTTGAGTTCGCTTTTGTTACTTCCGTTGGGTGACTAGCGCTCATCTGTAGAGCAGCCACAGCGCCATCTGATTACATATTAAGTTATCCTTTTTATAGCTATCCATTTTTATTGTTTATGGTTTTTCTATACTAGGATTTGTATTGTCTTACTTATAGCCTTATAGGTGGAAGGGTTGAGGGATATTGACCCTTCCATTGGATTTATTAACCATTTCTCCATACACATACATGAGCGTGGTATATGAATAGGCTAAGCAATAATGTATTAAGAGCGAAACCCTAAAAGCGAAATATATTAGGAATGTACCTAAAAGTACGTTTTTATTATTCACTCATTGTAGTAGCTAGAAGTATTTGTAGGGTGGGAAGTTGAAAAATGACAAGTTATTCTCCAATAATTTCTCACGGTTGACGATAGCGAAAGTTGTCTTAAATTGCAAAAGCACTTCACTTCTAAACCCAGCGTTTGTTTCACTAATGTCAATGCTGATGCCAATGTCAAATAAACTACGAAACATTGGTTTTTCGAACCAATAACTTGGAATCTGTGGGAAGAAGAAGAAATTTTGGTACTTTTTAATGCTCAAATGATTAACTATCTCTACTTAATTTTAAATTTATAGTAACACCAATGTCATATCGATGAGTATTTCAGGGTGTTTCCTGTTATTATTATTATAGGTGGTGGGGTTGGGCCCGGAGACCCGCCTGCGATCTATTGTGCCATGCACCTGCCGTGTTAAGTCCAGTCCGCGTTTGCCCTTTGTAGGAAGGTAATTACCTCATTAGGGTCAATTTTCCGCTTGAGCTATAAATTCTTTACCATTGAAGTCTTTAGTGAGTAAGTCCTACACATTCTCAAAGTAAGTGTTCTGCTGATTCTACCTCTTTGGCAGAAAAATCGGCATTTATCGCCTATGGATTTTCCTATTTTCTTATTCGTACACTTAAATGAGGAATAGCCAAGCATTAGGCCGGTAAATAGCCTGATCTGGTATTTACCAAAGTCAATGACTCTTTAAGGTCTTGGTATGGGAAATTTATGAACTTTTTGTTCTATTTCTCCCACTACAACTGATGAGCATTTTCTGTTTTTGACATTACTTCTCCTGCCATATGCCGCAGAAAAGTTTGTTCCAGTAAACTGAGTTTCTGTTATTTTTACGGCGGAAATATTGCTTAAATTGAGTAATGAGTTGATGCTCACAAATGAGCTCACTCTCTTACAACCCTGATTATGACTATGTAATCCGTGTACCACAGAAGGTACATCTCATATCCCACTGTCGGGAGATTGTCTGGAAGCTCGTCTATCCTATCGTCCATAATAGACCATGTTGGAAGCCTCTTTGTACACTAATAGTATCAGATACGCTCCCTACGGAAGCAGTTATCTTCTGAATTTTGGGAAGAGGAATGGCGTTTATTCATCCGACTGTCGATGGTTCGCAGCCTTTCCTTGAGGCGAATAGTTATTATGTTTGGCGATGATTCTTTGATGTCGAGGAAAGCAGAAAATGTGGTCAAATAGCTTGTGGGTGTTTCAAAAAAAAAAAAATGGGTGAAATATCTTTAAGCTCGGCACCACCAAACCTTCGCAACATACAAAATACATCCTTAGAAATATATTTTATACAGACTGGCAGCAAATCATATTTTTTCTCTTTATTTCTTCTTGTGAATATTAAAATACCTATGAATAACTTTTCTTTTTTTCATAATTATTGTTAAAAACTTCTGACGAGATAATTAAGAGAGCTATACCTTTATCATTCTTGTTTCTAATTACAGCTCTCTGCCTAAAGGATTTGAAAATATTCGTCCCAGAAGCTGTGATAATGGGAAATGCAGCAACTCTGTCTTGCCAGTACGATTTGGAGCAGGTAATTGTATTCAACACAAGAAAGATAATATGAATAATTTTAATATCTGGTTTTACCTTCAGGCTGCACTATATTCAGTGAGATGGTATTTCGAAACTGAAGAGTTTTACAGATATATTCCAAAGGAATCACCGCCAACTTTAGTATTTCCCGTTGCAGAAATTAGCGTTGATGTAAGTAAGTTCAAATGAAACTTTTTATAATATGAATGCATAAAACCATATGCAAAGGGTACAAAATGAGATTTTAATTAAATCGTGAACTTTTTCCTTGTGAACTCCTGTAAGGAGAAACTATGTTGTGAAAGGGATTTGTGATGTGTATTTTACCTTCCTTGAAGTTATTCTATTTAAGAAAAGTTCTTCCTTCATAGGAAAATTAATTCCATTTCACTTTTTGTATAGAAATTCCGATATTATTTTTCTTTGAGATAAATTAGGAAGACTATGTATAATTCTACAATTAAAATTGATCTTAGAATTAGTACCTATTAATTTTCCATTTCAAGAAATAAACAACATTTTGATATAATATTTCAAAAAGTAGTATTTGTTCTCATCTTAAATGTCTTCTAATATCTGCATCTTATTCTTGAACACCAAATATTGAAGAGAACATCTGTTTAAGCAGAACAAAGTAATACAAATTTTCGTTGTGATCGTTATGGTGTCCACATTTGCACATAAATTCTGTGTTTTTTTTTTGTATTATTTAAAAATTGACATTAAAAGGTATTGTCTAATTGTCACAATAAAAATAAAAGTGTTATTTCTTGCTCTTCAACTTGAACTTTTATGCTTTCTCGTTTTATGATCTTGCAGGGGTGTCTCTCTATTGAAAGTTAATTTCCTCTATATATTTAGATTCCAGGAGTTACGGAGAACTAAACTGCTACCTGTGGCAGAGTTCCTCATTAGAGGAAAAAGTAATAAACATGCAGCTTCATTCCGCACAGATACAAAAATATTAAACCTAACAATATATGTATCTTGGTTTAACAATGACTCTTATACAGCCATTAAGAATAGAAAAGCTGTGCCATTCAGCGGAATCAAGACAGATCTAAAGAGAGGCACGTAATATCTGCAAATCTATTTTTGAAGGAGCTAAGTCCAAATTCGACCAAAGCATTTGACAGCAAATCGAAAAGATGGTAGTGAGAAATGTTAAAACAGTCAAGAACAATTTCACCAGATCTTCGGTACCGCCCCTACTTCAGAAAAGGGATGTGTGCACAGATCCATTGCACAAATCCGATTTTTTTAAAGCTAACTTTGCTGCGAATTCTTTCTTGCCACATTCTCCGCAAGGTCCTCTTTCTCCACCAGCCTGCAATTACAGTCAAAGAACATGCATTTCTGCAAAAAGGGAGGTCTTTAAAGTGCTCGCAGGTCACAATTTGTCTAATGCTGCTGGCCTAATGGTATCTACCCTGCAGTGCCGTCTTTACGCATGGGCCGCCCGGGACTAGGGCTCCGCAATCTGGGGGCCCTGGCCCCTGCAAGAGTATACCAACCGATGCCAATTTTTCAATCAGTGCAACAATCTATTACAAGTTTGTTTAGCTGTTAGAATTTAGCTACTGAAAGTAGACCATGCGATTTATTCGAAATGGCAAACAAATTTTAATACAAAGTAACATGCATATATGCCCATATATGCCCATTTATTAAATTTCCCGTCTTCTTTCGCTGAATAGAAAATTTCTGGAATTTTCTGTTCATCAACACAAAATGTCAAAATGTGCTAGTAGCTAAATCAATTCTATTCAATCGCATAAAAATTACGAGGAAAAATTCTCGTAAGAGTTCCAAAGAAAAAATGGCCTATGCTCATAAAAATGGTTAGCGACCCAGAGAACCGAATGAATCCAACTTTTTGGGACTGCTGCTGGCTACAAATAATGCACAAAAGTTCAGAAGAAAAATTTTCAAGAAAATTCGCAGGAAAAAAATTATTGTAAATAAAGACTCACATACATAGTCACATGTTTCCGATGTGTCTTTCTTTTCCATGAAATGGATACAGTCTTTAGGACAGGCAAATTAAAAACGATCAACATTTTGTTGTACTGTTTGCTTCTTTATCTTTTAGCTATATTTATAGTATTACATATACTATATACATAAATTCTGACGAAATAAATATGTGTTGTTTTCAGTATTAGAATTAAAATGCTTCACACGAAAATTAGGGATTCAGTATAGTGCCGTTAGCACCGCTTAACGTCTTCTTCTGAAAATAACTTTACTCGCCTTAAAATTTTTATTCGGTGTGTTTCCCGTGTTGTTTTTACAATTGTTTTTAGTGTTATAAAATACTGAATTAAAATATGCCTAAACGATCATATCCTAGCGGTTCAGAAAAAAGAAAAAAAGCTGCGCATCAAAAGGAATTAATTGAGAAATTACCAAAATTGACATCATATTTTACACCAGGAGCTTCTGTAAGTAGCGATCAAAATTCTTCACACGAGTCATACCTACACAATATTGAGGGAACTTCAGAACCCACTTCTTCTGAGCTAGCTTCTTCCGGGTCAGAAAAAGAGAGCAATAAATTATATAATTTAGAAAGTAATCGTCCCGGCGGCAAAAATACATCGACTTCACCGACAACTGCTTTTTCTGAGCAACAACTGTCTTCAGCCACAGAAAACATTTCTCAAGATCCTGGCGATTATTTTCATGAAACATTTACAGAAAAGGTACGCGAATTTTGGATTTTCAAAGGACCTACATTTTTTCAAAGTAAGGATTGTGACTTCTCCGAAGCATCCAGAACTTACATAAAAGCAGATGGTAAATCAAAAACTAGAAATTTTACTAAAACACTCTTTCATCGTAAATTAAAGAACAATGAAAGTGTTGAAAGAAAATGGCTGTTATATTCGCCTTCGAAGAAATCCCTATTTTGTTTTTCATGTTGTTTATTCAACTCTTCTAATATAAGCTTCTGTTCTCCGAGTGGATGCAACGATTGGAAACATATTAAACACATAATTTTGGAGCACGAAAATAGCTCAGCACATAGAGAATCTATGATGACTTATCTCGCACGAAGTAAAACGGTTGGTAGAGTCGATACAGACTTGTTATCTCAATATAAAAGAGAAGTGGATTACTGGAAAAATTTACTAAAATGGATTGTGTCAGTTGTAAAATTTTTGGCATCGAGAGGGCTTCCATTTCGTGGTGAAAACGAAATCCTTGGATCTGTCAACAACGGAAATTATTTGGGATGTATGGAGTTATTAAGTGAATTTGATCTATTTGTCGCAGATCACTTGAAATATTATGGGAATCCCGGAAAAGGACACATTTCTTATTTATCAGCAATTATTTGTAATGAGTTCATTGACATAATGGGAAAACAGGTCCTAATGAAAATTATAAGTGAAGTTAAATCAGCAAAATATTTTTCGATTAGCGTTGATAGTACGCCCGACCTATCTCATATTAACCAGTTGAAAGACCGTGCTCCCATTGAAAGGTTTTTGAAATTTATACCTATTAAGGAGCATCTGAATATTTAACGGATACAGTCTTGAAATTTTTAGAAAATTGTGATATCTCTATAAAGGACTGTAGATGACAAAGCTACGATAATGCGTCAAATATGTATGTCGGGAAAATATTCTGGATTGCAAGCGAGAATCAAAGAGAAATGTGAACTTGCTACATCTGTTCCATGCGCGGGACATTCTCTTAACAAGTTTTTTTGCAAATGGTTCAAAAACTGTACAATTTTTTTTCGAGTTCTACCCATCGCTGGAATATATTGACAAAATATTTAGGTTCACATAAAGTTCTTAAAAGTCTTTCTGAAACTAGATGGTCTGCACGAGCCGATGCAGTAAACGCCTTACATCAAGGTTATGAACAAATTCTAGAAGCCTTGACGTCTATCGCTGGAGATACCTAGCAGCCACGAGAAACCAGAAACGAAGCTGTTAGTCTATCCAGAAAAATGGAAAAACTGGAATTTATTATTCTAACAGAAATGTGGAGTACCATATTGGCAAGAATAGACAAAACAAGTAACAGCCTTCAAAAAGAAACTATAAAGGTGGTTTCCCACGGCGCGTGATTTCACGAGCCAAGCCAGCTCGTACTCGCGCGGCGCGGCCCGTGAAATCACACGCCGTGGGAAGCCTGCTACGAGCGCTCGTCAGCTCGCGCCGCGCCTATATACTTCCCACGGCGTGTGTTGGCTCGAGTTGATTTGCGGGCGGTGCCGCCGAAATGAAGAGTAAATGTCACGCGCCGCCTCAAGCCATCTCGCGCACGCTCGCGCCGCGCCTTTGAAGTTACCGACTCGAAATGGATCGGGCGCGCCAGCACAGGCGAGCTCGCGCCACCACGAGCCGGACCCTTCCCACGGCGCGTTGGCTTGTGCTCGCGCGGCGCGTCGTGGGAAGCCAGCTTAACAATGGACGTTGCAACAAATTTGTTTACTTCGCTTGGCAATTTCATTAATACTATTAGGGATAATTTTGATAAATTCGAATCGTCCGCGAAAGAAAAAAATCCAGAAGCTGACTATAAAGACCTATCTCAAAGAATCAAAGCTAGAAGCTCACGTACGACATTTTTTGATGGCTCTGCGCAATCTGTTCAACTAAAAGGCAAAGAAAAGTTCAAGAGAGCAATTTTTCTTCCAATAATTTATACCCTGACCGTGCATCTAAAACAGCGACTAGATACCTACAAGGAAATCAGCCAACGGTTTGGTTTTTTATCGCACTTGGAAACTTTGACTTCAGAATAGTTGAAACATAGTTGCAAAACATTTGCTAAAATCTACCACAACGACATTAGCGCTGAAGAACTAGAGATAGAATGTGTGCATTTAACAGAATATTTGAAAGCTGTCCAGATTAGTGAGAAGGAAGAAACTATTAGTATTTCAGAACTATATCATCTTATAAAAGAAGCAAAATCGAAGACACGTTTTCAAATGTAGAAATAGTAATGAGAATCTTTTTATGCATAATGGTAACAAACTGCAGTGGGGAACGTTCGTTCTCAAAATTGAAAGGAATAAAAAATGAACTGAGAAGTACAATGCTTCAAAAAAGATTGAGCAGTTTGTCGCTGATGTCTATAGAAAGTGATGTGCTTCAAGAAATAGACTTTGAAGGAGTCATTCATGATTTTGCAAATCATAAAACAAGAAAAATACCTCTTATATCAGTGTAACTTTTTTAAATATGTATGTTCGCACTTTTCAAATATTAAAAAAACAATTATAACTAGAATGTTGTTTTTATCTGTTGTTAACCCAAATTAGTTTACAAAATAATTTTTGTTAGAGGGCCCCATATTCTAAAGTGCCATGGGCCCCCACTTGGCTAAAGACGGCCGTGCTGCCCTGGTACTCAAGTGCTGCGCCTCTTCATTAGCCAATCCTCTACTCAAGTTATTTTACCTGTCCTATTCGACACGAGTCTTTCCTTCGGCATGGAAACTTGCACATGTTCAGCAATACACTTTAAAAAATATGCACAATTGTTTCCACAAAGCTTAGGTATCTTTCCCTAAAATGTAGTGAATATTCTGCGGCAACAATTATGCACATTTTTTACCGTGTACCCAAAAAAGTAGAGGCAAGCGATCCCTCAAAACATACCTACTTTACGTTTATTTAGATTACTTCGAAGGTTTTCATCAACACTCAATTGATGAAATACTTAGAAACTAATCACCTTATTAACGATCGCCAATAAGGCTTTCGTGCTGGCCGCTCTACTGGAGATTTACTAACATTCCTTCCAAATCGTTGGAATCAATGTCTCCATAATTTTGATAAATCTAAGTTGATCGTATTAGATATCTCGAAGGCCTTCGATAGAAAGCTGTCAGGATTTACGTGAGTACCTGCCATTATGGCTTAATCTCACGGCAGTTTTAATGCACGGATTAGAAGACAAGCGACAATCAGCGCCCTCGAAGGGCAGAATATAATTTATATTCTGTCTCAGAAGTACCAGTTTACTGGTCGAAGCGAGACCTATCTATCACGGCACCCGGTTGATTTAGCGCAACTCCACGCCGAGAGCCAATCCTCTAATCATACATTACCAAGCGACCATCCTTCAAATTCACGGACGCAGTCTGCAATTATGATAAAAGAACAAACTACTCTGTTTAGAGAAAAATGTTCGCCTAAGCCATGCAGACTCAGAAAATCTCACTATGCCCGCATATGGGCTAACCACAACCACTACGATGCTGCCACAAGGGGGCCTTCCCATGTTGAGGAGAATATTGCTACTAAAAGCAGCGCTATTCTGGGCTCCTCAACCCCGTAGTACGAAGTTAGCAATGTTGGCTACCCAATTGGTATGGCTTCTTATAACATGATCGTACGATCATGAGTACTCCCAGTGAACCTTCATGCAGATTCTTAAACGTTACTGGTAACTCCGTTCGGGCTTAATCATATTAGCACTTATAAATAAGTGACAGCAGTGGACCACGAGAAGGTTATGATCCGCCCTTTAGGTGAGGAGAGGCTTGAGACTACAGCCCGTAGTCTTGAGCTACCAAAGTACTAATTCCAAGCAATCGTACTAGGTCGTATACATGCAGGCCTCACTACGAACACGCACTATCATCAGGAATCAGAGTATGCAATTGTTCAGCGCACGAAACACGGAGCATATACACGGCCTTTCCTTTGCTTGTATCCTACCTTGGCAGCAATGCACATCACTTACCCTTTGCACCGCCGGCCTTCGATAGAGTCTGGCATCCTGCTTTTTAACTAAACGTCAGGCATTAAGTTTAAACCCACCTTTCTTAAAATGAATTGAAAATTTTCTCTCCCGCCGTTCAACAAAAGTTATATAGGACGGAGTTACTTCTGACCATTTTATAATTCAAGCTTCTGCGATCTCCTACTCTCTTTCTCATTTTTATTAATGTCCTGTTAGCTCTCAGTTTCAATCCTATTCACCTCCGAACAATGCTCACTAAGGGTAGAGCGAATCGGGTCTTAATTAATGGTTTCAAAATCCCTGTTGTCTGTTATCACTCAAACATAGTGAAACTGCCTCTCAACACGTTTCTGTTAATGGAGAAGTTATCTCGAACTCACCATCTCTTAACATCTTTGGCAGTGAAATATCCAACAATCCTAGTTGGCTCTATCACATTTTTGTTAAGGCCAAAAACGCAATGAAATGCCTGGGCTTCTTGTAAAGAAATATTTTACTCTATCAGACTTGCCGCAAATCTACAACTCTCATATCAGGCCTAGATTAGACTCACTGCATTGTTCGAATTAGACAAAGTCCAAAAGAATGTCTTCCGGTGACATGTCAATAGCAACTATTGATACTCTCGGGCACCAGCGTAATGTCAGATGTGTGTCTCTCTTTTATGACTATTTCTATGATCATTGCACTGACAATATTTATATCCGGATGTCTTGTAGAATTCTTCCTATGTGCACCACACGAGCTGTAACCCGTGCTCACCATTACACCCTTGAAGTCAAATTTGGTGTACCTCGAAATTCCACTAATCCTTCATAAGCAGCACAGTACAATTGTGGAACAGTTTGTCATCCCCTGCTTTCCCTTCCAGGTATGAACCACAAACATTCAAGCGTGATGCGCACCGTCACCTACTTGGCTCAACCCAAAAATCCTCAATAAGTTTAGTATCCACAACAAGGTGTCCCTTCGGTTGGTTCCTGGTAACACGCAGATCATGATGGGGAATGAAAGGTTTGTCCTTTTAGCTAATGCTGGCTCTGATTCTCCCTTCCTCGGACCAAAACCCACCGTGGGCGTTTCGGGTCGCTCATCAAAGCGGATGTTCATTGAAAGCATCAGCAGAGATGGGAGAACCTGAGTACTTGCATACACACTTGCATACACTATAGAGCACAAATTGTTTTGTCGATTGAAGCGAACTATTTGTACTGTTCCTTTCATTTTTATACATCTTCTATGAAAATGTATGAGGCTTTCTTTTATGTATCTTTTGTTCTACCCTGTTCTGCAGACACAAAAGAACACAACTAATGTATAACTGTAGTTGGCATCATCACTGGCCACAGATTGGTTCACGGTCATCTAACAAAGATGGGATTTGTGGACAGCCCTGAGTATCTGTCCTTGCTGGAAGGAGAGCCTGAGATAACCAAACACTTTTTGTGTGCTTGTCCGGGCTGTGCCCGGTGTAGGCTGGATACTCTAGATTCTGCCTTCCTATCCGTAGAGTCATTGAAAAACCTTACTCACCAAGACCTGATACGCCTCATTACGAGGACAGGAAGGTTTTGGTGATAGAGCTTCTAGCAGCACAGCACAAGAGGGCCGCTCTGACCTTCGTGCTCGAGATCTCTTGTCCCCTCCTCTGGCTTAAAAAAAATTCCCTAACTTATTTACATAAAACTTTTACCCTAGCCGATAATGAATTGTGTCGCAAGGTGAGCTCACGGCATTTTGTTTACAAAATGCATAACTAACAGAAAATCTTTTAAGAGTCTGTGTATTATGGTTTAGAGTCTAATTGATCGCCTGGTATGGCCTTAGTTAATGATTTAAAGATCTCAATGATCGAATGGGTGGATGTTGAAAGAGAATTAGTAAAGGTCTCAGTGACTGAATGTTCAGCTATTGAATGAATGACTATGTAGTAGTAAACGTTAGAAAATCGTATCACTGAGTAAATTTACTCATATTCATATTTCATTAATTGTACAGGGCTTAAAAGGGTGCAGAAGCGTGCCTTATCTCCCCTGGCATCTTATTTAAAAAGAAGTAGAGTAAAGTTAGTTTATGTAAAAAATATGTAAATAAAATAAGTTCACTATACAACAAAAAATACAAAGTGTTTAACATTTATCTCTTCAATATTGTGTGGTAGTTTACGAAAACAGTTCCTTTAACACAAGTAAAACTCAGATTAAACTATTTAAATGATTTAAAAATTAAAACTCAAAAATAATTATTACTTGTAGCTTTTTATTAATTAAATTTTCGAACTCTGTCACATAATAGAACCCCCCGACCGATTTTTCGGAACCCTCGTTAAATGATTTTTCCATAGAAAAAATAATCATTATTTTCAGTCCCTGCCAAAAAAATGTTACACACAATATCTCACAACTTCGTGTAATCCAAATGGCATCGTTATTGCGGTTTTGAATATGTCAGATCCCTGTTGGTATATGGTGGTATGCGTACATCTATAAATAGCTAAAGAGGAGGAATTAGACTCGGTATTTATAATTTAAAAGTGGGTGTTTACACTAAACTAAACTTTACTGGTGGATTAGTTGCGTCCAGTGAGTCTAAAGATTAATTAGAGACTGAAAATTAAAATGAGAAAAATCTAAAAGAGCTTCAAGACCAGTACTTTAGAAAATTCCTTTCTCTTAACATTTTCAACAGCGTGCACCAAGCCCACCTTGAAGAAAATCTTACACCCCCGTAGATTTTTAAGAAAATTAGTTTAATTATTTTGCTTGGGTGGCTCTATAGTTTGCCCAGACGTGTAAATGTAAGTTGCTCGGAAGTGAAAATGAGGTAATGAATGTTATGCTTTACAAACTTATTGAAGATAAGTTTTTGTAATGAACTCAACAAAGTATTAAGAATGACACTTAATTTGTTATTGGTGTTGGAGTTAATTTGTCTTTGACTGCAACCGAACTGCGTCCATAAATTGTAAAGTTTTTGTATAAATAAGTTATTGTTATTTAAAGTCAAATAATAAGACATGTTTTTTCAAAAATTCGTACCGATTATAAGTTTTGACAATTATTTATTTTTAACTATAAGCGGTGACAAAAGTGTAGCAAAGTTGCGTCTTAGTTGTTGAATAACTTACGCATTTCTGTGCCCAATATCAACATTACATTAATCGAGTTAGATACCTTTTGCCGCTAAGAATGTAGAATTTGGATTTTGTTTTTCCATCAAATATTGTTGTTAATAATGTTGCATCAAATAATTCTCGTCAATTGACAAAACTATTTAGTTTTTTTTTAAGCACTGGTGCTAGGCTTTTACTTGTGACAGAAAACTACAAGGTGAATGACAATTTCGCACTCGAGAACTGAATTTTCGATAATACAAACAAGATTCGGGATTTCGTTTTCGACTATGGCTTTTATCCCATTCCGATCTTTGACGAAAAGGTTACCAACGTAACAGGTAGCGATTTTGCATGATTCAATTATGATTTTGATGTATGTAAATGACGTGATAGGTTTCTTATCAACGTCTTGGCTATGTTTTCAATGAAGATTTGTAAATCGTTTGATTGTACCGAAGTTGGTTAGATTGGCTCAATGGCTGTTAGTTTGTGCTAATGATGATCGTTAGGTCATCATTAGGCAGTGAACGAAGCTAGAGTATTTTGTTTGTATTTCTGTCATTCCCTGAATATTGTGCTGTTCGTTCCTGAAATCATATAAAATTGACCGGCAAGTGCTCGGGCACTCCCTGTACTCATACGCGATAACTATTTACTTGAGATTCACGATGCCCCCTTATCTTAATAAAGGGTCTTCCAATAAGAGGTGTTATTTTGATATTCAAAGAAAAATGCAATTTTTTGAGATAAATGATCGGATATTTATTTCATTCCCTGAATATTGTGCTGTTCGTTCCTGAAATCATATAAAATTGACCGGCAAGTGCTCGGGCACTCCCTGTACTCATACGCGATAACTATTTACTTGAGATTCACGATGCCCCCTTATCTTAATAAAGGGTCTTCCAATAAGAGGTGTTATTTTGATATTCAAAGAAAAATGCAATTTTTTGAGATAAATGATCGGATATTTATTTCATTCCCTGAATATTGTGCTATTCGTTCCTGAAATCATATAAAATTGACCGGCAAGTGCTCGGGCACTCCCTGTACTCATACGCGATAACTATTTATTTGGTAGGCTGAAGTGATTCACCTCAACCTTGTTGCTGTGCATTCGGTGTTTCACCGATTACACGAAACTCATAAACCTGAAAATAAATTAATTATTAATGTCCCGGGCTACTCGGTTCTTGTACCGGCAGCAATAGCGACTAACAAATATTTTAAATCAAAACGCAGCTATTGTCCAAAAACGAATGACAAATTTTATTAAATTTCATATCACTTATATATACCTACAAGTTATAATCTAAGCACCTGTACTTCATAAAAAGTGCTGACTCAATTCACACCACACAACTTTCCCAGCAAATTCTAGCAAGCTTGCTACTCAGGCAAAGTTTTGATAATTTACCTGGGATCATGTTGCGTCTGGCGATCGGTGAGAAAATTATGTGGCGTAACTTGAGTAATGCAATTGCGAATAAAAATAAATTTTAAACTAAAGAAATTCGGGATTCAAAAATGCAATTTGCAGTTTTATACATTCCTCCCGCCTTGAGCTCTGGCTCAAAACAATAATCTTATGATCTATGGATGTACTGTTTTCATGTATACATGTATGAAATGATTCAAACTGAACTAGCTTAGATTGTTACTTAAACCTATACAAAAATTTCAAATGTTGGTTGCGATACCGCTCTGGCTAATGGGTTACATTCTGTCTGATTGGTGAATAGTGTCCTCTTCTTAGGTACAGGTATTTCTTGTTGGGTTTGACAACCTTTAGCAGAATTGCTTTTGATTAGCTTGATTAACCAGTAGCCTCCGGCTATGATGATGATGATTAGTCCAGTATATGCAACTGTATATTGATGAACGTCATGACTGGTGGTATGGGGTGGCAGCGTAGCATTTATGTTGAGATTCTTGATTCTCTCTCGTAGATCTTCGATGTCTTTACTTATATTTTTTACTGGTGTTGGTTGGTAAGTTATTGGAGGAGGTGTAGTGTTCAAATGGATGAAGTCGATAAGTTTCTTTAGTGGCGTAAATCCACCCTTTAAATTATTTGAAAAGACATTGTGTCCATGAATAGTGGTGTGTTCGTCCCTTATTACACAATTGGACTGTAATGTAATAATTCCAGATCCCTCTATGGTCTTCTGTTCGACATTACCCTTACAAATGACGTTGATTGTGGCAGGAGTAGGTCTCACATATATCCATTTGTTGACAGTTAACAGTTGAATCCACCGTGGTGTCTTACTAATAGCGGTGGCGGAACAAGCGATCTCGAATGGTCCATGACTGAGAACACTGAGTTCACAGGAGCTAGTGTTTGCTCCCTTATTGTAAATGGGGTGTTGTTGTTTACAAATGAATGCCCCGTCGTACGTAACGCAGCCCCTTAAATCATTCTCGGATAAGGGATAGTACTGATCCCGATGTAGACTAATGATTAGGAATTTTTCTATTGATCCTATCATCATGAGCTCGTTGTTTGCCACAAATGGGATTGGTATTATATGTAGTAGTTCGAATTCTTCGTGCGAAAGCAGCGGGAGTTTTATACGAAATATCATCTGATCCACGCTTATTCGACTTTCGACACTCATCAAGCTGTATATCTTTAACAGGTTGTCTGGACGTGACGGTAATCGAAGGGTAGTAGGGATATTTTCTTGTATTAATGTGAGTTGTTCCGATAGTTGTTTTTGGCTTAACAACTGTGGATTTATTTTGCCATGATGGGTATCTATAATCACATCTAACAAGTTAGATTGAATCCTCTGGTATTTGTTTAGAACTAGCGTCAATTGCAGTGCCAATGCCATAAACGATTGTGTTGCTCTTTGTTGATTCAACTCGGTGTTAATGTTATGCAATTGAGCAATAGATTGATTGAGGTACTTGTCAAAGTGCCTTAGTTGAGCCACCGTAGCCTCTTGTGATCGTTGTACGAGGTTGACTGTTGAATCTAAGATAGATGTATGATTCTTCATCAGCGCCATAAGGTGCACATCATTTTCCTTCAGGTCCTCTATGATTTGTGACATGTGGTTAGCATATTCAGAATCCAACACTCCGAATAATGCATTAGCTACGTTACCCACAATATTCAAAGCACCTCTCTTAGTTCGTGGCCTACTCTGGTGTAAGAGTAACTCATTGTTACTTGTGATTTCCTCCAATGCGGCTTTAAATTGTTCCATGATGGGGCCACACTGATCCCATTCCTTCATCAAGTTACAACCTTCTTGGAGCCTTTCTACACTTCGGCTAATCGTCTTTAACTCGGCCCATAATGTGCTAGTATTGTAGTAGATCACCAAGTTCCATTCATTTGACACCAGTTGAGTATTCCCCAAATTTTCAAAATATAATCCTGGCGGCGTATCGAATGGTTTGATCTGAATTTGTCCCATGATTGGCAAGATTAAACAAGTAAGTAGGGTCAGACACATAGCTGTACCACCACGCAACGGTCTTTTAATTGCAGTTGAAGCGTCCGAATTCGTTTGATTGTTACGCTTACTTGGGGATGTCGTCGATATATCATCTTCTCTCACTCTTTTTGTTGCTGTAGATTCTGCGCAGTCTGTCTCAGACTCTAGAGGTAAGGGAGCCAACTTATGTATAGGTCTTCTTATAACTCCCTTGGATGTTTTGATATCCGCAACTCGTACCAAACCATCTTCACCCTTGATGACCCTTTCAATTCTTCCTAAATGCCATGCTGCAGGAGGGAGATTGTCTTCCTTCACTATCACCATCATTCCGGGTTGTGCGTTTGTACATTGTTGCTTCCACTTATAGCGATGCTGTAGTTCGCTGAGGTACTCTCTGGACCATCTATACCAGAACTGGTTTTTCAAATGGTTTACCAGTTTCCACCTCTGGTGCAGTCCTATGTTTAGCGGCCGTGCTTGGGGGTCGGTGATTGCCGTTGTCGGTTCTCCAATCAGAAAGTGACCTGGTGTAAGTGCCGCAAAGTCATCTGGGTAGGATGACATTGGTGTTAAAGGACGTGAATTTAAAATTGCTTCAATCTCAACCATTAGCGTTTCCAATTCTTCGTAGGTTAAGTTGGCAGTTTCGAGGTTTGGTCGCAGTAGATGCTTGGCTGATTTAACAGCAGCTTCCCACAAGCCTCCAAAGTGTGGCGCTCTGGGCGGTATGAAATGAAACTCAATAGCCCTAGTACTGCAAAAACCCTGTATCTGCTCTTGTGATTTTTGATCATATATGCTGGTGCTCAATTCCTGGAGCTTGTTTTTGGCACCGACGAAATTTGTAGCATTGTCACAGTATAAGTTACGACAATTACCTCTTCTACCTATGAAGCGTTTAAGCGCTCCTATGAAAGCTTCTGTAGTTAAATCTGTTACTATCTCAAAATGAATAGCCTTTATCGCAAAGCAGCAGAACACAGCAACATAAGATTTTTGTGGTCGTTTTCCTCGAAGTTTGTAATGCGTCCAACAGGGTCCAAAAAAATCCACTCCGGAATTTATAAACGGTCGCGCTGGCTGTACTCGATGTTCAGGAAGGTTTCCCATAAATTGTGATAGCATTTTCGGCTTAGCCCGCGCGCAGCGCACGCACCTCTGAACTATGGCTCGTGCTATACTTTTGCCCTTAATGGGCCAAAATCTTTGGCGGGTTATAGCTAGCAGTGCTTGTGGCGCGACATGAAGGTGGTTAACATGAAGATTGGTCATCAGTAGACGCGTGACGTTATGAGCATATGGTAATAAAATCGGATGCTTAGCATCATATGACAAATTCGCGGCCTCCAGTCTTCCTCCAACGCGTAACAATCCCGCTTCATCTGAAAATGGGCTAAGGCTACTTAATGGGCTGTTGGTGCTAATGTGGCCTGAATGTGCTAGTTCCCTTTGCTCAGTTGGAAATTCTTCGTCTTGTGCCTTTTTTATCATTACAGTAAGCGCCTCATCTAATTCTATAGTGGTGGGTTTGCGATTTAGGCATCGATTTTTCTCTTTCTTGCGAGTGTTTGAGATGAATCTCCGAATATATGCGATTATCCTCTGCCATCTATCGAATGTATTTTGATGATCTATCAAATCCATAAAATGTGGAGTATCACTAACTGTTGCCACTATCGCCTTGATTTCCTTTTTCTCTAAGCTCGTCTGCGTGCGTTTGTAGGGTGCTGGCCATCCGTCTTCTGCGCCATGTAGAAATAGTGGACCGTAAAACCATAATGAGTTGGCCGCTAGCTTTTCTGGTGGGACTCCTCTCGACACGATATCCGCTGGGTTGTGCCTAGACCCTACATGTCTCCATTGTTCTTGTGTGGTTAATTCTTGTATTGTCGCAATTCTGTTGGCTACAAAGGTATGGTACGAGGCTGCTGCCGAGTAAATCCATGCAAGTACGATTTCTGAATCGGTCCAATAAAAAGTTTTTACTTCCGGTAACTGCAGATCTCGAAGAACCCGGTGAACCAGTTCAGCCATTAGTTTTGCTGCACATAACTCAAGTCTGGGGGCAGTAAGTGTCTTTAATGGTGCGACTCTGGATTTGGCGCACAGGAGATTGACTCGTATTACCCCACCACTACCGATCGATCGTAAATAGACTGCGGCTCCGTAAGCCTTCTCTGAGGCGTCCGCAAAGGCATGTAATTGTATGGATTTTGCTAGTTCACCGTTGAACATGTGTCTCGGGATTCTTATAACATCAAGGGCCTTGAGGTTATTCCGAAATTGCAGCCATTTCGTATGCAGCTCCATTGGAAGAGCTGCGTCCCAATCTAGCTTTATTTGCCACAATTGTTGTAGGAAGATTTGTGCCATTACAACTACGGGACTCATAAAGCCCAGCGGGTCAAATAAATGCACAATATCAGACAGTACTATTCTTTTGGTTACCTTGTCACTCTCCAGCCAATGGCCTTTAACTCGTAACTCGTCCATTTGAGGTGCCCAACTCAGTCCTAATGTATTGATCTTCTCATCACTATTGTCGAAAAGATCCAGTTGGATTACGCGATCTTCGGAAGGGATGGTTTTCAAAAGTTCTTTGTGATTGGCGCACCATTTTCTCAGCTTAAAGCCTGCTGTTTGAAGCAGAGCGTTTAATTGACCTTGCGCTTCTAATGCTTCATGAAGTCTGTCGCATCCCGTCATTAAGTCATCCATATAAAAATCTCGCCTTAATATCGTTGCTCCCCGAGGCCACTGCTCCATTCCTTGTTCGGCGAGACGTTGTAGACATTTGGTTGCTAAGTATGGCGCGGAAGTCGTACCATAAGTAACGGTGTTCAGCTGATAGGATCTGATTGGTTCCTTAGGACTTTCTCTCCAAAGCACTAATTGGTATTTCCGATCTTCTTCCGACACCAAGACTTGCCGGTACATCTTCTCAATATCTGCCGTGAAGACGTATCGTGGTAAGCGAAATCTTAATAGGATGGTGAACAGGTCATCCTGAATGGTGGGACCGTTGGTTAGCAGATCATTTAATGACACGTTCGATGATGTCTTGGCAGAGGCATCAAAGACTACCCTTAGTTTGGTCGTTGTGCTGTTGGGTTTTAAAATGTAGTGATGCGGCAGGAAGTAATTGGGCCTTGCAAAATCAGCAGGGTTCACCTCACTCATGTGGTTCAAATGTAAATACTCCGTCATAAATTCGATGTACTGCGACTGTATTTCGGGATTTCTCGCAAGTCTTCGTTCTATGGCTAGAAGGCGACGAATTGCAATATCACTCGATTCTCCCAATCTACTGGGTTTTTCTTGGAATGGTAGTCTAACCATAAATCGACCCTCTGCATTTCTTTTCACTGTCTGATTAAAAAACGATTCACATTTCATCTCTTGTTGTGACAAATTTGATCGTGTTGAGTCTACTTCCTCTATTTTCCAGAACCTTTCGACTGTCTTATTGAGGTCTTCTTCTTCTGAACATATGCCGCAAGCAGCAATTGGGGAATAGGTTTGATTCGTCCTTCCTGCTACAATCCAGCCCAATATGGTATTTTGCAGCGTGGGTAAATTTGGACCCAGCTTTATTTGTCCTATGGCCAATAATTGAAAGAAGAACTCTGCTCCAATAAGTAGATCAATTCTGTCTGGTCGATTGAACCCAGGATCAGCTAATTGGATGTTGTGTGGTATGTTCCATCTCGACACATCCAGTAACTGGCTTGGCTGATAAGATATGATACGGTCGAGCACAAATGCCTCTAGTCTTGTTGAGAACCCATTGACCCTTGAGTTTAGCTGGATGTTGATTCTTCTTTTGCTCTGCTGCTGACCTTTACCAATGCCTTGAATTCCTAAGGAAGCAGGGTAGGTCGCCTTCCCGAGTTTCTTGACTATTTTCTCCGTGATCAGGTTTACTTGTGAGCCGGAGTCAAGAATAGCTCGACATTCCACTACTCTTCCATTTTCGTCTATAAGCTCAACTAGTGCAGTACCAAGCAGGACATATCCCTTGGATTGAGGTTCCACCAAGGCCGTTAAACTCAATGGGGCCGTCTTACTGGGTGGAGACCAGCTGGATTCTGCTAGTCTAGTAGTCGACGGTTTTTCCGATGCATTCTCTTGTCTGATAGTCTGATCTATGTGAACCAATGTGTTATGCCTTTTGGTACACTTATTACAACCCTTCAATGTGCATCGAGAAACATGGTGACCTTTTTTTAAGCAATTCTGGCATATGTTGTGCGCATTTATTAACATCAACCGATTATTCGGCGTCATCTTTAAAAAGGTCTGGCACCGGAAGAGTGGGTGACTGGCCGTGCAGGCTACACAACCTTGGCTTGGAGTAACCATCGATGTTAAGGTTGATGTTTTGAACAAGACTGGCTTTCTAGTTCCTTCTTCCGCTCCTCTGCCCTTATTGCTCAAGGCCTCTAGCGACTGAAAACGCATCTCTAAGAAGGCTAGGAAATTCTTCATTGTCTGCAATTCCTTAGGATTAGATAGACCTTGTTCGTAAAGCGAGTGTGTAGTTCTATCCAGCTTTTTGTATAAAATGTGTAGTAGAAGTGGGTCCCAATGGGCTGTTTCTAGACCCAAGTTTTCTAACCCAAGTAAACACTCCTTGGTGGTGTCATGCATTGTTTTTATGAATGTGGCTGACGGGGCCTCTGTTGCACGTGACGGTTGATGCAGTAGTTTATTAATTAGTGATGCAGCCAATAGCCTGGGGTTCTCGTACCTTTCCTTCAGCATTTTCCATGCCGCAAGATAATTGTCTTCGGATAGGGTGAAATGTCGTAACAATTTTTCGGCCTCTCCTATTAAGTACGTCTTGAGGTACCACATCTTTTGGCAACTGGCTATAGGTTGATTGTGGACCATTTGTGTGAATAAATCTACGAATTGGCGCCACTTGGAATAATCTCCATCGAACTTGGGTAGAGTTATCTTCGGTAATTTCAGCATTGTAGATGGGTTAGCAGCCACCATGGTCTGTGATTGCGCGGAGCTGCTACCTGGTTGATGTAGCTCTTCTAGCTTGATTGAGAGCCGCATAATTAATTCTTGTACCCTCTCTTCTAATTGTATATATTCTTCCAGGCTATATTCCATTAAGGTAGGGTCAGTTGCAAATTCCCACAAGTCATGGTTGTAGTTTTCAATTTGAGCCCAGTATTTATTTACTGCCTTTATCTTGATCTCATAAAATGTTTTTGTTACATCAGTGAAGTCAGTTTGCTCCAGGTTATCAAGGAGTCGCAGCAAGGTTTGAGTTACCGCTTGTTGTCTTTTCCAAATTCTGTTACCTTCGGAATCATTAGCCTTTGATAATACCGGAGGGCCTTTGGATTCATAAGTTTTGGGTATGGCCCCTTTAGTGGCATCTGTTTTATCTGCATCTGACTTGCCAGCCCTTGCGTCAACTGGCAAATCTCTCGATGATGGTTCTTTATTCGATCTAGACTGCTGATGTTGACTGGCTGTACTAGTGTCATTTGGCGCACTAATATTCGTACTGCATGTTGGTAATGGTACTCTCCCAGTATCGACTTGCTGTGATGCCCCATTTAGGTCATCGGCTTCCTGGAATTGGTTTATTATTTTAGATAAATATTGCCTGAACTCTTCGTAGATTGTTTCTATCTTGTGGTAGAAATCCGTAGTAAAATATGCATGGTCTAGCGGCGGTGAAGGTAAGCCTCGGATCTCTTGGTCAGTAGCTTCAAAACGTGACCATGCTGCATCCAGACGTGCGAGTCTTTCTTCGTAGTAGCTGTACGTTTTCCTGTCCACCGGATCCTTCTTATAGTTGGCTAGAATGTTTTGGATCTCCTTGCCCTGAACACCTTGGGTGGCAGCCAAAGGGTCCATTGCCTTGTTAATCTTCGGTGGCATCCTTCCTGGTATAATGGCTCAGCAGAATGCGCTTTGCTTATATAGGATGTCTTCTATTGAGCGTGATTGAGCGTGCTGAATCACGTCGGGGTCACCAAATGTTAAAGCAAACTCTTTTGTTTGCCTGTGAAAATTGGTAGGCTGAAGTGATTCACCTCAACCTTGTTGCTGTGCATTCGGTGTTTCACCGATTACACGAAACTCATAAACCTGAAAATAAATTAATTATTAATGTCCCGGGCTACTCGGTTCTTGTACCGGCAGCAATAGCGACTAACAAATATTTTAAATCAAAACGCAGCTATTGTCCAAAAACGAATGACAAATTTTATTAAATTTCATATCACTTATATATACCTACAAGTTATAATCTAAGCACCTGTACTTCATAAAAAGTGCTGACTCAATTCACACCACACAACTTTCCCAGCAAATTCTAGCAAGCTTGCTACTCAGGCAAAGTTTTGATAATTTACCTGGGATCATGTTGCGTCTGGCGATCGGTGAGAAAATTATGTGGCGTAACTTGAGTAATGCAATTGCGAATAAAAATAAATTTTAAACTAAAGAAATTCGGGATTCAAAAATGCAATTTGCAGTTTTATACAGCCCCCTTATCTTAATAAAGGGTCTTCCAATAAGAGGTGTTATTTTGATATTCAAAGAAAAATGCAATTTTTTGAGATAAATGATCGGATATTTATTTCATTATAAAGAGCCAAATGACCCCCACGACCACGCCTACTGGACCATATCCTTTTCATGAAATTTTCCATAACCAAATCGCAAAGTGGCTGCCCTATGTCCTCGATAGCCTCACGAATTCCATCTTTGAGGCCTTGAATTGAACTGGGCTGTTGGCGTAGACCTTCTCTTTCACGTGGCCCCAAAGGAAGAAGTCGCAAGGTGTTAAGTCACAAGATCTCGGTAACCAATTGTGATCACCTCTTCGGGAGATAACACGGTCCGGAAACTTTTCCCGTAAAAGATCAATGGTTTCGTTGCTTGTATGGCACGTAGCGTCGTCTTCTTGAAAGTAAACGTTGTCCAGATCAATACCATCCAATTCCGGCCATTAAAAATCATTAATCATTTGTCGATAGCGCAATCCATTCACCGTAACTGTTGCTCCAGCCTCATTTTCGAAAAAGTAAGGTCCAATGACCCCGCGGGACTATAAACCGCATCAAACAGTCAGACGTTGAGAATAGAGAGACTTTTCAGCAATAACTCTTGGGTTTTCCGACCCCCAGATGCGACAATTTTCCTTGTTGACGAAGCCATCGAGGTGGAAATGGGCCTCATCACTCAAGATGAGTTTTTGATGGAATTCCGGATCATTTTCATGCATTTCAAGGACCCAATCAGCAAAGACTCGACGTTGTTGATGATCGGCCGGCTTGAGTTCTTGTGTTAACTGAACTTTAAGACCCAAATCTTTATGCAAAATACGGTGTAATGACGTTTGTGGAATGCCTAATTCCAAAGAACGACGAGGAATGGACAAAAACCTGGGTTTTCTTCAAAACTTTCGGCTACAGCAGCAATATTCTCGGCTGTTCTTGAGCAACGTGAACGGGTTTTATTCTTCTCGTCACTAGCTTGTCCCGACAGCTCGAATTTTTCTACCAATTTCTGTATTGCGGTCCGACAAGGTGCTTCACGACGAACCAAAAATGATCGAGTTTTATGAACCGTCTCTGCCACATTTTCACAATTTTTATAGTGAATTTTAATAATTTCAGTGCATTGTTGAATCGTGTATCGTTCCATTTTTATTAATGGCGTAGTTTCTACTTGTCAAATGTCAAAAAATTACAGTCCCAGATTTGACATCTACCGAAATAGCGGGCTAATTAAAATAACACCTCTTATTGGAAAACCCTGTATATAAAAATCCAATGTCACCGTGTATGTACGCGCTAATCCCTTAAACTGTCCAACCGATTTCAATGAAATTTTGTGAATATTTTTGGTTGGTTCCACCTTGACAGATAGGATAGATAGTTTTGGACGCGATGGATGGTGCTGTTGTCGAGACGTAAAATACCGCTTGACAACGCGTAGGTGTGGAAAGCTGAAATTTTGTATACTGCGTTTACATAAAAATTGAAAATACATCTTCTTCAAAAATGGACTAAATCGGGAACTCCTTCGTAGGGTTGCCATACAAATATTTCGGTTTTTAGTATATATTTAAAAACTGCCTGACAGCGGGAGCACGAAGAGAGCTAAAATTTGGTACGTGGTATTTTCATAGCAATAGTGAATAAAATTAAAAAAATTGGCTAAATCGAGTAACCCCTACTTAGTGTTACCATACAAAACTTTTGTTTTTCACTATATATATTTGGAAACTGTCTGAGAAAGCGTCGACGTGGAGAGCTCAAAATTTTGTACACGCCGTTTTCATAAAAACTGCAAATAAAAGCTCAAAAATGGATCAAATCAGGCGATTTCTTTTGGTGTTGCCATACAAAGGTTCAGGTTTTCACTATATATTTGGACACTGCTTCACGCGTCGACGTAGAGGGCTGAAGTTTTGTACACGGGACTTTCTTAAAAAAAAATTAAATCGATTTCAAAAATGGGATCAATTTGGCAACTCCTTCGTAGGATTGCCATACAAAAAATTTGCTACGTGATATTTTCAACTCAGATTTTGTACACGGCGCTTTCATAAAAATTTCAAATACAGTTCGAAAATGGGACCAATCGGGAACTCTTTCATAGGGTTGCCATACCAAAATTTTGTGTTTTACTATATATTTAGGTACTGCATGAGAGCGCGTCGACGTAGAGAGTTACACTTTCCCAAACATATAAACGCATGCACACACACACAAACAGACAGAGGGTGAAACTTTAGAGTATGAAATCGCGCGATCGAGTTAGATAATAGTTTAGATATTATGCATCTCTAACCAGTTCACCCCCACCTCCAGCCTTCTAGATATATATATTACCGCCCTGTCAACGCCGATGGGCTCCCCCTAGTTAATTTATAAATATAACGGATTCTTTATATGAATATAAATGCAGTATATGAATTTTCATATTTGTTTTTTTTCATAGGCCATTCGAAAACTGACCAAACTGGCCAAAAAGTTTTACTTCAGATAAGATTCGTAGAAAATGTTATTTGGAAGCAAACGATGCACCATTTTACTTTTATTAAAATGTTTATATATTTATCAATTATTATTAATTGATTAAAAACATTCAAGGTATTCAAAATGTATTATGGTTCACAATTTTTAATGCTTTAAAAAATTTAAACAAAAAAATAAGCAAAAATGTTGGAAAAAATAGTAATTCGAAATATGAATAAATTCGAAGAACAAAAATGAAAAGAAAATATATAAATTGTTTGATTAATTGTCCTAGTCCTGTAGGCCAACATTAGTTGCTCATGATCGAATTGATTGGCTAAACTATATTTTTCTATTGTTTTCGGAGAATTGTCATAAGTAGAACTTCAATATTGCAAGCATCTCAAGCGCTGTGTAACTGAACTTATACGCTCGTCAGTAGAAGCCAAATTTTTTTTTTTTTTTTTTTTTTAATACATTTAAATGCATCACATTTTGTCTAAAAAGAAAGGCAAAGTGAATCCGAAATGATACCACCAATGTGATACAATGTTCTGTCAACGTTTGCTTCCACTCAAGGTTTCGCTTTCATGTCTCATTTGAATTCATTAGCGAAATTTATTTTCGACTTGGCGTCGCAAAGTTTGTTGTGAGTAGTCTTAAATAAAAGATTATAGTTATACTTGTGAAACACTAGTATTGCAAAATGAGTATTAAGCCTGATATGGAATAATTTATGATATAATCAGCTCAATATAACTCTGTTTCAAAGTTATAAATGAATTTGAAATTTCTTCGTCTTCTCCAGAACGAATATAACCAATTCCTTGAAATTTCATTTACAGAGGTCAAATACTATTTTGAGCAGAAAGTAATATGTAACACACATAAGATTATGAATTCCTAAAGAGTTGTAAGACTCTCAATCTGAAACTCCCATCAGGACTAGAACTCATACGAGTTCAGAGGAAGGCTTTTCTAGACCACCATGAATGAAAACCAGGTCTGCAACGTTGGAAGAATAATTTGTTGGATTCGACGTGGCAGAAACTCTGAAATGTATATATCGCACGGTACGCCACATTAAGTTTCTTAGGTTTCCAATATGTCATGGAAATCATAGTCGAATACTAACTCGTGTCTTCAGATGTCACTGTTGAAATCATTGGTGTAAGCATATTTTACGTTCAATTTGACCATTTGCTCGTTGAGTTCGGACAGCTTTTATTACTATGTTCGTCTCTAAAATTTCGTAAATGACTTTGTTGTAAAAGCAAAACCGGTTCCTATATCGGCTACAATTTTCGCGGTTATTTAATTTAAATCTTTTACAGCTGAACTTTTTTTTTTTGTATTTTGTACTGAATTTAGTACAACAGACTTCGTAAAAGCGTCAATCCTGTTGACTACATGATTGTTGGAAACAAATAGAAAGGTTGTACTCGAAGTCTTCGACCACTAAATATTCCGCATTATCGTGATTTTTTCGCAGATTGTTGTTTTAGCAGTCACCCTTTTTCTATTAGATAGTAGATCTTACATGTGAGTTGACTGTAATTCGGATCGTTTGCTGGTGACATTCCGATTCTGGTAGCGACCTTATTCTGTTTTGATGCAAATATCAGAAAGGCGACATTTAAAACGAGGGAATAAATAGTTTACAAGCGTCAAGAATCCTGCAGCAAGAATAATATAAAGATTGCCAAAAGGGAGTATGCTTGTTAGTAGCATTAAATGCCCTACAGTACCTACTCATGCAAACGCTAAGTTAGAATTCCGTAAAGTACTCACATCTGCTGAAATTTTTGGGGAATCAGGTGAGAAAAAATGAACTGCTACTTGAGGGTATTGAGCAAATTCCTCCAATCTGCAGCGGTGCGGATGTTAAAAACTGTGGTCATTAAATTTTAGGTTAGATTGCTAGAATAACTTCCACCAGCATCTTTTTGACCTATTTAAGTAATTTTTGATTTTCTATCATTGTAAAAGACCGCCCAAAAACCATAAGTGAAATAATGTCCAACATTTTTCGTTGTTATTTCACACTTTTGAGTTTTATTAGATTTCTCGCGTTTGAGCGTTATTTCACAATGTAAAAAAAATCAAAAATTCGTAAATGAAATAAGCCTTAAGAAATAAAATTGATCCTGACGAAATAATGCCCAATTTTTGTCAGAAAATGATGAAGACAACAACAATTTTATAATCATGTTCTAATTTCGCATAAAATAATTGAACAAAGGCAAATATGTAAAAAAAGAAGCGTCCGTCAGATAAATGTAGAGTATAAAAACAAGGCGGCTACTCCAAACAGCGAGTCAAGAATATTACATATATTCTCTTTGATTGTATAAAATATAAAATATAAAATACGCGCAATTATTGTGCTTGCCCTTTTTTCATTTACTTTTGATTTTATTTCATATTTGATTTCGGGCCTTCTTTCATTGGGAAATAAGACCCCCCAGTTTTTGGGTTTTATTTCATTTATCGCTTTTGAGCATTATTTTCAGGCATCCCAAGTGGGTGCATTGCGGTCCATTTTCTTGGGAACCATCTTTTATATACGTCTCTTTATAGCCACTATGCTTTTTTAAAAAATCTTAAGATGCTATCAAGCTATGTTTTCTGTTAATCCCCTAACTCTGAAAAGACGAAGTTCCTTAGTCCTTTTGTTTGCCATACTAATTAGGACATTCAGTCCGAAAGCATAGGTGATTCGATTCCTGCAAGATCCGTAAATCTTAGACAGGAATCATTTGTGATGAAACTCAGCCTTCCAGCGTGGTTCCCTATTGCTCAGTATCCCGTTATTCCTACTAGGTGTCTGGTTACCTTTCCACTATTTATTATGCGGATTAACTCAGTCATCTTTTATCAAAAAACTGTTCAGTAGACTTAAACAAGACTTCGAAGAGAATAGCCCCACATACACACACACAAACAATAAGCCAGAATCATAGTGAGCGAATAGTTAGAGATCAGTCAATCGTCCATGAATTGAGATAAAGCAAACTCCTAGAGCCGACAATATTTCATCGAATTTAGGATCAACTGTTTAGAATTCCCCTTATAAGCTAACAAATTGAATTAGGAAATAATACCAGATAATTGGAAGTAGTGTATTAAAGTTACTAATGATAATAAAAATGTTATTAGTGCTTATAAACTGTAAAAAAAATCTTAGTATCTGACGACTTCAACCTGACATTTGGGCAAAAAAAGTCTTGACTGATTATAAATTTAGATGTAATCTAAAATCAAAGAAACATATCTACCAGCTGGGAATAAAAACGGAATATAAATTTTATACAAACAAAATAGGAAAAGAAAATGTTGTATGCAAAAATTTCGTATCGGGAACCACGGCATTTACTTCAGTAAATCTTTTATTTGTTCACTCCTACTTTCAAAAAAGTCGTACTTAATTAATAATTAATTTCACTTAAAGTTGAAAAAAATATTACACCGAAAAAAATCGTATTCTCAAAATTAAATTTAAGAACTCTTGGCAACTCTTGATTAAAACCCACAGATATATGGAAATCGTTAAAAAGGATAGAATATATAATTTTAGTAAGAATGGATATATCGGATCTTTCGCTTGAGTACAAGGTATAAGGGAAAGTATCAGCTGTATAAATAATTAGCAAATTATTGACGATGGAGAGAGTAAATGAATGAGAAAGTTTCAGTATGTATCGTACCATATGCTTGTCGGGATCGAAAAATTCAAAATCAATGTGGAGTGTTATTTCAAAAAAAAAAAACAAGCAAAGATATTTCGTTTTATAACGTTACAAGTAATAAAAACTTAAATTAAAACTCAAAATAAGCGATTCAATCCCAATAAAAAGTGTAATATATTTAAAAGTCCTTAACGTAGAAACTTAATGAAGGAGCTCTGAAAAAAGTGCTAATTTCATAATTGAATTATTTGTAAATCTATTTTATGTAAAAGCAATAAAAATTAGTGCGGTTAAGAATATCTGATTTTTTTTTTAATTCTGTCTAGTTCTGCACGTTCGAAAAGAACATGCATAAGCGTGAGTGTTTTTCGGTTTTCATGAAAATTTTAACAAAAACAATTAAGAGTCCAGAATGCGTAGCACATAATTGTACATATATCCTGACCTCTTAAGATTTTCATATATGTATGTATATTTTCAAACTCTTCTAATCTTGTTGACTGTAAAATATTTATTCAGTTGTAAAAACTGTTTAATAGAAATAAAATCAAAATATGCAATCTAAATACATGCATTAGCTACATTAAAAGCCATCATTTTTTGTGTTGCCATTTTGGTAACATTTTTTTTTTCTAAATTTCCATTAATAAATACTAAAATAACCAATTTAGATAGAAAGCTCAGAAAGATGCTAAACAGAAATATTTGAACTTCATACAGCATTCTCGACAATGTACAATGCTTGATCTTGGTGAAAGTAATGAAAGTAAAATAAAAGTAATGTTTTTTTATTAAAATTTCCAAGAAAAGAAGATAATTTCAGAGAGTACTGCAAAAAAAAATTACTTGACTTACAATTTATATTATAGTACATAGGTATAGCAGAAGGACAGTCCTCGTAGAAGTTAACTGCAAGCTTTTAAAGCTTTTATTAAATTATTACGCCTAAATTTATACTTTATAATACACAAAAATGTATGAACTTAAAAAAATATCTTTGAAGTTAAAGTATTTTCGTAAACTTTTAAATTGTCTATTTTCCTTTCGCTGATTTGAATAATTAGAGTTCGCGTGTCAACCATAAAATATAACACAAAAAATTTCTTCTGGGGTATTGAGACACTGGACTAAGTAGAATATTTAGATAAGAATTACTTGTAGCTAAAAAGCCATGTGTATCTGTTATAAATATACTGCAAGCTGCGGTACTTCAATTAGCTAGAAAGAAAATTTACTTTAGAAATATAAAGATGTCCTCTTTATTTTATTATGTTTCTTCTGTTAAGTATTCTATAAATACTCTTTTCAAACTAACATCACCTGAAAATAATTATTGCATATCATAAATAAGTTCTAAAATACGATTGGGTACATAAAACGTAAACAAAAACTAAGTTAAAAAGGTCAGTTTTACAGTACACTGTATGGTTTATAATAAAGCTTGATAAGAAGCGTATACAGGGTGTCCTGTAAGTGGTGTCATATTCAAAGTCTACGGATAGGTCATGATTAGATGAACAAAAAAATATGGGGTGTGAGAGGGGGGGGGGGGAGTCCTAGCGGTTTCCGAGATAACGGGACTTAAAGATATTTGAGTATATTTTTATAGATTACCCTGTAATTTCTGAACGTTATGTCTTCTGATGATGGCTTAACTCTTGGGAAATAGAAATCGTTGTACCTTTCCAATGGTCTATAATTATTTTTGCCATCCTCTTCTCCATGTCTGTCCGTGCGTCTGTCCGCGCGCACGATAACTCGAGAACGCGTTCATCTAGAAAGCTGAAATTTTATACACAGACTTTAAAAAAAAAGTAAAATTAAGTTCGTAAATGAGATAAATCGGGCAACTCCTTCGTGGGGTTGCCATACAAAAAATACGTTTTCCACTGAAATTTGGTACATGGTGTTCTTATAATAATAGCAAATGAAATTTCAAAGATAGACTAAATTGGGCAACCCCTTCTTGTTGTTGCCATATAAGAATTTAGGTTTTTTACATATACTGTGAGAACGATCAGTTCTAGACATTTTTATTGTACTAAAAACTTCTTCAGAATACGAAATCCTACAAAATTGCTAATACTAATTTTTTCTGTCCGACGAACCATTCTAGAAATATATGCGAAGAACCACTTCAAAAATCAAACTTGCAAGATCGGTGATCATACGAAATTTTATACGGACATTCATCTAGGCCCTAGGGTATCTTAAGAATTGGTCTTAGACTAATTCTAGCTTTTTTACTTGTTCATATTTATTTAAAAAAACCCCAAAATCTTAGCTTTAAAATGACCGATCACCATCCGTACCGAAAATGTAACCCTTTCTGTGTATTTTCCACCTTTTTTAGACATCTCCGACTGAAATGGCTTCTTAAATCTAATATTAAAGATTGGTAGTGATGCCATGTGTTTTGATAAAAATAGTAGTTAAATAAAAAAACAAACGAGCTATAATTCCGAAATTTATACTTTGTTGAGCCTTAACTTCAAAACGGAGGAGAAGAACGAATTTATAGACTACTGAAAAGTTCCAACGATTATCAATCGAAGAAATTTTTGATTTATAAAAACATACCGAAATATCTTAAAGTCCCGTTATCTTGGAAACTCGTATAATACCCCCCCCCCCCATACAATTTTTTGCTCTTCAAAGTACGACCTATTCGTAACCCTAGGATATAACACCATTTACGGGACACCCTGTATAGAATTCATCGAACTAGAAATTATATGGGCCTATGTGATTTAGTAAAGACACATAAAATATCTACTTACAAGTCAAAAATAATGTATGAATTTTTTGGATATGGAAAAGCAAAAATCTTTTTTTCCTAGAAAATGTACTACGTTTCAACTCATCACATTGAAAACTACTAGTAAGTGGTTCTTACATGTCATGAGTCTGGGATAGGATTTTGCCACACTGTACTTTTTTTCGCGTTAAATAGAACGCAGATCAGAAAAGGTCTATCAGTAAGGTCATCTCTGATCACCTGCATAATAGAGATAGAAAAGGAGTAGTCCATTTACTTATATACATAATGTTATGGACGTATTTGCTTATTATATATCTCATGGATAAAATCTGTTGCAGCCGTTGGGAAGCCTGCATGAATCGTAAAGGCAAAGCAAAATGAAATGGCAAGTGAAATGTTAAAATGCTAATATTATTTTACTTATGCCAATCTGCCATATTTTCAGAGCTAATCTTAATTCGTGTTATGTTTCTGGCTCTGTATTAATGCTTATCAAAACAGCTGCTGTTTGCTCAACTCAGCGTTTACTTTTCCTCATTGTATAGACACATAAAATTATTGTTTTATCTGTTCCCGAAAAAAAAATCACTTTAAAATGCCTGTGTTATCATAGGAGTACGATAAACGCAATCTGGATTTTCTAAATTTTATAACTCTAAACCTGCCACCTGCCCTAACAGATATGTGACAATCAAGCTTCATTTCCGCCTTTGCGATGATAAGCTTTGTATTCTTGTAATACAGATGAGTCTTTTCCAAGTACTTTAGATAATATTTGTATTCTCGTCTTTAAAACTACCCTGGTAGCCCAATTATCATGAGCGCACTGATGACCTCATGATGATTGGTTGGATGAATGTAATTCTGAATTTTATTTTAGCAGCGGGACTAAACTCCTTTATATACTTCGAATTGATATGATGAGCTTCTCAATGATTGTGCTTGTGAATAAATCAAACCCATGATCGCTGCGCGTAATCATGATTATTAGTGGTGAGTTAATAAAATAGCTCATCGCTTCGGGTAATCATGACTATGAGGGTTGATAAAGATTTTAAACTCAGAAAATAAAATCGAGAAAAATAAGCTCATATAATATACGTACGTATTATTTAATAGAAAAAAAAAACAAAAATTGAACTCTATATTTAGATAAAAAAATAAAATGTCTTATTGTTTATTGGAGCTCGCCGAGACTATCTTTTTTCTGTAAAAATTATCAATTAGTCTCAGAAGTAACTAGACAGATAAAATACCTTGCTGTACATGTGGTTCGATTATAGCAATTGTGTACCAATAAAAGATCTTTCCGTACCTAGTTCAGGCTCATATTCCCTTCTGGATAACTTCTCGCGATAAGATTATAAAAAGAGATTGTTAAAGTAAACGTGAATTAATTAAAATAATAGGTATTTGTTGGTGGAGTTCAAATGATTTTATTACTACTGTAGTACTTTCGTGCAGGGATACGACACGCATATTTAATATATATGCCCATTACACATATCATCAACAAATATGTCTATTATTTTACCCTTTCTCTAAATAAGAATGAGTACAAAAACACCTGAACTTGACTGGAATTGGACGACTTCAATTACACTTCACTAGGAGCTTTTACAATGCCAGAGTAGAGTAGAGTCATCAGATTGCATTTTCTCTCCTTTTCTCAAGCTTGCACTCTACCATAAGTTCTTCGCGCTTCCCACCAATGTGTATTTCACAGAGTAGCGTCAAATTGGAACAATTCCTAATCTCACGTTGATAGTTTCGAAAGCTTTCAACATTTTTTTCGAAATACTAGTCTCTAACAGATGTCGCTTTGATAATTACAAACTTTAACTAACGAAAATTAATAAATTATAAGAAAAACACAGCACAAAGATATTTTTTATAATTTTTATATTTAGTATTTTTATGATACAATTTTGACAAAGAATTAAGAATTCAAAATTTCTTATGTTCGAATTGGCTTATCTATGGAATATAGATGGCAGTCGTTGATTTCGACAGTGTCTGTAATAAATGTTAATTTGTACTTTGTGATAATTCAAATCGTTCATAGCTCATTCTGGTGTAATTATAAAAATATTTTCTGTAATTTAACACCATTTGTGATCTGTTTTGAAACATATTTCAAATGTAAATACATGATAATCTGTCACACAATTTACATATGATTTCGAAAATCTGAATGAAGCTAACTCTGTATTGTGCTTGCACGCTACTCTGGTAAAAGCTCATTCCTCTCTTCTCTGCCATTGTAAACGCTCCTTAAATTCTATTTGACCTTGCTCTCTTCGCTTTTCACAAAGAATGAAGAAATATAGAATTCAGTCCATACTTCGCAGCCGGATAGCAAAATCCAAAGAAAATAAATTTGTAGCGCAACACCATTTATCTCCCTTTCACTCGTACATTAGACCTACAGATTAGTTATCCACACCAATTTATTGATGAGCTGATAGATGAGTTGGCGAAGGAACTCATCGAGGTGCTCAGTAAAAAAGTTAGTCGTTGTACGACCACATAAGGTACACTCACATTGTCGTACTTGAAATAAAAGTTGTGCTAGTTAACATAAGAATAAGAGCCACCGCCCGCACCGTCACTAAAATTTTGTAAATTGATTGATGAGCGTTGGGTACCAGGGTATTATACCACCAAAACTACTCAGATCGTACGTAGAGTGTGAATTATCAATCCGTTGAGTTGCTCCTTTTTTTTAATTAATAAGGATAGCTCTAGATGTACAGAACTGAAGCAATTCCCTATTTATGTATATTAAATACGATATTACAAATTTACTCGTTGTCTCTTGTTCGTATAGCATAGGCGATATTTCGTGTTTGTCGGGAGGCTTGCGGATTTATCCATCTCTTACTTTGCCTATACCCGCAAGCACTGCGGTTCCAAATCGAATCGAATTCGAAGTAAATCAATTTGACTAGGTGAAGTTAAGAATAATAAGCTGAATACGATATCGAATCGTATTGGCGACCCGACAGTGGTACGCTAGCTCGACTTTCTTTGGAAGTTTTTGTATGTGTTGTTAGTTGATTTTGAATTCAATCTTTTTTTTTAATAGTACGATCTGGTATCGACTTCTCTTTGCAAAGCGTTTTGCAAATAGCAAGTAAATGCGATATCGAATAAATAAATAATAAATACTCACCGAAGTAAAACTGCACTTTATAATTCACTCAATAAACTCTCAACTTAAAATGCCGGCGAAGAACAATTTCATGACTAGAAACTATTTACTTCAACGAATTCCTTGGAAATTGACATAAGTCGAATCGTACGAAACTTCGTATCGTACGAGCAATGCACCTATTTCGAATTCTCGGAAATTTCGGCAGGCGTCGTTTATGGTAAAAAAAATCGAAGAGATTTCGAGCTAAGAGCGATTTATCTATTTCGAATTCTCAGAAATTAGTGCATGCTGCTAAAACTTCGTTTATGTTAAAAAAAAAAATCAAAGAAATTTCGAACTACGACCGTTTCCTCTATTTCGAATTCATTTCGCTATGGCGGAATTTTGTCCAAGTGTGCAGGCAAGATTAGTGGGCGAGACGGACATATTTAGCTATGCATGAATGTGCAGGCTTTTGGAATAATTGAATTTTTCATAATTAAGAGATGAGTAAATGTATGTTTTCTTAGAAGGATATCTCTAACTGTTTTTTTGCCGGGCGTTATTTTCTGGATTTTAATTTCCTTATTCTTTTGAGACCGAATGACATTTTTTAGAAGGTAGGCAGTAGGTACTCGTATATATAATGAAGACCAAATTTCTATTGAAAGAAGTAAGAAAATTTACATTTACGTAGATAAGGGATGCATGTTAATGCAGCCATTCCACACGAAGACGATTACTTTGGGATGATTTTGGACCCAACCATCTTCGATTGCGAAGAAACTTTCAGAGTTTGTATGGAATGCAAAAAAATATCACACATATTTTTTTATTTCCCGTACTACGCCCCACCCACCCCCACTAGAAGGGCTCCAAATTTGTGAAGTGAAGCTAAATATTTTATATTTTTCATAAATATAAAAAAACGGCAACACCGAACGACTATTTTGTTGCTGTTAATAATAATTTTTATTTTTAGTACTATTATCTTGCCCCATCTGGAGATTTTAAAAATTAATAATTTCTGAAAAACGAGTCCCAACAGCTCCGCAAAATTACCCTAAAGTGAGTGGCAACAATTTGTGCCACTAAGCTTAGCTATTTTTTGATAAGATTAAGGAAAGCTCCACCTTGGAAAAATTGGAATAGGTTTTTATCCCTAAAATGTAGAATCTTCCAAATGTAGAATAATACCTAAATTATGGAATATTCTCTTCCTTTTAACCGAGAAAGCTTAACATTTCTGGAATTTTACGTACTATATAGGTTTTTTGGTGCCAAATACTTGCATCCATTGAATGTTCGATTAATTTCGTGAAATTAAACTTTCTCTATCAAAGAAAATTACATTTATTTTTAGGAAAAAACGTGCCTTAAATTTAGGGAATTGTCCTACTTTTTTTTACACTGTATTTTTTGTGTACTGAGATCTGGTTTGCTAAAAATTTATAAACAACTGGCTATTTACAAATACTAGTAAGTAGACCGCAAAAAAACCGGAAACTCTTTTGGTATAAAGTTTGTATGAAAATAGATGCCCTTAATATCCTAAATTCAACAGAAACCTTTCTGATTATCTCATATAAAATATGACACCGATACAAAATCCAAGAGAATCACAATAATGCCCATCCGTATCTAAATTTAAGCAAATTAATTCACTCAAAATTGTTATTGACACGAGATAAGTTTGTTATGCTCAATAAAACTAATCGGATTGGCAATGTACAATTGGCAGTTGCGCATTATCAGCATATTAACCACGAAATGTAACTTGAAGGATAGATAGACATGAATAATACTCGAAGTAATATACGTCCATCGACCGTTGAGGCACAATACAGGATATCGGTAAGAGGCCGAAATAGAATCCGTTTAAGTAAATTCTCTGTGATCTTTATATCAGCTCTACTATTGAAAATCAGATTTACCAACTAAGATGAACATTTTAAAACTTAGAACTGCTTACATGTGTTTTCAATAGATAAGACAAGCAAATAGTCTACTGCATCAAAAGCTTTTGAAAATCTAGGACTGGACTCTAATAAAATTAAAATGACAAATAACAATGACATCGAGACTTTTCTTTACTTCAGCCATAAAAAGTAACATTTAGCTTTAAAATATGACATATTTTCGAAATGCCGATTCTTAAAAAGCTGAGTAGCATGACAAGCGACTTTTTTTCATGACAGTTATTGTGACCGAAGTCACTTAGTCCTTGCCGCTGTGACTCTTGTCATACTCCAATACAAACGTTACAAACAATACCGTTACATAGAAAAAGTATAAAAATAGTAAACATACATATGTATAGGTGTGCCAAATTTCTAGAAAAATCTAAAACCAATCATATTGAACTATATTTCATACTAATTTTGATTTTATGTATATCTACTTCTGTTTATTGTGTTTTTTAACATTAACATTTTTTAACATCATGTGCATTATAATAACGCCACAAACTTCATGTACGCATCTAGAAACTGAAGTCAATGATATGGCTAACAGAAGTAGTAGATATTAGATAAGTTGCTACAAATATTTCATACAACTTCTCATTAAAATTTGCTCCATTTCTGTCCTTTCAGGAATATATTCAATTACCCCGCAATTGTCAAATTGTCACTGCTATAATTTCAGATAAATGTCATGTCACCCAACAATCAGAATTCCAAATTATGGTATAGTGACATTATCCTTTCTTCAAAATCATTTTGTCATTGTTATTGGCCTTTTTAATTTTATCAGAATCCAGCCTCTGGGAAAACTATTTCATATTATCTTAAGTAGACCTATTAGTCCGAGGGCTAGCAACGTCACGAAAAAAAGAACTTTAGTTCGGCTGATACTTTGCTATCACCCTTCTTTCACTATCTCAATAGGCATGCGGTCCATCTGGCTGGTGAGACGCGTTGCGTTTACTTGTGCGCATTCCGTTTTACAGGTATAAAAAGCAGTTTTCAAAATCATTTTAGTTCGATTTTCGTTTTTTTCATCTGTTTTCATAAGCATCGGACAATATAAATTCACTATTCCCAGACAATTACCTCGTTGCTAGCACCGTACCAGACGTTTTTTTTTTCATTAAAAAATAATATTTTATTACGGCTGTAATTTTTATACGAGCTAGTTTAATTATCGAACCAGTTGAAATTAATTTTCCAGGCGATAACTCGGTTGATTATCAATAGCCAGATCGATTCGAGTGTGATAGGGAATGTGCCATCCCACACTAGTACTCTTGATGCAGTATGCAAGCCGGTTATCTATGAAAGACGTAAAAGAAGCAAAGAAATATCTCTCCCGAGCAAGCCTACTTGCATGGGAGTAAATGTAGCGGCTATACATAATTATGCAATGAAATTTTAAACGGAAAATTTGGAAAAGCTTTAAAAGTAAATTGTATCTCAACTGAAAGAAACTGGCGTTGATGTTTTACACCATCAATCAAAGATAGTGAACTCAAACGTCGAGATGAATCGGCTAGCGAGGTTTCAATATGACTAAATCAAATTCGTCCTCATAATTTTACTACTCAACTGAAAAATGTTCAATACAAGGAAGCATTAGTTAAATTTTTTATCAACCACTGGACTGATGATATGGCGTCTTTTATTGGTGATAAAATAATTCACTTAAAATTCAACAAATGCTTCTTTTATTCGGTTGAAAATAATAGAGTCATTAAAGTGACGGAATAGTCATTATCATGTGAAGAACATAAAGAAGAAATTGATATCGACGCTTCCTTAAAATTTTGGATCAACATGGGCGTGGATAATCATGAATGCTGCATCAACGTCAATAAATTGTTCAAAACACTGGGTTCTTCCATCTATATCTAGAAGATTCTAGGCCATAACATGTTGTGATTACACTCAAGCTTTTTTTTACATAGGGAAATTGATGCCTTTCAAATTACTAGAAGACACGGAAGATTATCAGCTTGCATTTCAAAATATTGCCACCGATGATGAAAAAATACTGAAGAGTGCATTTGTTACCTTGGAAAGATTTGTTTCGGCAGTTCGGCAGATTAACAACGTCAACGATATCAGATTTCATTTATTTTCTAATATGTATCAGTAAAAAAATTCAGTGAAAGTTAAATGCAGAAGAAAGTTAAATATGCAGAAATTTCAATCCATCAAGCTTACCACCGTGCAGAGCTGACTACATTTTGGAGAAATGCTCACTCTAAATCTCTTACATCCACAGAAGTCAATGTATTCAAAGTAAAACTTGTCATTTTTTAAATTCCAAATAATTGTTTTTATTAATTTTTCCATGGAAATCTATCCAAGTTCTAATTCAATAGCGGATGTGAATAATAGAGGATTTTTTCTTCCAGTATTTTTTTAAGAATATCCTCAAATCTGAGCCAGATATCTCAATTTTGCCCAGAAGCTTTTCTGTAGCTCCTAAAATTCTCTACAAAAAAAGAATAGGATAAAATTGTGCTATCTCGCTGGGTTCATGAAAAAAAACATCATCGTGAGAAAAAAAACCACTTTACCATGCTCAAATTGGTCCGGTACGTAATGAGCAACCGAGTTATCGCCTGGCAAATTAATTTCATGTGCTTCGATAATTAAACTAACTCGTATAAAAATTACAACCGTAATAAAATATTTTTTTTTTTTTTAATTAAAACAAAAACGTCTGGCACGGTGCTAGCAACGAGGTAATTGTCTGGGAATAGTGAATTTATATTGTCCGATGCTTATGAAAACAGATGAAAAAAACGAAAATCGAACTAAAATGATTTTGAAAACTGCTTTTTATACCTGTTAAACGGAATGCGCACAAGTAAACGTAACGCGTCTCACCAGCCAGATGGACCGCATGAGTATTGATATGCTGTAAGGAAAGGCATATCAAAAAACTAGGCGAACTAAAGTCATTTCTCGAAAAAGTTGCTAGCTCTTAGACTATATTGTGTAGTTACGCCTAGAACGGAACCTTAATTGATTGTCATAAGTTCAAATATATATTAGAAATAAACAAATAAAACATTTTTTTGATACCCTAGATGCAAGTTTGATTTTTGAAGCAGTTTTTCGCATATATATTTTTAAAACAGTTCGTCAGGCAGTAAAAATGGTTATGGTCATAGGATTCCATATTCTGAAGAACTTTTCAATACAATAAAATCGTATAGGACTTATCGTTTCAACAGTAAACGCAAACAACATAAATGTTTATATGGCAATACCAATAAGAGATTGCCAAATTTAGCTCATTTTTGAAATTATACTATGAAAAAACCGTTTTCAATAGCGTACCTCATTAAGATATTAGTGCTGCTGATAATCAGCATATCAGTGGCCTCGTGTGGCACTTGCCTTATAGGAAGAAGGATATCAGCTGAACACGTGTTTATCAATCTAGAAATTTAACGATTTTCACCAGGAGACTTGAAGCTGTGCATGATCGTAACTAATTTACAAATATATGTATACTAGTCCTTAGACAGATAACGGAGACTCATCTTTGCTTCATTAGTAGTGAGTAGGGCAAGTGTTAATTTTTGAAGTAATATGTTCCTTTGATATTATTTCGCAGGATTCTTTTAAGGATCTTATTACTCAAAATGGAGAAATAAAGCGCTTTCATTGATTACAAGCAAGGTTTCGAGTTGCTTTAGGTTATATTTTATGATTATATTTTGCTTAGATATTTCTGAGAGTGATATTTGTTGGAAAAATTATACATTTCAAAAATCTCACAATTATTAGTCTAGCAGAGTAGCTGGACTAAAAAAAAGTTTTTGGGTGCTAATTTATTCCCTAGAAAGTATTTCCCAATTCCGACGATAATAGGAACTTTAGGTTAAAATCTTTAATTACTACATTTCGGTATTAGTGGTGCTCATAATATAATTCTTTGTGGACTTCAAAAATAAATATTTAGGAGACCTTTACTCGTGTACATAATTTAGAAATTTTACATTACTTGATACAACCACGTCATCTTTATCAACCATATCCAGCTAAACAAGCAAACAGACACATCCATTTAATGTAGTTTTATTAAATTACCGCTAATATAGGGTTTAATACAAGCTTATGACAAACAAGTAAATATATAATATCATTTTCATTGATTTAGATGTTTTCATTATTATTGAAAGACAAATTTCGATCCCAAGAGCATCTAAATCTCCTCATTATATAAATTTTTTGAGATATTTTTGGATTCTTGACGTGTTGCATTTATTTTTGTTTTTTTTAAGATTAAAGTTGGGAGTTCAAAATTCATGATCGCATTAGGTTACCACGAGAAACAGTATTTTCATCATATTTTTCATATTTTTGTGTGCAATCAATTTAAATTAAAAACAAAATGTATCTGCAAGTTTTATAACTCAAGCATGCGGTAATAAATAAAGATAAGAAAATTATCAAAGCTAATTTAAATAAAATGCAACAAAATAGTGACCCGGACCTAAAGATTATAAATAATTCATAAAAACAAAAGTGTTTGATTGTTTTGACTGTTAATATGCAAAACTGTATACATTTGGGCAACTTCTTGTTCTGATTTTCATTTTCTTTACTTAAAATATTTTATCTAGTTTTAGTTCTATTTCTTTATTACCTAAAATCAATTTAAATTGTTCTACTTATGATTTTGTTTTTTTTTTTTTTTGTTTTTATTCTCAGTTCTGCATAAATAATTCTATATGTTTTATGTTGTATTTAATTTGAATGCAAGGGGTTACATTGTTTTTAATTACCTCGACTGTTATAACTGAGAGGATCATATTGTTATTCTTCTTAAATATTATGACAAGGGATGAAGTTATGGTGTGTCACTTGAATATCAGCCAAGAGTATCTCGCAGATTTGGCTTCAGCCTAACATATCAAATCGCGTATTTGAATAATCTGAGACTTTTGTGCGGACTCTTTTAAGCGTGTGCGAAATTTTTTTTGGAAAATTTAAACACTGGATCGGAAGCAAAATATTGGCTGCATTTAGAAATCATAAAACTACCAATATTACTAGTGATTTCGACCTGAACTGTAGATTTATGATCTGGTCATATCTACCAACTTGCCGACTAGCATTTGTATGATATATTTGTTTATTTTATAAATTTAAATAACGAAATAAATTATTCACGCGAGGGTAAAGATATTTAATTTGAAACAGTTTTCTGTCATCCGGTATATCCTTGAAGCGGGAAAGTATCTCCCCTCAATTTAGACACTGAGAATAAAGAGATTGTCATCTACTTGCACAGACAAGCATCTGTCAAGACCTTATCAAAACCCTTTACAACCTCAAAACTGATTTTGGGATGCAAAACCACCTTAAACTTCCTCTCTAGCAGTAATAGAGTACTCGTTCTTCGGGTCATAGCGATATCAGCGGGAATGAAAAGACGGACGAGCTTGCTCGTCGTGGTGCAACTTCGAGATCTCACCGAAACACCTTGTCTCTAATATCTCGGCTTTAGTCGACTTCCTATACAATCGTCTTTGGTAATATGACCCTTCGGGTAGAACTACAAACGAACTGTGGGGAAAGCCTAACCCAAACTTAATAAAATAACGATTGTATCTTAAAACATGGCAACCCTGAGGACTATAGTGTCAATTCATAATGGGCACTCTTTTCTCAGGAGTCACTTACACATGTTGATTGTTCGGTATGCAGCGGACTTGGAGAAGATTCCGAAATGGTAACATTCTTTCTTTGTCACTATCAGGCTCTCTCAGAAAAGTGTTACATCTTCCTTGGCTCACACCTCCTGAAAGAACAACATGAAGCCGGTAAGAAGGGTTGGGGTCAATATTGATCTTTTCAAGAGCGTCTGGTTGATACCTATGAGCAATTGCTCATTAGACTGGAGGGTGAACAATGTTCCTTGCTGTGAGCTACGTTCCAGAGACCCAACCTGGGGCATGTAATGCTAAGCTGGTACCAGTGACGGGTGTTTGGTTATCTTTATGACAATTAAAACAATGTCAATGATTAAGCTCGTCTTATATCAAGCATGATGTCATAACTCCATTATAAATATGTCACATTAGAAAACAGCCAACCTTGCGATCCAGTATATTTAATATATCAAAAAGATGTACGCTATTCTACTTTTTGAATTAATTATATACACCTGAACAACAGCACTATACATGCGGTGTTTGACAAGCCAGGAAGCATGATTACTGGAGTATTCTTAATACCCAACTTTTAACGACAACACTCATAACTGTGCTGTTTCTTTTAAATAGAAGGATATGCATAATATCTCTTCTGTGGTCAGAGAATAGATGCCATATATCCTTGTGTTGCCTTTAACTAATATATGCCGAACCTCTTTAACTTTGTCCAATTTACTTGAATTTCGAAAATTATTCCTGGTAAGCCCAGATTAGATTTCATTGTCCTGTATATTAGCCTACTGCCCTATCTATGAGGTGTAATCAAAAACTACGGTAAATGAATTTTTAACGATCACGCTATATCTATTTGAAGCTATCCGTTTGATAGCCTGATTTTTTAAGAAAATCAGTGTTAAGTTTGAACAAGTTGTGACGTGTCAGTCGGCTTCCAGAGTAGGAAGAGTGATATCATGTTTTCCGCGTCTGCTGCACATCATAGATTTATTTCAAACATCGTTAATATTAAGTTCTGTTTTAAGCTGGAAAAAACTTTCAAAGAAGCTCTTAAATTTTTTATGGCTCTGAAGATTGTCTACAAGTGGGATGAGCAATTTAAAAGCGAGAATGTGTCGGTTGAAGATGAGCAACGGTTCGATCTCCAAAACGCACGAAAACGTGCAAAAAGTGGCAAAACGGATTCGTTCAGACAGGCAATTGCTATTCGAGAGCTTAGGGTAGAACTGAACATATCGCATGGGTTTGCGCAAATCCAGAAAAATGGTGCAATGAGTTCCTCTTTCATCACGAAAATACCCCGTGCCACCTCGTGCCTCTTTATCTACAACCACACTACTTTCCGGATTTAGCACCATGCGACTTTTAGCTCTTCCCAAAAATAAAAACTGCACTAAATGAAAAACGTTTTCACACCATTTTCGACATTTAAAGGACCACACTAGAGCAACTGAAGGCTGAAAGAAGCCTTCCAGAAATGCTTCCAATCATGGAATCAACCTTAGGATAAGTGTACAACGCTTGCCAAGGGGAGTAAATTGAAAGAGATTAATTCAAATTTTATGTAAACTTATTACTTTGTTTGTAATAAAACCATTTACCGTATTTTATGATCACACCTAAAATATTTTTCAAAAATTGATAACTTGTGGTAAGTGAAATGCTGGTATACCTATTTCACGGTCGCTGTGTAGAAGGAGAAGCTTAGAAAGCAGATCTGCTAGTGGGGAAGCTTGGAAAAAGCAGATCCACTCACCGTTTCTTCTGGGCAAGCTAGAACTAGCAGATGCCCTGTTAAAATAAAAGACGCAGTCTCTTTGATCACCAATGTACTAATCATGTTTATTGGAGTATCGCTAGCTCATTTATACAAAGGTAAATTTGCTAGTCTAGACTCAATTAGTACTAATGCACATTAATACATGATTTGTGTACATGCCCGTGATTTGGGGCACGTTAAAACTAAATCGCTTATTTACACTTATGTGCTTAAGTCCGGCAGAAAGATATGACGCAATGTACTTGACCCGTATTAATCTGGTGTTGCAAAACATGTAAGCAAACGCATGTAAACAATTACAGTCACTTCTTAAGGTTGTGATATACATATATTTGGTTTAGCGTATGTTTTGCTTAATTGCAATAATGTAATCGATCGCATTTATTGCGATGGGTTTTGAGTCAATCGAATATTACAAGAATGCAGAATGTGTATTCTTGTATTTTTAGTTAATTTGGAAATTGTTGAGTTTTGATTGTATGTGCAAATTCACATCACAAACTATTTTCATAACTTTGATTATAGAAAACTTTCATCTTGTATTTCTCAAATCAGATAGGAATTGATGTGAAACTTTGTAGCGACGCGTCTGTGTAGGTTCGATCATTTCCGATGGTGGTTAGACAAACGACCACCATGTTAACCGGCTAACGCACATTTCAATATTGCTAGTAATATTTAGCTGAACGTAGAAAGCCGCAGTTAGGTAGGCGTTCAATAATATGTAAATATAGAAAGATAGAAAAACAATATAAAATTAGTTCTGTTCTCATGTTCGACAGTAAGCAGCGTTTCAAAATAATTTGATGTAAAAAAAAAAAAAAAAGATTTCCAAAAATATAGCCCGAGTATAAAAGGAGCAATAAAGAAAACTCCTAGAGGAGACTGAACAATTGAAAAGACACTATCTTAACGCCTTTTAGAAAATAAATTTTATTTCAGGCTCTACTCCTTCTTTGGCTTTATAGCAACGGACGGGCGATCAGCGACGCAGTCAACGAATTCACAAGGAAGTTCAACAGCACTACTGCTGCTCCCTCGGTCTAATCTGAACGAATTAAAGTAGCCGATCCTGCAGTATTATCAGTCCTCCAGTCTCGACCTCACGACGACGTAGTCACCCTGACCCCACATCGTCCAGGTTGTCATTGGAACAGCCTGAGCTGAGGTCATCTAATCAGCAACTGCCACAAAAATTTCGCTCGTCCCAACTCAGATTCAAGAAGCCGACATAGTCCACCTGCCCTTAGTACATGTCCAAGTTGTCATTGGTCGATGACTCGACTTTACTCCAATCTATAGCCTATATATACCTAAAGCCAAGTTTGTCACTTTCTTTCAGAACCAGAAGCGATGCCTTTATTATTTAGTTGCCGCTAAGACAACCCGTCCATCGGCCTCCAACCAACTGAAGCACATCAGTGTCTATGCTCACCACTAACAGCCAGGGCGTTCAGCAGTCTTTCGAAGCGACCTCTCCCAACTCCAACATTAGCTCACTGCACTGAGCAAACGTTCAAGACGTAGCTGAAAAACAAACTCTCAAGATATCCTTTTAATCTTCAAGCCATAGATTCCCTTTACGAAAACGTGCGATATTGCGGAAGAAGCTCCCAACGGGAATAACCACTACTTCCAAACTAGCAAGAAGTCAAGATAACATCTGAAGTCATTAAGTAAATTTTCCATTCACTGAAGACGTCGGGTGGTAGCTTGCCCAACAGAAACAGACAGCTTCCCCCAAAACTTCATAGCACCAATTTTATTATAATTAAAAAGTTGAAAATAAAAAAGCACGACTATCAAACCTAATAGAACAATTAGTTGCAAGGGAACTACAAGAGGCTAATAGAACCAACAATTAAATCAGTTTACCAAAATTTTCAGATTATCTTATTTAGGGAAAATGGTAGAAGTGTGGCACTCATATTACGAATCATCAGAAGTGAGACTAAAATTATTCAAATTTAAGGATATGAGCCCCAGGTATCAAATTTCAAACAACAAAGTTCATCCCATCGTCATAAAATCAATTCCATTGACGAACCTTTAAACCGTTTAGAACCCTTTGATACACATCCTGTGTTTTTCTTTGATATGTTCATATAAATATTCTTCACGCACGTGTGATACTTTGTAAGAACTCATTAAGTGCAGCATGCAAAATAGTTTGCACTTCAGTGCACACAACACAGACCGAAGCGTGCTTCATATTTTAATTGTACTTATATCAACAAATGTAAAGCCATCCGGAATAGAGCTTAAGGCACGAAATTTGAAATGCAAAGCGACTCTTAAGGAAGCAAGAAATTTTGAAACTTATGCAAGATTTCAACATTTTCAACTCACCTATACTGTAGTCAGCCATATGTATAATATCCACGATCGTATATACATGAATATATACATACATATATCCATACTGGAGAAATATACATATTTTGCGGAGTACAAAACCAAACCGACATCCTTTTTGTAATAACACAAAAACCACAACCCCTTCCGAAAATTGTTGACATCATGGCTGTAGATTTAAATTACTTCTTGTTCTCATTTTAATTTGCAAGGGTGGCTGTGCCGTCACCCCCTACTGCTATTAGAGCATGTTTTTGCACCGAATGCATTATACTGTATCAGAAAATGAGTATTCACAGCATAGGATTAGTATATTTGTGTGAGGAAGCGATATGTTGCCGCAACAGTGAAAATCCTCGTGGAGGGAACCACTGCAACCATAACAGTCAGGATTCGCTATATATTTATATATGTATAATATGTCGTCCTTTACTGAACCAGGACACCAGAAGATTCCCATTTTTAGTTTTTAGCCAGGGACATTAGTTGCAGGCATGAAGCGTCAGAAAATAGGAGCCAAGGAGTGATTAAAAATCCAATTAACATTTCATTGCGCCAGTTGCACCGTTTTTAAGTTATTGGAATGTAAATTTATGCACATTAACTGCAATTGAAAGAATTTGCCACAATTTGTTTCAATGGAAACTTACTCAAGTGGGTCTCCTCCAATTTGAGATTGCTAACGAAATTGAAATTTGTGTTAATATTATTGATCAAAAACTCTCCCAAGTGTTGGAAAGTTGTAAATGAGACAGCTTCGTTACAGTTTCCGCTGGCGTAATATCAATTTTAGTCTAGTCGTAGAAGTGGTGAAATATTTTCGAAGTAACTAGTACTTAAGCAGAAACTCGTTTTGAATTGCAATTATATAAGGCTCTTTAAAAAGACACGATTGCACTCTGGAGTCTCTGAAAGTGTTATCGGCTTCTTAAACTTGAAGAATGAAATCAATCAATACTGAGCTACTGGCCATGTACATCTCTAGCTGTGTTTCTTGAAAATCGATAAATTATCAGAAATATAGAGAACAGGTTCGGTAGGTCAAGGATGGTTGGATAGTTCTAAAAAAACGAAAACCATGAAACCAAATTTCACGTTGAATTCATCTACAATATACCTTCCTTGAAAAGCTTTATCTTTTATACTCATTCTAATTTCACTATTATAGACACTCTATTGACACAAAATGTGCGCTAGCTAAAAATTTCGTTTAGAGATTACTAAAAAGTCTTTGTCGATTAAATTGTAAAGGCTGGTTCATACGTTCAGTTTAATTTGCACAGTTTTTGAGAATTTTAGAAAAAATCGGAGCAACTGTTCTGTTAAAAGCTTTAAGTCATTCAGATTATTCCATCTAAGCCCTAAATTTGTAAAAAGTTAGCAAAATTTTAGCTAATACCGGTGACAGACTTGCAATTTCAATATTACAAATTGAACTAAACCGCAAGTCTGTCTCTATATACTGAGAAACAGCTAGGTATATGCTCGGTGTACACTCAGTATGTAGTACATTGGTACTCAATATTGAAATTGCGAAAAATCTACGCGGTATACGAGTTTATTGCCATATGACCCTAGTTATAAACCATTATCATTCAATACACGAACCTGGCTGGAACATTTTCTGACATTTCGTATATGACACTTGTCAAGTTGAGGTGTTTATTTCATTCTTATTTTCCATATAGACAAGTAATTTCACAATATCTGCTGGCATTCTGTATGTGCGCGGAACTTTCTTAAGTCAAATGACAAATTAAATGACAAACCAAGTGATAAGTCAAATGTAAGTTCTCTAATTAATTTCTCAGAATCGTAAACCGCAAGTGTGTCTCTGAAATTTTATATTGCAACTGACATAATTGCGAAATCAATATATCAATATTTAAATTGTAAGTCTGTCTCCGGTATAGCATTAAAGAAGAATATATCGCACGTTGACTTTCAACGGATACCAAGCATTTTGACCATATATGACGGCTTAACCTAAATGCTTTTTACCCCTTTTAATGCTGAGTACCTCATTAGAGCTTGCACAGCAATTCAGTGGTGTAGGATGAAACAGTTCAGTTTTGTGAAGTTCACATTTCCTGAAAGCCCCGTGTGCCCCTATTTTCTGTATTCCTCCGTGAATGCCCCACAATCGTTGAATAAATGCGAATTTTCCTGAAGTTTGCTTTCAAGTTACGTATGAATTACCAAGTAACGCTAGATCGCTTGAAAGGTAGTCATATATGAATATCTGATATCATCCTGGTTTTTTGTTGCATTGTGAAGTCTCTCAGAGACTATATTTGATTAAGAACTTGAATAAAGCAACACCATGGTCCTAGACTGCGTCCAAAGATAGCCTAATAATAAGATAGGACACAACCAAACAAAATTAGAAATTTTTCGTGTGTTTTAAATCGAAACAAGTAATGTCATATGCTTTCGTCTTTTGCATGAATGGGGGAAATGTGCGACTGAGACCATGAGTTAAAAACAAGAATTGAGAGAACGTAGAATTACCTGAACGACAAAATCTTATTGAATCGCTCAAAATCCTATCCAACTATTCATAATAAAGTACACCGGGTCAAACAACCTAATTTTTTTTAAGAAAAAGATAAATTTCGCTTTGGTCATTGTGCTGAACAGAGATGTAAAATTCCCCTCAAATAAAATTGTCATATTTCGCAAAAATAGAAGATAATCCAGCACGAGTTTCCCGAACTTAATCTCTTCAGAGCAAAACGAATGTAAACATAAGCACGTGCGTTCAAATATCATAGGATTTTAGCAACAACTTTGGAACCAGCTCTCACAATATTTAAGAAATATCTGTTTTCACAAAAGCGCGGGAGTATTTCATGAGAGTAAAAAAGTGAAAACTCCACCCTTTTTCATTTATTTACGAAAATGAATCATTTGCCATTCTGTTTCTGTGCATGCAATCTGCTTTTTCACATTTTTTTATCTTTATTCATAAAAATTTTAAAGAGAGTTTGATTTTTTTTTCTTTTTTTCTTCCTTTTCTAGCCGTGTGCATTTCAAATGTAAAGCAATCGGAAAACTCTGCTTTTTCCTAACTTTTCATTAAGTTAACTTTGGTGGCTCGGCGAGCTGTACTATTTAAGAGAAATATCTTAAACAGCTGTTTAATATAGAAAGATATTATCCACCAGAGTAGAACGTCACTTGAAAAAATTAAATAAAAAATTAATGCAAATTTTGAAAGAAAGAAAAGCCTATAGCTTTAAAGAAATTGAGCATGTGTGTAACTGACACAAATATACTTCATTTTTTTCTGAAGGGGTATTGTTTACCTTTTGCAATAAACATGCACGTTGTTTTTTATACTATGTAGAATAAGGGCGTAGTGATTTATTTTACATACACATACACGAATTTATGCCAAAAGCGTACTTTTGTTTTTTTGAATGACTTTCTGTTACAAATGTAATTAAAGCTACCACCACAGGAAATATTGGGAATGGCATATTAATTTAATTAACACATAAACTTTGAAGATGAACGTAATTTTCAGAAAATAAAGTTTGCATTTCTAGTCTACAATGGCAAATTACTATATTTCAATTGTGAACTGAGAACTGCCAAATCCATTTCTCCATATTAAAAAATTGTAGAGTGAAATGAAAGAAAGTGGGAGTAACTCTAATTCAATTCACTCTTTATCATTGTTTTAATCTTGCTATGTTTATGTCGTAAATTTATTCAGAAAATATGTGTCATAATTCTACAGGGTGGGCCATGAATAAATTACGTATATATATATATGTATATAGTTTTTTTTTTTTTTTTTTTGTAATAGTATATATACACGGAAAACTTCTTTTATGTAACAGTACAATAATCCCATTACAAATATTAATGTAAAAAAATATTGAATTTTTATATAGATATATTAATTAAATGTGATCCATCCTGTATTTAAAAATGTTTATAATTTTATAATTTTTACCTATTTCTTTTTTACTCACTAATGGCAGATAATATTGTTTTCATTTTGTTAGACAGAATGATTTTAAATTTTTCTGGTTTTGTCATTCTTATTAACCTTCCGGAAGTGGCGCGCGGTCTATGAGTCCGCACCAATATTATTTCCCTTTAAGAGGAGTCAGCAGGTACTCAGCAAAATTTTCAATTTAGATACCAGCGAGCATGTAGGTAATAAAATTTACTATACGTAGGTTTGTGTCCTGAAAGTGAGAAAATTCATATAAAATTAGCCTAGACCTAGACCACAGAGCACATTAGAGACATCTACCGCAAAAGACAGAACACTAGATCTAGGCCTTATCTTTATAAAACAGTCACAATTTAAAGAAATGGGAATACCTACCCACAGGAATTTGATTTAAAAAACTGCAACTTTTACCATTTTTTACAAGTTTCCGAGCTAATATCTCCATTCCAATACACTTTTTTTTAAATTTTTTCCGACGTTATTTACTAGACTTCCTCATTACCTTTCATTCATTATTCAGTCATTATTCTGCTACAAATAGTTTGCCAGAAATTCGCATTGAAAAATGTCTGAAATTTGCAAATATTGGTACTGACTCCTCTTAACTTTTGTTGTAAACAAATCTACTTCTATGATCTGCTTTGTATTTCCGGGAACGCAGTAGACATACCCGACGTCATTCGGTCTACAATTTTCCTAACATGTATTTGTGTCCTCTTATTAACCATTAATTAATTGTTATGAATATTTGAGTTTTTGTTATTTATATAAAAAGTTAGAAAATGAAACACTTATTTTAACTTTTTAAAATTGTTATACACTCACGGTCCCGTAGACCGCATGTCGCTGTTCGTGTCCTGCCACGGGGTGCCACTTCCGGAAGGTTAAAAGCAGTTGTGCCCATTTCAAGGTCAACAGCAGTTTTTCATTGCCTGCTAGGCAAAAATGTTCTCATGTTGGTATATCATCGCTCGTCGGCATTGGCATTAAATAATTGCGGCTGCATTTACCTACTCGACTCTTTCTCAAGTATAGTTGTTTCGTGATCTTCTATTAACGTTTACCGTTTTGTTTGTTGATTTATTGCCGTGCTTTCATCCTGAGTCTTGGACTGTTGCTTTTTTTTAAATTTTTCAGGGTTTAAAAGTTTTCTTTCAGATTCTGAACTAGAACTGAAAAAAAAACTGAACGTAATTTCCGATGACTTTCCCTAACCTCCTATAAAATGGTATTCTCAATGCACCTGTTAGTATTTCGGAGCAACACAATTATACTTTGCTTGGAAATTTCACTTTTTACCAGGATTTTTTCTTCTATATTCATTCCCATTTGGGAGTGCAGATACTAAATTTTTTTACCATGCTATTTTCGCTGATTAAAGGTTGAATTACAATGGACGGAACACAGCGTAACGGAACGGAGAGAAATGTCAAACCGGTTTTCTTTGGGTTATTCTCTTTCATGTTCCTAAAGGCAACATTGTAATATCTCTCTCCGTTCTGTTGCGTTGCGTTGCATCCTTTGTTCTTCAAGCCTTTAAGCTTACGGATTTTACCATTTCTTTCTGTCGAAGAAAGTTTTAAGCCGATGTCACAATGATGGCTCCGACTCCGGAGCCGAGAGGAAAGCCTGTCAAAATCAAATGTGAGAAGCCATCGCCGGTATCAGTTGATAATTGATTTTGAGGCGGCTCCATGACATCGTATGAAGAAAACTTGATGGAACTAGTGAGCGAAAATCCTTTTCTATATATTTAAAAACCGAAAAGGATTATAAAAATAATTATAAAAATGACAAAACCTGGCAGAAAATATGTGAGGAACTGGGTATTTCTAGTGAATATATTTTTATTTTAATTCATTTGTGTATTTTTATTTTTATCGTATTGTATTATATTTAATTATTAGTTTTAGAAACTCTATAAATACATTAAAAACATCCGCTTTGAATATCAGAAAAAATTTTTTTTTTACTCAAAAGAGAAATTGAATGTGAGGCAAAGCCACCATTGTGTCATAGTCGGCTTCGATTTCAACGATTTTACAACAGGCGACTCTAGCTATGAATCTGGAGCCAAAGTTTTTTTTTTTTATTATCAGTTTTATGTTCCATTGCTTATATTTCAATTTCTCATTATTTTTTAGTTTGTCATTTATAGCTTTAATCTTTTCTTTTTTCATTTATTGTTAGTTTAATATTAATTTAGCATTTTCCTTAAACATACCAACTAAGTTTGTATCATCAAAGATTTCAACATCTGAGATATTTTAACCCAATAAACAATTTGAAAATTTGATTTTGAGTTGAAGCCACCATTGTGTCATCGCCTTTAAGGGGTGGTTGAATCTGTTTTTGAATGTGTACTTCCTAAACAAAATTTGCAATTACATTTTTATTAAAAGAAAAAAATCCGTGAAGTTATATACATATTTTTGTACTGTTGGTGATTGTCTTAAAAATAACTCTGTCAAGCTTGGGAGTCGATTAACTGGTTTCCTAATTCCGTTTACATAATCGCTCCGTACTTAATTTTCAACTGGTGTCATGTATCCTGTAAATTAAAGCGAGTAATTTTAGTAAAAATGCTGGAATCTATTAAATTGGTTCATTCACATTTATGCCGCATTCACAATTCAGAGTGGAGTAGAGTAACGTAGAGTGGCAACTGGCATCCTTTTTTACGCACACAGTAGTGCATATGACTATCTCTGTTTGGCTCAGAATAGCGCAGAATGGAGCTGCATGAAAATAATTTCTATTCTAATTGCACGCTGGAATTTCCGAAAGCTTGCAAACTGGAATTTCGAACTACTAGCATGTAGGTGGCGTGGCAAAAGCTCCATACTTCTTTTTTTATGAGAACTAACATGTTTTAATGTTATTTTCTGATTTAATATCTTTTATGAATGCTAATTAAAAACAACAAGAATTTTTTGCAAACTCCATAATTTGCTATCGCGATTTGTTACGTTTAAATTCAAAGTTTTAATTTCATTCTGCGTTCTATTGTGAACAGCTCAAAGCTCACTTTGCTGCACTCTGCTCCACTGTGCATTGTGAATGCGGCATTAAATGATCACAATACAAATGATAATATTCTACTGCCGATGACGAAATGGTTGCTGTTCATTGCTATTCTAGAAAGCAGCTGGGGTGCTCTAAGCAAACCGACACCAGCCTTAGAATTTATTGCTTCGTTCGTAACTAAACTATAGCTGTGAAAATCAAGTAATATGCTTAGGCAGATAGTGGCAAAAAGCACGCAATAGCTCCGCATTTTGCCATATGACACTGATTATGCAAACTGTGAGATCTCCTCACTGGTCCAAACAACGGGTCAAATTAATATTTTTAAAATCTGTATCAGAGAGTTATCGATTTAATCCATAATAACCCGTCGAAATTATGAGGATTGCCTCAATGTAGCACATGATTTCTATTCGAGTGGTAGTCGGGTAATGACAGGAACTTCCTTAAAACTCTGAAACATATTTACAACAGACAGAGCCTGAGCTTTTCTTAAGTTTATTCCCGGAGGCAGGTGTACCTGGTTACACCATCACCACGCCTTTCTAATATAGACGTCCAGTGAGGTGGTTCTATACACGATATAGTCCACACAATTCAGAAATGTTTTCTTATTAAACAAGAAACGCTATATTTTTTCATTCATATGAAGAACGCATTTAAAAATTCCTTACTATATATGTAACACTTAAAACGTTTAATGGAGTAATTAAGCCTTTAAATTCTGAATTGCAGACATCTTGAACAAATCTGTAATTCTCTATTTGGTTGGGAAAAGCTGAGAGAAAAGAGCTTATAAGGGCACTTCTCTAATTTTAGTAAAATGTGGCTTTAAAACAAAGTTCTCGGGGCTTGTGCAAAACGGAATTTCAATTATTCAACTCAAAATACGTACGAAGTATATTTATGTACTAATCAAGAAACTGAACCGAAAACCACACTTAGCCTTTGGGAGCTTGGTGATCGGTCGAAGAAATATAGGGAAAAAGTGGGATCTGAAGCCCCGGATGATCCTGTGGATATACATAAACTTACATATATATACTTGTATCTGTCCCATCTTAAGCTATGGAACTGTAGTCTCTTGAAAAATAGTGGATTGTCAATCATCACACTGGACATGGTCCGGAGAATGTTCCTATTCAATGTCAACGGCACACTCAGGTCCTTTAGCATTATTTAGTATTATTTTGGAATATTCTCCGTAAATGCTCGGTACAAACATATAATAAAAAGGAGGCGCTAACTACATTTTAGGAACTGCACCTCAATCAGAGCTGGAATCACAATGCTAAGAATGTTCCTTACCAGTTCTTCTTTGAATTCATGCGGTTGATCGTGCCATTTAAAAGTAATATGGGAATCTCACTTTATCGTTCAACCATGGAGTAGATGGCACCAAATCGAAGGATCAGCGAACTAGAAGATGTTAATTTTTTTCCAGTAGAGATCCATTTAAAAGCAGGATTGGAATCAACCATGGAGTAGATGGCTCTAAATCAGAAGATCAGCGAACAAGCAGATGTCAAATTTTTCCAGTAGCAAAACTGCTGTCAAAGCCTTTTTAAAACCCTTTGTTACCACCAAATTCATATTGGAATGTATGACCACTCTGAACTCCCTTTTACGGGCGGTGTAATGTGATGATCATTATATGCCTGGCAGCAAAATAAGTGAAAACGAAAAAATGTACGGACTCACTTTTCGACATTTGTTCGATGAAATGGAATTGATTGCCAACGGATGCACGAAAAAGACCGGAATAGTGACTCAAGACATAGTTTTCTCCACAAGTTCCTTCTAAATGCATTTTAGTAAGCAGGCAGAGAGGGTTCAGAGCCGATTTATGAGTGGACTACAATAAATAATAGGTGGATAATTTCTCGTCGGCAGCAGACTGGAATTCATTGAAAATAATTTCAATGAATTTCTAAAATGTATTGAGAATGTAGAAAAATGGAACGTTTCGACCCAGCGATCAGAGAGGTCTCATCAGTATGGTTATCTCTGATCGCCCACCATAGTTATCTTTGGGACTAATAGTGCTGAGTTTGGTACCTAGCCTAGATGGCTTAGCTTCCTGAAAACTTTGTATCCATCAAATCCATTTCCCAGTATACGTGAATAATCTGACGAAAGAACCTATTTTAGAACTTGGCCGAAACAACAAATTAAGAGGCTCAAACTTGGTATATATCATGTGATCTACATCACATGACCCTGAGTATTGTGTTTGTAGCTCTCAATGAAATCAAATAGCCACTGATGGTGAGTATGGTCATGCAGAGGTTATGGGCGCCTATGAATTATTGGTCCCATTCTTGGCTGTCTTTAAGTTATAAGTTTATTACAGCTGTATAACTGTGGCCACTGTGGGTATTCAAACCACAAATATTAGATGTGACTATAATATGATAAAAAAAGTTCAGAATAATTTTGAATACAAATTCACTGAAATGCGTATGATATAACAAGTTATGATGTTCCCAAAAATATTAGCGCAATTTTCTTTGTTTGGCTTTATTGTATTATATTAACTGAAAGCTATGATTAATTGTCCAGTGTAAAGTTGCAAAAGCAAAGAAAAAGAATATGTACATAAGTGCTTGTAGGAAAGAAAACAGATTTCCATTTCTCAATTTCCGGAAACTGCTAATTGGTACATTGGCAGGTATCGAAGAGACAAACAAACTTGTTAAACAAGGCTAAAAAAATATTTTCAACCTGCGACATCTTTGGCATTTCAAAAGAATTATACAAAATGGATGGGACGAACAAAAAGACAGACCAAATTACATAAAACTACTCAGTGACAAAAAAGGTGTGATATATTCCAGTTCTTAAGCCATCCGCTACAAATTAAATTGGCGAGAGCTCTTAAATGATATGGTATAGATAGAAATCCTTTATTCAAGTCAAGGGTTGGCGTGGAACAAGTATACACTTCGTGTTTGCATAGAGCAAATATAAAAAGTCGGTCATCCAAAAATGTAGTTCTTCGTCGCCGTACAATGACACACCATATGTACATCGATTTCATCTTTCTCCTTATAAAGTCAAAGAAATGTTTTTCACAAATTTCACTCACACATATGACTATATGCTGCAATATTCTCTTTCCATAACTTGGGTTTTAAATTACACGAATTAATAAAATTAGATCCTATTTTGAAATTTCCCATTGTTTTTGAATTTTACATGAGATTTTCATTGTTCTATTTTCAACAAGTCATATTCTTAATTAGTGGAAAATTGGTCCATTGATTTTCTAAATGGGAGCCATTTTTCGGATCGTTTAATCGTATAACAGATTCAATTCAGTTAATTTTTCCCCAAATAGCATTAATGCTTCGCAAATTGTCGATTTTAAAACAGAATTGCATATTTGCAACTCATATAATCGGATTAATTCGTACATATTTCGAGCATAATAACGTTCATTATGAAAATGTATATTGTAACCATAAAATTGTAAAAAATTCATCGAGAAAAGCTGAGCATTTCATACTAAGCCCATTGTTGGCTATAGCCACCTTGGCAGTTCTGTCGAAATTGAACAATGTAATCAAAAATTAAAATAAATGTTTATTAGGCTTATCAAAAGCAACGCTATGGGTTATATCATAGGCTAATGAGCTCCGGCAACAATTAATATCAGCAGGAAGGCGTACATATATGTACCAGTAGTATTTTACATTGGCCAAAATATCATATATATGTATCTATGTAACTCGCATTTTTTCCCATACAGTGAGGAATTGAATAAAGCAAACTGAGTGAAATTAATTAACCCGGAATCACCACACCGATAACAATTATTATTAAGTATTATCGTGGACTATTTATAATTTTGTTTGCCTCTAATATAATAATATATAAACTTTGACCAATGACCTCTGAGAGGTATTTAAAAAAAAAAAAAAAAACAACAAAAAAAAACTTTATTTTTATGCTTTGCAGTTATCATCATCTGACTCGACTTCAGTGACTTTGCGTGGTGTCACAAGAGATTTAACTGGAAACTTCCAATGCGAGGTATCCGAAGATGCTCCTCTTTTCCATACGGACATACGATCAGCACATATGCAGGTTATTGAGCTACCTAAAGACGAGCCTGTTATGCATATTGATAAAAAAGTCATAGCTTCCAGTGAACATTTTAAAGCTGTTTGCACAGTAGGTGCGTCCTATCCACCCGCTAATATAACATGGTATATAAATGGGAGAAAGGTAAGAGTTTCCATACATCACACTATTACTTAGATAAGTACAAGAATATTTGTCTTTATCTCAATCTTATTATGAACTTATGTAACACCGCATTTATCTAGATTTTGTGTCCGAATTCACGTTTTATTAAGCCTTACCTGTGCTGTGCAATAACCTAAGAATTTGTTTTTTACAGACTTGCGCGAATTTTATTAGAATAAATAATAACAACTTAATAGCATACTAAATCTTGGTATGCGTGAATACATTCTGTATTCCTACAGCAGATCTCAACAATAGCAAAATCGCCCTTGGTGTAACGATAAGTCCAACCAAGCTATAAAAACGAAAGAGTCTGCTTTTCTCGCCTATAAACTGCATCCAGAACTGAAACAAGTCTACAAAACTAAACAGAACACCTGTAAGTCAATTATCCAGAAAGAAAAAATTCTTTTTGACCAGAGTGTCAGAGAAAGAACTTTGGTAAGTCAAAAAGGAAGCCAAGGTTTCTGGTATCTGGTCAAAACCATCAGGAACAACTTCATCAGTTCCTTTATATCTTCACAACCGAATAATGATTTTGCACTCCTTAGATATAGCTAATATTTTGACTGCTAGATTCGCTTCAAATTCTCGTTTTCCACCGACTTCAAAGACACCTGTTTTGCATCTCCCGTGTGGATGTATACAAGAGCCAATACACATCCGTACGAGAGATGTGCTCAAGGTCCTTAAGGGGATTGATGTCTCCAAAGCCACAGGACCTGATAGTTTTTCTCCCCTATTAATTAAAAGCTGCGCCTCATCCTTGGCTAAACCTCTGCGCAAACTATTCTACTTGTCTTATTCGATAGGAAAATTTCCAACTGCTTGGAAACTAGCTCACGTTAAGCCTATTCCCAAGAAAAGTGAGGGTAGCGATTGCTCAAATTATCGACCAATTGCAATCAATTCAATTCTTTCAAATGTTCTTGAATCTATCATTAACTCCAAATTATTTAAGTATCTAGAAACTAATCATCTCATCAACGATCGCCAATACGGCTTCCGAGCTGCACGATCATCTGAAAACTTGCTGCCTTTTCTCGCGAACGTTGAAACCGTAGTCTTCACTATTTGCGTGAGTCCAAAATCATAGCGCTAGATATTTCCAAGGCCTTTGATAGAGTCTTGCATCCAGCTCTTTTAGCCTAAACTGATCTCTCCCCTCCTCTTCTATTATGGATTGAATTTTTCTTATCCGGTCGCCAAATACGAGTTGTACTGGATGGCGTTTCATCTGAACCTTACCCTATAAATGCCGGTGTGCCCCAGGGCTCTGTTATCTCTCCATCTATCTTGTTAATTTTCATTAATGATCTGCTTTCCCTTAACTTCAATCCCATCCATAGTTTCGCAATGACAATACCCATGATTTCGCTTACTTCTTTGACACTCTTGCAGACTCCAAAGGGAATACCGCATATGTTAAGCGAGATTGCATAATTAGATCATGGAAATCCTCACCTGGGGCAAAGTGGCGTCGAATTCAATGAACCTAAGTCCCAAAACTGCCTCATCTCATTAAAACAAGATCATAATTTATCCACTCCCGTTTCTTTTGATGAAGCACTGATCCACACGATACATTCTTGGCATTATTTTTTCCCGTAAATTATACTGGAGAGATCACATCTTCTCTGTTGCCAAAGAGGCATCGAACTGTCTCGGATTTCTAAAAAGGTGTAAGAAATGTTTCAGGCTGTCAAATTTAGCGCTCCTCTACAAGTCTTACTATATATCAGACCTGGGTTGGAATACAATTCCCATGTCTGGGCCTGGGGCTGGTCGTACAGCCTTAGCCAAGGGCGGATTAAAACACTTGTTCAAGGGGTGGGGGGTAGAGAATTTTAATACTAGAATTGAAAATATAAGATAGAAATCGATTACATTATTATAATATTACTTAGCGACAGCTTACATTTATGGCATCATGAGCATATTCTTAATAATGTGGTGAAATATAGGAGTGATATTGAATTTGAGATAGATAGATAGATAATTTTAATTATGTGGTATACATAAAATAGTATTGGACACAAACTAAGCCACACTTAATAATAAGAAATAAATTAGGGAAAACTTAATTAATTCCAACACTCAAAAAAAAAAAAAACTTATATTTACCAAGGCTGTTGTAAAATCTTGATCTGAAAGTTTTGGAGAAAACTAATCTATAGAAATTTTGTAGAATTTATAACGCATTTTAACAGACATTGTAAAAATCTATAACACTTTTCGTAAAAAGATTGTGAAAGCTTGTTTCGGAATTTCCTTTGGTAATATAAAATGTAAAAATTACCAATTTTTCGTACATACATATGTAGGATTCTCTAAAGAGATTTTGATCAGTTTCAATTTTGTAGACTCAAAAAAAGAATTGTAAGATTTATAAAATACTTGCAAAGCCGAACAATGAAGTACAGTTAATCTCTGCATCAATCAGTTTGTTACCAATTCCGTGTATTTCAAAATAGAACATGATCGTTTATTGCTGACTTATCTACTATACACTTGCTGACGAATTATTAAGCTAAGCCGCCGTCGCGCATATCACGAAATTCCATTCCGCACGTGCTGCTACTACGCAAGACTTTACTTTTTGTACTCCTCAAACTCTTCTTACTACCAAACAAAATTGCGTAAGTAACAGGAATGCCAACTGTATTTCGCCACGACGACGGGCTGCCAGGTGGCAGGTTATTTTAAGATCTATTCTAACTATTCTAAAATAATTTAATTCTACTTAGGTTTACATATCTAATATTCCAAAGTAGATACTCACTAACATGTATAACATAGACTGCTTCATCTTCTATTTCATATGAGTCCACTTTTGTTGGCAAGGGGTGTGAAAACTATCTTAATTTCAAGTTTCATTTTCTCTTTAACAGTCATGTTACAAACTCAACAAAATCCAAATATATTCAAAATTATTATTTTTATTGGAAGCTTATCTCCTATAACATCAAATATGCCGTAAATTCGATCTTTAAGGAAATAAAATTAAACAATTTTTGTCTCCGTATTCCTAAAAGTAGCTATAGTAGACAGAGAAAGGATTACAAATTTTATATTGCCATCTATTTCTATTCTACATATTCCTTTGGAAAATCTACTGAACTGAGCTATAGTGGATTTCGTATAGAACTTATTATTTCAAGTTCAATGGAGTCCAGTCGTTAAACCAAAAAGAGACAACTATAAAAAAGTGATCCCATGATAATGTAAGCGATTTCAGTGGTGTCAGCGGTCTATGTTATACATGTTAGTGTACATACTACACAATTAATTAAAAGCATAATCATGTTGAAAATTTTTAAAATTTCCTCAAGTTCCCTACACTCCTCACGATACTTTTCGATATGGGAGAAGAATATTCTTTCTATTACATCTTACATCTTTGATAAAACACGTCGTGAAGGCATTTCCAAGCAGGAAGTCAAGTCAAGTTAAGTCAAGTGTGTTTTGCGCCGAATTTTCTATTTGATTTGTCGTAGCTCGATGTTTTGCGCTATTTGTCCATATTTGATCGTTGGGGCTTATTTTTAGCCCTCAGTTCAGTTTGATGTCTTCTTTTTTCCTCCTATTGACAGATGTCGTTTGTGACTTTCGAACTATCAGTTTTGTTGTCTTTTTTCAATTACAGCTGATGCGCCTTATCAGTCGTACCTCATGTCGTTTTCCTTATGGAGTGAGTTGTTAGTAGGAGGGCGGGGGAAGGAGATATGAGAGGATAGGGTGTGGATTTTTGGGAGTGTTTAGGAATCAATGGTTCCTAAGGCATTGGTTTTCTTCAGAGACACTCTCTGAGCAAACGTGGCTGAAATGTGATTACCCGCGATAATAATCACATTTATGGTCGTAGAAACTTATTCTACCATCATCTAGCTGGTAGATGTTTCTAGTCTCGGGCTTCGTTAAGAGCAGTGGTGAGAGGTAATTAAAGTTTGCCGGTCTGAGAAGGTCAGGCAGGTGGTTTATCAGTGGGTTTGGGTGGTTTGGTATTTTTTGAACTTGCTTGTTCGCAAGTTCAAATAGATACTCCTGGATTGGAGTGATGTTGGCTGCCTCATAGACTATTCTGTTGGGAAAGAATTTTCCATTGGCTCGTCTATGGAATCCCGTGCAAGCTATAAGAATCTTTCTTTCAAGCTTGCTGAGTCTTTGCATATAGGTAGGAGAAATAGTATGCCAGATAGGGAAGCAGTAAGTAATAACAGGTCTAATGAGTTGTTTGTACAACAGAAGTTTGGTTTGAGTTGAGAGGCCGTCCTTGAAGTTTATTATTGGACTAAGTAAGCTATATGCAAAATTGGCCTTGCTAATGGTCGCTTTAGCATGGTCATTGAATCTTAACAATTCATGAAATTTGATACCCAGGTATTTCGCACTTTGTGTGGGCGTTTATTTTTTGCCTGTTGTAGATGGCTTCAATGGTCTTGGATTTTACAGCTTGGCGGTTTCGCCCAGTGCCAGGTTTTCGAATGCAAATCAGTTCAGATTTTTGGACATTTATTTTGATCCCCTACTTTCTGTGGTAGTAGTCTAATTTTTTAAGGTGCAGGTTGACTTTATTTATAGCCAAATATGGGCAGCGAGATTGAGCATACATTAGGGAGTCATCAGCGTATAAGAGTGTTGTCCCATTATCGTTTGGAGGTTGGTCGGAAGTGTAGTGATTAAAGAGGATTGGGCCTAAAATGGAGCCTTGGGGGACACCAGCTTGAGTGGTGATTTATGTTCATCGAGTTCCACGTAGAATTTCGTAGAAGTTAGGAAACTGTGGATTAACAAATTGAGATGTGGGGGAAAACCGAACTGATTTAATTTGAAAATAAGCCCTGCTGTCCATACTGAGTCGAATGCTTTTTCAACATCAAGGAAACAGCCTACGATACATTCGTTCCTATTTAAGGCTCTCGTTGCATCTGTGTGGAACTTCATTAGTGGATGGAAGGTGTAGTGCTGTGGTTTGAAACCAAATTGGGAGTACTGGTGGATATTTTTTTCTTCGCAGGTGTTTATAACCTGTTGCTTGATGACTTTCTCAAAAAGCTTTCCTACGTTTGAAATTAAGGAGATGGGCCTGAACTCCCTGATGTCTTTTGATGAAGTCTTTTTGAGGATTGGGGAAATGCGTGAAATTTTCCATTTTTCTGGGCAGTAGCAATTATTGATGCAATTATTGAAGACTGTTTATAGAAAGTCGAGAGCTTTTGGTGGGAGTTTTTTAATAATTGCATTTGAAATTTTGTCAGGACCACTTGATTTTTTGGAGTTTATTGTCTTGGTTAAGACGAAAAGCTGCACAAAATTGGTGAAAATATTTTGCTCTTCAGGATAGATTGCGGGGTTATCCACGCAAAAGAAGGTTTGTGGTATAGAGCCATTTGCGTTCAGAAAAGTATTAACACTGTTCTTTACTTTCAAGGAAAAGGCTGGAGTACTAAGGATTGAGTTATCCTTAAAAGTGTCTTGAAAATATGATGCAAATGCGTCACATTTTTCCTGTGGGAGAACTAGCGTTTCTTGACTGTTCTTTATGACTTTCGGGAATTTTGGCTTCCTGGAACAGACTTTGTTAATATTTGCAAAAGTCTGTGGGCCCGGTTTGATTTTTTCAAGTCTTTTCCTAAACTGCTCATCGCAGAACAATTTAGTTTGCTCATCGATGATAATCGATAAGCATTTGACTTGGGAGAGAATGGACTTAGCCGCATTTTGAGAGTTTAGTGTTCTGTGATAAATCCGGTTTAATTTTTGCCTGTATTTATACAGACTTTGAAGATTTGCCGGAAGGTTTTTATAGAAATAATTTTTTGGTGCTAGTAGTCTTTGAAAACTGATTTATATTGCTCTGTAGGCAATTAGTGAAAAAATCTATTTGGGAATCTATTTCTGAGTTTGTTAGGTTCCTACTATTGGGGGGGGAGGTTGTTTTCATACAGGGTGGTTAACCTGTCCTGGAAATCATTCCAGTTCACGTCTACCAAGTGGAGGTGGGTAGTGCCATCGTCAGTATATTTACCGGCGAATTAGGTTTGATGGTCAATTCTATTGCTAGATGATCTGACGAAGCATGATGTATAACGCAGTTGAAGTTATTAATTTGGGGAAGGAGGTCAATCAAACTTGAAGAAACAAGGTAGAAGTCTATGTAGGAACCTGATCGGGGAAGGTTGGGGTGGTTGGCGCAGCTACAATGAAATCATGGCTATCTTGATTTCGATTGAGCCAATTTGCAATTGTCCTGCCAGATGAACTTTCCAGCGGGTCATTCCACATTGGATGCCTGTCGTTGAAATCTCCTCAAATAACCGTATAGGTGTAATCTTTGGAGATATTACTGAGGTAGCTAAGGTTCCTTTTAATCTGCCCTGCCCGAGCACCACATCTGCTATAAAAGGAAATGAGGAGAAGTGTTTGTTGGGAAGTAAGAAAGACCTTGACTGCTGTGCATTCCATGTTGCACAGTGGTCTGAGCTTAACTTGTTCACATTTAAGCCCATCGCGAATTAGGATAGCCGTGCCAAGGGATGAATCAGTTTTATCTGAGCGGGTGGTCGAGAATTTCTCGAAAACTATTTTGTGGCGAGGACTGAGATGTGTCTCTGAAAGAAGAACAAAGTTGGGTTTTTGTTCCGCAAGGAACGAATTTAAGGCTATTCTTTTATTATGCCTTACTAGTGAGTTGCAGTTTAATGCAATTATCTTCAATTTGCTTATTTCCCTAGATATAGGCTAAAAGCAAATTGAAGATAAGCACTTTGACGTTCTCCAAGGGAAGAAAGTTTCCTATATTGGGGAATGAAATTATTAATTTTACCCATAAGGGTGAAAAGATCACACCCGAAAAGGGCTTTGGCTTCTTGAGTGCAGAAGTTATCTGCCTCCTTCTGTTATGGTCTTGGGGCTTGCGTTGCCTTAGGGACTTGAGTTGTCCTTGGGGAAGGTTTTGGTATTATAGTGGGTTGTTGGGGCTTGTTAGTATTGGGAGTATTATATTGTTTGTTACTGACAATTTGGGAGAACAACACACCTGGCTTGACGTAATTTCTTACTGCTTCCCTGGTAAAGAACTCCTTCTGCTTCTGCTGTTCCTTTCGTTGGTTCTTGATAATGTTGACTTCCTTGTATTTTGGGCATCCACGATAGTTAGCTGGATGTCCCTCCTTTTCGCAGTTAACACAATACGGTTTGTCTGGTCCATGCTTCTTATCACATTTGACACAGCAGTACATCTGCGCACAATCGCTGGCTACATGCCCATATGCTGGCACCTCTTACACTGGGCTACTCCCTTGACTCCCTTTCCAAGCAGGAAAAAATTATATGAAAGCGATTTAATCTCCTTTATGGAGAATTTATGCAGATCTTTAATTGTTAAGAATATTTTCGCCAAAATGATATCAAAAACATTTCTTTATTTATATTTCATACATTGGAATACCTCGTCACCTGTATTTTCTGCCATTCTTTTATTTTCATTCCTTACAGTATGACTAGAAACATAAATTTTTTCTCCAAAATCAGAGATCTGGTAATGTTACAGTATAACGGTGTGTTCTTACTTTTCATTTATAGGACGAGAAGCATAATATGGATTCCAAATTTTCGCTATTTATGAAAATTTTAATACAATTTTTCCTCAACTAAATACTCCATTTTATTTACAACATTTCTGATGAAGGAAACAATATCTTTCAAGTTAATTTTCTGTTAAAATATTGAGCAGTTAGGAAATCTATGTAATACACAAATTTTTTATTATTTTATCTTATTCAACTATAAAAAAAAGACACACATTTTGTTCTTTCATAACTCAAGCTCCTGAAGTTGGACCATCTGTTGTGGATCTCCCTGTATAGCTTTCTCTTTCCGTTTCAGCATGAATACTTCTTTAACATCGAGATATCGCAGGATTTCTTTTAATAGTATAATATATAAGTTTTTGATCCCGAAGGCATAGGTTAAAATTGGTACCACAAAAAATAGAAAATAGATCGGTCGTAACCACCGGACCCGGAATATACAAGCCATGAAGCACTACTTATATGCGAGGATACTGGACCGGTTAGCGGTCAGCATTATAAACTCCTGGCTTGATCTTGTTGCTGGTATTTTTCGAATAAAAGTACTTTGGACTTCGTTCAAACAACATAATTTCCATAAATTTGTTGTACACGCTATTTTTTTAATACTATTAGAAAGGAAACATATTGAGCTGGGCTGAAATTTGTTGCAAATTAACGACACAATTTTTAAATTTTTTTTCCAATAATTTCTTTTCAAATCGGCACTTCGTTAGAGAAATTTTCGAGGAGTGCTAATTTGGTAGGAGTAATATATAACCCAATTTTCTCTAAATTCAGTATTTGCAGAAAAACTGAATCTGATATTAATTTCCCCGTCTATGATGATTTTCCCAAAATACTACTTTTCATCAAATAACCCGGTTTTTGTAAGCTTAGGATCACAAAAAAAATGCAAACATTTTTCTTGTACTGAAAATTCTTTTATGATATAATTTTACGTTTTTTGAGAATAATTTAAGGCTAAGAAAGGATATACTTGATAAAAAAATCTTGCTTGAAAATACGCACTGCAAAATAGAAAATAATTTTCAGTTCACTATGATAAATGCCTACATCACAAAAGTTATCTAAGCTTTACCTTCATTTTGCATTTAATTAAATTTTGAAATTATATTAAATTTTTGAATAAATTTTAAAATTTTCAAAGTACACAAAGAAAGGAAAGTCTGGGCATTAAACTGTAATTTTGTAAGTATTTTGATAACCATTAGGAGGTCCAAATTTCAATTTCGAGAAATTTTTATTTACTATAGTGTTAAAATTTGAACTACCTAAATCTTGATTTCTTTGTACACCGTGAAAATTTCAAAATTTATACACAAATGTAATATAATTTCCGACGAACTGGCTAAAACCGGAGCTGAATGTCCGTATATTGGTCCCTACCCGATATTTAGCTTACCAAAAAGCCTTTTTAGGGGAACTACTTACCTGGGAAAACAGGCAACTGGATCTCCTTTGTCGTAGCGCGCCCGGTATGAGGCAGGCGAAGAAATTCTTCAAACCCTTTCATTTCCAGACGCGCCAACTTATTGGCTCGATTTTCCCAAACCACTCTAGGGGAAGGCAGAATAGACCAACTATGGTCGCCGTGTCCGCAAGGTCGTGGATGCTGAGTCGGCCCTACTCTTAACATTAACATTAACAATATAATTTCAAAATTAATTAAATGCAAATTGAAGGGAAACTCTATTTGAACTTAAGGGAAGGGAAAAATTATTTTCTTATTTTCTAAGTGCGAATTTAGAAGCAGTCTTTTTTAAAAAGATTTTTTTATTTTTATTTTTTTATTTTTAACTTAATTTAATTAGAGCGGAAATTTTCAGAGTATACATTTTGATTTTATTAGAGCTCTAGGGGGCGATCGTCCTGAATGCTACCCGCTGTATCCGCCCTTGGCCTTAGCTTTGTTGGATATTGTCCAAGAGATAGCCATCAAGCTCATTGGCGATGTGGCAATAACTTGTCGTATCAACTCACTCGAGAACTGCCGCAATGTTGGATGCCTTTTGCTCGTTTATCGCTACATGCATGATCAATGTTCCGATGAAATATCTAGTCTGATCCCTTGTAGAATCATTCTTCTTTACCCTTCAAATTACTTTCGGTGGTACAGTAAAATTCTGTGATGCTTTTTTATCCCGAACAGTGCGAATGTGGAACAGTTTACCATCTACTATTTTTCCTCCGGCATACAATCTGCGAAAGTTTAGGAGTGAGATATATACATCAGCTCCTCCGCTGCTCTCCTCACATGAAGAACAATTCCGTCTTAAACTTAAAATAGACCGTATAGGGTGTACTTTTGAATATATAGGGTGTTTAATAAAAAAAAAGAGAATATTTTACTAATCACCCTGTAGCTCGACAGGGCGAAACTTATCAGGTACCTACAAAAGCCGGGAATTTTGCTGATGGTGAGAAAATTATTTATTGTGCGCTATGAGATGAGAAAAATAGTGGTCGAGCAGGAAATCATATAGTCAGGGCTGTTACAAAATTTCTTCAACAGTTTGTACAGGACTAACCACATCTAGAGTAGTTTCATTTTGGAGCGATTCCTGTATTCCTTAAAATACAAAGAGAGTTATTGCGACTACAATTCTACTACTACAATTCATTCCAGAAAACTATCACATTTTATCAGTCACACATGAAAAATTTTTGGTAGCTTTCAGATTCAGGAAGTTGACTGCGTGCATAACGCAATTGATAGGCATTTGAAGGGAATCGAGATACACAGTCTCTTTTCCTTAATGAGCCTGTTGAAAATTACCACTTTCGAAAAATTAAAACTGATTCAAATGACACCTAATTATTTTCTGACATATTCGAGTAAAGCTGTAGGCTGAATTTCCAAAATGTGCCTTTCAGTAAACTTAAATTTTTGGAATAATTTTACTGTAAAATATAAAATATCCTCACAAGAAATTGAGTATAAAACAGCTTCTATAATTAAAAAACCATCGAAAAAAGTAATAGCAACTTATCCGCTCAAGCTCGAGACAAATAATAGCTTGTGTATGGAGAAATGGATGCAGAAATTAAGAAATGGCATGATGATCGTTAGGTTTCATGCCCGGATATTGTGAAAGAACATAAAATTAATAATTGATCAACAATGTTACAAAACTTTTCTTAAAATAAAAAGTAAATAGTTTTTCAGGTTGAATTTTGATTTTTTTGTGTTATTGTTTTTGTCAAGAATTGATTATTCTGTTCCCTTTTTTTTTTTTTTTTTAAATAAATATACACCGTCACAAATGCGCAAATTGTTGCCACAAAGCTTAGGTATTTTCTCCTAAACTGTAGGGAATATCCCTTAAAATTTAGGAAATATTCACTAAAATTTAGGCAATATTCCGTACATTTTAGGAAAAAATACCTAAGCTTTGCGGCAACAATTGTTCAAATTTTTTACTGTGTAGTAAAACCGATTAAAAAACATCGTATACTTAAAATATCTAAAAAAGTTATTTAAGCAATTAGATACTTGTAATGTCTATCGGGCAGCTCGATTAGATCAAATCGAAGTACAAAATTTTATAGACGAATAAAAGTGGAAAAATATTGGAAATCTTATAGCAAAAACCCCCAAAACAGTCGATGAGAAACAATCAGAGAACTGTTTTATGGATTTTTCTTATCAGAATTTGTTGAATTATATTCCACCTTTCTAGCTACTATATAGTTTTGTACACACGAGCTTGAATCAAATTCCCCGGTAGACAAGAATATAATATTATAAGTTTTAAATATTTCTATCGTACTATTTTTACAAATACGAACATAAATTTTAATTTAGTTTTATTAAAATTGCTGTGACTGGCATATACGGCAAATTAATTCTCAGTTGACAAATGATTCATAGCTTTTTCATTTTTCTCTCGTCTCAAAGTTGTGGCTGAAAAAATTCAAATTTTGGAATTTTAACTCCTATGTTTTTAAAAACCCATTAGGAAAATTGTTTTTTCATATCGATGTAAAAGCCATCGCTATAAAATTCTCTATCAACTTTGTATGTCAAATGTAAGCCTTTTTGGGTTTTTTTTGCAACTTTTCCTATCCACCGATAATAATCAAAATTCTTCTTTAAGATTTCGAAATTTTGAATTTATTGAGCTATATCTTCCCAACATAGAGGAGGATGAGAGAAAGCGGCGTACAAAATCTCCAACAATACCTATCTAGTAACTCTTAAATTACAATTATCCATATATTGTCCAGTAGTTATAGGTTAATTTATAAAATACTAGGGGGAGCCCGTCGGCGTTGTCCGGTCATAATATAGATACCTAGAGGGGGGGCGGTTGTTAAAGATAAGTAATATACAATCTATTATCTGGCTGTGTGTGCGTGAGTGTGCGTTCTCATACAGTGCCCAAATATATAGTAAAACACGAAATTTTGGTATGGATACCCTACGAAGGAGTTGCCCGATTGGTTCCATTTTCGAACTGTGCTTGAAATTTTTATGAAAACTCCGTGTACAAAATATGAGCTCTCCACGTCAAAGACTTCTCAGGCAGCTACCAAGTACATAGTGAAAAACAAAAGTTATGTTTAGCATCACTAAGACAGGGTAAATCAATTTAGCCCATTTTTGAAATTTTGTGTAGCATTTTTATGAAAACACCACGTAGCAAATTTTTTGCATGGCAATCCTATGAAGGAGTTGCCTTATTGGTTCCATTTCTGAACTTAATTTAAATTTTTCTTTAAGAAAATCCCGTGTACAAAATGTCAGCTCTCTACGTCGATGCGTGAAGCAGTGTCCAAATATATAGTGAAAACCTAAATTTTTTAATGGCAACACCAAAAAGCGGTGGTTCGCTTTGGTCCATTTTTGAAGTTGTATTTGCAGTTCTCATGAAAACGCTTTGTACAAAATTTCAGCTCTCCACGTCGACGCGTTCTCAGACAGTTTCCAAATATATAGTGAAAAATCAAAATTTTGTATGGCAACACCAAGAAGGGGTTGCTCGATTTAGTCAATTTTTTAAATTTTATTCTCTATTTCTATGAAAACACCACGTTCCAAATTTTAGCTCCCTACGTGCACTCTTTGTCACGCAGTGTCTAAATATATACTAAAAAACGAAATATTTGTTTAACAACCCCACGAAGGAGTTGCTATCCATTTTTGAACTTGTATCTGCAAATTTTATTAAAACGCCGCGTATAAAATTCTAGCTCTCCACGTCGACGCGCTCTCAGGCAATTTTTTAAATCTGGACAACTGCGCCATCTATCGTGTCCAAAACTATCATATATTTCAAACTGGAACCAACCAAACACATTTACAAAATTCATTGGAATCGGTTGAGCGTGTACAAACATCGTGACACTGGATTTTTATATATTAAGATAAATAAAAATTGTTGCTGGGTTACAGTTCCTAAATGTTGGTTATAAGGGGTTATGTCATACATTTATTTTCATATCCCATGGTTCTCTATTGCATCCAGAAATTTGGATTATGACTTGTAAACTATCCCCTATATTTGAAAATAAAAAACAAAAAGTTTATCTCTGCAATATCTATGTATTATTATGTATTCTATATCTATATACTCGCCTCAAATATATATACATTAGTTTACAGTTAATAAATTGCATGATTTAATTTTCTTTACAGGTGTACAAAACTCCATTTCAAAGGATAAGTTATGTTGCATATGAGGGTTCTCCTACGTTCTCATCCATAGAGATGTATCCACATAGCCAAGTGCTACAGGCATTGTTTCAAGCAGCACCAAAGTATCAGGCTAGTATACTGCTCCTCTGCGAAGTTTCCATATTACATGTATACCACAAGAACGTTCAACAACGAATCTTATTGAGCATGACTCCGCCAACGACAATTTCACCGAATTTATTGGGCTTAGAAGGATCCAAAAGGAATGGAGATCCCGATAACTCCGCTTTAACTGGAAACTCAAGAACGCTCTTTTCAATGTTTAGTTTCTTCAGTAAATTAATTTACGTTGCAGCCTTACATTTTTTGTTCATTCTTATATTTAATGCTGCCATAAATCTTTGACAGAATCTTTTATAGGCCATTTAGTGAAAAATGTTGTTTTGACAAAGACTTAAGATAAATAAAAATGTAATTTTAAGATTAATAAAAGCATGAAATTGTGAAAAAAAAGACTGTTTTGTCATTGCAGATAAATTTCCCCTTAAAAAATATCTTCACTATATTGAGATAAAGTCTTTTGTGTAATGCCCAGATATATGGAAATCATGGAAACAATTGGATGCTCTCAATTTTAGGTTGCGAAGTATTTTTGTGACAACATTCGCTTGGCAAACTCAAGTATGTAATTCAACTATTGACAATACATTAAGTAAAACATTAGGCCGATTTCATCTTAAAGATTTTAAAGAAAAACAACATTTAAGTTTTTGTATAATTACGAAGTGCTTCTGAGTGCTGAATGTACAAAAGAATTCTGAAACTGCATCATAAAACTTTTCGTTTTGTTCGTAGTCCGATAATAAATTTGTCCCCGCACTGATAACACATTGAAAATGAAATTTAATTGGAAAGTTATGGAAGAGTTGCGTGGACTACCTCCGCTTGAAACACGTGAAAATGAATAATCGTTCTGGGCTTGCTAATATTTTTTATACATCTAGTGTTCAAAGCGGATGTAATAATAAAGCGCTTAATTATCGATTTTATACATAGTTAAGGTAGGAAAAGAACGGAGAAATATTTGATGTGTGTTAAATAATGCGGTATGCAGATTTATCCGAACAGGGCAAATAGATTACAGAGGCAAAATTTTATTTGGTTACGCAAATATTGCATATCAAATATAACTCCAGTCTCTTCGAATCATATGTAGAAAGTTTAAAGAAAGAATACGAAATGGATAGCAAATGCTGGGAATATGTATGAAGGCTTCAATTACAACCAGCGTTATAATGAGTTCATTCAGGAATAGGAAGCCACCAGTAGGTACTAATATTAACGGTCAGCGTTACGATCCGTATTTTCAAGGGTATTGTATGTACAGGAAAATTGTAACTAGTTCCAACAAAGTTTTTGTTTAAGAAATTCATAACCTCTCATTCATCCGCACTCAACTCAATACCAGTACGAAATTTTATGGATAGAAGCATATAGCTCAAGCACTTTACGCATAAATTAAGACAGTTTTTTGTTTCATCTCCACTGGCCAGTCATGGATTAAATAGGTGCAGAAGCTGCTGAAGTTATACCACAGGCCTTGAATGTGATGCCAAGCATTGAAATCAAAAAAGTACCACGTCCGCTTCAGGTACCGAGAACAACGGTTGCTTTTCCGTAGATTCCGATAAAACAGAATACAAAACCCATCTAAATTACGTACGTTTACGGAAAATCATGGCAAAGCTAGCCCCATTCCCTTAAAAATACCCAACCAGAGTCTAGGTCTAGCTGTTTTCGGTACTAGGACCTTAATTGAATGTATTTGGTGTGCGCCAATACTACGATATCCAACAAGGAAGAGTCTATTAGCTAATTAGGAAAGCAAAAGAGAATGACAAGGAGAGGAAAGAAGCAAGCGGCTGAGTAATGATATATTTCTATATAAATCAGCAGCAGAAAAACCAGTCGCTCCAAGACATCTCAACTAGGAATCGTTACAGATATAGGTGAATGAGGCGTCTTTCGCACTGTGAGATAAGCTGTTTGGATGAAGCTGGCTATCTTAGCGGTTGGGAGAAGAGATCTTTAGATTCATAGAGAGCTAAATCGTCAATCAATGTTAGGAGAGTGACATACATTAGCGCAAATCCATAATATGCTTGTGACGGTGTTCCAAAAACTAAGATGATACTTCGGGAGTTTTAACTCCTTCAAAAGGAGCTGAGGAAAAAGTTGAAGTATGATGACGCCGATCCTTGTAAACTCCTCCATAGGAAGGTGAAGGAACTATTGCCTTAGTAATTTTTATCACCGATAGTAACTGTAGTAGACCGGGGTCGAAAGTAACAATTTATCTTTGGAGCTCGGTTGTGGATGACATATTCCAGTTATGAGAAAACTGTTAATACCCCAAGCATGGATAGTAAAATCAGAATAGTCAATAAAAAATGAAAACGAGGAAAAATGTTACAACCGTCCCCGACACCCTGGCGTTAGTAAAAATGTATGCGGTCGATAGTAACACAGTTTTAATTAATCAAATTCAAATTCAATTCTCCAATTAACACAAACAAAATAAAATATTCATCTTTTTTTACATTTCAGGTAAAGTAATAGGAACACAGTATCTTTAAAAACTAATAGAAGGTACAAATTGTGGCAGAAAAACGTCTATTTGGCTCAAGCTTAGACTACAGTGATAGGACGGCTGTAGGTAGGTACCAATTGATAATATTGTGGGAGTAGCTTATCAAAGCATAAGTTCTATTGTTGCTGAGGGTTGAGTAGCAAGTACTGCAGAACTCCAAGTGGGGAGTACCTCGATCAGCATGAATCCACCGAACAAATTAAACACAGAATATCTTTATGATAATCGATCACTGACTCTAGTTTTACTGAATGTTGTTCATTGCGCTACATTCTATTTATATCTTAAAATTAACTTACTTCTGGTTCCGGGGTTAACATATCGGCCCAAAAATGCAAGTTGTGAAGAAAGTATAAATTGTGCAACTAATTTCAGCAACTATGTGCTTGCTTGCAGTTTTGTGGCGATGCTTGGTTGACCCAGGCGCGGATCTAGCATTGAAATTAGTGGGGGTCATCTTATAAATGAAATCGAGAAAAAAAAAAAAAATATCCAACGCCGGTTCGCATAGCCACCGCAGTACCTACTGCAGTACTTGGAACTACTTGGAACTAGGAAATCCGCATTAAGTGGTGTGGATGATGTGTCATTTTTTAGTAAAATTTTTTTTTACAAAAACTAATTGTTTTAATAGAATAGGGTGCAAACTGCAGGAGTTATTTAAGCCCAACTTTTCTCAGTTTTACACACTGGCATATATAATATGGACTGCTCGATATGCTATTTCATGCGGGTACAATTTTTTGTGTCAAAAATAGTTCATACGTAGGTGCCAACATTGAAAAATCCATTGGCGGAAAGTTGAAAAGTGAAACCTCTCGAATTTCTATTAACCCAAATAATTAACTTAAAAATATTTATTTCGACAAACCCACGTATTTATTTATTGTTTACAGCCCTTTCTCAGTTCGCACGTTACATAGAAAAGTGACCCATCTCAAAAAACTCAACTTTTCAGGAGAGCGAAAAAAGGAAAAGCTGTACATAGAATTAATTCTAACTTAACGTAGTAATTGTTTGCTAAAAATAGTCTGAGCTCTTAAATTTGTTAGTAAATTTATTTCTGAAGATTTATGTAAAAGAAATTTTAAGTTTTTGTTACCGCAGTTGGCGCGGTTAGCTGTTAATCCCACATCCTCTTAATTTGTGTCGCTTTTCTTTGTTGCGAAATAAATATTTTTACAAGTTTTTTTTAAGTGGCACAACTCAAAATACGAACTTTAGAATGAATTTCCGTTTTGTGGAAAAGTGACACAATTTAAAATAATACTGTTAAAATGTCGAAAACATATTTACGTTTGTTATGAAGATCGTCACAACTCAAAAAATGACTCTGACACACTGTTCTATGAAGAATATCTCTGTTCTTAAGTAACAGAAAAGTGATACTATCGCTATCTAGCGGCAAAAACAATCAGATAGAAATATGCCAAATTTCATGGTGTAATTAACTCAAAAACGACAAATTTTGAGTTAGGTCACATCTCTATGTGACGTGCGAATTAGTAGTTGGTGCTTAGATCGAAAGAGAACGCTAAATAGAAATGAGCCCACTTTCTGCAGTGTATTTCTATGGACGTAGTCAGTCCATATTTTAAATGTCAGTGGTTTTACATAAGAACGCTGCAAATATTTTAGAATGTTAGGAGTGTTACATGCCAATATGACCTGAAAAGGGGCTTATCTCTCTTTAAGGTGAAGAAATTGCCATCAGCAATTGATTCAAATTCCTCAGTTAAAAACAAAAAGTATTTTCCATAGAACGACTTGGGACAAATAAAAGTTTTAAATTTCAACCCAAGTCGTTTCAATAGAAAAAAGCCCCACGACAAATCTTACCTTCAGTAAGATTTGTCGAAAATAAAAATACGATATGTATGTACATATATACCTACATACCTATCGGGCGCAGAAAATTTACTCGGTGAAGATTTAAACGATCAAGTCTTCACCAAAAAGCCTCCTTTCAGCAAATTGTCGCGAACGGCATACATTCTGTGTGCAACAATGTATGCACGATAGCAAGACGATGGTTTGATATTTATGAAAATATCAAATTTCATTTCAACCATTGTCCGCCGCGGTAGGCTGAACACTAATTGTAAACAGGTAAAGAAAATAGAAGTTGCGATAAGACAAAATAAAATAAAAGTTTTGTAAAAATAACCATAAGAGGAAGTTTGTGAAAGAAAAAGTTTGTGAACAAAGCAAAAGTAAACAAAAATATATATAAATAAAATAAAAGTGTGCGAGTTGTCTTGATCATAGCTTCCTGAAACGGCGTAGAGTGATTGCCATCGACTAAGGTAAGCCCCGAAATATAACAGGAGTTAGGACTAAGTTAAGTTAGGGCTCTGATGTGGGAGTCTGTTTCGTGGCTTGGAAAGTGTTTGTCTGAGGTCCGAAGCCCAAATTCCGAGGAAAACCTACACACATACATCACATGCATACAATAGCATTCATTGAAATAAATTTTTATTTTTTTAAGTTTTGGAATAAAATTTTTTTTTAAGTTGAATTATATAAATAAAAAAAGTATTAAATAAAAAATTTATTTTTTCAAATAACTCAATTAATTAAGTATTGTTTTCTTCAAATTTAGGGGGGTCATGACCCCCACGACCTCCCCCCCCCCTGGATCCGCCACTGGGTTGACCCAATATTCTTTCTATTGTGCAATTATGTTTATGTGGGGAAATGCGTGGTTGACTCATAAGCAATATGACTTTGCAATTTGTTTTGTTTATTTTGTATGGTAATTGCTTACAACATGTAAATCTCTCTGAATAGCAATTATGACAAATATATAAGTCATTTTGTTGGGTACATTCTTCATGTGACCAACTTGTTAACATCTGGGCATTCTTTCATGATCCAGGTATTTCATAATCAAAATAAATAGTCAAAACAATTTCACTTTCTCAAGACGTTCATTTCCTTGGAATTTTTTTATTGCAAACAAGCCGAATAAATGCAACACAAGCAATTCAGTTGCAATGCTTGAGCAGCTCACATTACGTCTAACCATTCAACACCTTCAAGGTAAAAATTCTTGACTTCTATCTAGTAAATTCGTGAAAAATTTATTTCCCAGGGAGAAAAGTTGCATGCTAAGCTTTTTAATAATTCTGGTAAGTCAGTTGCGTTGAGAAATTTTTGAAGAAACAAGCCGTTTTCTTTTTTCTTGTTGAGGCTGCCAAGAACATAACAATCCAAAAAAACTGGAGTATCAGTACAAGCACTGTTTGCTCCCACAATAAAGTCACGGTTCAAGCACCGCAGGTCCTCTCTAAGGATCGACGCATACAAGTCAACGCAAAAGAGGTCTGACATAACACAACTCTTACACTCTATGCATTGCACCAAAACCCTCGAGAATACTTCCCAAGCCATGAAACAGAAATCTATATGTGTGCGTTCGGAGTCCGTTTTCTAAAGTGTTCTATATTGATACTTATGGAAAAGTGCTAAACATTGGCTTTATGTATGCCACAGAGCCTAAACTACTATCCATACAGGAAAATAGTCTTCTAGTAATTTACAGCTTGATTGCTTATCTTCCCAATGGGTACACTTCCTATATACCTTACTTAACAAAATAATAAAATAGTTTTGATTACAAAGTAACCTTACTATTTAATGCTCAATACCTCTCAGCTCAGTGATAATTGCATGTGTGTATGTGCAGCCGGAGTCCGCATCTGTAGGCAGCTACATTCGATATCATCAGCCCACGGCATGCCATGACGGCACAGCGACATTACAATGATTACTCAGCTGAGAATTTTTGTTTGAGAAATCGTAGTCATTTGGTTAAGATTAATTTTTTTAAATAATTTTGTTAGGAAAGGTATGAAAATTTTATTACAGTTCGGAAGATAGGAAAGCAAGCTTAAGATTATCAGAACACCATTTTTCGGTGTGAATAGTAGTTTAGGGCGGAGGAGCTATTCAAATCAAACTTTTGTCAGTTTTACATAAGAACACTGCAAATATTTTAGAATGTAAGGACTACGTTGGGCCTCGCATGTGGTAGGGAGGGAGTCTGTTTCATGGCTTGTGAAGTATTCTCGAGGGTTTTGATTGCACCCATTTCTCCATTTCTCACCTGGGCGACTTCCATTATATGACTCTACCCAGAAAAGACAATAATGCTCTTCATTTTTTTCATCACTTTCCTCTTTTCTATCCATTTTGTTTGGTTTATTTTTTTTATAAGATTTCTTTGGTTTTGATTCACAAATAATTTTCTTCGCTTTCCTCTTCTTCCTTTCTTCATTCTCTGCTCTAATATTTTCCTCTTCAGGACTATCAGTATATATTGCACTTTTACCTCTACTTCCTTCTTTCCTAGGTGGTGCTTTAGGGAGCAGTCTAAGTGTTTCTGACGAGAACGGTTCACACGGGACAGAGCGTGATTTTGATGGAATAGGCTCATTATTCTTGTCGCTCGGCGCGGTTGCGCTTAATTCGTTCATATTAGAAATTTCTGAATTTCTGATGACGGTTTTGGCCTATCTGTGACATGAGATGGAGCATAATCAAGAGCTGTAAATATATTTCTGTTGTAGGGAAATATTTCCGTGTACCTGAAGCCTGCCTGAATGTTGGTTGAAGTTAAAACCATAGAAAGAGCCGTTTTTACTATAGAGGGAATGTTATAAATTGTCATTGTTTTCCCTGAGTTGTTGCGTATCCAAGCATCGCAACTGGTGTTTACACCAATTTTTAATGGCCCATATACTGAACGGTCTAGTTGCTGTAGTTTATGACTGCAGTGGGGAGGAAAAAACAGCTTTGCTATACCATTTTCACCACAGCAATAATCAAGAGCTTGGATAGATATGTGAGACAAATGTTTATCCAATAGCAGAAGAACTTGCAGACGTATATTTTTGGAAATGCTTTAAGAATATAAGGAACTCATTCTCTTAAATCCACCCGCTTGCATTTCCGGTGCCAATGCTTCCAGTTGGGCCGTCTCTAATAAAATGTTCTTGGTATCGGAGCTTGGGGAGTATAAACATCGGAGGTATAAAATTACCAATAGCATTGATTGTGTAAGTAACTGTGACCAAGTTTCCTCTTTCGGCAGATGTTAATGCACCAACTTGTCTGTTTCCTCTTTTGGTAGCCACTCTATCTGGTATTTTGACACAGTTGTTATGCCTATTTCGTCAACATTATACAAGTCTTTTGCTTCAAACTTGTATTTATCCATAACCTTTTGCAAAATGTCAAAAAAGGCATCTACATTATTCTTATTAAAACTAATGGCCCGAGACATACTGGTGGATTGTGCACATCTTATAGATAATTATGGCTGCTTTTCATGAAATTAGTAAACCAATCTGCACTAGCCATTTTGTTCTTTTCCCACTGAAGTGGTATTGACAGTTTATATTTCTGTGCCATTTAAAATGCAAACCTTCTGAATTTTTTGGGACAAAAACCGTAGTATATTTCAGCTGCTGTTATTATACATATAATCTGCCATTGTTTTCTCTTGATCCTCACTAAAAACTTTGTTCCAAGCTTTATAGCCCATCGTATCTGAAGACTTTCCACTCTCTGTAAAAGCTATTTGCCTCTTCTTCATATATTTTGCCAAAGATATGTGACACAACCCATATTTCTTTGCAGCTGCTCGACCAGACAATATCCCATCATTTATGTCACCGTATGCTTGCTCATATAATGAAACATCTTATGTACTCCTGTTCGTCTTTCTGATCTTATTACGAGGCATTCTAGAATAAAAGAAGTTTAATTGTGACCCCAGACTGTGCTGTTACAATTGTCCCCGACCACGTCTTAGAACTTCGAATTAAAATTTTTAATGATAAAGTGCCACAAAGCAATCATTAAAATACTCAAAACTAACTACACTCAAATATAAAAAAAAAAGGAAAAAGTTTACTTACTTGCCACGGAAATATTTATATTGGAATTTAACACGTTAAAATAATTACTTTGCCGCACTGAATATATACTTTTGTTTCTGCACACGTCTACTACGTTATCGTCTACCGGTAAACTGAGATGTATTTGCCAAACGTATAACGTCATCCTATACATAATACACGCATTTGTATCTCTTATATATTTATAAATATTTAGTTTGTTACTTTCGCCCCCTATTACTTTCGACTCCGGTCTACCCTATATTTACAATTTGAGGCTTCATTTCCATGAATTTCTAAAGCAGTTACTAACAGCATTGTGGGCTATGGTACACATACCTATAAAGCTATAAAAAGCGAAATATACATTAAGTTAACTAAATGTACCTGAAACGGTTGTCTTATTTGCACAGTGGTTATCGAATAATTGCCAAATTGTTTATAAGGACGGGAAGGTCGGTCGTAGTAATCATTGTATGCAATAACGCTAGACTATTGTATTATTCCTTCCTTTGATCGCGATATCTCTATAACAAATGTGAATTTTCCTTATGAGGAAGACAATTCAAGCCAATTATTTGACAGTGTACAGTGTTACCACAAATAAGAAATACCCAGATATCAACGGCAGTACTAACAAGGTGATGTATGAGACAAAAACTCGCGGCAAACCTCAATAACTCATTGATCTCGGCTAATGTACCATGGGTACGAACCAAAATGTATATAACTTCAGGTCGTGTGATCAGGCAAGTAAAAATCATTTTCAATGTAGGCAAGAATTCAGTTTTTTCTTAGAACTTTCTTCAGAATTTGTGTGCATTATTGATGGCTGAAGACGATTCGAACAAGCTATGTCTGGGCAGACAAGAAATTAGTTTCTTCTCAGAAATTTTCAAAATTTCATACACTATAGATACCCGGCATTGACATGTAATGGATCTCCAGAATCGTTTCTGTGTTTACTATAGACCAAACTAATAACATACAAAGTCTAGGCAAGTAGAACAAAAATCGTAACGCCTCGCTCGAATATTAAATCAATTATGCCTTGACCTGATGTAGTAGTGACCCAGAGATCAAAAAGGAATACAAGAGCATTTCTTTGGAGCCTTCCATCGCTTCCCGCCGTATCCTTGTTCATTTCGTTTTACCGTGAGTTGTCCGCAGAGTGCAGATTCTTGGGAAGCTCTGTAGGAGCGCTTGTAGGGTAGCAGTCTCGGAGCACTTGTAGGGTAGCACCCTTAGAGGCCTAAAAGGAAATACAGAGAGAATCATGATAAGGGATTTTTAAAAAATTTCAGTTTTTTTCTGAATGCGCCCTGTTTAATTTCAAATTAAATTAATTTTCAATTAACCACTTCAACTGACAACTAAAGAATGACAATTCTGCTACATTTTCAGATGCATATGAGTCATCTTTTCACAGCAAAAAACAGATAACTTATGAGTCAGCCTAAGCTGAGAGATTAGATCTGCTTCCGCAATGCTTTCTTTGGCTATGCTACAAGAGCGCTTCGGAAAATGGCTATGTTGTGGAATCCCTTCTTCTGACAAGCGCTTGATATATTTCTCGCTGGGGAAGGCCTCAATTTTTTCTTAGAAATTGACTGGAAATTTGTTCTTTAGAATTTTAATGTATTATTGAACACCACCCAGCAGGAAATACGTCAAGCACTTATAACGGGAAACGCTTCCACACTATAGCAGAAAAAATCTTTTCCGTAGCGCTCTTTTACCATAGCCAAAGGAATCTTAGCGAAAGCAGATCTTTTTGTTTGTGAAAAAATGACACATATGAAAGCTCAGCAGATTTTTCATTCTGTAGTAGGTAGACAGTTGAAGTGTGCGGTTAGATGAACTTTAATTTAATTTAAAATAAAACGGAGCTCATTCAGAATGAAACGGAAAATATTAATAAGGCCCCTTCCTTTATTCCCTCTGTATTCTCCAAAAGCGCTCCAAGGCTGCTACAGCTACCCTACAAGCGCTCCAAGAATGCTACTCTGCAAATGCTCCAATAGTGCCACCCTACAAGTGTTCCAAGAGTGTCACCCTATAATCTAGAATTGAGCGCCTCCCTCTCCGGAAATGCTCACGTTAAAACGATATGAACAAGGATACGTTGGGAAAGCACTCCCAGATTCTTCTTGCATTCGTCTTTAAGCGCTTCCATTTGCCGCTGGGCGACAACAACGGCAAACATGAAAGTATTGTATGTATCTTACAATAACTCCAGTCTGCCACCAAATGTTCTTAGCGGCCCAACCACCCGTTGTCCTTTTCCAGTAAATATTTTAAGGCTTTCAAGGAATCACATTATATGAGTACATACCGCAAAACACAAATTTAAATGAAAGAGTTTGAAGTATGTTCATATATTTCTTCAGTATTATATTGGTGGTAACAGCTTCATGCTTTTCCAGGTCTAGAGGATCAGTGTTAATTTTGCTACTTCATTTTAAACTTAACTCGGAGAATTCGTATTTCTTGTCATATAACCCTTCCATCTTTTAAATAAGTTTTTAAAATTACTTCGTAAAAACGACAGAGAAAAATGGTGTCTAGAAAATTTTTGACAGTTTCCCAACGTCAGTTTCAATTCGATTCAAAGATATTGTCGTTTTCTTTCGATGTCAACTTGCATAAAATACACAGCTGCTTGCCGCTTGTGTTTTCAGTAATCATAAGTTCGGAAATTTCAAAATAAGTATCCGCTCATTTTAATTGACCCAGATGTACCAACATAGTGAAAAATTAGATTTCCACTCTATATGGTAACCCTGCGATGGAGTTATCAATGCGTCGTCGAGTTATCGTACGGATGAACCAGCATGAAACAATCAAAATGCCTTCCAATACAATGCTGAACCATGACAAATTTATAGCGTTTTAAATGGCTTAGTAAAAAGAGTTGCACTAGACTTGACAGCTGACAGTCTATTTTGATATTTACCTGTAAACATGAGTTTGCGTACACTGGCTGAAAACAAGAAGTTGGAATTTAAGGGATTTCTATTGAGGCAATTCAGCTCGATGGAACATTTCAATTCTGTAGAAAATATTCAACTCTAGTGTTGCTGTTGGATGCAAGACCAATCGTAACACTGAATAGGAGTTAATATCGGATAGTCTTAAAATGCTAAAATATTTAGAAAAGTCTAACGAATTTACCCTGATGTTTGTGGGTAAAAAAAGTGCATAGTCTGCCTGCATGGGACTTGGATTATTTCGTGGATAACCTAAAAGTGACCATACATGATAAATCTTCTAAAGGAAGGTCGATCACGAAAGCATTCTAGTTCGAGGACTTCACCAATTCAAAACTGAAGCATTTAACTAAATTTCCATCTTCGTATGTTCATCGCACTATTTGTAAGCAGATGACAATGAGTTGCAAGGGTGCCAACAACGCCTATGTTATATACCAAGAAGAAGTTTGGCTCTGACTTAACTTAACTTGTCTCTGACGTCACATCGTATTTTGAATTGAAAGAAATAAACTTCTGTTGTCACCTTAATTTATATGCGGAAGAATATACCCCCGAGCCTCGAACCAGTGGTGGATCCAGGACTCTTGTGAGGGGGGAGAGGGCGCCACTATGGTGGAAAAATACTATATGCTGAAAACTGAACAAAATTTGGAGACACTTGCCACCATTCGCAAATGTCAAATGTACAAAAATTATCATTTAAAAGATACGAGTCGAACAGATTAGCAAGTGGCTAGTGGCTACCACTCGCAATGAAGAAAGTTGCTCAAGGTTCTTTGCCACTCCGAAAAGTTAAAGGAGATGTTAGATTTTTCATTTTGTTTGGGCTGAAATATTTCTTACACCTTTTCAGAAATCCAAGATATATCGATGTTTTTTTGGCAACAGAGAAGTTGTGATCTGTTCAGCTTAACATACTGCAAATATTAATGTCAAGAATGCATAAAGACGGTGTATTTTCAAGAAATGCTCCATCAAAAGAAACGGGAGTGGAAAATTATGATCTTGTTTTAAAGAGATGAGACAGCTTTGGAACTTAGATGTATTGAATTCGATGCGATTCGGTTTGCTCTAAGCGAGGATATTATTAAGTTGGTTATTCAAGGATCTAATCATGCAATCTGGTTTGACAGATGTGACATTTCCTCTTTAGTCCACAAGAGTGTCAACGGAGTAAGTGAAACCAAGGGTACTGTCATCGGCAAGACAAGGGATGGGATTGCAAGTCATGGATCATTAATAAAAATTGAGAAGAAATGTGGAGACCTAACAGAGCCCTGAGCCACCACAGCATTTATTGGCTAAGGTTGAGATGTAACGCCATCTAATATAATCCGTATTAAGCGACCAGATAAAACACTTTACATTCATAATAGAAGAACACGATAGAGGCTAAGTGCTTTAAGATTGGCTAAAAGGCCTGAACTCCAGACACTATGATATGCCTTTGATTTATCTAGATCAACGATTTTGGACTTACCAAAATTTAGAAGACTACGGCTTCAACGTTCTATAAGAAAAGTCAGAAAAAGAAAAGCCATATTGGCGATCGTTGGCGGTTTGATTAGTTTCTAAATACTTCATTAATTTGGAGTTAATAATAGATTCAAAAATCTTTTAAAAAATCGAAGTGATTGTAATTGTTCAATAATTAGAGGGATCGCTACCCTTTCCTTTCTTGGGAATAGGCTGAACGTGAGGTAGTTTCCAAGCAATTGGAAATTTTCCTGTCGAATAAGATAAGTAGAATAGTTTTCGCAGAGCTTTAGCTAAGAATGAGGAACAGGTTTTATTTAACGGGTGCTTGGAACTATGAGGATCTGCAGCTATGGAGACGTTAATCTCCTAAAGGACCTTTAATATATATCTCGTATGGATGTGTACTGGCTCTTGTACACATCTGCAAAGGAGATGTAAAGTGGGTGGAAAAAGAGAATTTGAAATGAATCTAACAGTTTAAATATTAGTTTTATGCAGGGAGTCAGCTCTTGACGGTTTTGATCTGGGACCAGAAACCGTTGCTTCCTTTGCGTCTTGCCAAGATTCTAACATTCTGGTAAACGAAAATGTTTCTCTATGCATAGTGTTTCAGTTCTGGACATGGATGCAATTGATAGGTGCGAAAAGCAGACTATTTCGCTTTTATTCCTTGATTGTACTTATTGTTTAACCAAGAACTATTTTTCTGTTGTTAAGATCTGCTGTATAAATACTGAATGTATTCACGCATGCCCAAGACTTCGATTTGGACTAAATTCAAATGTGCATTTATCAACATCCCTTGAAGCAAAACAAACCGACCAATCAAATTCACTAGTACACTAATTGAGACTTTCCCAATCTGCAGATTTATTTTGTTTTTATTTAACGTTTGGGCTAAGTATTCTATAAAAACTATCTTGCTTTAAATGTAATAACACTCGATACAACAATGCACAATTACTTGTTCGCCGATGTGTAGCTTCGATAAATTTCTCCAATTACGAGTTATAATTATTTCTTTAAGAGGAGTCAGTACCCATCAAAAGTTTCAATTTAGATACCATCGAGCCTGTAGGTAATAAAATTTACTATACGTAGGTTTGTGTCCTGAAAGTGAGAAAATTCATATAAAATTAGCCTAGACCTAGACCACACAGTACATTAGAGACATCTACCGTAAAAGACAGAAACCCAACATCCGACAAAACCATACAATTTAAGGCGACAAATGAAAATTTGCAGTTCACATAAATTGAAAATTTTTAACGACAATTAACTCTCCTAAATTTTTTTATGCCATAATTGTTAAATATGCTATTTTGCTTTGTATTTAAATAACTTTCAAATAAATATTGGAGTTTCTCGTCGGTGAAATATCGGGAGAAAAAAGAAGTACTATTAGAGTCAAATAATTATAAAAAGCGAAACTAAAAATGAAAAATCTCGTCGTTATTTGCTAGTTGTAGGCCTCATTTTTTTAAGCCAGTCGCAATTTAGAGAAATGAGAATACCTACCCACAGGCATTTGATTTAAAAGACTTCAATGTTTACCATTTTTTATAAGTTTCCGAACTAAGATTTCCATTCCAATACACTTTTTTTTTTATTTTTGCCAATTTTATTTAATAGACTTCTTCATTACCTTTAATTTAAGATAGAAATCATTATTCTGCTACAAATAATTTGCCAGAAATTTGCATTGAAAAATATATGAAACTTGCAAATATTGGTACTGACTCCTCTTAAATGTTTATTTTGCCACGCTGCACCGATAATATTCTAAGAAGCCGTCTTTGCATTGAAGGTTTATCAAAGACCCTTTTGCAGCTGTTTTCAATTAAAACAAACCTTTCGTCACGTTAACATGTCCTGCTTCAAACACCCCGAGCATCCGCGCTTCCTGTTTTCTCTATAGGCTTCAACAACCATGACCGAAGGCCAAGGTGCTAGCTAGGGCTTGAGTTCCTAAATGTATCTTGTTGAACGCTTCCAGAAAATGTTACGTTTTTTACAAAAGGTGCAGTAGAATAGATTTGAATCATTTTGTTTGGAAAAATTCAGAAGATTTACTGGAATTTTTTCAGCGGTCCTCATTGGGAGGGATGTCGCACCCCGCGTCATCGGGCTGATTCCGCCCCTGCTTTGAACTATATACCTTTCGTCAGCCAGAAGAATTCTATAACAACTTAGCTAAAGCAACGAATGGCTTTTCTCTTCCATAAGAAGTTTTAGCTTACTTTTATCGAAAAAAATTGGATTCTAAATAATTCATGATGTAAGGTAATATAAATTTTAAACAAATTTAAAGAGTTTAAAGAAAAAACACATGCCAAATTATGTTCCACTTTATAAATAGATTTGTCATTTTATTAAACACAAAAAATTAGCCGATTAGAACATTATCAAGGCTACACAACTACTAATTATCGATTGTGATTGTGCTGACTAGATGCTCTGAGAGCTAATTTTAACTATAACAGGGTCTAGTAATTATTTGTTAGAAACGATTGTTCACTCACATATTGCATTTGATATACCTCTACATAGGAGAATGTCTCCACATCTCTTTGTTTGTCCTCCAATGTATTACATTTAACATACAGTTCATTTGCTGACATTACAAAAAATGCATATAATTCAATTTAATTTAATCGAATGGTCAAACCTAACACTGAGTTTAGACACTGTATGAGGAAATCAGATGAGAATAGTTACGGGTAAATGAAACATCTATTCCAGAAAGGATGCAAAATTCTTTTCTGCGAAAGAGAAATCTTGAAAACGTATTGGTATTGGTATGAATATATAAGAGTATATTAGTTATGAAAATGGATGAGTTAAATTCGAACGATAAAAAATATTTTTAATTTGTCCACTATAGCGACACAGACTGATTAAAAGAACTCTATTGCTTCAATCAAACTTTATTAAATTTCGTTTTAAAAACGTTTATTCATGCCTTCTTTATAACAATTTTTTTACAAGCATTGTTTAAGACTACAAAAATCGAACACTGAATCATAAATTATATGCAGGAACTTCAATGGATAGCGTTTACTTCGGCTTCAGTCTTGTGGTAAACGAGAACATCTTGGAACCACATATTGTCATAATTCCAGTAGGTTTGATCAATCTTCCTATCGAATGGATAGCCGAATGGTGTATTGTCGACATATCTTGCACCAGAACTAATACCACATGATACAATAGGATCATATCCAGAGAATTGTGGAATCTTAGGTTCAAAGTATGGTGCAACGATAGCATAGAATTGGAATGGCATACCTCCTTTCTTGCCCTTTGGCAACATAAGTCGGTTGGGGTATCCACAGTGTGCTTCGCTCATATCAAGTGGGAATTTATATGTATCGGTGTTTGTTGCCATCATGAGTTTTTTGTATAGTTCGAAATAAGATGTTCTGTCCTTAACGTACCATGAGAAGTCATCGGAGCTACGTGTAAGCAAGTTCTTTCCAGCAGTCAAGTCAACAACATAATGTTCCAATTCGACGAAGTTCTCTCGGTTGTTCTTGAAACTAATCTTGTGTCCATGACTGTCGTATTTAGGTGCAAGGAAGAATTTGACCATTGCTTTTTGAGCTTTGTTAGAGTTAACAGTAAGTTTAACGGTAAATGGTAGATGGTTAAGACGGTATTGGCGAGCCTTAATCCAGAAGCTCTGACCTTGATATTGAGAGATCCTTCCAAATTTAGCCAAGTCACTAACAACGGCTTCACTGTATGGCTCAACATCTACGGCATTTGTAATATCGGAGTCCCATTTGTCCAAGTATGTCACCAATTTGTCTACCTCTACTCCTTCAATTTTTACTCCATCAAAGCTAAGCTCCTTTTGGGTGTATGCAGGAACACTGTCTAAGTAGCGCCAGAAATATCTTAGGATACGTTTGTACATTTGGAAGAATGCGGGATCCCTCATTGAAGTTTCGTAGTGTAATAGTGCACCTGGAAGGACATCTTCGTTCTTGCCATAGGGAATGCCTTCATTCATGATGTAACGAATCTGCTCGTCAAGGCTTCCATAGTATCTCTTATTTATGCTGTCTTCATTACCCTGAAGAATATTTCCCAGGACTTCAACAGTATCTTGTACATTTCCAAATTTGTAGACAGAAAGATCTTTATTAATGAATCGACCAAGATCGATAGATTCCATGATTCGGTTTTCGTACAGTTGAGCGACGTCAATTAAGTAATAGTTCTCAGAATTGTAGAAGCTGTATTCGTTATCACGATTGGGGAAGTAAATTCCATTGTAGTAGCGAAGATCAGCATGATAACCAGGATACATTTTAGTGTACCAATTGAATTCCTGGACTTCTCCAAGATTGTACGAAAGGCGTTCCATGTAGTAACGAGCAAGCAATTGCCAGTGAAGATAGAGATAGAAAGAACCTCTCTTGTCATTTTTCAGTGGAGTTTCTGTTTTGCCAGATGTCCAGAATGGATAGTCAAGATTATAATAGTAATAGAAAGCATTTAGGCCGACATCTTCTGTCCAGTATGCGAGCAGATTTTGGTAGTTAATATGCCCATGAACACCAGTATAATTTGTTGGAATAGCGACGGTCCAGACATCTTCGACCTTCTTAAGTCCTTGGAAACCCTGCATCTTGTATAATTGTGCTTTTTGGATTGCCTCTGATGTGAAGAAGTAAAACGGATATATTTCGTATATGGCTGGGAACACAATTCCTTGCATATCAGGACGAGCAAGAGTAGCAATTTGGAAGGCATACACAAATACTTGTTTATTGCAATGGAATCGAGCCCACAAGGCGGTTTTCTTGTAGGTTTCCCAGTCCTTGGCAAAGTATAGAGCATGGACTAACCCCTCTGCATACTTCTTGTGTTGATCATCGAAAATGGTGAAGATTTCTTCAACTGGTAGAGGATTTTTGTGGACATATTCCATATAATTTTCTACCAACTCGGGTTTACTGTAATAGTCGTAGTGCTCCTGAATTTTGTAGTTTTTGTATTCGTCATATTTGTGGCCATATACTTCGTCCTGTTGAATATGTTGCAAAATGTCGAACACAAACTTTTGTTTTACAAGAAAATCTTTATCCGCGTACCGAACTTGCTTGGTCATATAATGACCAGAGCACAGAGCAACCAATGCACAAAGAATTACTGTAATCGACTTCATGGCGAAGATTGATACTGAATCATTACAAACGTTTGACTTTTATACCTTTATGAAGATGAAATTCTATTCAAACTTAATACCATTAAAGCTATAATCAGGAAAACTTATCACTTGACCTCTTTGTTGATTGAAGTGAAGATGTCATCAACTAAGAAACATAACTCCAGCTATAATCGCTTTTATGCACCGAAATATCACCCGATTACCAAAACTAACAAAAAAATTCATTTAATATGTTATCAGCTGGTGCACAAAACAGAAAATTAGAGAGATAACTTTAAAATGTAGAAAAAAGTAATTTGAAATATGTGGTCGGTAGGTCTTGCAAGATATATTAAGCTTTTAAAAGGAGGCCGCAGATCAATTTTCGTAATTAATGAACATTTCAAATGAAGGCCATCCAACTCTTACTGGTAGTATTGAAGCGATTAAAATCATAACAGGCTGTGAAATGAAGGTTATCTTAAATTACTGCAATTTCCAGAACGGAGTCTGATATTATGTTTAAACCTGGCGAATTAAGGTTATTCTTCAAAAGTTAGGATCCTCTATTAGTTTGTTTTTTTTTTTTAACATAAATCTATGATTCGATTTTATCATGTTGTTTTTAATTTTTCTCCAAATTCTTGTTTGGCGTAGAAAAGAAAATTTCCTAGGCATATTTATTGTAAACAATCGCTCATTTTTCTCATTGTGCAAACCCGCCCAGTTTAGGCTTTCATCGCCTCTACGTTGCAAAACCAAGCAAATTTTTGTAATTTATTTTATCGTTAACACCTTTAGAGCTATTGATTCCTTCTACAGGTAATTTGACTGTTTTGTTTTTTTTTTTTTTGTTTTGTTCATGTGAATTCAATGTAAATATTTTACTGCTACAAAGATAATGAAGCGAAATTAATTTGCGAAAATTAAAATTAAAAACTTTTGAACGATAATTGAAAATAATTTGAGGTCCAAATCATATTTAATCGTTGAAATTTCGGGAAAGATGGCTGTGCTGTGCTGAAAATATGCAAAAAATTGTAGAAACTTTACCTAATGTTCACACTAGTAGAATCCCAAATGTACTGCTCATCAGAAAACTGATTGAACCAAAGAATGACTAGCCGTATATCGTGAAAAATCTTAAGATTCTTATTAAAATTACAGGTACCTACCGTTAATCTGAAAACTATTATTAATACTCCACAAAGAATTCTTAGTTCATTTCATGTTCGTAATAGGGCTTATAATTGCTGGACATGTTTTCGAACCTCAAATAATTGGGAGGAATATCGGTTTCTTAGTAATAGTATGATTTGCGATCCCCGGGTATTAAGTCAACTAAAAATGAAAACTGCGTTGCTGATTCTGCAGAATTGAATTCAATATTCTTATCTTGTCACTCGTCTACATCTGTAACTAGTAACTTAGAGGTTTTCCAAATTCATTTCATCCCAATTGCAAGTATAATTCTTATTCCAAAGAGTTACTCAAATTGCTGTTTATGAGGCTCTTAATTATTTAAAGTCTGGCTCAATTGTTTTGAACTTGTTTAATTCAAAATTTGTAAAGTTATTACTACTCAACCCCTTATTGCCAATATCTGCATGTGTTCGCACTTTCATAATTTTTTCAAGTCTCCCAAGGTTTTCGCTTCGGAGTTTCGACCTATATATTTTCGTTCTCCAAATTTTATCTAAAATTATTGAGAAAAAACACCCTTATTGAAAATGGTAATGATAACATGCAAGCCGCGGTCGACAATGACATGCTTACCGAAATCGGTTTTCTTGATTTTTCTAAGCCGTTTGATTCCGTCAATTATCTAATTCGTTGCAAAAATGTTTCATAGGTTTAACTTCAATCAACACACAGTGTACAGAATTCCTTTATTCTGCCTTGTACTGTCAAAGGCACATAAACCTTGACTTATACCAATTGTAATAAAGGGTTTTCCAATAAGAGGTGTTATTTTGATCTTCAAAGAAAAATGCCATTTTTTTAGATAAATGATCGGATCTTTATTTCATTATAAAGAGGAAGGTATGCCGTTAATAATGGAAAATAACATCAGCCAAATGACCACCACGACCACGCCTACAGGACCATATCCTTTTCATGAAATTTTCCATAACCAAATCGCAAAGTGGCTGCCCTATGTCCTCGATAGCCTCACGAATTCCATCTTTGAGGTCTTGAATCGACGCTGGGCTGTTAGCGTAGACCTTTTCTTTCACGTGGCCCCAAAGGAAGAAGTCGCACGGTGTTAAGTCACAAGATCTCGGTGGCCAATTGTGATCACCTCTTCGAGAGATAACACGGTCTGGAAACTTTTCCCGTAAAAGATCAATGGTTTCGTTGCTTGTATGGCACGTAGCGCCGTCTCGTTGAAAGTAAACATTGTCCAGATCAATACCATCCAATTCCGGCCATAAAAAATAATTAATCATCTGTCGATAGCGCAATCCATTCACCGTAACTGTTGCTCCAGCCTCATTTTCGAAAAAGTAAGGTCCAATGACCCCGCGGGACCATAAACCGCACTAAACAGTCACACGTTGAGGATTGAGAGGCCTTTCAACAATAACTCTTGGGTTTTCCGAGCCCCAGATGCGACAATTTTGCTTGTTGACGAAGCCATCGAAGAAAGTTATCGGACTATATGTTGAGCAATATTTGCGCTCATGTTTTGCTGTGGTGAGGTGACGTACTTGGAACATTTTTGAATTTTTCTTAGAATTTTGGCTGGTTGTGCTTAGCGAGCCAAGATATGATGATTTTTGCTTTGAATTTTTTCTTTTTAGTTCAATATGGCTGCAGTTTTGCGCATTCGATGGTTTTTACGGTTTTAGGTGACTGCGATTGCGTAGGCGGCGAAGAAAATAATGTTATGTGATTGTGTACATTTGTTGTTTGTTTTTAATTGTTGTAAAGGGTAGGATATGGGATTGCAGGCTACACAGGAAGAATGAGATATAATAAATTAATGGTATAGACTAGATGGGTGGGATCTGGGTTGGTTAGATGGTTAAAAATAGAAGCGTTACCTTATTTAAAAATTTATTACTGACAAATCATAGTTATATAAAATTTGCAGGTGCTTTCTTTTTTAAATTTAATTAAAAAAAGGGTTTACTAATTCTCAATATGATATAATGAAATAATTGTCTCTTGCAATTTTCAAATCAAAAAATCAAATCAAATTAAAAAGGATTTGTTTAATCATATTGATTCTACTTTATGTGGGCACTTGGTGGAACATGTTACCATTATGTAAGGTGTTATAAATTTTAAGCAATATGGCCTCCAAACAGGACGCTCATCTGGATACTTGCTGACTTTATTTACAGAACGTTGGAACCGTAGTCTTCACAATTTTGATGAGTCCAAAATCATTGCCCTGGTCTCTCCTCTCCTCTTATATTATGGATTGAGAGTTTCCTATATAGTCACCAAATACTTGTTGTATTAGACGGCGTTAAATTCCATAAATTCCAGTGTACGTCAGGACTCTGTTATCTCTCCAACGTTATTTTTAATTTTATTAATGATCTGCTTTCCCCTACTTTCAATCCCATCCATAGTTTCGATGGTGACAGCACTCTTGATTTCGCTTATTCCTTTTACACTCTCCCGGACTGCAGGAGGAATACCTCATGTGTTAAACGAGATTGCATGATAATATCATTGAATAACTATCTTGAAAATATCCTCGCTTGGGGTAAAAGGAATCGCGTCGAATTCAAGAGATCTAAGACCCAAAGCTGTCTCACCTCATTAGAACAAGACAATAACTTTACTGCTCCCGTTTATTTTGATGGAGCATTAATTTCTGATTCACCGTCACTAAGCATTCTTGGCATTAATATTTCTAGTAAGTTAAGCTGGACAGATCACATCTTCTCTGTTACCAAAGAAGCATCCAAATGTCTTGATTTTCGAAAAGGTGTAAGAAATATTTCAGCCCGTCAAATCTAGCGCTCCTCTACAAGTCCTACATTAGCCCTAGAATGAAATACAATTCCCATATATGGGCAAGGGCCGGTCGCACAGCCTTAGCCTTATTGCATGTTATCCAGAAGAGAGCCTTCAAGTTCATTGACGATTTGGTAATAATTTCTCACATCGACTCACTCGAGCACTGCCACAATGTTGGATGCCTTTCGCTCCTTTATCGCTACATGCACAGCCAATGTTCCGATAAATTATCTAGTCTGATTTGCTGTAGAATGATTCCTGTACGCAATACCCACGCTGCAAACTGCGCACTCAATTTAAACCTTCAAATTATTATTCGGAACAGGCAGAATGTGGAACTGTGAACAATTTTCTGTTTTTCCTCCGGCGAACAATCTGCGGAAGTTTAAGGGCGGCGTTCATCGGCACCTCCGTCAATCTCCTCGTATCTCCTAATCCTTTCCTTATCTCCTTCTTGTCATGCTGTGATTTGCACCATAGGGTATCCCGTGAGCTTGGCGGAATAATATATAAAAAAAAAGTACATTCATGCGTGACGTCAAATTTCCAATTGGGGTGAAAACACCTGTTAGATAGTTTCTTACAGATGAAAATATAATAATGCCATTTTAGAGCAAGAACTTTAATTTGATATTACACTCGGCCAAAATTGGACAACTTCTGGGAAATAGTCACCCCCTCCCTCTCCACCCAGATACCACAAAACGTTTTTCATGTTTTCGTCACGAACTTCGCCCTTACACTCAAAGTTATTTAGTCAAGGGTTAATGCGTGGATAAAAGACATTTAAATTAGCTACGAATTTATTAGCTTCTGCCGACATTTAAAATAAGAGAACAACACCGATACCCAACTTGCATTCACTTCAGCATATATCAATGAAGAAAGTTCTATCAGGGGGTGTTAATCAATTGCGCAATGATACGCTGCGTTGAATGCATATGAATCCAACAATCTAATGTAAATACACATACATTGGCTTTTTTGTTGCAAAGACGCTGTAAAGGTTTCAGCGTGAGTGCAATGTCAGTGTGCTACGGTACGTTTGAGGCTCACAATACACTCATGACCACAATCCACAGGCCACTGGATGCGCGAGTCAGAAGCAATGTGAATGTATTGTTAAAGTTACATTCGCGGCCACAGGCCACAAGCCTCGTTGTGGCCGTGGCCAAGTTTGATCAAATTTCAAATTTTGTGGCTCATAGCCCCAGTACTACAACCATTGAAGTGATTGAAGTATAAAAATGGTGGGTTATTCAATATGGCGGGAGGATTGTAGTTAATCGGATTTTTTTTATCAGTCAGAAAGTTGTTTACCGGTGAGATCCAGTTCATACTGGGTTGAAATAATTCTGTAAGAAAATAAAATGTAGAAAAAATTACTAATTACATGAAAACACATACATTTATGCATAATAAGAAACATGGATTTTTGTGGCCAGTGGCCGTGAGTGTAACTTACTTAGCTTCAGCAGTCGGCCGCGAGTGGCAAGTTGCCTGATTCTAATGCCGTTCTATCCATACCACTCGAATATTATGTAGTTTGCTGGGCGAGCCGAATCGGAGTAGGTTAGAAGTTGGGTGGTATGTTGGTATTAGGTCGGGTTAAAGCCCTTGGGAATATTTCAGAAGCTATGAAACAGATTCCTGCACTACCACATGAGAGCTCGAACGGAGTTCTAATATTCTAAAATACTTCGAATGTTCATATGTAAAACTGATAAAAATTTGATTTGAATAGCTGCTCCGCCCTAAGCAGCTAATCATATAGAAAAATGGTGTGCTGATCTTCCTAAGCTTACTTTGTTATCTTCCCAGCCGTAATCAAATTCTTATATCTTTCCTAAGAAAATTATTTAAAAAAATTTATCGTAACCAAATAACTACAATTCCTCAAACAAAAACTCTCAAATGAGTAATAATAATGTGCCGTGATCAGATGACTTTGAATCGATCTGCTTATGCCTATATATACGGATTACGGCCCAGCATACATTATTGCAATTATTACTCAACTGAGCGTAAAATGGTAAGGTTACTTTTTAATCAAAACTATTTTAGTATATTGTTAAGTAAGGTATATAGTAAGTGTAGCCTTTGGGAAGATAAGGAACTAAGGTTGGAATTACTAGACTAGACTATTTTCCTGTATGGATAGTAGCTCCATAGCTCATATAAAATCAATGTTATCATTTTTCCAGAAGTATCAATATAGAAAATTTTAGCCAACGGACTCGCGCGCATACATATGGATTTTTGTTTCAGGGCTTGGGAAATATTCTCGCGGGTTTTAATTGGGTGGTATGTTAGTTTGTGGGAGTAAAAGGGGCATTTCTTATACAAAGTTCGGCGTGTATCTACTGATTCCAGAGGAGTAAATTTTTTTGAATTTTATACAGTTTTTTTAAAATATTCTTATAATATTTTAATGCAGTAAGATTTGTCTTTTGTGTGTTTGGATTTTTCAATTTTCTCAAGGCAAGCAGTACTACCTTTGCTTCCAACGAGGAGCCGCCCCTGTATTCAGGTAAAAAGTTATGAATTATTTTGAAAAGGTACAAGTATACACGATATTTAAAGCAATTTTCCAAGCTATAATTCAAAATATTTTGTGCCAAAGCAACACAGATACTATGGGAAATCAAATTATGACACCATAAACATAGCGATTGGCAGAATTAGAAGCAACATTTAGTTTTAAACTGCTTCATAGTCGGCGAGGTTAGTCTATTACTGCATAAGTAATCACAGGGGTTATTAGACTAATAATTAATTTGTGGCATAGAGCAGGGGGTATGTATCTTCCCTGCTGCCACAGTGAACATAAACCACCGTAAATCTTAGCTGTAAGTCCATTAACATGCTTACTCCGCTTTAATTCTTTATTGAAAATAATACCAAGATCATTAACGGTATCTCATAAACGAACTAAGCAGAACCAGAAGCTTAGAGGATGTATAAATGGAATTTTTATAGATTGCAATTGATTTGGACTTGCAAGAATTGAGAACCAACTGGCTATTCTTGGCCCATGCGTCAAAAATAGAAATATCTTCATTAACCCTTTAATGACAAAGGTCATAAATATTACTAAAATATGTTATTTTTTCGTTTACATTAGTTTGAACCAATAAAGAGAAATGAAAAATAAATTCCATTAAAAAATTAGCTAATTATTTTTAAGTTTTCGGACGTTGGTACTTTTAGGTACCGTCGGGTTTTAATTATGGTAATGAAGGTGCAAACAACTGTCAAGAGTTTTTTTTTTATTTATATAATATTAAAAAAAAAAAACATAATTGAATTGCACAAAATATATAACTAAAAATTATTCAACATTCAGAGTATCTAAATGAACCAATAAAGTTAAATTAAAAAATAACACAGCAAATAAATTCAAATATGTAATACAGATAGAGGCATCCAGCAAATGTTGGCATATCAATCCATTTGAAACATGACTATGATAGTTTATTCAAAATTATGAAATTTTGCGAAACAGTTTTTTTTTCATTGCAACATAAGAAAATACCGCAGTGAGCACATTTACAACGGGGCCTCGATTTAATTTTGTTGACACTACATAACTCACATCTCCCACTTTGGCCTACAAATGTGGGCCAGTGTATTCCCTTATTTCCAAAACGGACATCATTAGGTACAGAATAATTTTTTCCTCTACGTTTACTTGGAGGTGTTGCTATAACAGTTTCGCTTTTTCTTTTTTTGGTTTCAATAGGTTTTTTATATGTAAGTAGTTCTTGAACTAAGTTGCTTCTAAAATCTAATACCGTTCTCTTTCCGAACAACTGACAATATATTACGTAGGCGTTCACAAATGATATGTCCAAAAACCCCCAAAAAAGTCTATGCCACCATTGGACTTTCGATCTATTCCATAAATAGTTCTGAGTTGATCCGCGTAGTCAACGCCACCCATAAATTTGTTATAATCAGTTATGGGTGTCGGACATTTATACTCAGTCCTGCTACCATCCTTTCGTTTCCTAAGTACAGAGGAGTTCTCCGAGCCATTAAAATTTGAGGCTGCATATACAGCTTTTGAATCCATCCATTTATATACGCCAATACCGGTATTTGTATGTCGATAGTCCTCTTTTCAAATCTTTGTCTGCTGCTAGCTTGGGAAGTCCCTTCCTTTTTGGTTGTACAGTGCCACACGCCAAGGTATTTTCCATCTTCAATCTTTCTAAAAGATTCAGTGACGTAAAGTAATTATCGAAGTACAGCTTTCTGTTCTTGTTCCATACATTTTTGGTAATATGAAGAACAACCCGTTCACCCAAGCCATATGTTTTGAATTCTTGCTGTACCATTTCATCCTTGCCTTCATATATTCGGAATTTCATTATGTAACCGCATTGGTCTGCTAAACACCATATTTTATAACTGCGTTTGATTGGTTTCATCGGATTGTATTGTTTCATGGAACTGCGCCCCTTGAAAGCAATCATTGATTCATCAACACTAAGTTCCCTTGTTCCGTGATAGACTTCTTCAAATAGTTTGTTCAATTTGTCAAGCATTGGCTTCAGTTTACATAATTTATCCTTTTTATCGGCAGGAATCTTAGAGTTGTCATTCACATGAATATATCGCAGGATTTCATCAAACCGATTTCTACTCATAGTTTTCCTGGCTATATTACATTCGAAGTCTGGACGGCAAGACCAAAAGTGTTGCCAACTGGGCCGTGTGTTATAACCCATCATAAAATTCACCCCAATGAAAGCTAGTAATTCATTACTTTTTAGGTTCAATACCTTGTTGTTCTGAGTTGCATATAGGTTACTTTGATAAGTAATATCGTCGATGACATCACTAACAATAAGAAGGAAAACATCTGTTGCTGTATTGCATGAGCCAAGCACCCCATTTTTGGCACCTAAAGGCATTGTATATTCGGACTCTGTGGCATAAACAATCCTTTTTCTCCATCGGCTATCAAACTCAAATATTCTTCTTGTTTCAGTATATTCTCCACTTTCAACTGAACTCATTCCACGAGTGTTATACTGGGAATCTGCTTTTTTTCCTTGTTTAGGAATAACTACTTTATTTAAATCAAAATCCTCCTCCTTGTAGAGTTCAGGAAGAATTGCATTATCAATATCAAAATCCAACTCTTCGTCATCATCCGTCTCAATATCAGTCTCGCCATAGTCAGAAGGAATATCTTTAAATAAGATGTCCACCAGCTGTTGCTCATTAATTTTTATTCTATCCATAGGTCTGCAAAAAATTTAAAAGATATTCTAGTATCTTGCAAAAACATTGCTATTTATACTCACAAAACTTCTTTTTCTAACGGCACTTTCAATCTAAATGAAAAATTGACTAATACCCGAACAGTGGAACCAACGGTACTTTAGAGTCCAATTCAGTAAAACAGCCGCTGCACTAAATTTTTCCCAGAAAAATTTTTTGTATCACTTTCAATAATCCAATAACCCTTTAGTAAAAACATCTAAATGACAAATTCACCGAAATTTTCGGATGCACTTCAATTTACGTATGAGCGAATCTATCTCATGTCAGCTTGAAAATTTATGAAGAACGAGTAAGCAAATTTTATAAGAACAAAACGAAAAGAGAGAGGGAAAATTGGGAATACAATTATATTTGAGAGAGAACTGGTACCGTAAAGTACCCACGGTTTCCAAAAATTGAAAAATGTCCTCTTTGATTTAAACAATATGGTGGTACTTAAAAGTACCGTCGGTCAATAAAGGGTTAAATATGGCCACACAACCATGGAACTCTTTTAACTTAGATGACAGCTCTAAATAAAGTTAGATAAATATCATTAATGTAAGTACATACAAATCGAAATCGGCCCTAAAATAGATCCCTGGGGGACACCTGAAAAAATCCTTACTAAAGGGGATATTCGGTTATTAGATATAACTCTTTGAGAACGATCAGCTAAACAGCTTTCCATTGAACGTATGGCAGATGTAGAAAAACCAAAGTAATAGGAGAGCTTATGAATTAGTCTCCCGAAATTTACGGAGTCAAACATCTTAGAGAAATCTAAAAGCACAAGCATAGTGGCTTCACGTTTCTGAACATTAAGACGAATAAATGGAGAATTACAGAATGGAGAAAGGAGATAAGCATTGGATAAATAAAGTTTCATCTGATCAACGAACAGTCTTTCTAAAACCTTCGATAATATTGACGGAATACTAATCAGACTGAAATCCTGAAGAACAGATGGGCGTCGATTTTAAGGAATATTAATGACTGCCGCTACTTTCCAAATTGATGGAAAGGTATAGATTGTAATGCAGGTATTAATGATTTGCGTTATAAATGGTAGCAATATGTTAAGAACTCAGAGTCAGTGGAAATTTTACACATGGACTTTTTTAAGAAAATGTAAATTTAAGTTTGGAAATAGCACCAATCGGGCAACTCCTTCATAGGGTTGCCGTTCTTCACTACATATTTGGATACTGCCCGAAAACGTGTTCATGTAGAGAGCTGAAATTTGGTGAATAGCGTTTTCATAGCATTAGTAAATAGGAATAAAAATGAACGAAATCGGGTAACCTCTGTTTGGTTTTGACATGCAAAACTTTCGTGTTTCACTGCATATTTGGACATGGCCGGAGAACGCGTTGACATGGAGAGTTCAAATTATGTATACAGCGTTTTCGTAAAAATAGTCAAAAAAATTTCAAAAATGAACTAAATGCGACTCTGTGCTACATTACCAAACTTTGGGTCTTCACTTTATTTACTGTTATTTTCATCTGGTAGTGTATAATATTATTGGTGTCAGACCAATTATAACTTTTTCTCTTGTTTGAAATGGATTGAATGCTATCTGCTCGTTTGTAAGCAATAAGCCAAAATTGTTTCGATCCTCTCAAGGGAGATTGACGCTAATCCCGGTATCCATCTAGGCATACACTTACGGCCCTGTTTTTCTTGCATTTTGTTAATGACATAATCAGAAGTTTCAAATTTACTAAATCTTTGATGTTTATTAACGAATTGAAGTTAGTTTTGACAGTAAATTCTGTAGACAATTCCGCACTCCTGCAATGTGAAATAAATAGCTTTATTGTTAGTGTTCTGCAAACAATTTTCACTTGAACGTTGGTAAATGTAAAATTATGATATTTTATCGTTTATATAATCCAGTAATTTTTGATTATTTCATAAATAGCAGTATCTTCCTAGGGTTTTTGAAATTATTGAATTGAGGGTTATACACTACACCACACTAAATTGAGTTGCATTCCGCATGTTTAGTTTATAATTTGTAAATCTCGTAATATGTACCTATAGGATTTCTTAGGCGTAGTTCTGAAGATTTTAGACTGTTCACACTCTAACAGTTCTTTATTTCACACTTGCGAGGTCTATTGTAATAAATGGAATTATCGTTTGATGGCTTCATTAGATCAGCATTACTAGACTTGCGCTTTATAAATGCAGCTACCGATATTATAATTTACCTTCAGGATGTTTACTGTTGGATTCATATCAACAGAAACTCCGACGGGAGTTTAACACTGCGACATTTGTCAGAGATATGTTGTATTCCAGAATTATCGCGCCTGAGTTATTATCATTAATTAGTATACAGATATGCTCCGAAAAGGCCACTTCGCTCTAGGTACAAACTATATATTGCTCATCTCAGAACAAATTATGCTAATGCCTATTCCCAATTGTTCCTCAAGCTTTAATTAATTTTCCTCAATTGTTGATTTCACTATTCCAAGAGATAATTTTAAGTCCTCTATTTTCGATAATTGCTTTTTAATCAATTCAGGCCGCTTCTCAAGAAGATTTTCTTGTATTCCAGCTTTGCTATATAAATTGGATAATATCCTGACGAGTCCGTCATAAATAACTTTCTCCGCCACGAACATTAGCTTTAGGATCAGACTGTGGACATCTTAATAATAAATAGTAATAAATAAGATGGAATATTGTACGCAAGTAGTTTTGTCAGTCATGAGGAATTTTTACAGCAACGCAATATTTGCTGCATTTAAAACACATATTGGTACAAATGTTCATCACCAAGGTACACAGGTAAAAAGTAATTCCCTAAAGTGAGTGGCAACAATTTGTGCCACACAGGTTAAGCAGGCATTTGTCGATAAGATTAGGGAAAGCTTCAGCTTGGAAAACCAAGATAAGGTAGGTTTTTCTCCCTCAAATGTAGGGAATTTATTTTTTACCTCCAAAATTTATGGAATTTTCCCTAAAATGTAATTTTTTATATTGTTTTTATGTTTTTCCCTACATTTTACGGAATATTCCCTAAAATATAGGGCATTTTAAATTGTTGTTTTGTTTTTTTGCCCTAAAATGTAGGGACTATTCCGCAAAACTTAGGGAATATTCCCCCTAAAATGTAGGGAATCATGTGATAGAACCACACACTACTATACTATAGGTGATAGAACACCACCCCCTTTAAAAAACATAGGAATTAGCTAAATAGCTCATTTCTTATAGTCCATACTATTAAGGAGTATGGAAGTTATATTGGTGCTCTGGGCACGCTTAAACAAAATATTGAAAAACAATATATGTCTTGTTTTCAAGAACAATGTGTGAATTATATAAACGTAGAATAATACTTAATTCGTTGAATGTTCTCTTCTTTATATCCAAGAGAGCTTAACATTTCGGGAATTTTACGTACTTTAGAGGTTTTCTGGGGCCAGATGCCTAAATTCATTGAATGTTCCATTGATTTAGGGAAATTAAATTGATTTTCCTTTTCCATCAGAGAAAATTACTTTATTTTCAGGAAAAAACGTGTCTTAAATTTAGGTAATAGTCCTAATATTTTTTACAGTGTATATAGAAGACAAAACGAGTTTGGTGATACAGATACCATAGAATAGCTCCTTTATTTCGAAAATATGTAAGTTAAATTGATAGAGTAGTTTTTGGCATATCTAGGATCGAAAACATCTAAACACAGGAACGAGAATCAAGCCAACTTTACGTATTGTAACTTTGTTTTCTATTCCCCGTCTCTGTTTAATTACAGCTAAAAACTATCTCTAACTAATGCTATGCAAAACGCGAATTCTTTATAAAATACACTTTTTGTGTACAGAAATATATAACGACCGCAAGTGCCATTTTGTTAACTTCTTCCTAAATGGAATCATAAGCATTAATCCGTAAAATTTATAAGTTCTTTGAAATCTGTGGAAAATGCCTAAAATTTTTTAAATGTATCAACATGATTTGCTCGGTTTTAAAGCTTATACATTCACTGAGAACCTTTGAGAAAAATTGATAATTGATAAAGTAAATAATACAAAAATATTAATGCTACCACCTATGGAGAAGTAATCAAACTGACACATGCGACTGTACTCAAAGGACAAACGATAATTGATAGAAGGCTTGGTTTATTTACATGCATGTGTTTTCACAAAATGTCAATCCATTTTAAGTTTTAGGAAAATCAGCTGATCTCCCAGCACATGTACGATTTTTATGTCTCTCCTTAGGTCACCCAATACCAGATCGACAAAACATCCTGGTTCTTAGTGTTACATAGTTTTCTATGAAAAAGCATACACCATAAAATTGATTGAATCTTATGTAAATGAATTTTAGGAGTATAAAAATCCAACCATCAGATCGAGCGATCACATCGAAGCTGTAGTTAATGATAAATACTAATATTGCTTCAATATCATCGAAAATAAAACTTAGTCTGTAGAAACGTCTGACTTTATAATATTGGTGAATTATTTTAAGAGAATAACGAATATGGTGATCTTTATCTAAAAGAAATCTTGAACTAAATCTAAAAACGGAACAAATCTAATTTCAACGAAGAGATCTTGTAGCTTAAAATAATTATTTATTTATTATCTATAAAAAGCACGTTAGAGCTCCCATTAAATATATAGAAGAACCTAGAATCTGTCTGTAACACCGAAGACTCCCAGCATGCTTTTATTTAATGAAAACAATTTTTAAAAAACTTAAGAGAGAATCCCTTAGAGCGGCAAAGCTAGTACAAAAATATAATGCATAACCTGCACTTAACTGGAAAAAAGCCTGTGAAACTCAGACAAATATTTTTCTTGAAATGGTATAATTGTTACATAATACCTTATTGGCCAATTTATTCGTATGCCCTTATACTGCGAAATCGGATCTAACAATCCAATTTAAGGGCCTACAATTGGCAATTTAGTTCTGGTTAATTATTATTATTTGATAAAGTTAGAAAATTTCGAACGAATATCTACTATCGCAAAGAACATTAAATCTGAACGGAAGGGTTAATGAAGTTTCAAGGAATTTCGTTGAAAGTGGAACAAAGACAAAGATTTCGGTGATTCCAATTTGCCAATTTGACTTCAACATTTTTATATGAAAAAATATTATCCAATAATATTTAGCAATTAAAAGTACTAAACCACCACTAAGCAGAGCATAGTGAATGTTCTGAAAAAAACTTATTCTGACAAGTAGTCCACTCAAGGAAATGACAAATAAGAAACCGAATTTTTTTTCGTTTTAAAAACGTTTGCTTTTATTCATTACTATTTTTTTTATTTATTTTTTTACAAGCATTGTTGAAAAGTTAAAAAATTTGAACATTAAATCATAAATCATATGCAGGAACTTCAATGGATAGCGTTTACTTCGGCTTCGGTCTTGTGGTAAACGAGAACATCTTGGAACCACATATTGTCATAATTCCAGTAGGTTTGATCAATCTTCCTATCGAATGGATAGCCGAATGGTGTGTTGTCGACATATCTTGCACCAGAGCCAATACCACATGATACAATAGGATCATATCCAGAGAATTGTGGGATCTTAGGTTCAAAGTATGGTGCAACGATAGCATAGAATTGGAATGGCATACCTCCTTTCTTGCCCTTTGGCAACATAAGTCGGTTGGGGTATCCACAGTGTGCTTCGCTCATATCAAGTGGGAATTTATATGTATCGGTGTTTGTTGCCATCATGAGTTTTTTGTATAGTTCGAAATAAGATGTTCTGTCCTTAACGTACCATGAGAAGTCATCGGAGCTACGTGTAAGCAAGTTCTTTCCAGCAGTCAAGTCAACAACATAATGTTCCAATTCGACGAAGTTCTCTCGGTTGTTCTTGAAACTAATCTTGTGTCCATGACTGTCGTATTTAGGTGCAAGGAAGAATTTGACCATTGCCTTTTGAGCTTTGTTAGAGTTAACAGTAAGTTTAACGGTAAATGGCAGATGGTTAAGACGGTATTGGCGAGCCTTAATCCAGAAGCTCTGACCTTGATATTGAGAGATCCTTCCAAATTTAGCCAAGTCACTAACAACGGCTTCACTGTATGGCTCAACATCTACGGCATTTGTGATATCGGAGTCCCATTTGTCCAAGTATGTTACCAATTTGTCTACCTCTACTCCCTCGATTTTAACTCCATCAAAGGCGAGTTCATTATCGGTGTATGCAGGAACACTGTCTAAGTAGCGCCAGAAATATCTTAGGATACGTTTGTACATTTGGAAGAATGCGGGATCCCTCATTGAAGTTTCGTAGTGTAATAGTGCACCTGGAAGGACATCTTCGTTCTTGCCATAGGGAATGCCCTCATTCATGATGTAACGAATCTGCTCGTCAAGGCTTCCATAGTATTTCTTATTTATGCTGTCTTCATTACCCTGAAGAATATTTCCCAGGACTTCAACAGTATCTTGTACATTTCCAAATTTGTAGACAGAAAGATCTTTATTAATGAATCGGCCAAGATCGATAGATTCCATAATTCGGTCTTCGTAGAATTGAGCGACGTCAATTAAGTAATAGTTTTCAGAATTGTAGAAGCTGTATTCGTTATCACGATTGGGGAAGTAAATTCCGTTGTAGTAGCGAAGATCAGCATGATAACCAGGATACATTTTAGTGTACCAATTGAATTCCGTGACCTCTCCAAGATTGTACGAAAGGCGTTCCATGTAGTAACGAGCAAGCAATTGCCAGTGAAGATAGAGATAGAAAGAACCTCTCTTGTCATTTTCCAGTGGAGTTTCTGTTTTGCCAGATGTCCAGAATGGATAGTCAAGATTATAATAGTAATAGAAAGCATTTAGGCCGACATCTTCTGTCCAGTATGCGAGCAGGTTTTGGTAGTTAATATGCCCATGAACACCAGTATAATTTGTTGGAATAGCGACGGTCCAGACATCTTCGATCTTCTTAAGTCCTTGGAAACCCTGCATCTTGTATAATTGTGCTTTTTGGATTGCCTCTGATGTGAAGAAGTAAAACGGATATATTTCGTATATGGCTGGGAACACAATTCCTTGCATATCAGGACGAGCAAGAGTAGCAATTTGGAAGGCATACACAAATACTTGTTTATTGCAATGGAATCTTGACCACAAGGCGGTTTTCTTGTAGGTTTCCCAGTCCTTAGCAAAATATAGAGCGTGGACTAATCCCTCTGCATACTTCTTGTGTTGATCATCGAAAATGGTGAAGATTTCTTCGACTGGTAGAGGATTTTTGTGGACATACTCTACATAATTTTGTACCAACTCGGGTTTGGTGTACCAATCGTAGTGCTCCTGAATTTTGAAGTTTTTGTATTCATCATATTTGTGGCCATATACTTCGTCCTGTTGAATATGTTGCAAAATTTCGAACACAAACTTTTGTTTCGCAAGAAAATCTTTATCCGCGTACCGAACTTGCTTGGTCATATAATGACCAGAGCACAGAGCAACTAATGCACAAAGAATTACTGTAATCGACTTCATGGCGAAGACTGATGCTGAACCATTTCCAGCAATTGACTTTTATACCTTTACGAAGATGATATTCTTCTCAGATTTAGAAAAATAAAAGCTATCTCCACGAAAACTTATCACTGATTTGTTCTTGACCTCTGCGTTGATTGTGGTGGAAATGTCACTTCTAGAAAAAATTAAAATCTTTATTCTCGAGTGATACTTTCTTGAGGTGTCGCGCTACAGCGCACGCTTCCACAGTGATGTTATGAGCACTTGCATAGTATAGCGTGCTGAGATGTAATTTTTTATCTGTTAGTGCAGTCTCGCTTCGTTGTCCACATACCATAACGTACCTATTCACAGCGTATTTTTCAGCTGGATATTATTTAAGCAGATGAGTAAGGTGGAGCGATTTTGCATGGATGATGGTGATGCTCTTGGCCGCATATACTATCTATTTAGGAATTGTGGATTTGCAGAAGTGGCTACCAATAACATTATAGATTTTGTTATATACAGCAATTTTAAATAGGCGCAGGATGGAATATCAGAAGACGCAGTAATAAGATGACAAATTGCTTATCTGTATCGTGTCGCCTCCTTATATTAATATTGTGTAATAACAATAAGAAAGGATATCCTACACAAATAGTTATGTGGATATATTAGCGATTTTTGTATCAAGGCCATATTTGCTGCATATTAAACAATTATTGGTACAAACGTTCATCACTATATCCCCCATTGTTATGAAGACATTTCAAAAATACTGATTTTTTTGTTTTACTACTGAACAAGAATTATTTTCGAGTCAGTTCCTGTGAAAACTGGGAGAGAAGTTCTATTTGCTCGAAAACCAGTTTAGTGATACCACAGAATGAATCCGCTTTATTTCGAAAATATGCCAGTGAGATCGATAAAGTAGTTTTTGGCATATCCGGGGTTGAAAAACTACAAGCACAGGAACGAGAATCAAGCCAACTTTACGTATTGTAACTTTGTTTTCTATTCCCCGTCTCTGTTTAATTACAGCTAAAAACTCTCTCTAACTAATGCTATGCAAAACGCGAATTCTTTATAAAATACAGTTTTTGTGTACAGAAATATATAACGACCGTCATTTTGTTAACTTCTTCCTAAATGGAGTCATAAGCATTAATCCGTAAAATTTATAAGTTCTTTGAAATCTGTGGAAAATGCCTAAAATTTTTTAAATGTAATAACATGATTCGCTCGGTTTGAAAGCTTTTATACCTTCACTGAGCACCTTTGAGAAAAATAAAATTAATAATTGAGAAAGTAAATAATACAAAAATATTAATGCCTCCATCTATGGAGAAATAAACAAATTGACACTTGCGACTGTACTCAAAGGACAAACGATAATTGATAGAAGGCTTGGTTTATTTACATGCATGTGTTTTCACAAAATGTCAATCCATTTTAAGTTTTAGGAAAATCAGCTGATCTCCCAGCACATGTAAGCTATTTGTGTTTCTTCTCAAGACGCTCAGTGTCAGGTTGATAAGACTTCGTAGCTCTTAGTGTTACTCAGTTTTCAGTTGATTGAATCTTTTGAAAATGGTTCTGCAAACTCAAGGATGCAATTCTTATTGGAATTCATGTGAGCTTTCTATCGAGCATTTCTTTATTAAGGAAGTGTTCTGTAATGGGAAAACGAGATAACTGTGCTGAACACCCAATTAACGCTATGTTCGTACATATTAGACAACGTATAAAGATCCAGCTCCCGCATTTAGAGGACGACATAGTATATAACTACAGCCAGTACAAATTTTTTTGAGAAAACTATTTACAACTTATAGCCAATTAAGATCTTGATGTTCCAATATTATAAAATTGAAGGTGTCGTGCTAGACGTGGCTATCCGCGATTAATGCAGGGTTCGAATATTACATTTTCATATCTCCGTATTAAATCTAACTTCAGCTCAGATCTTGCGTGTAAAATAAATATTTATTTATTATATTTTAAAAGCAAGTTGAAGCTCTCAATATAATGCATAAACTATACTGAATTGAAAAATCGGAGAGATGTAGTTGAGGCTTAAACATGTATATCTGTTGAGATGGTATAATTGTTACATTATACCTTAACAGTCAATTTATCAGTATGCCCTTATACTGCGAAATCAGATCTAACAATCTAATTTACTGGCTTATAATTTGGTTCTGGTTAATTATTATTATTTGATAAAGTTAGACAATTTTCGAACCAATGTCTACCATCGAAAAGAACATTAAATCTGAACGGAAGGGTTAATAGAGTTTCAAAGAATTTCGTTGAAAGTGGAAACAAAGACAAACATTTCGGTGATTCCAATTTGCCAATTTGACTTCAACATTATTATATGAAAAAATATATCCAATAATATTTAGCAATTAAAAGTACTAAACCACCACTAAGCAGAGCCTAGTGAATGTTCTGAAAAAAACTTATTCTGACAAGTAGTCCACTCAAGGAAATGACAAATAAGAAAGCGAATTTTTTTTCGTTTTAAAAACGTTTGCTTTTATTCATTACTATTTTTTTTATTTATTTTTTTACAAGCATTGTTGAAAAGCTAAAAAATTTGAACATTAAATCATAAATCATATGCAGGAACTTCAATGGATAGCGTTTACTTCGGCTTCGGTCTTGTGGTAAACGAGAACATCTTGGAACCACATATTGTCATAATTCCAGTAGGTTTGATCGATCTTCCTATCGAATGGATAGCCGAATGGTGTGTTGTCGACATATCTTGCACCAGAGCCAATACCACATGATACAATAGGATCATATCCAGAGAATTGTGGGATCTTAGGTTCAAAGTATGGTGCAACGATAGCATAGAATTGGAATGGCATACCTCCTTTCTTGCCCTTTGGCAACATAAGTCGGTTGGGGTATCCACAGTGTGCTTCGCTCATATCAAGTGGGAATTTATATGTATCGGTGTTTGTTGCCATCATGAGTTTTTTGTATAGTTCGAAATAAGATGTTCTGTCCTTAACGTACCATGAGAAGTCATCGGAGCTACGTGTAAGCAAGTTCTTTCCAGCAGTCAAGTCAACAACATAATGTTCCAATTCGACGAAGTTCTCTCGGTTGTTCTTGAAACTAATCTTGTGTCCATGACTGTCGTATTTAGGTGCAAGGAAGAATTTGACCATTGCCTTTTGAGCTTTGTTAGAGTTAACAGTAAGTTTAACGGTAAATGGCAGATGGTTAAGACGGTATTGGCGGGCCTTAATCCAGAAGCTCTGACCTTGATATTGAGAGATCCTTCCAAATTTAGCCAGGTCACTAACAACGGCTTCACTGTATGGCTCAACATCTACGGCATTTGTGATATCGGAGTCCCATTTGTCCAAGTATGTTACCAATTTGTCTACCTCTACTCCCTCGATTTTCACTCCATCAAAGGCGAGTTCATTATCGGTGTATGCAGGAACACTGTCTAAGTAGCGCCAGAAATATCTTAGGATACGTTTGTACATTTGGAAGAATGCGGGATCCCTCATTGAAGTTTCGTAGTGTAATAGTGCACCTGGAAGGACATCTTCGTTCTTGCCATAGGGAATGCCTTCATTCATGATGTAACGAATCTGCTCGTCAAGGCTTCCATAGTATTTCTTATTTATGCTGTCTTCATTACCCTGAAGGATATTGCCCAGGACTTCAATTGTATCCTGTACTTTTCCAAATTTGTAGACAGAAAGATCTTTCTTAATGAATCGGCCAAGATCGATAGATTCCATAATTCGGTCTTCGTAGAATTGAGCGACGTCAATTAAGTAATAGTTTTCAGAATTGTAGAAGCTGTATTCGTTATCACGATTGGGGAAGTAAATTCCATTGTAGTAGCGAAGATCAGCATGATAACCAGGATACATTTTAGTGTACCAATTGAATTCCTGGACTTCTCCAAGATTGTACGAAAGGCGTTCCATGTAGTAACGAGCAAGCAATTGCCAGTGAAGATAGAGATAGAAAGAACCTCTCTTGTCATTTTTCAGTGGAGTTTCTGTTTTGCCAGATGTCCAGAATGGATAGTCAAGATTATAATAGTAATAGAAAGCATTTAGGCCGACATCTTCTGTCCAGTATGCGAGCAGGTTTTGGTAGTTAATATGCCCATGAACACCAGTATAATTTGTTGGAATAGCGACGGTCCAGACATCTTCGACCTTCTTAAGTCCTTGGAAACCCTGCATCTTGTATAATTGTGCTTTTTGGATTGCCTCTGATGTGAAGAAGTAAAACGGATATATTTCGTATATGGCTGGGAACACAATTCCTTGCATATCAGGACGAGCAAGAGTAGCAATTTGGAAGGCATACACAAATACTTGTTTATTGCAATGGAATCGAGCCCACAAGGCGGTTTTCTTGTAGGTTTCATAGTCCTTGGCAAAATATAGAGCATGGACTAACCCCTCTGCATATTTCTTGTGTTGATCATCGAAGACGGTGAAGATTTCTTCGACTGGTAGAGGAGATTTGTGGACATATTCTACATAATTTTGTACCAACTCGGGTTTGGTGTACCAATCGTAGTGCTCCTGAATTTTGAAGTTTTTGTATTCATCATATTTGTGGCCATATACTTCGTCCTGTTGAATATGTTGCAAAATTTCGAACACAAACTTTTGTTTCGCAAGAAAATCTTTATCCGCGTACCGAACTTGCTTGGTCATATAATGACCAGAGCACAGAGCAACTAATGCACAAAGAATTACTGTAATCGACTTCATGGCGAAGACTGATGCTGAACCATTTCCAGCAATTGACTTTTATACCTTTACGAAGATGATATTCTTCTCAGATTTAGAAAAATAAAAGCTATCTCCACGAAAACTTATCACTGATTTGTTCTTGACCTCTGCGTTGATTGAGGTGAAAATGTCACCAAATAAGAAACACAACACCAGCCTTAATCGTATTTATGCAGCGGAACATTATTCGATTACCAAAACTAAAGACACAACTTATATTCACGAATATTATCAGCTGGTGCTAGCTTAAATTTGGACACTTTGCAATTATTTGCTATTCTCTGAGTATGATTATTTTCACGTATCTTGTTGTTATGTGAACTGATTTGAAAAACTGGTAAATATTGTTTTTCGGACCAGATTAGTTGAACTTTATGTAAACTCGTATGATGATATCAATATAAATTTTAAAATTCGGTAGGTAAACATAAATATTTTGTTGTCTGCAGATTATTTGGGGTATTTCAACTTGAAATTATTATGTCGGAATTTTACTTTAACTATTGCCTCAAATAGTTATTAAGGTGTGGTGGTCATTAGTTTTAATGTTGATCCCTTTTGTTGTATTGTACAGAAAAAGTAGATGTGTGTTTTATGGAGTTTCCCGTATGCCTAATTTGCGATTGGCAGTGAGTAGATCAGTTGTGTGGGTTACAAGCATTTCTAGAAAGAAAGTACTGCCGATTGGCTATTCATTTCGGGTTAGGAACAGTTCAGAAACAGAGGATATAGGAATATTGCTTACATTGGGCCTTTCTGCGGTGATCAGTTTTAAAGTCATTTTTATAGGATTGCTCTTCCTTGCTTGATATGTTTGTTCCACAGTTATAATCGACTGATAAATAAAATATAATATGTATATATAAGGTGCTCGCCTTAACCCTCGCCATTATCTCTAACAAGTTGTTGCTTCTCCCTATATTATTTGTCATCATTTTCATAATAACGATGGTTTAAGTGGACACCTTGCATATACAAAGTTACCGTTACATGGATAAGCTTATATGTGTGCATATATTAAGTGGAGCATCTTTCTGTTGACGTGTCCAGTGATTATGAATTCTCAAGACCCGTTGAAACGATTTCAATCCAATTTTTTTGGTAGGTGCATAGGTGGACACTTATAGCGAATATAATTAGTAGGGCGAACCGTAAAGATAAATGTTTTCGAAGTTATTTATTACATTCTTTGTCTTTGCACTGTAAGACGGCTTTCACACGTCAAGAGTAATTTTACTTAAGGAAAACTTCAATAATGTTACCATTATTCTGTGCGGTCAAAAGCCTGAGAAAATGTGCAGGATTGAAAGATCAAGTCGAATTTTGATTTCCAGAAACAGTTAACAATCCACAATTGTGATCTATTCTATATTTGTGTTCAATGTGTCCAATACATTTGAGCTATATTGAAAGTGCCAGCATACTATACTCGGCAATGAAATCTGTTTTATCCTGGAATTAAGCCGAGCTCGTAGAAAGATACCCGGGCATAACAAAATGATATTTTAGGACATGACTGAGCTGTACATCCTATCATTGGGATATTTGTATTTGTTCATATCTAATAGGAAACGTCAGAGAAACTATATACGGAAGACAAATATTATTGGAAACTGTTAGTCTGAACATTAGTGGGCTAGAATACTGTTCAACATAATGCAAAACCATAGCTGTCTCTAGCCTAGGGATAAAAACCATCAGAGCGAATTAATGATGCTTTAGTTCAAGAACTCTTGGAGTATTGAGATAAGTATTTTGTATCTATGCATACACATATGTATAAAAAGGTAAGTGATATGGATCAATTTGGTTATATTGTCCTTGCAGTACTTTCGTCAATGGGAGAGGTCATCTGGTGCACACAATATTTGAGTATCCTCTCATCTAAGTATCTCCTCTTGAAATATGTATATTGGAGAAAGGCTCTATTAGAAAGATTCTTTAGAGGAACTCCTCAATTGTTTCGAACAAAACAGAATTTATGTCCCAATAAAAGCCCCCGACAAAGCCTTGAAGGATGAATAATAAGAGGTTTATGGGACTTATTTGGTGGATATATTAGACAAGAGAGCAATTAGTTATATGCATGAATTGACGTGGTAAAATTGTCACTATCGATAAGTATATGCGTGTGTCTGTTTTGGTGATAATGCCAGGTATATGTAATTTGTATGAATTTTCTTAGAAATAAAATTATAATTATTATTAATATTCTTGGATCTGCCACTTACACAGTTGTCAAAATTGGGACTGCATTTAAATTTTTGTCTATCCTTTAGATCTTTTTCAAAACCCTTGAGTCCGATTTTTGTAGTTAACGTAGTTTTGTACGTCTTTGCTGTAAGTACGGATGAATTGGATTTCTTCTTGGGGCCGTATTTTCAATATCATTGTTAATTTTTTTTTATTGTATACATTATGCATATTATTTTTATATTTTTAATATTTCCAAATAATTTTAACTACCTGTTTTTAGAAATATTATAACAACGCGTTGTATTTCCGTAAAAAAAATTGCAAAATTCTTCTTATTTTTAATATAACTTTTCTCTTAGTCTCCGCTGTAATAATTTAGTTGCTAAAGAACGGCCCGATATTGGAGACCCGCTAAAATTTAGCTTAGCGCGGGCCTTAGTACTAGGGTTTAGCAGTTAAAATATGACAGCGGAGACACAGAGAAACGATATATTAAAAACAAGAAGAAGAAGCATTTTGCAACGTTTTTACGGAAATCAACGCGCGATATTAAAAATATTAAAATAACATGTAGGTATAATGTATAGGTACAATAAAAAAATTAATAATGATATTGAAAATACGTCCACGAGAAGAAATCCAATTCATCCGTACTTGCAGCAATCCCAGAACTCTGATAATAAATATTTTTAGCGCTCTAAAGACACTTACTGGTGGTGCCATCTCTAATCAAAATCCAAAAGCCAAATTTAGCGCGTTGACCTTAATACCACTCTCGCTAATATTCAGGGTAAATTTTCACCAATACTTTTAGCTTGCTAAATTTTCATACAAAATTTAACTTAGCGCGGACCTTAGTACTAGGCTTTAGGCGGTTTAAAATAAAAATTTCGGATTTTCTTAACTTTTTTTTTATTTTGACCTCGTTTTTATTTTTAAAACAGGCTGATTAAATGATGATGATTTTTTTATAAAAACTGTAAACTATGGACTTTCTTCTTTAATTTAACATATGAGGACTTATCCAATATCCAATATAATTAAAAAAAGAAATTGTTTGATTTGCAATTTTTTAGTAGACGGAATTTAATTGATTAGACACAATAAAACCAGAGATTTGGACGTTGTTTTAAAACTATTAATTTTCTTTGAAGATCGTTATTAGCCCCTGCATAGGAAGGTGACTGAGATGATTCAGGAGTATTTCTTGGCCCATCTCTTCATCCACACAAGTCGGAAATTCAGCGTTCGGGCTTTTTTATATATTTCAATGTGTAAGATAGCTTCTCTTAAGACCGAAGATTCAAGTACTCATTCAAGACTACATAGCACTATCAAAATGTTCAATGTAGATATTCCACTTCTGTAGGACACGAACTTCATACAAGACACAGAAATGCAACGCGAGCATAATACTTATTTACACACTGGTTTGGCTGGATTACATTAATAACGCCGACGCCGGCGTGGTCGTCGTCGTCAAACGCCGAACAAAACTCGGGGCAAGTTAAATTAAGACTGGGCGACACCGCCATACATTAATTTCTCATACATTTTACAATTGAGTTATTTGCTTGTAATCTCTGCCGGTTTGCAATAAAATTTTGAATAATAATAAAAAAGATATTTTCTTTTCCTTTAAGTCCACATTTTTTAATATAAAATCATTTATTTTCAGAAATTCAAATATCATTTCATTTTTTCATGTTTTTTCATAATAGATTTAGATCTTGGATATTGGCAGCAATGGAGCGCCAGCGTTAAAATTAGGATTGGAGATGGGTCGACGACCACGCCGCCGACGACGACGACGACGACGCCGGTGTGGGTAATGTAATGCATTTCATACATGCAGTACTGTCTCGGCGTTGTTAAAATTGTATGCCACACCTACTCTTCGCCAACGCTCAAAGGTGGCAATCATTATATCCAACAAGTTTATTCTCTCGTCTCCTGTTTATTCAGATACCTTTCCAGGCTTCGCTTCTACCTTGGATTTTGTCGTAGAAGACAGAAACATTAACGTAGTAAACGTGTACCTTCCACATGACCAGCACATTACAAGACAAATTCTTGATATTATTCAATCTTGGATAGTGAATTGTAATGGTGAAACAATTCTTAGAGGTAATTTCAACTGCACTGTAAATCCCCCAATGGAACGGCATTCTGCAGACTTGTGGATATCTATCGTAGGATGCATAGATCATACACGAGTATTTCAAATGTAGTGACAACCAACATTCTAATTGAAAGGAGAACTGCATACTGGATCTTCAACAACTATATGTTGAATTCAAGGCAGTTCATCAACGAGTTCGTTGAATTCTAGCAGGATTGGTTGGCATGACAGAAAATATGACTTTTCTTCATTTAGTCAATGTTGGAATGTTGGTAAGCTCCACGCTCCTTGGCCGAAACGAATTTGAACCCAAGTTGCTGCCAAGCTGCCAGCTTGTTGGCCAAACTATCTTTAGTGACAGTTCTTCTTTCAACTAAGCCGGACTTGATTATTTATTTGAATAAAGGAACGTTCGGCAGCATAAACTTACAAGCACAGATTGGAGTTTGTGTTGCGCAGCCAATCACGCTGGCTGAGGAAAAGCGAATCTCAAACCGAATATTTCATCCAGGCAACCAGACGACGTACTGCATTTTGTGAAGTTGAGTCGATAGTTGATGAATATTGACACGTGCTCAACGGACAACAGCTGATAGGATATATTTGAGGCTATTACAGTAGACTCCACGTAGATTGAAGAAACTTTTACGCTTTGAATATTTGGCAACAAACATGGATACATTCAACTGCATATGGCAACCACTATCGTCGATGCAGGACGGTCCTCTTGTCTTTCGTTGGTGACAATAGGGCACAGCAAATGTAACACTAATTCATGGAACTTTGGAATTGTTGCAAGTGCTGTGCACTCCGTTGGAGACTTTCAGCTGGAGGGATGATAGGGAAGTTTATAGAGGTCTATGAAAAAATCATTCATTCAAAATTTTCACATTTCTCTTTTTGTCGTTTTACAAAAACTCCTCTTAGATATTTTGGTAATTTTCCATGTGGAAATCTTTTCGTAACTGCGCCTTACTGCAGATATGGACACACTACTTACTTTTAACGTTAAACTTTTACCTTCAAAATTTTTGTGAAAATTTTATATTTTAAATTTCAAATTTATCTTTTTTGATTTTATTATTTTAATTATTTAAATGTTATCTGCCTTATTTAGACTCGTACCGTTAATAGTTTCTTTAGGTTTTGTACATCCATTTGAGATTTATCTAGTCGCAGTATTTTTTGTTTTTTTTTTCAATTGTTTACATGTTTTTTATACTAAAGGTAATTTTAAAACTTTTATAATTTTTATTATGCTTAAAAAAATATTATATTTGCCGACACATTTTTTAATTTAGGTGACCGATTTGAAGAAACTGCATTCCATGTGCAACAAAATATTACGCATGAAAACTATGCTCCTTTCTATTCAAAAAATTAGGAGGCCTAATTTATACTTTAATCTAAGATTCTAACAAGCTTGAACCCATATTAAGGCTACCAACACATGAACTTAAGCTATACATATGGGTATACATTTTTTAAAATATTATTAAGCTTTTGCACTCTATTCAATGAAGGTAAGGGTAAGCGATCAGCGGCGCCCCATATCTGAGAATTGTATTCCATCCTAGGGCTGATATAGGACTTGCAGCGGAGCGCTAGATTTGACGAGTTGAAATATTTCTTACACACCTTTTCAGAAATCTAAGGCATTTCGATGCTTCTTTTGCAACAGAGAAGATGTGATCTGTTCAGCTTATCTTAGTGGAAATATTAATGCCAAGAATGCTGAATGACGGTGTAACGGAAGTTATTGCTCCATTAAAAGAAATTGCAGTGGTTCAGATATGATATTATTTTAAAAAGATGTGACGCGACTCGCTTTTCATCAAGCGAGGATATTCTCAAGATCGTTATTCAATGATCTAGTCATGCTATCTCATTTGACACATGCAGCATTCTCTTTGTAGTCTGCAAGAGTGTCATATAAGTAAGCGTGCTGTCATCGCCAAAGATACGATTGTGATTGAAAGTAAGGGAAAGAAGATCGTTAATGAAAATTAGAAAAATACAAAGAGATAACAGACTCCGGGGAACTCCAGCATTTGTAGGATAAGGGCTAGATGTTCAACCCATATTAGGACACCTATAAAAAACGCTCAATCCATAACGGAAGAGGGGGGGGGGAGAGTCAAACTGCTTAAAGTTTGGCTAAAATCGCTGGATGCCAGACTCTATCAAAAGACTTCGATATATTTATGGCAACAATTTTGGACACAGCAAAATTGTGAAATCTACGCTTCCAACGTTTCGTATGAAAAGTCAGCAAGTCTCCAGATGAGCGTCCAGTCGGAAGGCCATATTGGCGATTGTTGATGAGTAATTTCTATATTAATTTTGAATTAATCATAGATTAGAAAACCTTTGGAAAAATCGAAGTAACTGCAATTCGTCGATAGTTTTACAGACCGCTACTCTCAATATTTTTGAGAATAGGCTGAACATGGGCAAGTTTCCAATCAGTTGGAAATATTCCCCAAGTTAGTAGAGGCTTAGTCAAACAAGAGGCACAGCTTTTAATTAACAGAGGTGAGAAACCAACAGCACCTGCGACATTGGCGACGTTGAAACTTTTCAAGACCTTGAACACATCTCTCGTATGGATTTGTATTGGGTCTTGTACATATCCGCTTGGGAGATACAAAACAGGTATCTATGAAGTTCACGGATCATGAAAATTTAAAGCAAATCTGATAGTTAAAATATTAACCTTATCCAGAGAGCCAATGACCAGTTCACCACATTAAGTAGTGAAGGTATAGATGATCTGGTTTTGATGAGATACCAGACACTTTTGCTTCCTATGTGACTCACCAATATTCTTTGTCTAATACTCTTGTCAAAAAGATTTCTTTTTCTCAGAATAGTGGACTAGCAGGTGTTCCGTGCAGTCTTGTATACTTGCTTCAGCTCTGGACATAGTCGACTTTTAGATCTTATAGTTTGGTCTTGGTTATACTTATAATTCAACCAAGAGGGATTTTGCTGTTGCTTAGATCTGATTTAGGAATGCGGAATGTATAAGCGCGATCTAAGACTTAGTCTGTAACTAAGCTCTAGAATCTATTGATTGACATCCTCTGAAACAAAAAGGACCAATTACCCTGAGGTACTGATTGACACTTTCCCAATCAATATTTTTGTAGTCTCAGAGAAGACCATTTATAGGCGGAAACATAAGGCGGCAAAAGTTAGAGATGGCAAACTGAGCCGCAATTAAACAGTGGTCTGAATTATCAAAGCGGAACCGGCTGGAATGGTATATCTTTCGGGATGAGACGATACTAACACTTTTACTGCTTTATTTCGAATCCCAAACTTAATAGTGGCACCCGAATTCAAATATGTAATTTAAAAAAAAAATTGGATCGCATTGCTACAGTCTTACCGGGTGACTAACAGACCAGAAGATTGTAATTCGTTGATCTACACTATTACTATTCTTGAATCTGGAATTCTAGTTCTCTATGTAAAACATTTTCTCGCGTCATGTGGCAGACAGATGGAAGCCTGCCTTACTATAGCCCATAACAGCGCATTTACAGTTTGCGGAGGGTCACGGGGGGGGGGGGGGGGGGGTCATGACCTCCCGCCTTCCCCCTAAAGCGCCACATAACCTTCGCGGTGAACTGAATGTGGCGCTGGACTGCAGAGCGAGCTGTAAAAGTTTAATAGGATGATTTTAGTATGGTATGATTTGGTTTATATGGTTTGTTTGTCTTCTTATGAGTAGTTATAGTGGACTGGGTATAATAGTCATTCGCTCTTAGCTCATCGTCTTTTAAACGAATCAATTTTTTTTTTAATATTAACGTGTTTTTATAGTGTCGAAAGGTCATCTATCACACCTATTACAGGATAGTAAGTCATTTTGGAATGCATATTTATTTTAGTATTTGCTTTTTTAGAAAATTGCACGTAATGCTTAGCAGCCCAGTTATGACGATGCTTTTATATTTTGTTGCGGCGATTAATCATATATAGGAAAAACCAATTTCGAGTTTAAAAAGTATTTTTAAGAAATCGGTCAGCGATCATAATTTTTTTTGCCTATCTGATTTTCCGACGGAAGACAGCAGCAGGAAATTCGCTGTCAAAACAAGTAGTCGATAAATTGGGAGTACAATTGAAGCGACAGGCAGTGAGCGGCGATTATGAAAGGAGAAGATACTGAAAATTCATGAGCGCTTTGAAAGAGATTTTTATCAAGAATATTTTATATTATTATGCAATGGACCAAGTGTGGAAACGTAAAATTTTTAAAATACAGAAATTAACTAAATTAAAATCAAACTAAATTCCAAAAATATCACAACTTTACCATTTGTATTTAAGCGCCTCGAAACATCCATCCAAACCATGTCTTTTTGCCTACTCGTTTATACTGGTTGTCTTGTATATCAATAATTATTTCATGTTTCGCACTTCCCCAACCAATTTTTGATCAAAATCCATTGTTTTCGAAATTGACGCGACGTTTTACAACCTTCACAAAAATTTCATTCGTTTGATTATGTTGGTAGTATTGCAGCGACGACGGCAAAATTAGAAATTCATCAATCCCGACGGCAACTTCGTCGACCGCTGACCGTCACCTTTAATTTGGGCATTCGCATAAAACGCTGTGCTTTTAGAAGTTCGACAGTGGCATTTTTTCGGCATTTGGCGTTGCCCGTCGCAATTGTATTTAAGGCTTGACTTAACAAATTTTGCTTTGCGGTTCTTCCAGTAGAACTTTAGTTCCATGCAATCAATGTCACAGCGACACTGATTCAAGCCTAAGTTTCTCAAAATTTGTACGTTCGTAGGGAAGCATTAAATGTTTCTTAGAAATACACTTGCAAATTTTTCTTTAAAGACAGTCCAAACGAATTGCTGCATTGATTTTGGCGGTTCAGTCTTTCGGACAGGGGCACAAGCATTCAGTTTTCTTAGAAATATCTGAAGATTTTCTTTAGATTTTTCATGCACTGTTGGTTCCAAAGAGTTATATTGATTCAAATGCCTTGGCTGATCTAGGTCGCTGAAGATATTTTTGAGCATTGGCAAACATACATTTTGTTCTTAGCAATTTATTTGAACATTTTTCTTTCGTATTTTTATTTTATACACTATTGGTTGCTGAAAATGATCAGTTGGATTGATGCTACTAAAATTGATTCTACAAATTTTCTTCACAATTTTTACGGAAAGGCTATAAAAATAAACACCATTCGCTTTCCTCTGCCTGCGATAGCTACCGTTGCTTTGCTTGTATTTTCGTATTAGTTCAAGTAGTGTGGTTTAATTTAACTTCACGTGTACTTTTAATTTAAAGGAAAGAATAGACTTGCTACACTAGGTAGCGATGGAGTTAGAAATAGTAGCGAAAGTGGAAAGCAGAGGACTTGAAAGAACAGTACTAGCTTTTTCAGAAGAAAACAAGATCAGTTAAGTTCCTCATAAAATAAATAGTCAGTGACATATCACGCACTTCAATTCCTATTCCTTTGAATATGAATTAAGGTTCAAGCTCTCACTCTCAGTCATTTACTTCACCTGTGACAGTTTCGGTTGCATCACATCTATTTCTACAATCTCTGCACGAGAAAGAGTATCTGGATATGACTCGTTAATGTCTGTCCACTCTGAGATCGATATTGATGTGGATAAAATAATCGACAGGTTTTCCAAATCAAACCGAAAATTGGGTTTTGTAATATCTAACTTAAATATGATAAAAAAAAAATTAAAAGCGACTACTTCCGACTTTTTCCTCCCCCCTCGAACATTTTAATTGTGGCATTTTTAGAAGGGTCGTCTTTCAAGATTCATTGCTCGTGAAGTTTCGAAATAAAGGAAGTGTTTGTAACTGGCTGGGGCTCCCTTGAATCAAGGGTCCCACATGACCGTATTGGTTGCATTGCCATATGCTCCCGGGCAGATATCAGTCAGAGTTCTGAGATTTGATAAATTTATTGAATGGATTTTTGTAGTTAAAGTAGTTTTGTACGGTTTTGCTGTAAGTACGGATAAATTGGATTTCTTCTCGGGCCGTATTTTCAATATCATTAATTCTGTTTTTTTATTGTATATATATAATTTAAATATTTTAAATATTTCCAAATAATATTAATTACCAGTTATGACCGCGCGTTGTATTTCCGAACAAAAACCATAATTCCAAAATGCCTCTTCTTCTTCTTTTTAGTATAACTGTGTCCGCTGTCATACTTATCTTAGCTGGAGACTCGCTAAAATTTAGTTTAGCGCGGACCTTAGTATGTACTAAGCTTTACTTTGTAATCATAACTATTTCATTATTTTGTTAAATAAGGTATACAGTAAGTGTAGCCTTTCGGAGGGTAAGGAACTAAGCTTTAAATTACTGGAACACTATTTACCTATATGGATAGTAGTTTAGTCTCGATAACTCATTTAAAATCATGTTGTCATTTTTCCATAAGTATCAATATAGAAAATTTTAGAGACCGGACTCCCAACACACACATATTGGTTTCTGTTTCATGGCTTGGGAAGTATTCTGGAGGCTTTTGTAATAAGTCATTAAGTTAACTTTGGAACTGTTCTGGAGGGCTTTGACCATGCTTTTATCGTTCTTGTGTACGTAAGACTACAAGTAGATGTTATCACTTCAATTTTTATCATTGAAATGATTCATTATCTGTAATCTTCACGGGTTGCTGTCGACTGCATTCCCGAAGCCATCTTTAGTAGTACTCACTAAGGAATGATTGCGTCGAAAGCATACATCTTTATCGAATTCAAAACTGCGGTATACCATTATATTGTGGAGAACTTTGAGCTTGGCATTGTTGGAAAGACGCTAAGTCAATTAAATATATTTTTGGGAAACATCGGATTGATGTAGTACCTACAATGAATATTTGAATATTGTCAATAGAATCGCCTGTTTGTAGTCGAAAAAACTGATCAATCTCAATTACACCTGAGAATACAAAGAGTTTAAAATTTATTTGCATAAAAGTGATTTATGCATTTCACACGTGTACTTGTGAATGTGACAGGTACGCAACAGCAGAAAAACGAAACTCCTCTAACAAAAGACTCTGAACTGAAAACAAAACCATGAATTATTTAAAAGAAGTTACGTACAATCAACAAGCAATTGCAGACAGAGATGAATCTTACCGACATCTTAAAAAAAACGTAAACAAATATGAAACAACAACATCAGGGAAATATTCGAAATAATTTAGTGCTCAAATTAAAATTTCTTTTTACCTGAAATATTGACCAAATCGTACATAAAATTATATACATTATCGCGAGCAGATCAGCTTAAAATTCGTATTAAAGTTTACATGTTAACAGCTACCGGGGGGGAAATTAATTAACGCATAAAAAATATAAATTAACGAAAATTTAACATATGTATTATTTCGGTCGCTGATACCTAAATAGTTGATTTTCCTTTGTGGAGATCCTTTTATGAATCTCTTCGTATGGCCCTCTGATCTATTTGGACGAGTTGCTGCAAAACGGTGTTCTGATCTTAAAGATGGCATAGATCAATCCTTTTTCAATTACCGAATATCCTCATACTCAATTATGTGTTAAATGGTTCCTAGCACCAAGGCCTGTTATTGTTGCGGATACATTTCCACATAAGTTTTGTTTGCCTTCAGGTAATGAAATAGCTTAAAATACTTTTTGGTAAAAGTACTGAAAATGGTAAATATAACCATTTTACTTATGCACGCCATCATTGGCAATAATTACAAATAATTTCGAGAAAACCATGTATGTATAACTCCTTTTGACCTTGTACCGAACATCTGTAATGTTAAAGTTACCATAAAACCTATTTATGTAAATGCCTTACAATAATCAAAACTACATATAGCGTATTCGTTTCTCCAATTACAAGCAACGAAAAGCAACTAATCGTATAATTCTGTTTTTCAGACTTTTCTTTGGTGGGTGGCTCTTTTATCTCAATATTAATGAGGTTATTATTATAAAATGTATTAAACAATACGAACGAAAGCTAAAAATAAAATTTTTTTAATCGTCTGCATAATCATATTTATTATGTGGAAATTTACAAAACATTCTATAATCACTGATTAGCGTGTTTTTGTCCTCTTAGCCAGCCAGAAACATACGGAAAATATAATCAAAATTCTTTATCATGGTCGGTAATTATGTTTTGAAAATTTTTTTTATTTTCACGCGACTAAAAGGTCAAAGAAAGAAGGAGTAGATAATTTTTTAAAAGAATAATTAATATTTAGTTTATCAAGTACAGTCACTTTCAAGAGTTCTGTAATGGCATGTTAAGTAATAATAGATAAGAGAAAGTTTTTTTTTTTTTTTTTTTGTTTTTGTCATTTAAAAAATACCAAATAAATGTGGTAAAGTAAGCATGTGATAATAAAAAATTTCACGAGATCCATTTCTGTTAAATGATCATGTAAATCGACGAAAGGAATTTCTATAACAATTAGTTATATGAAATCGATAACAGAGCATACACATACATATATCCATATAGTGGTATCAAGACTATCAGACAAGCTAATATAAAATGTAACATAACTAATACCAAAATGCTTCACTAAATCAAAGGTTTCGATATATTTATTTGAAAAGTGAAAAGGATGAGTATAATCTACAATAAAATAGCTTCACTAACAAACATAGAAATAAACAGAAAGGACGGCTAGAATTATTTATTAAGAAACGTGTATTTATAACGTGGTTAACTGATTTTATTAAAGGCTGAAGATCTGGCGCAAACGAGCTGCATTTATAACGAAAACGGTCATAAACCTGCAAATTGAGGCGGAGTAAAGGACTGGGTCACACTTTCTATAGATTAACCTGTGTAGGAAGAGGAAGTGGTGCTGGGAAACGTATCTGTTTAAAGAAGTAGAATGCAAATAGTATATGACGAAATATAAGAGCTCCGCGGTAAATCAAACAAGTATTTTCTAAAAGTAGTATACCAAAACAACTTGCCAGTAAATTTCGAACGTGCTTCGATCATCCATCATTCGCTTGTTGTGTACCGCTTTCTTTACAGTTCATCCAACAATCCCACTCTTCCTAAGAAAACAGTATTTTTTTAATTAAATTTCCTCAAAGTCGGTAGGCTTTCAGAAGTATAAGCGAAAAGATTGGACTCTACAATGCGCAATAGCCTCGCATTCTCATAAGACGAGCTCCGATGTTTCATCCTCTTTGAGAAACAACCTACCATATATATATATCAGTGGGTTATATACCTATCCAATTCATGTATTTGCTTAATTGGCAGTGCCCGATTAAGACTCCTGTGATCTTTCTGAGTTGATTCCTAGATAGCCCTAAAAGATCCAGGCTCTTCCTTGGCGGCGAAGGTCCTTTAATTAATATTTTAGCTTTTCTGGAGCCTATTATGAAGTCAAGTTTTTGAAGGTAAGCATCAAAAGAAATACCGCAAAATGGTTCCGGTCCTATTAGGGGCATGCATGCTAATGTTTTGGAGAGTAAGTCTTTCCTATCAAGCTTTGTTAATAATTGATTCCATTGACACAGTAACTTCATCTTGAGCTCTTGTATATATATTTGTTAGTATAGGATCGACTGAGATTTTCGTATGTGCATTTAGTGATGGCATATACTTCTGTCTGGAATTTTGAGGCTTTGATAAATATAAACCGTAATACCTTGGGCAGACGGACAAAAGCAATGATCATTCATTCGTAATTGATTTTTTCAAAAATCCAGTTACCCAAGGTTTTGTTGATTAAAACGAAAGTCTTGTCAATTTTTGTATGTAATTGACAGCACATTTTTAACAATTAGAATTAAAATTCAATGGTAAGTCGATTTTTGAAAAATTCAGTTACGAACGAATGATCATTGATTTTGCCCGTCTGCTTGGGGTATTAGCTCCTTTCTCGGTTTTAGAACTATCGGTGTACTAAATTGGGGCCTGATTTTCATTTATATCAATTTCCTCCCTGTTTGGTACCTTTATTTTGAGAGGCAAACACAGGTTGTGTTTAACGACCATTCTGTCTGATATCATATCTAATATTGAAGTTGCTCTATTCGTTCGGTTATAGTGCACCGACTTTTAGATATAAGGTCGAGTCCCATTCACCATAACCATCTTTCCGGGTTCATTTTCAGCAATGCTGCTGAGTGCCGGTAGGTTCAATAGTGCTTCTAGATCACTGGTAGATGTTGTGAGCATGACACCAGTTAGATTTAGACAGGACATTCTTTGCAGCATATTTAGCTTCCAGATGGCTGCCTTTTGTACATATCTGTTCCACCACACTGCTGCAGCATAGATGATCATGGGTCTGACTACTGCCTTCTATAGCCAAATCAGTATGTGTGGCTGGAGTCCCCGTGTTGAGCTAGCCAGTTTTTTACAGTTACACAGCATTAATGTACTTAGCAGGATTGTCTTGCCTATATATTTGCTCCAAATGAGCTTATAATCGAGAGTTATCCCATGATATTTAACATCTTTGGACATTGGGATCTCCTTACCAAAGGTAGGGCTAGTTAAAGTCCTTAATATCCTTCTTCTGATAAAGGATATAATTGCTGTTTTGCTGGGGTTAATCGATAACTTATGTACAGCACAAAAATCATGAACAAAACTAAAGGCTTCTTGAAGCAAGCGCTCATATTTACCTTTGATAATGATAACAAGGTCATCAGTATAACCTCGCGATTCAATACTATGGTTTCTTAATTGAACTAAAAGGTCATCAACTGCCATGGACCGTTGGAGTGGATACAGTATTCCCCCTTGGGATCAACGTCTGCTAGTGTGAACCTCCTGTTACTCACCAAACAGCTGCATCTTAATTACTTCGTTGCATCTTAATTACTTCGTTGGAAAGTATTGCCTGAATTAATTTTGTGTGTGTTGGATTCACTCCATGTCTATCCAGTGCAGGCATTATTGACTTTACAGAAGCGTTGTCGCATGCATCTTCAATATCAAAACAAGAATATAAGGCTATTTCTCAGTTGTCAATGGCTTTTTCTATACCAAACGTATATATTAATATAAAATAAGCTAACATAGGAAAGTAAAATCAATAAACATTGGAGTAATGTCAGTCAAGAGTCCTAAGAGCTTAATATAACTCGTCTGCGCTAGATCAGCAGGTGAAAAATATCAACCACAAAACAGAAACCTCGTAACCACTACCATCTGTCTTCGGTTTACCGCCCAAATCAATCTTCTCATAGCCGAACGGGAATACTTGTACCAGAAATATAAATGACTGCGCGGCAATTTTTCTCGAAACTTTTTTAAGACTACAAGCAATCTCGTCAATACTGCTATTCGCAATGCCACACATCTATATTTCAATTCCAATTTTGATCCGAATTTACGTCCTAAAATACTTTAGTGCAACTTTCGACATGCTTGCATTTATCGGGATAGTGAGCCCCATTGTAATCTTAACCCCAATGAACTAAGTATTCACTTTACCTTTCCTAAACCATGGACAATGGCGTGTCCAATAGCTCCGTTAGTGATCTGAACTCACGTATTCTTCACTTCAACTCCCCCTCTCTCCAGTACCAAGAAAGCTGCTTCTCTTTTCGAGGTATTAATCGCAGTGATCTGATTGCGGCAGTATCCTCCATTACGTCTAATGGTTGGACGGTTTACATACGCTATTCTTCAAAATGCTATTACCTTACATCTCCCCATACATATTTCACATTTTAAACTCCTGTTTGACTTACTCCTCGTTCCCTAAAGTTTGGAAAATAGCTAACATTATATCTGTAGCCAAGAAACCTTATCCTGAATCAGTTGTTGATTTTTGGCTAATTAACATTCTTTGCTAATTTGCTAAAGTAATTGAAAAAATTTTGTCGTCTCAGATTTCAGAATTTGGCCATACCAACATCTTTCTAACACAATTTCGGTCTGGCTTACGACCACGGCACAGTTGTGAAACTGCTATACTAAAAGTCTCCAATGATGTTCGCCTGAATCTTGGCTCCAACAACTTTGGAATACTTGTTTTACTGGATTTCTCAAAAGCTTTTGACAGCGTTAGCCACTCTAAGCTATTAGAAAAACTATACAGTAATGTTAAGTTCTCTTCCTCTGTGATATCCTTAATTGGTACTTTCCTTACTGACAGGTTTCAAAAGGTACGAATTAGTGACTCCTAATCCCCCTTTTCTGTGGTGTACCACAAGGATCTGTTTTGAGACCGTTATTGTTTTCTATGTTTATTATTGTTTTTCCCAAAGGTGATTCTAGATGTTCAGCTTCATCTTTGTGCTGATGATGTACAATTATACCTAAGTATTTGCTTCATTTTTAGGATTCCGTACCCAAAAGCTAACAACGGGAACCCTATTACTAAGACTTCGCTGTCCATCCGTCCGTCACCAGGTTATATCTCATGAACCGTAATAGGTAGACAATTGAAATTTTCACAGATTGTGTATTTCTATTGGCGATATAACAACAAATTATAAAAATAAAATAAAATTAAAAATTAAAGGGGGCCCCCTTACAAGATACGTGATTTTTTTCATTCATTATTATTATCATAAGTAAGTTTTGTTTTTTCAAATAACAGAATTATTTTTTCACATGACGCCTACTCTCATTTTAAAAAATAAATAAAAAGTACTGAGTTTTTTAAATTGGGTTTTCAAAAGTATTCGCCTATGGAACATATGTACTTCAAACGTCGAACTCACCCATATTATATGTCATTTTGACAGCTGAAGGTTTGCCATTTATAAAAATGGAGTCGTATATATTACAACAACATATTGGGATTATTGAATTATTTTATGAAAATGGTCGTTCTGTGAGAAATAGTATATTTCGCAACTTACGCGATGTTTATGGTCGACACAATCGTCCAACTGAACAACAAATTGGTAATATTGCGAGGAAATTTCAAGAAACTGGTGCAGTACAAGATCGAGAAAGACGTCAGTATGCTCGTGCAGGTCGTTCAGAAGAATATATTGGTTCTGTGAGCGATAGTGTTGCAGCGGCAACACGTCAATTTTCCGAAGTTAACAACAATTGGGACTTTCTCAGTCAACTGTATGGCGTATTATACATAAAGATTTAGGGTTGAAAGCCTACAAAGTTCAATAGACACAAGAATTGCTGCTACGAGATTATGCCATGCATCGGGACTTTGCCAGTTGGATACTGGAACAGAACGACGATTTAAAAACAAATCGTCTTTTCGGACAAAGCACATTTCGAGATCGGTGGCTACGTTAATAAACCAAACTGCCGTATTTGGGGAGAGGAAAACCAAGATAGGCGAACGCATCTATAAAGAGTCACTCTTTGGTGTGTATTATGGTCTGGTGGTGTGATTGGTTCGTACTTTTTCGAAAATGATGCTGGAAGTAATAACTATTAACGGTACCAGATATCGCGACATGATCAGGACTTTTTTATGGCCAAAACTGAAAAATATTGATACTGAAGACATGTAGTTTCAACAAGATTGGGCTACGTATCATACAGCCAAAGAAACTTTGCAATTACTGCATACAAAGTTTCCAGACCGTGCTATTTCCAGATTCGGTGACGTCAATTAGCCTTCAAGATCCTGCGATTTAACACCGTTAGACTTCTTTCTCTGGGGCCATATGAAATCACAGGTCTACAAGGATAATCTTCGAAATATTGAAGCATTGAGAGCAGAAATTATTCGAGTTATTGGTAAGATAGAGCCGCAACTATCCCAGAATGTGATTGAAAATTTCGATTAAATAATCAGGTAGGTACTGTAGAGACGCAAGACGCGGTCGCATGGGAGATATTATTTTTACAGTATAAATGGCAAACATTGTATTTCAAAAATAAATAAAAACTTTATCAGTTTCAATTCAAATTCGATGTCTTTTAATTATTTACTTTTGAAAACTCAATTTGAAAGACCCTATACATAGTGCGATGGTATGGAACCCTTCGTGCGCGAGTACGACTCGCACTTGGCCGATTTTTTATGAATTTTGTTCAATGTTTAATTCTTTGTGGAAAATATTTAATTTTTTCTGGAAAAGATTTAATTAAATCTGAAAATGCTATATACTTGAATTCGGTCGATCGACTGTTCTTTGATAAAGTTCTGATAGGGAATCCTAATATCGCAATATCAATGTTTTTTTTTTAAACTTTTAAACCAAAATAAATTTGGTGTCTGAAATTTGAGATGACTGATAACGCAGTTATTAAACGCCATTAATGCCTTTCATAAAATGTATCGCAAACGAATATGTAGAATTGTACAAAAACTTGAAAATCTTATCGTACCCAGAGCTTTGTGTTAGCATTTGTTCTGAAATATGTTATATCATGAAATATTATGTTCTTGAATTTTTTCAAGTGAATGCTTGAGTGTGTCTCTTGCTGCAAAGTAGAGCAACCTAGAAAGTTTTCAAACGCAAAAAGCTTTACATTACGCTGTGTATTACCTTAGGGCTGGAGACTCTGTCCATTCATTTCGATATGCATATGCGAGAATTTATGTTCTTTTTAAACTTAAGTAATAATGTTTGGCTTCAATCAGTTTCACATGTCAATTCACCAAAAGCCGGGTGAAGGAGAACTGAACTTAACTTAACTAAGCTATTTCCACATGTTGAAAGGTGCATTCACATTTGTTTGTAAGTTCATCCGTCCGAAGGAATTCTCGGCAATACGTTGACCCAGTGCCTCCAGCGCCCTGACATACATTCTATCACGTGAAGCTATGTGCACACCAAGAAACTTTGAGCATGATGAACGTTAAAACCCGCACAATAGCTCAAATTTCTATAGAATCGTAGTTAATTTCGGCAGGTGTGTATGCCTGCAAAGGTAAAACAATTACAACGGCTGCATCAAACACCACAACTAAAGCGTCGGTCAAGCTGGCAATAGTATATGCCGAAATTGGTAGTATAGTGCGTAGTGAGAAGTAAATATGGGCTTTCGGCTAGAGTCTCTGTACACTTCAGGCTGCGGTCTGTTTGTATTTGTAATTATCATATCGGTTGTGAATTGGACCAATGCAGCTGACTGGAGTAGTACCAATGATAGGAGTCCTGTTAGGGACTCAAGAAATATCTCCTCAGAAAGCCATCGTATGGGTAAAGGTTAGCTGACATAAAGCAATTGCTTTTGTTACTGTGGTGATAGCAGTAAATCAATGGATATATCTGACGAAGAACATTTGTTACAGAATATCATGGTGTTTGCCGGGACAATAACAACTGCCGCGAAAGTGCCTACATATGCCGGAATGGATTTTGTAATTGCGCTTTCGGGTATAAGCTTGATGAGAAAATGGAAACATGTTTGGGAGGTGAGGATTCGCTTTTAGTTCCAAGAGAAAACACATCCCTGCTTTATTTTCGTTTGCTTTAAACTGTTTTTGCTAATTCACAATACCCTCATAATGTATGGTGATTAAATGCTTTCCCATTAGTCTATTGTTGTGAGTAAGTTTGAGTTAGTGCCAGATCTGTTGACTGTAATTATAACAAACGGACTTAGGACTTCTCACTTAAATATTTTGTAGACTTGACGTGAAAGTGTTGTGTAAAAATATAAAAACTGAGTTTCTAGTGTTTTTCGAAAAGTGGACAGTTAACCTTTGGTTAAAACTAGATGGTAGGTGTTTCAGATTTTGTGCTGGAATACGGCTCCTTAAACAGGATGTTTATGTGATATTGCATGTCCCGAAGAACTTATTCAACTCATCATATCTATCTCGTGATATACGGTACAAATATAACGAAAAGAGTTCTCCTGATCAACTAAAAATTTAGAAGAGTATAAGAGAATTGTCTAGGAAATATTGAAATTACAGTTACAACTATAAAACTATTATTAAGTTATGAGATATATGAATATAGTGGATTATGAAACCATGTGACGTATGAAATTGGACAATCTGAATTCTAATATTATAGCATCAAATTTTGTGTTAAGCTGCTTTCTTAAAAGATTTGGCGAAACCTTATGTAGACATTGAAGTAAGTACGTAGGATCCTGTAATGTGAATGTTAAGCTTAATTATTTTAACGGACTGTTTACATATTTTTTACCCAATTCTTCTTAATCTGTGTATAGACCATTTGGAAGGTTTTTAATTTACAATTGCTTCTGTTAAAGATGAAATTGAAAAGTTCAATATGGTGAACCTCTAGTTCTAAAAAAAGAAGACATTTTATTTACAAAATGAGCGAAAAGAATCCTGAGCAAAAAATCCGGCTATGAAAAATTGTATGTTTTATATTTGCTTTAGCTAAATATATTAATGACATTATTTACCTGCATGAACTATATTCCTATAATTATTAAGAACATCTGTTCAGAGATATACTTTTAAAAATATAATTACGATTTACATGAAAAACGCTTATATTTTGATGTTTAAGATAACGAATTCCATAACAAAATTTTAACTTTTACAAATGGCAAATATGTGTTAGGCAAGTATGTGTCTACAAATGGCAAATATGTTGCATGAAAAGACGCGCGCTACAATTCATGCAACATATTTGTCATATGTAGATACATATTTGGCAAAGATCCTTTGTGCAAACAATTTTTTGTCTTTGGTATCAGTTGGTAAAGATTGCTTTTTTAAAATGTCGTTTTGTGAAATGAACTTTTTGTAAAACGTCATTAGTGCAAATGTCCTTTTGGCAAAAGTCTTTACGGGAAATGTCATAGACTCCATTAATCAAATAAACGTAATTCTGGGTGAAAATATACACTGAAATCATAAAGTACATTACCTAACCTTCGAGCTAATGAAGTTACACTATATACATATGGAAATAGTTATTAAGATGGCGACGATAACTGCCGGATGAACCATCGACATCGTCAGTAGAGTATATTGAGGGAGGGTCACGGGGGTCATGACCTCCCCCAAAGCGCCACCTCATCTTCGCGATTAATTGAATGTAGTGCAGGTACGGACACAATGTGTGCAACTCTGAGAGTTTGGAAGTTTGGTAGATGAGAATTTTCGTTTTCCCCGATTAAAACTCCCCAACTCTCCATTCGCAATTCTCTAACATACTTTGGTAGTTAGGGAAAAGGTGGGCAGTATCGTAATATTGAAGGACAGCTAACTCTGTGTGGGAGGGTGGTAGAGTATTTGGGGCTTTCCTTCAGATTTAGGGTCTAGAATACAAAAACATAGACGACACATTTTTGAGGGAGGGGCTTTTGGGGATGGGGGTCGTACAACTCCTCATTGGGAGTTGTACGAAATACGTCATATTCGGTATCAAATTAAGGATGGAGAAGCGAGTAATGTAGTGGTGTAGTTCTTTTTTATAATTTTAACTTCATATCTAAATTTTTTCCGCCGAAAGACGAATTTTTTACCCCAGGTCTTATTTTTTTTGCATATATTTCTTCCGTTCTTTGTTTCACATCTATTAGTACTCTGTTGTGAAAATTTTTCTCATAGAAAGTGAATTTCCACGATGTTCATTTTTGTACCAAAAAGCAGCCATATTTTTTCATCTTATGAAGAACTGATTCATTTCTTTTGCACTTATCTCCAAAACCTTTTATCGAACTCAAAAACTAATTACGTACCGAATTAGGGGACAAAATGTAGATGCAATTTAATCCTACATACAAGCTTTAACGTGCATATCTAAAATTTGTATAGAATCTCTTCTGTACTGAAAGACGACCAAATTAATCATTTTCGCGTGATTTAAAATTTTTAGCGGGTACCTTGAGACACCAAAATCCTCATTTCTCTGTAAGTATTACAATGACGTCCATAATTTGTTTTTGTAAACATAGCCAGGATATGCAGTGAATCCATAATCCAATTTGAAAATCCTAGGTACCTAGGTACGTTCTCAAAACACAACGAAAACGGCGAATACTGTCACTTGAGAAATATTCTTCTTACATCTCCACAACTAACACAGCAGATAGTTTTGTGTAGTGGAAAAGACAGTTTGGTACTTCTCATTACAAATTCCCTGAGCTATAGAATTTCGAGTGGAGAGTTAAGTGCCAAAAGTACTCACAACTCCACAACTCTCCGTCTTAATGAATTTGGGCCCTGGTGGCCGACCATGGTTCCAAAAAGTTATATTGATTCAGCTGTCTTGGCTGGTCTTGGTCGGGGAAGCTATTTATGAGCGTTGGCTATTATACATTTTGTTGTTGGAAATTTTCTTGAAAATTTTTCTTTCGAATTTTTATACGGAATTTTTACGGAAAAATTGTAAAACTAAAATCCATTCGCTTTCCTCTGCGGTAGTTGGCTTTGCTTTGTTTGTACTTTCATATTAATTTAAGTAGTGTTGTATAATTCAACTTCACGTTTACTTTTAATTTGTAGGAGAAGGATAAACTTGCTGTATCAGTCAGCGATGGAAGTAGAAATAGTAGCGAAAGTGTAAAGCGGAAGACTGATAAGAGCATTGCCAACTTTTTTTTTAGAAGAAAGCAAGATCAGTTAAGCTCCCATCAGAAGAAATAGTCAGTAACATTACATGCACTCCTACTCTTATTCCTTTAAATGTGACTCAAGGAAAAAGCTCACTCTCAGTCAATTACTTCACCCATGACAGAATTGCTTGTGTTAGCATCTATTTCTACAATCTCTGCACGAGAATGCGTATCTGGTTATGAGTCCTTAATATCCACCCTGAGATCGACATTCATGTGGATAATATTATCGATAGGTTTCACAAATCAAACTGAAAATTGGATTTTGTGATATAACGTAAATATGAATAAAAAAGAAATTTACAAGCGACTTCTTTCGACGTTTTCCTCCTCCTCGAACATTTTAGTTGTGACCCGCTTAAGTCTGCCGGTCTTGATACCCGCCTGGGCAGCGCTTATATCGACTTAATGCATGTGTGCATAAAGTATGATGTTGCTGCGATTCATTTTAGTAGGAATTTTAAATATGGGCCTAATTACCCTCCGGCCTTTATTTGCCACAGGTATGTAGGATATATACGTCTTAATTGTAACGAGCATAAATATTCTAACTATTGAAGATGGAAATTCTAATTACAACAGACAGTAAAAATAATTATAATCAATACATAATAGCATTTTACTTTTCAATATAATAAAAAGAAGGGATTACCGAATTTAGACTAGTTTTGATCTCTATAATTCTGGGCATTCCTTTGAAGTTTCTATTTAAATTACAAAATACACGAGAAAATAGCAACTGCCTCGTCCAGCTTTTGACGCCGGGACCATAATGCCAGCTGGAAATATTTGTGGTTTAAAAGTCTTTATATGAAATCTGAGAGGGGAAATCATCAGCCTTTTTAGCTCATGGTAATGATAGTCGTTAAAAGTAGGAGGTTCTCCCATGGTAAATGTAAAATATTTATCATCATAAACCACTAAAAATAAAAGTGCTAAATACTGTATCATCGTTTCGTAGAAATATTTATACAAAATCTATTTTTGAGACAAAAATGGTACAGCTTTTTCACGGATTTTCTTATAGCGAAAACTTAATTCAAAAAAGGGAAATATAAAAACACACCTATAAATGAAATCTAAAAATTTTATCTTAATTTTCTGGCAAGGTTATTTTTGCTAATTGTGTCTACTTGTATCAATTTCAGTCGTTAAATGACGCTAGTCGGGATGAGTATAATTTTCCATATGACCATTTAAACTATACCGAAGTGAATGAATTGTGTTGAATTTTATTGAAATTGGGTGTCGAAACTATTCAGATTTCAGCATCTACATACGTACATACATATCTAAATTTAGCAGCGAACAAACTTAACAAACCAAGTTATATGTAGCTTTCATACCTCCCATTTCAATGAAATTATGTGAACTGATAAGAGCCTTGCAATTCAAATAGACAATAAAACGTAGAAGCATTTGAAAATAAATTGAAACCCCCATTTTAATGCAAATATTTGTTAATAATTTCTACAGGCCAGTGCCTTTAATCTTCCAAAAAGGAGCTTACACAGAAATTACTCATGCTATTGATATTTATGTAGAATTAATATTTGACTGCCGACACGATTCAAAATGAATAAATATCATTATTCAAGTATATGTGGAGAGTAAGAAAATGTTTCCCCCTTTCCCGAAAATATCCTTTCCCTTTGTTTTGGTCCGAAATTCTTTGGCATCATATAAAATACCAGAGCTATACTTATACAGAAGTTAATTACTTACTTTCATTTATTTAAATTTATCACTTTTTCTTGTTTGATCTCAAAATTTACTGCCTCGCTAATCTAAATGTGGTGGCTGTGATGAGCTTCAGTCCCATCATAACTGCGAATTACAAACTGCAAAATATTAATTTGACTTTTTAACAATTATTTATCTAAAACCTAATTATATGCATTTATTGGAAATTTTAATCAATTGATATACAACAATTCTTTCTGCGAAATCCACAGAAACTGGTTAAGGCAATACTCCAACAACATTATTGAATTTCAAAACTGTGCAAATATCATGCTGAGATAAAACACTTAATACAATTTCACAAACGTCATAAATTACAAAACGAATAACATTGTGCTCAGAAGACTTTTGGAAAATTGTCAAAACGAGTAAAGTGGAAAATAGGATGCATGCAAGTTCTATATAATATACATTGCCAAAACTGAAGAGAGGCTGACACGCCTACTCACGCAGTGTTTAAGAAATAAAATTGCATTTTTGTGCCCGCTTCCTTAAAGAAAGCTGTAGAATCGAGATGGGAGCGGTGCACAAAAGCAAACAGCATATTGTCACAAGCACATTATCTAGAATTAAATCTCGGAAGATGGGTTAAAACAAACAAGTCCTTGGCATGCTTTCTGGAATACCCTAAAAGCTTCGAACAACCATATCGCCTTTTCAAAGACGAGCTCTTGGCTGAGATATGATATTTTAAGATTTTCTCACTCCCCTTAAATATTTATTGACGATGAAATACATTCCAAAGAAGTGGAAGTCCTTCCGAATTATATTATGTACATACAGATACTACATAAATTGGTATGTATGCTCTTATACATACTCGTAGAATGAGAAATGCAACCAAGCAATTAGAAAATTTTTCACTAATTTTGATCTATGGAGGACATGCTCACATGTACATCACTACCTTTATAGCAAAACGGTGCAAAACAACATATGCAAATATGTTATGTATGTATATTAAAAGGAATAGAATAATTGTTCAAAATTATATTGTTTTGTGCTTTATCCTTGATGATTTTTCAAATTACTGCAACAACAAAATTAAATGGGGAATGGCTTAAATAGACAATCGTACTTAATTTTGTAAGGAGCCAACTTTTTATAACCTGGGGGTAATTCTGATCCCTTTGTTGTAGCTTAGGCGAATATTTTAGTCGCATATTTTGACATTTCATCTCAAATTTGTCGTACTTTTATATTCACCATATTCATCTTGATTTACCCTTTTTATCAACCACAAAATAAACTAAAATGAATTTGCAATGAATTAATGCAGAATACATGCCTAAAAGTACGACAAATTAGTCAACTGCTTCCAAGGTTGTAACAAAAATTGTATACTTTGGTAAACGAGTATTCTACATCTAATTGTGCTTAAATTCGACATAATATTTTGAATTTGTAATTTGAAGTATCATTTTTAGTTCATTCTACGTAAAGTAAGGCTTGCAGTGCTCAATAATAGCACAAACAAAAAGTAACGGAAAAGTTCATTTTAATTTATCGTATATTCTAACATTCAAGTACAACAAAAGATCAGGATTACCCACCCCTTGGTACTAGTAAAATTTACTTATAATTTTAGTTGGCTAAGGAAGATGTGAATCCAATTTTATTTCTAGGAGATTCACGCTTCCGTGAAACTTCCGGGAAACTGTAAGTACTTAGTTAAAATTAAAATTAAAACGCCTTTAAATTAAAAAAAAACATATTTAGGCGATATTCTCCGATGAGAAAAAGTGGAACTTAGATGGACCGGATGGCTTTCGAGGATATTGGCGTGACTTGAGAAAAGAACCGTTATATTTTTCCAAAAGAAATTTTTGGCGGCGGAAGCGTGATGATTTGGGGTGCGATTTCTGTGTCCGGCTGCTTAGAACTGCAATTCACTTCATCAAGAATGAAAAGCAAAGATTACACGGATGTACTCCAGATGAGTTTAGTCCCTTTCATTCGGCAAAATCCTGCAACACAGTGGATTTTCCAACAGGACAATGCTCGTGTCCATGTTAGTCGCGAAACCAGGTCCTGGTTCTCTTCTAATTCGATTGAGGTTTTGGAGTGGCCAGCATGCTCTCCTGACCTTAATCCAATTAAGAATCTCTGGGGAGTTTTAGTTCGCCGGGTGTACAAGGAAAATCGACAATACAACTCCGTTGAAGACTTAAAACGGGCAATTTTGGAAGAATGGAATGCTATTGATTTGAGTTTGATTAAAAACCTCTTTAGTAGCATGAAAACCAGAATTTTTAATACAATTTGAAGCAAGGAGGAGCTCTTGATTAATGAATTTTATGTTACTGTATCTTATTATTGTTTTTGGAGAAATAAAATTGTTACTTTTATCGAAAATGTACGTGGCGTTATAATTATGAAATAGTAAAAAAGCGCTATTTCCTTTCAAGAACCGATGAATAAAGTGGTGTGATTACAATTTGTGAGTAAGTTTTTTTTCCTCGTGAATTTCATCATTTTCGCCAAATATTGTGTTCCGCTAGAACAAATGGTTTTCCAGAAATCTTAAATTTTTTAGTGGCGTTATAAATATGAAACGCACCTTATATTCATTTATGATAATAGGTTCTTTTTTATATTATTATTACAAGCTAAGGTACCCCTTATAATGCAAAGCACAGTATGGCAGGAAGGAGATAGGGAAAAGATTAGGGGATATGAAGAGAGTAGCGGTGGTGCCGATGTATGTCGCCCTTAAACTTCCGCAGGAGGAAATTTAGAAGGTGTTCCACATTCGCACTTTTCGGGATAAGAAAGCATCACGGAATTTTACTGTACGGCCGAAAGTTATTTGAAGGGTAAGAGGATGTGCGCAGTCTGCAGTGCGATTATTGCGTGCAGAAATTATTCTACAAGGGATCAAACTAGATATTTCATCAGAACATTGACCATGCATGTAGCGATAAAGGAGCAAAAAGCATCCAACATTGCGGCAGTGCTCAAGTGAGTCGATATGACAAGTTATTGCCACATCATCAATGAGCTTGAAGGCTGTCTTCTGGACAATGTCTAATGAATCTAAGGCTGTGTGACCAGCCTCAGCCCATATATGGGAATTGTATTCTATTCCAGGGCTAATGTAGGACTGGTAGAGGAGCGCTAACTTTAACGGACTGAAATATTTCTTACACCTATTCAGTAGAATCTGAATATTTCACATTTCATTCAGTGAGCAAAAGGTTAAAAAAAATTGTTGATAGCAGATTTGTGATAGTATAATTAACTCGGGTTAGGATGGTAGAGAAAACACCGATCGCTACTGAATACTTATGACAAAATTTACTAAAAACAAGGACAAAAGCTTGAATTAGCCTAAGGTAATCTTATACTACTCTGGATAAATGTCTGTAGGTAATTTCGTATGATCAACCCTCTATGCAAATTTGATTCTTAAAATGATGTTTCGCATTTTTATCTAGAACGGTTCGTCAAATAGTAAAAATGATTATAACCAATTTCATAGGATTTTGTAGTTTAAAGAACTTTTAATTTAAAATAAAAATACCCAGGACTGATCGTTTTCTCTGTATACGTAAAAAACCAAAATTTGCGGATGGTAAGATCATGAACGGGTGAAATGAAAATGAAAATTCCGTGTACGAAATTTCCGCTCTCAGGCAGTTTTCAAGTATATAATAGAAAAGGCATTTTCGTATATGGAAACCTTCGGAGGTGTTACCCGATTTGTCGTATTTTCGAACTGTCTTCTACAATTTTTTTAAAAAGGCCATCTGCAAAATGTCGGCCAATCTCACAGTTCGACCATAAGCGCAAGTTAACTTAAGCTCAGTTTAATTCTTAGCAGCTTCACAGAACCAGATTAAAATCAGCTTAAGCTTGGCTTAAGCTATCAATCCCGGGGGCCTAAGCTCAGTTTATATTCAATTCAATTCATTTATTTGCTGGGTACTTATGCTACAAGATTTACAATCTTTTCTCAAACATCGAAACAAATGGAAAGAGAGCTAAATAAAACTAAATCTAACTTAAATCAAGCTAATATTAAAATATCGAAAATACATATTTAATTAATGTCATGTATTGACAGCTGTTGAAGTAGTATCGGAAAGCAAATTGTACATAAAATATAATAATGAATACGTTGATATAGAAGTTTTAATAATGTTGTCTATGTATATCACCCAAGACGACAAAGAACAGTCAAGAATTATAAATAAATTCTTCCTGTATTTCTATGCACTTATTAATTTTTCTACTTGGCGGCAAAATTTTACAATAAAACAAAACATAAACAAAATTTTGACAGATAATTCGTTCAGAATTGCATACTAGGTAGGTACTTCCCTATTAAAAAAAAAAAAAAAGTTAAACGAGTTAAACAAGTTCAAAGTGGAACTGTGAAATCAGTCCTCGAGTTATAGAGACGTGGGTGTCCAATCCATTTTGCTCAACCAGTCTTATTTCTATGCGTTAGAAACGGAATGAGAAACTTATATTATATTTCATCTAGGGTATAATAATTATATATGAAGGGAGCGTTAACAACGGCTTAGCTTTTGCTGAAAAAATCAGTTTTTATATCAGAACTCAGTTTTTCTGTATTTACCCTAAAAGGCTCATTTATAGGGTTCCGTACCCAAAGGGTAAAAACGGGAACCCTATTACTAAGCCTCCGATGTCCGTCCGACTGTCATCGGGCTGTATCTCATGAGCCGTAATATGTAGACAGATGAAACTTTCACAGACTGTGTATTTCTATTGCCGCTATAACAACAAATAATAAAAATAAAATAAAATTAAATGAAGCCCCCATACAAGAAACGTGTTGTTTTTGCATATACATTGTGTTAAATTTTGTACGATGGTACGGAACCCTTCGTGTGCGAGTCCGATTCGCACATTGACCGGTTATTTTATTAAAATTCTCTCTGCATTTTATTTCTTCTTATGTTGCCATTTACAATTGTTACTAAAATTGTAATCGAATTAACAAATTACCGGGCGACAGAGGAGGTTTCTAGATAAAATTATTATGGGATTGTGATTATGACTTGGCAGACTGCGTCTATACCGTAGCTAAACTAGAAATAAGGAGATCGGATTTAGGAAACAATCTACATGAAACCAATTTTTAATCTAAATTATCTTAATTCTAATTTCTCGTTCCAAATCTGCAAAAGATAGATGATGAATGGAGAAAGCTGCGAGTTTTAATGACAGTCCCTTTAAAAATTTAACGGATGAGGATTTCTTTAAAAAATTATCACTTGTTAAAGGACTCCATGATTCTTTAGTTTTCCCTAAACTTAGAATTTAATTTTTCTTTTTATATGTTATGCCTTCCTCATTCCTCTCCTAATGTAGTAAGGTGGCTCTGTGCAATTAACATATTCAAAATATTACTCAAAACAGGGAGGACATGACCTGCTTTAATGTGAGAAGAACTATTAAATCATAATATGTATGATTATAAACGCAATGAGCAAGGCTTTTTTTTTTTTTTTTTTGTAACGACAAATACCTAAATATCTATTGCTCTAGGGTATATACCCAGGACGTGGAAGGAAGTTAAGGTATCATTTATACCTAAAGGGGGAGGGCGTTCACCTGCACTACCCAAATCCTACCGTCCGATCAGTCTAACGTCATTTCTCCTCAAAACAATGGAGAAAGTGTTAGACAATTATATTAGGATCGGTGCACTTAAGCGATCACCGCTGCACCCAAACCAACATGCTTACTAAGCAGGGAAGTCTATTACAACTGCCCTACATAGTCTTGTTCTAAGAGTAGAACAGACGGTAGAGGATAAAGAGACAGCCCTATGTGCATTCCTAGACATCGAAGGAGCATTTGATAATACCTCCTTTGAAGCCATTGAGAACGCAGCTACCAATAAAGGAATCGAACCTTCCTTGATAAAATGGATAAAAGCTATGCTTGAAAGCCGGAGAATCACAGCTAACCTGGGGGAGGACTCTATAACAGTATTGGCTGCTAAGGGATGTCCCCAAGGTGGGGCTCTGTCCCCTCTACTATGGTCACTGGTTATAGATGATCTTCTACAGAAGCTAACCAACTCTGGCTTTGAAAATCAGGGATATGCAGATGACCTGGTTATTACAATTAGGGGCAGATATGATCAGATAATCTCTGAACTATTGCAGAATGCCCTAAATATAGTCTGCAACTGGTGCCAAACAATGGGACTTCGAGCCAACCCTGGCAAGACAATAGTTGTTCCATTCAAAAGAAAAAGGAAGCTTTGTTTGAAAGCACCATCTCTTGAGGGAACAACAGTGGAATTCTCAAAGGAGGTCAAATATCTAGGTATTACCTTAGATAATAGACTAACCTGGAACTCTCACTTAAAAAGAATACTAGATAAAGCTACAGTGGCAACATGGACATGCCGCAGGCTTTTTGGCAAAACTTGGGGTCTAAAACCAAAAATGACTCTGTGGTCATATACATCTATTATAAGACCCATGGTCACATACGCTTCACTCGTTTGGTGGCCAAAAACAGAACAAAAGACGGCTCAAGCCAGTTTGCAAAAACTACAACGGCTTGCATGTCTAGGAATAACAGGTGCCATCCGTACCTGCCCAACCACAGCCTTAGAGGCTATGTTGGACCTGCTACCCTTGCATTTGCATGTGAGAGGGCAGGCCATACTTAGTGCAATAAGACTGCAAAGGGCAAACCTCCAAACCACAAACAATTTGGTTGGCCACCTGAAAGTCCTCCAGGAATTCGTAGAGGACCCGATGACTAACCCAATTTCAGATGTTATGCAAAAACGCCATAACTTTGAAACGCCATTTAAGGTGATCTTGGGGGACCGTCAACAGTGGCACACTGGGGACCTACCCTTTGAAAAAGGATCTCTTAAATGGTACACGGATGGGTCCAAAATGGAAGGTAAAGCAGGCGTGGGCATATATGGGCCAAGGTGCCATCTCGCAAAGGCACTGGGGGCCTCACCAACCATTTTTCAGGCAGAAATACACGCAATAGAACTCTGCGCTCGCCAGATAATCCATAAGAATATGCGTGGAGCAAAAATATACATAATATCAGATAGCCAAGCAGCACTTAAAGCGTTAAACTCGTTTACGTTTGAGTCTAAGCTGGTTTGGGACTGTCTTACTGTTTTGAAGCAACTGGCTGAGACAAATAGGGTGACACTAATATGGGTACCAGGACATGAAGGCATTAAGGGGAACGAGATTGCGGACCGCCTTGCAAAGGAAGGAGCCAAATCACCGTTTATTGGCCCGGAGCCTGACTTTGGACACCCAAAGAGTCACCTCTTGGCTCAGATCAGGCTTTGGGAGGACAGAACTAAAAAGGAATACTGGGAAAACACCCCGGGGCTGAGACAAGCGAAAAAATTTATAAAGTATTCGCAACAGAGGACAAAAGAACTCCTCATACTCAGCAGAAAGGAACTAAGACTCATAACGGGCCTACTTACTGGGCATTGCCCACTTAGATACCATCTCAAGAAGATGGGTAAGGTCGATGATGAGACCTGTCGATTCTGCATGGAAGACGATGAAACTGCTGAGCATATCCTATGTGATTGTGAAGCCCTATGCCGCATAAGGCTAAGACATCTAGGAAAGGCATTTCCACTGCCAGAGGATGTTGTTAAAATGGCCCCCAAGGACATTATAGGTTTCATTAAAGACCTTAAGTTCGAATGGGCGCCCTAGGGTGTTTAGGGGTAATGTCACAAAAGATCTCCTAGGTCGCGGTGGCAGGATGAGAGACGGGAGTCCTGTCTGCATCCCCCGGAAAAATAATAATAATAATAATCTATTGCGTTATTATACTCTAGATGAAATTTATATAAGTTCGCCATTCCGTTTGTAACGCATAAAAATAATGTTGTTAAAAATAGATTGGACTCCCACGCGTAATTTTAAATGTTATATTGTTTTTGCATGTTTGTCTGTACGTCCGCATATGAGTACGATAACGCGTTTACTTAGAGAGCTAAATTTTTTCACATGGGCTCTAAAAAAAAGGACTAAATCGGGAAACGCTTTTTTAGTGTTACCTTATAAAAATTTAGATTTTTTACGTATAGTGCGAAAAACAGCTGTCCTAGACGTTTTTATTGCACTGAAAAGCTCTTCAGAATATCATTTCGATTCTAGCTTTTTTACTTAAATTTTTTTTTTTACTTTTTTTGTTCGGTTTTCATGCTGAACTTTATGTTTGTTTACGTTATAGATAATAAAAGAAATTTAGTCATAATATTTCATTACCCAGATTTTTGCGAAAACTCTCAGTTTTTTTAAGTCAATCTTTCAGTTTTTCTGGAAGAATCAGTTGGTAACGCTGGATGAAGGGGACAGATTGTCTCAAATAACTGAAACCAGAATTAAATCTAAGCCAGTAAAATTGTTGTTCATGGTGTATTGTTGTATACGTGCGTATATATTTATACGGGCTGTCCCTTAACGAAGTCACTTTTTAGTTTCCACCACCTTGTTTTGCACCTTGACGAGGGAATTGGTTGAGTAAAACACCCTTTAAGGCTGAATAAATTTCCAAGCATTTTGTTGCACCTTTTAATTTTCCACAATTGTGATGATATTGATTCGAAACCTTTGGCAAAATATTAAAAATTCTTCAGCTCAAATGCTGCCCGGCTTAGATTGGGGTTTCCTTTTTTGTCAAAATCAAAAATGTCCTAAAACCGTGTTATTTCCCCACCCTCCCTAAAAAGTTTTGTATGCAGCATATTTTATTATTTTTCGTACATAGGTTTACCAAACATATTTGTAAATGCTACTAATATTTTTCATGTTATAATTACTTTCATAACATTAAGATTGAGACTCTTGTAAATTCAATCAAATTTATTTCTACACGTTTATTTTAACACGAGAATAAAGACTGTGGTGATTCTATTTAGTGGCCCAAGAACTGGAAAAATTCCGGAAGTAGATTATTTTATAAAAATCAATTTGTAAACCTTTATTGTGATAAAAAGTGAATGATAAAATAGAGTTTTAATCATTTTAATTCTCAAAAGCTTTCCGAGATGGCGATAAGCTCCAGAACAATATGTCAAGCAAATTTTTTTTATGTGGCTCCAAAAATGAGTATCTATCCTACATGTATGTACATAATGTACACATACATAATATGCTTGGCTGCTGTTAGCTGTGTGTGCAAGTTTGTTATTGGAGTGGATTGGAATATTATTTGTTTATGGTTTAGTTAAAAAGAGAAAATTATTTGGAATTTTTTTTCTCTTTTCATTTTTTATTGCATATTTATTTGAGATTGAGAATTTGTTTTATAATCCATGCAAATACTCAGTTTTCTTCGCTCTAGGTGTATTCGGCAAATACGTTAATTAAAGTGATCAAATGGGTAGGTACATTCTGTACGGATATATGTATGTGCATAATTTTGAATAGTTATTCGGTCCTCCTAAATGTCACGACATTTTTTAAGTACATCCAACCTTGTGCCATCATTCCATCAATTCTTCTTCTTGTTCAGTACACCTAAATGTCACGACATTTTTAAAGTACTTCCAACCTTGTGCCATCATTCCATCAATTCGTAAAATAAACAAAAATGACACCACAAAGTATAAAGCTTAAAAAATAATAATCAACAGAAAACTTATCTAAAATCTGCTTCCTGTATGTAGTATTTTTGGTAGATTACTGGAAGTCCTGAATTGGTCTACCCAAACATAAAAGGTTCCGAATTTCACTTCTAATGGAACCATTAAGGATGCAGTTTTCGTTATCTAAAACAATAAATAATTATCAATTAATAATTAACCAATAAGTCGCGAACTTACCAAATCCTATGCACCTCTATATATTGACATTTTTGTTTTATATCATTAAATGACATTTATACAGTCAGCTGACTTCGCCTCAGTCAAATTACAAGCAATTGTAATAAGCGTTGCACATAGTAGGTACTTGGTAACATACTAAGTATTGGCATGCATGAATACATTCCGCATTCCTACAGCAGATCTCAACAACAGCAAAATCTCTCTTGGTTTAACGAATAGTACAGCCTTCTTTTCGCGCCTATGAATTGCATCCACGTTCTGAGCTGAAAGACGTCTACAAGACTGCATGGAACACCTGCAGCAAGTCCATTATCCGGAGAGAGAAATTTCTTTTTGACCAGAACGAGGGATTTTTTCAAGGTCCTTAAGGTGATCAACGTCTTCAATCCCGCAAGTCCTAATGGTTTTTCTCCCCTGTTAATGAATAGCTACGTCTCATCCTTGGCTAAACCTCGGCGTAGCTCTATTCTACTTGTCTTATTCGAAAGTAAAATTTCCAACTGCTTGGAAACTAGCCCTAACTTCAGCCAATTACCAAAAAAGGAGAGTGTAGCGATCCCTCAAATTATCGATCAATTTCTATCACTTCGATTCTGTCTAAGATTTTCTAATCTGTCAGTAAACTAAAAATTAATGAATTATCTAGAAACTAATAAACTCATCAACAATCGCCAATATGGCTTCCGGAATGGTTGCTTCTCTGGAGACTTGCTGACTTTTCTTAAGGAACGTTGGAACTGTGGTCTCTACAATTTTAGTGAGTCCAAAATTGTTACCCTAGATATTTCAAGGGCTTTTGATAGAGTCCGGGATTCAGCCCCTTTATCTAAACTTAAAGCACTGGGTCTCTCCCCACCTCTCCTATTATGGATTAAAAGTTTTCTATCTGGTAGCCTAATTCGTGTTATATTAGACGGCGTTATATCTGAATCTCACTCTATAAATGCCTGTGTGCAGGGCTCTGTTATCTCTCCGTCTCTCTTCCAAATTTTCATTTACGATCTGCTTTCACTTACTTTCAATCCCATTTTTAGTTTTGCGGATAACAGTATAGTTGCTTTCGCTTACTCCTTTGACACTAACGTGAACTTCAGAGAATGCCACATCTGTCAACCGAGATTGCATGATTAGATTATTGAATAACGACCTTACCAATATCCTCGCATGGAGCAAAGCAAATCGCGTCGCATTAAACGCATCTATGTCCCAAAGCTGTTTCATCTCTTTAAAACAATATCAAAAATTTTTCACTCCCGTTTCATTTGATGGAGCACTGATTTGCGATACACCACCATTATGCCTTTTTGACATTAACATTTCCAGTAAATTAAACTGAACAGATCACATCTTCTCTATTGCCAAAGAACTATCAAAATGTCTTGGATTTCTGAAAAGGTGTAAGAAATATTTCTGCCCATCGAATCTAGCGCTCCTCTACAAGTCCTACATTAGACCTAGAATGGAATACAATTCCCATATCTGGACCGGGGCTGGTCGCTAAGTCTTACCTTCATTGGATATTGTGCAAAATAGAGCCTTTAAGCTTATTGGCGATTTGACAATTACGTGTCATATCGACTAACTCGAGCACCTCCGTAATGTTGGATGCCTTTCGCTCCTTCATTGCTACATGTATGGCTAATGTTCCGTTGAAATATATGGTCTGATCCCTTGTAGAATGATTCCTGCACGCAGTACTCACGGTGCAAATCGCGCACATCCCTTTACCCTTCAAATTACTTTCGGCAGTATAGTAAAATTCCGAGATGCTTTCCTATCCCGAACTGTGCGAATTTGGAACAGTTTACCATCTACTGTTTTTCCTCGGGCTTATAATCTGCGAAGGTTCAAGAGTGACATAAATCAGCACCTCCGTCACTTTCCTCACGTCCCATAATCCTTTCCCTATCTCCTTCTTGCCATGCTGTGCTTTGCATCATAGGATATCCCCTGACCTTGGCTTAATAATATATAAAAAAAAAAAGCTTCAATGTTGAAATTTTGTCAGCTTTTTGCCTTATATAAATAGTTAATACTCTTAAAATAGTTTACATTTTTCATCTTGGTTTTCGTTATTCAATATGTTACAAAGTGAATGGAATAACACCTCAATTCTAAAAGGTTAAATATTTACAGAATTATCAAATTATTAAAAAAAAAAAAAAAAACAGTTAACGAGAAATGTGTGCCGACACTTTCAAACATTTTGTACAAGTTTTCACACATAGTTTCTGTGAAATTAACTTAAATGTAAATAACTTAGTCATTAATTAATTAATTAAAATCTCCGAAGACTCGGTAAACTATATATGTGTATGCTTCTAAGCAAAGTTCTAGAAACTACTTCATATTATCGTTAGTTATCTATTCAAAGCTTTATTTCGATATAGTTACATTTACAATGTGTAATGGAAAAGCTTTGAACAAACTATGGTACACTATACTAATTTACCTTTTCATCTTAAATATATTCTTTTTTTCTTACAGCTATTGGCAGTAAGTGCATGTATGATAGTCATTGCATCAGGAGAGCATATTGCAAAGGACAAACGATTTGTACGTGCAAGCTGGAGTTTCCTGTTGTTTCATCGGATAAATGGTCATGTGGAGGTAATTCATCATCAAGGCACTATCCCATTATCCTTGCTCAAAGTTGTGTAAAAATACGACTGGAAAAGGCTAGGATAAGGTTAAAAGTTTTGTCTTTAGTTTCCTATAGTGTGACGAGGTAAAAGTGTATGCTATGTTCTATGATTGTTTCTACAGACATGTATACATACGCCTATACTATACGACATCATCCATTAGGGTGTATTTCATGAATAACAAAGGCCCTACCTCGTCATCTTGGTTGCAAAAATAATAAAAAATTCAAGCACTCAAGTCTTTACTCTGTTTACAGAATTTGGCTCTAAGGCAGCTGCTTTGGTGTCATCATCCTTGCTCAGTTCCGTGTTGGTATGCTTTCTCATGCTTCATGTAGAAAACATCCTCAAGCCGAGGATGACATAAATCTGTTGTGGTAACGAAGTGTTAAAGAGTTGTCAGAAAAATTTACCAAGGATGTAGTAAGCATTGTCTGCAGCTAAAATTGTAATTAAAATGTTTTCTTATTTAGTTTACACTCGTTTATTAATAAAAATATAACCTTTTAAAAAACACTTTGTATTTTTCTTTGATATTTTCGTTTATATTATTAAATATATTTAAGATTTAAGGGCTGGGGGGGGGGATGTAATGGAGAGTATTGAAAAGATCATTCTTAATGAAAGTCAGAGCAATTTGCCTGTTCAATGGGTGACGGGTATTGATATATGACTTCATTTTATCACAAAACAAATGTTTTTGGGGCAGTCTACATGTCGGAAGTTAAAGTTATAAGTACATACATATCAATGCACTTAAATGCATTCTATATTGAAAAAAAAAAGTTATTTTACGCAAATGTATTTATTTCATCAACATTTAATATTAGTTAATATTCAGCTAACGAATCATATTCATTAAGAAAACTAATTGACATTAGTTGATTTACTTAAGCTTATATTTTGTCATAATGTTTGTGAATTCAACTATATATCTTCCGTGCAAAGGTGAAACACGAAAACACGAAAAAAATCATCATTTCGAGATAAAAGACTTTGAAGTTTACGATTATCATTTAGCGGTTAAAAGAGGACTTAAGTTTGAAAATCTTTATGTAGCAAGGTCTGAAATATTTTAATGGATTTTTCCAATAAAAATATAAATAGCAAAAAGGTTAAATAATTATTTTAAGTGGATTATTTTGTTATTCAATCTTTCGATTACATATATATTTTATGTGTTTCATAATACGAAAACCGCATTATGTTAATATAAGGTCTTATTCATAAAAAAAAAAAGAATGTACGAAAAGTTTATAAAAGGTAAAAGCTTGATGGTATAATAACTCTGTAAAATGAATGAGTTGTGTGAAGTCGTTGAGAGTTCACATAAAAATCTGCGTGTACTGCCTTGTAACTTAGTGGATTTGACCAATGGAAAAGTAAGAAGAAAAGTCTTGTAAAAATTGCTGACTCATGAAGAAATTCATATTGAGATGACTTGTTTAAGTTAAATTCTTTAAGGGATCCAGGAATGATTTCGATGAAGAATTTGTAAAAAAAAACAAAAAAACAAAAAAAAACGCTTACATGGCTGATTGCAGCCAAACTTGTAGTACGACATCTTCAAAAAATTACTATTTTAAATCAACTGACTCAACTAATGCCAATTAATAGAAAATTATTTTGGGAAAATATCGAATCTTTGGAAATTTCGGAGGATCTAGTCTGTACAAGAGACGTGTTCTGCATATCAAAATATGTTTTATTTTTGGATTTTTTTTATTTTCTTTTCTAATATGTATTTTCATGTATTTCTTCCTTTGTAATATTTTAATATTATTAGGAAATATAATTACTGGAAAAATGTTATGTTTCAAAATTACGACTTCCTTATTTAAAACACAGCAGGAGGAATTACTATGCTTTTCTCTGGAAATGTTATCTTTTCATTAATGCTATGCTCACTGTAAAACACAATACTGTTTCTTACTGTATTTTTACCTAGAAAATTAAACTGAAAAACTCAAAACTTTGATTGCAAAAACGTGATTTCATGCTGCCAAGTGGGTTATTTAATTTATACGTATGGTTGCGAGCGTGGCTTTTGGTTCATTATTTAAAACACAATATTAAGCATTTAATATACAAGTTGTTTATTTCACTTCTAATCTTATACAATTCATTAACCTTCAATTAATCAACTCAACTCTAATTATCGCTAATACTGTACTTTCAATTGTCTCAATTCAATTACAACACTTTCGCACGCTTATTACTTTCACTTGTAAACACTGCAGCGTCTAACACAAGACTCTTTTTTTGGCGGTGTCAACTGTTATATTTATACCCTAGAAACTTTCCAGATTATTCTGGAGTATTATATTCCAGAATCTTCTTAACTATTCTATTCATTCTATTCCTAAACCTTCCCGAAGATTCCATCATCGATTCTCCGAACCTGAAGTTCTTTACTCTCCATTGCCAGTAGATGTCACCAGTTTGCTCTTTCTATTGCACGTAACAGTATATAAGTTTTGTTTAAAAGAAAGCCCATAGAAAGCTAGACTTACGACAACAACAAAAACTAGAACTCTGTTGCTATTGTTTTTGAGGCAGGAAAATTTCATTAAAGCGAGAAAAACAGTGCTAACTTTTCCAACCTCGATCTCAGTATAACCTGAAGAACCTCAACCTGATGAGCCTTCCAAACTTTTGCAACTCACAATACCAACTTTGACAACTTCTGTATGATAGTAATTAATTGGGCTGTAGGCTCGAAAATTCTACTTATTTTTTAATAATTTACTACAGCAGGAATAACTTTTGACGTTAAATGTTTGCCTTTTTTTTTCTTTTTCAAAAAATTTCCCATACACTTTTTCCCGTAAACAATGCTGGCTTCAAATAACAAGAAAAATAGCTGTCAAAGCTGAAAAGTTCCAGCAGATTAGAAAGTAAACCTACTCGAAATTTCGAAATTACGAAACCCTGTTTTCACTATCTTTTTCGTAATTTCGTTGACAGTTCACCGCTATTTTCCTTATTCTTAAACCGAAACACGAGCTGTCATCATAGCTATGAACCAGTCATCATAGCTAAGAACTATGCAGGGCAATTTTGAAATGAATAAAATGCCAATGATCCAGAAATTTAGGATGCGTTCGTCTCAAAGTACGTAATTTTGACGATAGTTTTGCAGTAAAAAAGCTAGAATTGTCTAAAGCCACACCGAGAAGGGGTTGCCCGATTTAGTCTATTTTAGAATTTTTTTGAATTATTACTATAAAAACAGCATGTACCAAATTTCAGCTCTCAATGGCGACGCGTTCTCAGGCAGTGTCCAAATATATAGTGGAAAACGAAATTTTTGTATGACAATCCCACGAAGGAGTTTCTCGATTTGTCTCATTTTCAAACTTACTTTTACCTTTTTTTTTAAATCCCGTGTACAAAATATCAGTTCGCTAAGTACACGCGTTCTCGAGGTATCGTGCGGACAGATAGACAAACGGACAGACGGAGGGACGGACAAACAAAGAAAAATAATTTTTAATTTTATGCATGGGTGTTCAATCCATTTTGCTCTATCTTTATTTTTTTTGTGCGTTACAAACGGAATTACAGACTTAGTATACCCTATATGGTATAAAAATGTATTTAGGGTATAAAAATGTATGGGAAATTGCATAAATTTGAGCTGGTTTCGACGATTTCATTGAAATTACGTAATTTCGGCCTAGTGTGAATGCCATCTTACTCTTTTCAATGCACTTTACTAATACATTGAATGCCAAATCTAAAAAAGCCCTGCAAATTATCGAATTTAACAATTCAACTAACGTGGGTGTTGACAGTTTGGACCAGAAGTATGCACGTTATTCTTGTAATAGGAGGATTCGTAGATGGCCTTTAACGTTCTTTTCTGTAATGCTAAATATTCCCCGAGTAAATTCATTCGTGATTAACAAAGCTGCTAATTAACATCTAACAGAGCGAGTTAATTCCAAATACCAAATGACCACAAGAAGAAAAATTTTGGAAATTCCATTTGCAGTTCAAGAAAAGTTCGGTCCGCCTCCTCCAAAATGCATTAGGTGACCAATTCGTCCTAGCATAAAAAACAAGAAATATCAAACTACATATTACCCATGCGCCAAAACTGCGCACCTCAACAAAGTCACTTTTAAGTTGAACCGCTTTTTTTGTACTAAATGAATTGAAATAAATTTATTTTAATAATTCGATAAAGTTTTTGAATATTTACCTTTCTTACATATTTACAGCTTTTTTTAGTGGGGTTGGTGGTCATTCCAAATACCAGTTGTGCCGTCCTTTAGCAGGAGTACCTGAAATAAATAAACATTATTTAATTTTTGCTATTCGTAGTCAAATATATTAATAATATTGCAAAATTAAAGTATTTGCAATCCAATATACCAATAAAGGGTTAATATTTATTACAAACTCTCTTTTCCGGTTATCCAATTGGTTGGCTGCAAGTAGTAACGTTATTGACAAAGTTCATCCGAATAATTGTTAAATTAGAGAATTTTAGTTTTGATCATACTTAATTACAATTTGTTGTCTAAGAGAGTTATTCACCCTAAAAATTATTTTGAAATTAAAATTACTAAAAAAACCAAAAGGTCACAATATTTCCGAAAATACCATTCAAAAACAACATGAACGTTCTCGTGGTCTATACAACTTGCTAAAGTGTAATAAGTGGAAAAAGTATGTCACGGTCGACGAAGCTTGGTTTCATCTAAGGAATGCCGATAGTCAGCGAACCAGGTGTCAAATTCCGTTTACTATATTGAGAAATGTTTAAAAGCATTATTAAAAAATATGAAGAGTTTATATCCCGAAAATCACCGAATATTTCATCAGGATTCGGCTCCATTGCATACGTCAAGGAAAACATTGGATATCCTGACAAGTACGTTTTATTCCACCCAATATATGGACTCCTCATCACTGGACCTATCACCATGTGAATTTTTTTTATGGGGATATTTAAAAAACCAAACGTTGGCCGCGCTTATGCCTCAAAGTCTACTACAAGAAAGGTTTACATATTAAATAAAATTAATTTCCAATCCTCTATATCTTTTATTTTGTTACTGTTTAAATTCGTTCGGATTTTTAATGTACATTGTAAAGTCAATTATAAAACTTTTGCATATTTTACCGGGAGGGAGGCTCTTAACAAATACGAAATTAAAAAAATAGAACCAGAGAAAAGGAAGTCTATTTTTTTATCAAGTACTAGGATCTGGACTTAAGATCTTTTAACTACAACCACAAGTCCCGGTACTGAAACTAAAAAATTTACAAGTACAAGTCTCGATACTGGTACTGGTACTTATATGTCCAACATATCAGCTTTTAAGTATCTTATAAGTACCTAAGTGCGCAAGTAATACCGCCATGCCGCCGAGTACATACTTAAGTTATTGTTAGTTATTTAAGTACGCATTCTAATAATAGAGGTTCAAGATCTTTTGAAAAATCAAATCAGAGATTTCGAAAAATCTATATGACTTGATGAGGTTTCTATTTACGAATTATCATAAAATTTGTTGCAACAAAAATTGGAAATGAAACAGAATCGTATAAGCCTTTACTCTTTTAATATCTAATTTTAGACGTTATTTATAAAGTATTTGTATTGCGATAATTTGAAGTACAGTTGACTGGAAATTGTTTGTAAACTTTATGAAAGTAAACAGTATAGTGGAAAAAGAAGAATTTCTGAAATATTGTGTTTTAAATAACGAACTAAGGCCACGCTCATAACGATAAATTTGTGATATGGGTATTTTACTTAAAGATATTTTTGGTTTTAATAGATTACCTAATTCAATTTATTGAAGTACTTAAAAAAAATTACTGCACAACAATTATTAGAAGGTATATTTAAATAATTTACAAGAGCTGAAGTACTTCACATTATGGCGGTGTTTGTAGTAAGTGCGTGATTTAGTACTTATTGGGTACTTAATCTTATATGTGGGACTTATAAGTACCAGTACCAATACCTGGACTTGTACTTCAAAATTCTTAAGTAGCAGTATCGGGACTTAAACTTGACATTTGTTTGAGTAGGTATCAGTCCCGGTACTTGTACTTGTACTTAAAAATAATTTAAGTTCAGATCCTGGTGCTGGCTTTACTACTCAAGTACCAATGTACTTCAGTACTTTACAGGTCTGGATCAATTGATGGTACTGATATGTAAAATTCTGGTGCTAGATTGTTTGGTTTTTATAATCAGTCAGTTATATTAGTCCTTTGAAGATGACCTAAGAGGTCGAAATGCGTAAGGTTATTCTAAAATGTGTAGGAGTTCTCTATATAAAAATATAGAGAAAAAAAAATAAATAAAACCTCACTCGATAACTGGACTGAACAGATGTGTCGATCGCCCAATTTGCCTAATCTGCAAGTAAATTTCATTCGAGCTATGTAAGTACGAATAAGTATTAAAGCATCAGTGAAACTATTCAGACGTGTCTTGTATTCTTTTCATTTTTCCTCGTTGCCATCAGTTATCAGCCTTCCTACAAATAAATGGTATAAATAACATTTATTGTGAAACTGTTTTTATCAAATAAAATGTTACGATAATAAGTATTCTACTACTATGCAAGCAACGAAGAACTAGGGAGTAACAGTGAGTTTATAAATTAACCTGCTCCACGTGAAGCCATTCGATGCGACCCCTTTCTTGAATGGGAGTTAAAAAATCAAGAACTGGACCAATGCGTTCTAGGAAATCTTTCACATTCAATATGTTATGTGTGTTACTATTATTATAAGGTGTTCAAGGCGGTGGGGGGGCCTATACCCTCCATATAAATACGCCACACAAATTATTTAAAGAAAATTTTAACTATAAACATATTTAAAATTTACTTAAAAATAAATGTATCATTTATTTATCACTACAAATATTTTCTGTGTCTATCTATTTGTTGAGTGCAATATTGGACCCCTGTGGCAGTCACTTTGAACAAAGCACCAGGGTACAATTTTGTCAATCAAGAAGGAAAAAAAGGTTCCGATTGAAATTTTACGTTAATGTAGACTCAGTGTGTGTGTATATCCTCTTGACTCCCCTAGGGAGATATTAAGGAAGACTAGGAAATTGTTTCGAGATATGTACATACATATATATAGATTATTAAGGTGCTTTCAAGTAAGTGTCTTAGATAGAGGAATATTAGTAATTATAAAATATTAATGAAAATTTTTGATATTGAACAATGAAATGTTGATTGTAAATTTCTCGACAAATAAACAAACGAAGACGGAAGGATCAATTATATCCGCAATCCCCATCATCAAGAATATTTATAAAACTGTCCATTTAAGAACGTACGCAATTCTAGTTAACATTTTCAAAATGTGTTTGAATAGACATCAAGTTACGTCAAATTGATTTCCTTCTTGATACAGGTCAAATGTTCCATACTTCCTTGAGGTGTTTACTTGAAGCTAAGAAGTTCCTTCCTAACAGGTAAACAGAATCAGCATTTAATTTCAGAATTCCTGAGATATTTCCTTCGGGAAATGGAAGTTTACTGAAGTTTTATACTCTTCAATTCTATGGCAGAAATGTGGAGGGCAAAAATCAAGCAAATAATCGTCTTTCATTTCAGTTGCTATTCCCTTGCAAGTGATAAAATATCTTCTGTTGCGAACGACATTGATTGGCGTAATTACCTTTGACGTAAATGAAAAGTAATCGACTCGATTAACCGGGAAAGCTGTTAGGTTTTTTTTTATTTTCCTTCTGCTTAATGAAACTGACTTCAAATCATTTTGGGATCCTTTTTAAGTTTGATGGAGGAAACGTTAGCTTTTACATTAAGTTCCTTATCGCTAGTCGGCATATTCGCGAAGCAAATTGCCACCCCTTGAGGTGTTCGGTCTGCAGATAAACATAACTGTTCTGTTCATAGAGCTGAGTGAGTATACCTGATAGGAAAGAATGTGAAGCGTACAGTCCCAAAAAAAATTTCCTCCGCATGAGTGCTGTTGTTTCAATATTTTTAAGCAACATCCAAGCATTCCGATAAATTTATGGTTGTTATCAGCCATTACGACTGCTGGATGGCAGTTTTTATTTTCAGTTACGAGCAGCAACCAATATCCAATTTTTCTCGCCATTTCTTTTACAGGACGGAAAGTTGCAAACACACCGTAAAATTTTTGTAAAATCTAAACGCATAAATCATGAAAGTATTATCGTTATGCAGATTTTAACAGGAAGATTACACACACAATTCAAAAGCCAGCGAGGAAACCAGAAAACCTAGACGTAAACATTTATGAGCGGTTATGTGGAGACCATCTTTATTTTTTTCGGGATATGTGATAGGTTTACTTCTGCTGAAATATATTCAATGTAAATGCCCTTGTTGCGCATTTCGATCGATATGATAAATTAATTGCATTTTGTTTTTTAGGTAAATACTAGATTCTCACCTATAGTAAGATACTTAATGAGAATTACACTCTATTTGCGAATGTTATATCCTAGACAGACTGTGTCCATAATGACTTAATGAAATTCAGTCATTTCAAGGAAATGAAGAGATGACAGGGGCGGATCTAGAATTGAAATTAAGTGAGGGGAAGGGGGGGGGGGGGAGTCATCTTGCTGCAATTAAATTTAGCAACAACAAAAAAACAAAAACATCAAATGAGGCACCATTTGTCCAATTCAGCGCCGTAAGTCGCTTAGTTTAGCCACCGCAGTATTGTAGTGAGGTACTAAGAAGGTCTCCGCATTAAGCAGTGTGGATGATATGTCAATTTTTAATAATTTTGTTTTATTAAAAGTCATTTTTTAATAGAAAAGTAGCTTAGGAGCAAACTGCAAGAGTCATTCAAACCAAACTTTTCTCAGTTTTACACCCTGGCCTATATAATATGGACTGTTCGATATGCTATTTCATGCGGGTTCAATTTTGTGTGTCAAAAATAGTTTTTACATCGTTGCCAACATTGAAAAAACCATTGGCGGGAAGTTGGACGGTGATTTTAATAAAACCTTTCGAATTTTTGTTGAGTATCACTAATTAACCCAAATAATTAATTTAAAAACATTTATTTCGACGAATCCACTTATTTATTTGTTGTTTACAGTTCTCTGTACATGTCAGTGGCTTTATATAAGAATGCTGTGAATATTTTAGAATGCTAGGAGTTGGGACTAAAATAGGGCTGTGATGTGGTAGAGACAGAGTCTGTTTCGTGGCTTAGGAAGTGCTTCTCGAGAGTTTTGGATAACCCAAAGTTGGGGTCCAAAACTCAAGTTCTAAGAAAATCTATTCATACACATCACAAGCATACAATAATATTCATTGAAATAAATTTTTATTTGTTTAAGTTTTGGAATAAAAATATTTTGTATAATTTTTTGAAGTTGAATTATATAAATAAAATAAATATAAAATAAAAAATATATATTTTCAAATAACTCAATTAATTAAATTAATTTACTTTAATTTTTGAGCGGGCGGGGGGATTATGACCCCCCCCCCCCGCCCCACCCACCTTATTCTGAGTCCGCCACTGGAGGAATTGCAATGTCATTGACAGTTTTTTAATGTGAGTAAAGATCATGGCAGAGATCAATAAATTTAATTAAATGCTATCTGCTATCAAGAAAATTTGCGAGTATTTACTGTAGTCGGAAAGCATTTAGTAGAAGACAAATTTTGTTGTTTAAAGAGACCAACAAGAGAAAAAAGCGGGAAAGAAATTTCTTTCATGGTCAGCTGATGGCTGTCACTGCTAACTTTATTGTGAAAGCTTTCTACTTACCAATAAATTCAGCTCATTGTAATTACGGTAGGTGACACTTTTACCGCAATTTCACTAAATGGGGTAAAATTTGGTCCACTTCAAAATGAAGCCAAATGTTGCAAATTGTTCCTTGATGGACCTCATTTGTTTGACACACTGCAAATTTGAATCTATTTATTTAAAAATTAAGTCATTATGGAAACAGTCTGTGTAGGGTATTAGGGTTGGAATGAAATCTACGAAGGCTTTATATTGCCTAAAACAAAACAACAAAACATATTTCAACCAGCCTACAAAACAGGGGAGTTGTCAAATTTAAACAACAATTTAGAAAAATTTGATCATCAGATTAGCTATATTTAAATGATTTTCAAAAAGTCATACAGTGTTTAAAAATTGAATCTAAAACACAAAAGACCAGTAAGCTTATAGCAAGCTCTAAAGAAATCGTTGAGAATAGTTTTTGAATGTGTATTTTCTCTTTTGCTTCCGAATCATAACTCCGAACGCCTCAGAATTTGCTATAAAAAAATGAAATTTTATTTTGTTAAACAAAGATTAATACAAAAATTCACGGTCCAGAGTACTCGTTCCTTGTTATCTCTACCTTCATTTTTACCTGTTTACCTGTCTCCTCTGAAGAATTAAACAGAAAGGCAAAGTCCGAGTCATTAAAACTTAGTGAGTACCATTCATACTTACGCCGTATGGCGTTTATGACCGCAGAGAATTGGTAAGGTTGAAACATCCCTTAATTACCGGTGTTAAACTTACAGTCGTGATAACCTACCTTTCGGCGTAATTGGAGGCTTGTGGACATAACAGTATTACATTGTTTCTAACACCGCCGTGCATTAATCGTCAGTCAATCCTTAAGCATCTCACCGTGTTAAGCGCACCAACGCACAGTGTAATATTTTCACTTAACTGACATAATTATTGCAGCTTAATAATTATTAAGGGATTACTACTAATAAAATTCCTAATTATTTATATAATTCTTGTTCATTTTGCATTCTCAAGAAGAAAAACACAATAATTATTATAATAATCAGTAAATTTATTTGCCTTTTCTGAATAACGATTTATGCATATACTAAGGTATACAAGGTATTCCCATTACGAACCACATTCCGCCATTAGTAATATTGTGAAAATGTACAGGAAAGAACGGTACAGTGAACACAATACTCTCTCCTCTCTCTGTCTTTCCTATAAAAATGTATATACATTAGTCACAGAATTACGTCACAAGCTATCAGCTGCAATGTGCCAACATTTTAATGGGAATACCTTATCTTCTATATACCTTGTGTATATACTTATAAACAATTTTTTGGAATTTTTTTATTTGGCAAATTTTTATGAATGCCACAAGCAAGCAATTTTTTTAAAGGGCATAAATAATTTAAAAATAAAAAATTAAATTAAAACAAAAAGCATAAATAAATTAGGTGTATAAAAATTATAAAAAAAGAAACAAGAATACAGATTTGTCCAATATTCTCATCTAATCGGAATCAGAGTATTCACCAAAATTGTCATCTCTGGTGATATTTAAATTATGTCATTCTTCCAACAATTCCAAGACTTCTGGAACTATTTTTTCGCGTTTAGTTTTGGGAGAAGCGCGTTTCAATAAAAGGATCTGAGCTGATTAATACATTATGTACAAATTAGTTTTGGCATCGAGTCTTGAAGTCTTTCTTTTAAATAATTCTCTATATTGTCTTCTATGGTTATTCCCTGCGTCTTGCGCTTTTTCAGAAAATTATGCAATCAGAAGAATGTAAAATTTAAGAATGTCCTTTCTATGGCAAAGAATTTTGTGCACGCTTACAGGCATCGAGTGTCAAGGGTATTCTATCAATTATAGTTCAAATATCTGCTTAGTATGAACACCAAATTTTTCCATGTTAATTTGTAACTCACAATTTAAGCATTCCAATATACCACGGAATCGCTTTATTAACTCCAAATTAACACCAGTTCGGAAGAATCTCGACAGACTTTTCCGCATTTCTAAAAAGTGTGGCAGCCGTATTTCCATCATTGGTGTTGCCAACCGAATTCCCTCTTGAACATATTTTGCACATACATATTTCTCCTTTTCGGCTACTTTGTTTTTGTTTGCTTGCCAAGTGTGAATTGTCAAGGCTTAGTACATAATCGGTAAGCAGGGGCAGATTTCCCTATAGAGTAAGCCTAGGGACTAGGGCGGCCGAGCTTGGTGCGATTTTTATTTGCTTTTGCAGTCGCAGTCTCTGTGAACCCATAGGTCAACGTTTAAAAATTCAAAAATGTGTCCATAACACCCCGCAAAAAAACTCATTAAAAGATTGGATCTTCGAATTGGATCAATGCTTACTAGTTTACTCCAAGTTCATGCGTATCATTTTCATTTTGCTCCACTACAGACTACATATATTAGTACACGTGCTTTACAGGGAGTAGGCGGCGGAAATCTTCCATAGGCGTAGGGCAGCTAAGTTATCAAATCTGTCCCTGTCGGAATGAAATGTGGGTACACATTCTAAACACTGTATTCATGAATGGAGAGGTGACAAACCAAATATAATAATATTCATATTGTTGATTTCTCGGGGTTTTGCTTTACACAAGTTACATATTTGTGTCGACGAGCATGATGACACAGCAATGCAGACTTTGCTATCTACCATACAAAAAATCAATATGGGTTTCACGATAACTTCTGTACCAATTAAGCCTAGTACTAAGGTCCGCGCTAAGCTAAATTTTAGCGGGTCTCCAATATCGGGCCGTTCTTTAGCAGCTAAATTATGACAGCGGAGACTCACAGAAAAGATATATTAAAAACAAGAAGAAGAAGAATTTTGCAATTTGTTTACGGAAATACAACGCGCGGTGATAATATTTCTAAAAACAGGTAGGTAAAATTATTTGGAAATACCTATTAAAAATATAAACATAATATGCATTATGTATACAATAAAAAAAAATTAACAATTGATATTGAAAATACGGCCACCAAAAGAAATCTAATTCATCCGTACTTACAGCAAAGATGTACAAAACTACGTTAACTACAAAAATCCGGTCAATAAATTTATTAAATATCAGAACTCTGAAAATAAATATTTTTAGCGTGCTAAAGAACGGCCCGGGCGGATAAATTCAAGCTAAATTTTTTGGAGACTTACCGGTGGTGCCATCTATAATCAAAACCCAAAAGCAAATTTAGCGCGATGACCTTAGTACCGCTTTCGCTAAAATTCAAGATAAATTTTCGCCAATATCTTTTAGCTTGCTAAATTTTCATACAAAATTTAGCTTAGCGCGGACCTTAGTACTAGGCTTTACAAGAAATTTTGTTGTCAACTTTTTTTACTTCAGTATTTATGCTCTTGATTGGGCGACAATACCTTGTCGAAGAAGGTGCTGAGTTTTGACAGATAACATTTTTAGTATCATTGGTCGCAGAATAAATCTGTATTGGTCCCAACAATTGAAAAATTGATAATTATGTTTAAACTTTTGTTTATTGAGAAATTCATGTACAGTAAAACATCTTCTTGAATTTAACATAGCTACTTCACAGTATGGTGAATATGTGACTGAAGTTGTATTTCACATGAAAAATCAGTGATAGTATTTAATTTCAGTGTGATAGCATAGGTTTTTAGGTACTTTTACTTTATAATAAACTAGATACAACTTTTTTATTAATGCAATTGACTTCGTATAATATTATATTGTAGGAGAAGCAGGAGAAAGCACCTTGGCAATTGAAGTAGTATCCATTTTCCATGCCTTTCGTAATTTAACTTCGGTGGCCAGAGACAACTCTTCTTGGCTTGATGAATGATGATTCTACTACGATATTAAATTTACCCTTTTTTGTCTTAGAGCCACATTCTTCGAAAGAAAACCTTTTGAGGCCTACCAGACCTGTTCTTGTAGAATACTTGGGATAGCCTTAACAACAGCATCAGGAATATTAAGATTCCCTTGAAGACACGATAAATTGGAACTTAGGAAACAGTCCTCAATTTTTTGGAAAAATTTCTAAGAATTACTCTCATATTACTTAAAACGTTATATCGGCAATAAAGTAAGTACCCAGTTCTTCCAAAATATATGCAATTATGGTACCCATTCTTCTATCTTTCGAATTATCGGTCCATATATCAAAAACAGACCTTGGAGGAATTTGTATACCCATTGAGAAAAAAAATTATTGAAATTGCAAACTTCGGCAAAATGTTTTTCTAGTTTTCCTTAGTCCACGAAACAAAACTTTAACCCTTTCCGTCCGATTTAAGAAATATCTTTCCAAAAAAAGATTCCTTTTATTTTGAGTATAATCCAATGGTATTCTTTCCATTTTCTATAAAATTTTATAACCCGAAATCATCAGACTGGAATTTTAGGAAGTTGTAAATTTACAACAAATGAACTGTAAGGTACTAAAGTCCTTTTCTTTATATAAAACAGGCTTTATTAAAAAAATCAAAATTCTTGTTGAAAGCAGTGATAACAAACATAAAATAAACATAATTTCTTAAAGCTTAACAGAAATATAATATTATTATATACTTTCGTCTTTTCAGTTATTTTGGAAATCGTAAAAGCAATTTGGTTTGTTCCTTGCAGAGCACAAATGAACATTGCACTTAGTACACATGGTTTACGTAAATCCAGTACATCCTATACACTATGCCATTATCAAACCATCGTACTAAACATATCTGTGTTACTTCGATGCGATAGTCAAATGACCCGCGACCTTCCTTTCGTAAATCCTTCTCAGATTTTAAGAGTTTCGCAGCTCCGCATAATGTGTAAGATCGTAGGGTTCCAGTTCCCCATATTCCAAGCTCTTTCAATTTGGAAAGCAACGCGATGTCGTTGATATAATTATCGAAAAATACCTTATGTCCAATATTACTTGTAACAGTTTGAATTTATCGCAAGATAATATCTGCACAAAAACCAAATTAACCTTCGGCAACTCTTGTTCCTTTGCCCTGGTAGACTTCCCAATCATGCACAACGCCATCAGTGCTGTATAAAACAAATATTTTGCCCCATTTACAAGGTTTCATATATTGCTTGAGTATTGTCTTTCCTTTAAAAGGAATCATCATTTCATCAGCAAATAAAAATTCTTGTTTTGTAATTCATCCTCATTTTTCTTTCATCGCATATATGAAAGGTCGTACTTTCCACAACTTATTTTTTGGATCAGTTTCAGTGGCTAAATTCGGGTTGTTTCGTAGCAGATGGAACCTATTCCCAGACATTGTATCTGCAATTGCTGGAATACGGGCTGCTTTCTTACAGTACATGCAAATTCGTGTAAAATCACACATTCCACATTACTAAATACATGCCGATTAGCTAGTACATTTCAGAAGATGTAGTGTCCAAAATATTCGTGGTTTGTGAAAAATAATACAAATTTGTTTCCTTGGCAATTTTTTCAATTGACTTCTGTGGAAAATATTGTAGGAAGTACTGTAGCGGTGTCTTTTCGGAACATGATGATTCATCAAAACTATTTGTAATGAAATCTCCAGTTAGTATTTCGAAGTTCTTTTTTCTCCAAGAAAACTCTGCCCTAACTTTCCTCGACTCCGTTGTTTTGTTAACGATCCTTTATATCCGATAAGTCTTTTTCTAAATACTTATCAGGCATATCAGTTTCAGCTTCAGGAGCCACCTCAGAAATTTTATCGAAAGACGAGAACATTTGGCACTCTTGCTCTATCTGTTGAAATATATTATCGATACCATCACAAATATAATCGTCGTCATCATAATAGTCCTCTAAATACGATAAATCGAACATTTCGAAAACCTCTAGAACTGGTCTAACAAGGAGAGGGTCCGTACTGGATTTTGTAGGCTTAATCCTTGCAAAATGCTAAAAATTTGCAAATTTTCGCGGCAGGTGTCGCGGTTAAATTGCAACAGAGTTTGAACAAATGTTCCAAATTCATTCAGGTTAAATATCAACCACAGAGGAGGTAAGTAGCATTTCGAGCATTTTCAAAGATCGGCAGATGGAGAAAAATGCGTATGCAAAATTTTTAAAGATTTAATTTTTTTTAAATAGGTAAATGACATCCGATCTTCCTGAAATTTTTTACAGATAATCTCTTAGTAAAAGCGCAACCATAAAAAGAAAACAAAAATTGGATTTAGCGATAAGTTGTAGAAAAACACTTTGAAATGAATTTTTCACACAGAAGTTTGGCCGTCTAAAATTAAATTTCAGCACGTGAGGGAAAATATCTTCTAAAAATGAAAAATAAATTACAGAAAAACTAGCCTAGCAGCTAGGCTTTCTGTATATGAAAGATAATAGATTATAGATAATTGTAACGAAAATAAAGTGGCTTAAATGTTGTGAATATACCCGCAAGTCAAAGTTTTCCGAAAAGTGTTAATTTTAAACTTGAGTTCACCTACATTATCCATTATTTCGGTTTTGTTTCAGCATCTGGAGTTCCTACTTGCGTTACTTTCATTTCAAGTCAAGCCCACTATGTGCTGTGAATTTGGAGGAAATTGGTGATGATGAGTAGGGACCTTTTCCTTGTAAGAAGTGGTTTTTCGCATATATGTTTCTAGAATGGTTTGTCTGGCAATAAAAACGAATATAACCAATTTCATAAGATTTCATATTCTGAAGAACTTTTCGGTACAACAAAAACGTCTAGGACAGATCGTTTTCACAGTGTACATAAAAACCTAAATCTTGAAATGGCAACACGAAGAAGGGGTTATCCAACTTAGTCTATTTTTGAAATTTCATTTACCATTGCTATAACAAACTATGTACCAAATTTCAGCTCCGGAGAATGTTATGCAAGTAAGTCATTTATAAACAAACTGAAAAGCAAAGGACCCAATATAGAACCTCGAGGGACCGCACTTATTAGTAGTAGTGCAGTACACCATATTTCGTTGGCTTTGACCCATTGTTTACGACCGGTCAGAAAGTTGTTAATTAAAGCAACACCTAAGTTGCTAAATTTGAATGCGTTAGTAAGTTTATCGAGGAGGATGCGGTGATTCACCTTAGAGAAATCTAAAAGTAATGGGACCATGAAATGGTCTCCGTCTAGACCGCTTCTTATGTCAGAAGCTACTTTCAACACAGCTGTTTATACATATGCTTTTCAAAGACTTTGGATATAAAGCACAAAATACTAATTGGGCGAAAATCCGCTGCAGATTCCGGAGAGGATTTTTTCGGAATGGGTGTGACGGTTACAAACTTCCAAGCACTTGGAAAAGAAGATGACGTCAAACACGAATTCATTATATGTAGCATATATTTTCCGATAAATGGGAACAAAAGTTTAATGAACCATGATGGTAAGTTATCAGGTCCAGTTGTTTCAGATTTGATTGAGGATATAGCAGCAAGACGTTCACTATAATTGACTCCTTTAAAAGAAAAGGTATAGTCATTATTATTGGGCTTTTAAAAGAAAAAGTAAAGTCTAGTTTGAAATTGAGTGTTGTAAGTCAATTTTGCATAATTTAGAGTAAATTGATGTTTCACACCTCTGCCCATAAAAGGTGTGGACATCTTTTTTCAAAATGACAATGAAACAGTGCTGTAATTATAAATTTTGACTTACTTGAAGATGGTGCTTAGCGGATGATCGTTAAGAAGTAAGAATTTGGTCTTGAAAATTATTGGCTTAATTATTGACTATGATTCTCACCGGCTCATATGTGGTCGGCGACCAGATATAACTGTACTGATAAGACGTCTCTGATTCTCTGGGTCGAAATGTCCAATTTTTTATAATGAAAATGACAACAGAGTATTCTTAAAACTAATTTAAGATTATCGTTTATCCGTATATCTTGTCTGAACAAAAATTCAATTTGATTAATTTAAATAAACCCGAGAAATTCGTTCACTAAAGTAAATAGACTTTATTTTTCACTTAAATTCTAGAGCACTTATGCTCCCAATAAGAAGTAGGGATATTGGGGGTAAACTCCCAGAACTTAAATCAGCAAACAAGAACACATAAGCTAAACTCTTGGGGTCATAAGAGTTATGACTCCAACAAAAAGGAGAGGAGTTTTCTTCTTCAGTTCGAAGCTTGGGTTTGAGCAATAATAAAGTACCCAATATTCTGCCCTATTTCTATAAAAAGCGTATTCGACTATAACTTAAAAGAAATTCTAAAGACAAAAAGATAAATTTCGTTATTGTTGAAGGTGTTTTCAGGCACAATTTTGTACTATTAGTTAAAACGAGGTATTTCCCAATAACTTTGGAAGAAATTAAGTTTTTCACATTAAAAGTCAATTAAAAAAAAAAAACTGATTCTAATTTTACTCGAAAACAGTATGACGTATAAGATGCTAAAGAATTTTATTTGCTTACATATTTTTTTTTTCTGATTTGAATGTTCTTTTTAAGAAGAACCAATGCCGCGTAACAAACCATAAACCAATCAACGAATCAAAGCTTATCTTTGACTAATTTTAATAAATAAATCCGTCCAAAAGTCAAAATTTATTTGACATTATACCTGGTTGTCTAATATATTTTCTCGTACCTACCACCATTATTTCTACCATGCCCAACATAATTTACTCTATGATTTTATCCAGGGTATAAAACTTGTGTTCGCGTATAATCCCTAATAATAATAACTAAGAAAGATAATTTTCTACCCTCGCCGGGGATATCTATATTGGACCAAAATTATTAATTATTCAAAAAAGTCATCGAACTTTAACGTCCCGATTTTAACTTGGAAAAATATGCATGTAATTGCTCTGAGTTTTATTAAGATAAGAAGTCTTTTTTTTTATATTATTAAGCCACGCTCAGGGAATACCCTATGATGCAAAGCACAGCATGGCAGGAAGGAGATAGGGAAAGGAATAGGGGATAGGAGAAGAGTGGCGGAGGTGCCGATGTAAGTCGCCCTTAAACTTTCGCAGATTGTATGCCGGGGGTAAAACAGAAGATGGTAAGTTGTTCCACAATCGCACTGTTCGGGATAAAAAAGCATCACGGAATTTTACTGTACGGCCGAAAGTAATTTGAAGGGTTAAAGGATGTGCGCGGTTTGCAGCGCGAGTATTGCGTGCAGGAATCATTCTACAAGGGATTAGACTAGATATTTCATCAGAACGTTGACCATGCATATAGCGATAAAGGAGCGAAAGGCATCCAACAATGCGGCGGTGCTCGAGTGAGTCGATATGACAAGTTATTGATAAATCGCCAATGAGCTTGAAGGCTCTCTTTTGGACAATATCCAATGAAGCTAAGGCTGTGCGACCAGCCCCGGATCATATATGGGAGTTGTATTCCATTCTAGGTCTAATGTAGGACTTGTAGAGGAGCGCTAGATTTTACGGGCTGAAATATTTCTTACACCTTTTCAGAAATCCAAGACATTTCGATGCTTCTTTGGCAACAGAGAAGATGTGATCTGTCCAGTTTAACTTACTGGAAATATTAATGCCAAGAATGCTTAGTGACCATGAATCAGAAATTAATGCTACATCAAAAGAAACGGATGTGGTTATGTTATGATCTTGTTTTAATGAAATTAGACAGCTTTGGGTCTTAGATGCATTGAATTCGACGCGATTCGCTTTGCCCTAAGCGAGGATATTGTTAAGATCGTTATCTTATACTAATTCACTTGGTATTTTTATTTATTTATTTTTTCTAAGTAAGTATTTTCTTCTAGTCCATGAATGCCTGACGTTTAATGAATAGCTGAGTTTTGTCATATTACTGCCATATGCATACATATTTTGATCAGTTTACAAGTCTTTTACAATGTGGGTTTCTATATACTTAATTAACCCGATGATTAAGAAATAGTTGCAAAGAAACAGCATGTTTTGCTTAATGTATTTTTAATAAGCTCTTCAAATCTGACATGATAAATATTCGTAACAGGAATAATTCCGAGGGTAATTTCAATCGGAACTTATTATCTACAGCAAAGGAAAATATTTATATTCTTATGCTGTTTACAAAAGCGCTATCGTCATGGTTTAAGTGAAAAGAAAATCATGCACTCATACCTACTTACTTCTTAAAACGCATTTTTTTTTTTCTATTCTTATTGTAAATACTGAGGGCGCGCTTTTCAAGTGAGCAGCTTTTCAATTTATTCAGAGCCTAACGATAAACAAGAAAGATTTTTTTTTTTTCAGTTTTGGGAATACCTACGTGAGAAACTCCTTTTCCTTTGACACCCAAAGGCTGTAATTTCAGCTTGAGTGCTTTTTATATAATGCTGTGATAAAAATAAGAAGAAAAAAAGCAAAATCAGAGGAAAATTCAAAACAAGCAAACAACTCCTGATGGCGAAAAAATATTGACATAGCCCATATTCAGATTGGAACAGGAGTATCGCTGTGAAAATCATTGAGCTCAAAGAAATAAATAAGAATAAACGAATATAATTTTGGTTCGTTACTTTGAGTAAGAGATAACTATAGTTACTTTGAGATTTAAATATCACCTTTAAATCTTATATATATATATATGTATTACAGTATTTCAGCACAATGGGCCACCATGGCTTCCGTACTATGGATCTTTCGTCCCTCTGCAAGGAAAAAAATATATACAATACTAAAGAATGTCTTTAATTGGGCTACAAAACAAAACAAAAAAACCGCGAGAAAGATTTAATTATTTAATTGAATTGATTAAGGGGTAGACAATTATGAGAAGAAGCAAATTAATTATAGCTAGGTAAGATAAAACAGTATTGCGACAAGGCTGATCTGGTTCCGTTGCTTTCAAACTCTGGTCAATCTACCGTATAAACCTAGTAAATAACTTTTCCAAATTCGCGGTAGTAATACCTTGCTGAGCGTAGACAGCCGTAGCTAGGTAGGTGTTTGCTTCGTACATAGAAAATATTATACTACTTTGTGTAGCAAGAAAACAAGGTTTTATATTTTGTGAGAAAAATTAATAATTCGTTCATCAATACGAATTCATCTGGAATTTATTCGTCTTCAAGGATATCTACGACTACGGATGCCCCTTTTATGCTTGACAAAATAACTTTATTTACAGAATTACTCCAGGTAACTTGTACTCATTGACCGACTGGAGGAGTCGAATGTGTTTCTTAGGCGACTACATTACGGAGCTAAAGATGCCCTACCAGTTCTAATAAGTCGGCATCATTTCCACAGGAACTAACGCACGGACGTTTGAAGTGCGAATTACAATTCCGACTGATTGTCGACTGTGACTTGATTTTAAGTCGAAGTCGATGTTGAGGTGAAATTTGTAATTAAATTGAAACTTCAACTGCTTGAACAAACCAGAAGTCCCGACTTCTGTGATTGAACTGAAGTTGGCCGCAGCGAACACCAACTTTGCACTTTGAGCAAAGTTTAATTTCAGTCGTAGTCGCAGTCGAAGTCGAAGTTGCAATTATATCTTGCCACATGCATTTACAATTTGGGAAAAGTCATAATCGACTAATTAGTTGTAATTGTAATTCAGGCCTGACTGTGCCTCGATTTAAGACCCCGTTAGTATTGAACGGTTGTCAAGTTGACATAGGGTCGCCTTAATCTTCTAATACTTCTCTCGAGGCCAACTGAATACAAGAAATGCTAACAGTCTCCGAGAAAGCTAGTCAAGTTCCGCCACCATCGACCATCTGTCACGTTTATTTGCTTCCTTTTCAGCTCTAGCCGACGTGGTGTTGATATCCGTTAGCACCTTCTAGCTACTGTCCACACGACAGCACTGACGATATCGAGAAATCCAGGGACTATCCTAGCCTGTTTACTGCGGACCTCATCAATCAGCTGAAGACTAATCAGCTCACGTTAATATTACTCCTGGTAGCAACCATTGGAAGCGTTGCTTCTATTCATCTATATTGCGATCACCTCAAAACATATGATGCAATTGGTACCATCTGGCGGCTATCAGCTCGATGCTGAAGCATACGGATTCGACTACTCCTCAACGCTAGTTGTACTATTCAAACTAGTAATACATCAGCAGACTTCACCTAAAGGCTAGGCTGTAGTTAAGCGACTACTCACTTGATTTCAGGACATACTACCTGAACTAGTATTTTCCGGAAACATATTAGCAAAAAAATGCTAAATTGGTGACCTCGACAAAAGTCGCACATTCAACAACGGAAGAAGATTTCAATAAAAGGTTAGATATTATAGGAGTTCATTATTCAGTACTTGTCTTTTAATTTTATCTTCTCATATGCAGTAGGTACAGAATTTCCTGTGCGGGTCTCGAAGGAGTAAAAAACTCATTACCACTTTCCGTTTATAAATTTTATTAATTTACTTTTCTTCAATTATTCCAAATATTTTTTTTAGTTTTACCATATTAACATTATTTTTTTTATATATATATATGTCATAAGTGTATATGCTTTGCATCTAGGGTGTACGCACCTCACTTACTGTTTAATATAAGACGCTGTGTTAACTGTGTGCGTTTAGCAATGTCTTACTAGCAATTCTCCGTCGTTTGGTAAAATTTTTCTTTTCTCTCTCGGACTGGACTCATTCGGCTTTATTCACTACAGTATCTTACGTTTCGTGGTTTGGTCCACAATTGTTAAAATTTCCCCACTTTTTATTGTGCAATAACATCTTTGTAATTTCAATAGTTTATTTTTTATTTTTGTGCAATTCAGCCTACGTTATGAAATGACTAAACCGACCAGTCAGACAAACGTCAGCATGGTCTCTGTTAATAGTAGTGATCCCAACAAGTCCAGTGCCTTCTTGCCAGCCAATTCAAGTTATTCAAAGGTGTTGGGTGCTGTGTCTGTTAAGACAACTCCCTTTTGAAAAAACGATCCTGATCTGTGGTTCCTTCAGCTTGAGGCTCAGCTTGGCCGGTATTAATCTGGACACGACGATGTTTCACCACGTCGTTGGAGCGCTTGACGCAAATTCGCTCGCCATGTAAGTGACATTCTGCGTACAACAGCGCTAGCAGAAAAATACAGTATGATCAAAGAGACGCTAATTTCTAGACTCTCTGGAAGTACTAACCAAAAGTTGAAATAGCTTCTTACTGAACTTACACTGGGTGACGCACAACTCTCACAACTACTGCTTGAGATGCGGGCACTCAGTAATGGTCAACTCAATGAGGTGATACTGAAATCGCTGTGGCCTTAGCGATTGCCCACAAACATGCAGGCGATTCTGGCCTGCAATCCAGCGAACTGGAATTATTGGCAACAAGTGCAGATAAGATAGCCGAGGGAAGTTCCAAAGCGGAAATATTCTCAGTAGATTCTCCCTCAGGCAGCGCTCAAAGGTCTACTTGGAAAGAAAATTAAGCAACCTTGCTATCATGTTTGAGATGTCGTTTACACGCTGCAATCCTGTTAGACAAAATACTTCAAGAAGCGGGTCTACGAATCGAGCATCTTCTCAGTATTCTTCAGCCGACACAGGTACAAGTTTCTGCTGGTATCACCGTCGTCTTTAAATTTTCGACAAATCTTCGAAAAAGAGTTTTCTGATTAATTCTGGGGCGGACGCTTCCGTCATCCCGAAAACATCTGTCCATCGATTTTCAAATTCAAATTTGCAGTTGGTAGCGGCGAATTCCTCTCCTATCGGTACGTTTGGTAGACAATTTCAGTCATTGGATTTGGGTCAACGAAGGTCTTTTCCTTGGCAATTTGAGATAGCGGATACCCCTAGGCCCATACAGGGCGCAGATTTTCTGCGCTACTATGGTCTGTTAGTGGACATTAAAAATATGTCACTTATAGACCCACTCATTTATTTATCATCATCTGCTTGTCTTGTCAATTGTCAAGATGCTAGTTTTTCCGCACTGATTAACTCCGCAATCGATTTGAAAATTCAGAATCTTCTTAAAAAGTTTCTTGACATCACCGTCGAACAGGTAGTGCACACGGTTATACACCGAATAATCACCAAAGGCGGCTCCCATTTCGTCCACAGATCGTCGAATTTTTCCCGAAAAAATGTAAGTGCTATGGTTATATCAATAAAAAGAGCCCATGTGAAATTCAAACAATTGACAAAAGTTTGATTTGAATAGCAAGACCTACTCCAAACCTACTATTCTTACAGAAAAATAGTCTTTTAATAATTTTAAGTTTGCTATCTTTTTATCCCAACCGTAATCAAATTTTTATACATTTCTTAACAAAATTATTTAAAAAAAAAAAATTATCTTAACTGAACGACTATGATTCCGCCAAACAAAAATTTTCAGCTGTGTAAGCATAGTATACAAAATTGCCCTGGTTCAATGAGTTCTAATGAATCTACCTGCAGATCACGGGACCAAAGCTTAGCAAGGTATGGTATGCCTGATTTGAAAGTAACCTTTAGTATTGACTATTGATGCGTCATTTTGCAACGAATTTATACTATCAAATTTGTTTTGAGTTTTTCGAGTTATATTGACTGCAAGACGTTGTGCAGTGTTAAGTTGCAAAAGAAACACGCGGTTTAATATTTCATAAAAATATTAGTTTCATTATTTAAATCACTTCGGGAAATGTAATTAATTAATAAAAAGCAGAAATAATTTCCAACCCAAATATATTTTTAGAAATATAATATACCATATACACTGTGTATTTTCGAAACTTATCAAAAGGATAAAGTATATTATTATTTGTTCAACATTTTCATACTCCTTAAACCCCCAGACTTGAGAGCTATAGCACATAATTGCACACGTTACTGCTTCGAATATTTTATATTTATTTGATAGTGCAACATCAGATATTATTAAGAAGGAGCTCCAAGTAATATTGATACTATTTTTTTCTAGACTTAAAGTTTCTTTCATGTGTTTGTACATGGACAGAGTAGGTGTTAAAGTGATTCCAATATATCCAATATATCTATCTCTTTGCTTTGTAGTGCCATTTCTCCTGATCTCTGACTACTGTTAGATTCCATCTTTCGCAATATGTGGAATTCTTCAATTTATTAACAAGTTGGCAATCGGGCCTCCGCTCTCTCTATAGCTATGAAACGGCAGGCTTAAGATTGGTCTTGGACCGAGTCAAGTTCACTGCCCTGGTTCTTTTGGATTTTTTGAAAGCCTTTGATTGTGTAGACTATCGCATTCTTCTCCAGAAGTTGTCATCCTTCTTTAATTTTAGTACCTCAGCTGTTTCTCTGATCAACAGTTTTCTATCTTACCGTCGTCAACAAGTCATGGTGAAAGATTCTATGTCCATGGTGCGGCCGCTGTACGATGGGTTCCCCAAGGAGCGATTCCGGGTCCTTTGCCTTTCCGTTTATTCATCAACGATTTACCGAGAATTGTGCGTGATGTAAAAATGATGTACAGCTGTATCGAAGTAGACCTATTGGCTTCCTCGAGGATTGTATTGCACGAATAAAATCTGATTTGGAATGAATTTGCGCCTGGTCCAACTATAATCGGCTGCTACTAAATCCTGGAAAGTCATGCTGCGCTATCTTTTATAATAGCATACTCAATGAAACCGCCATTTCACCTATACTGTTGAACATCGTTTCACTATCGAATAAGGTCACCAACTTAGGATAGTTTTAAACTCCAATATGTAGTGTTCTTATAATATTAATAATACGATCAGAAAAATCTACGGGAGCCTACGCAGACTGTGGCTTTCAGCGAGTATATTATCGAGTCGTTCTCGTCTAAAGCTAGTAAAAACACTAATCTTGCCTTATTTCACTTTTGGATGTTTGGATTGCATCTGTACACACAAGGTGGAAATAGCCCTAAATGACTATATGAGGTTCATTTATGGGTTGCGCAGGTTTGATCATGTCTCAAATCTCCGGTCTTGCTTGTTCGATTGTCCTTTTACCTCTTACCTTAAACGAAGGAACTTAGTTTCTTTGTACAATTTGGTAAAAGTTAATAAATCAGGGTACCTTTGAAAACTTTTCCACTTTACTACCTCCCAACGAAATAGAAATTCGGTATTACCTCGCTTTCATAAGAATGTAATGGAAAGCTTTTACTTTGTCCAAATCATCCGTCTATGGAATGATCTCCCTATCAGTATACAGGCGGCTGGTACCATCAATGTATTTAAAAAAAAACTCCTTAAAACGCACATAATGTAGCTCTTTCTTCACATTCTTTTCTTGTTCTCCGCAATAAAATACTAGTTAGTTGATATTTTTATATAATACATAATTATGTTTTTTCCTTTTTTCTTTAATGTCATATTTGAATTGGAATTCATTTTTAATTATGCTTATTTTTTTCTTTACTCTTTTATTTTTGGTGTATATGATTCTAGCTCCACTACAATAGTTGTACCTTACCGAAATAAAGTTTATTCTATTCTATTCTATATAACTGGGAATAGGTGCCTGCATGAATTACAACTACAGATCACCCTAATATGTAGTATACATAATTTCAATTCACACATCTAAGTACATATTACACTCCTTCAAGATAACAATTAAAAGCTTCCGCTTAATTATCATCTTCATACTTTGTGGGATTTTCTTCTCATCGACCTCGAAAGTTGTACATATGCCCTTAAACCATACAACGGCAGAGAAATGGATATAAAACGTAATCACTATGTAGGTACACATTAAGATATTTATTGTTCAGCCGTATATCCAAGAATATTCATATCCTTCCTTATGAAGTCATGTCAGACTGCTTTTATTATACTTTAAATAATTTTAATAACCTCCAATGCCAAATTGCAGTGAAAATAGAAAAGTTACATATTATAATTATGAACAATAATTAAGAATGAAAAAAGGCGAATTCTTATCATTATAACTTCAACTTGACTATAAGGACCAATCCATCATAGAAATTCTGAACTAATAACTGGGATGGAGCTTTTCTACACCTCTTGTGTTACTCGTCATTCGGAGTCCCTACAATACAACCTCCGAGCATGCATTTATTCTACGTGGTGTACATATACATACATAGATGGAAATTATTCTAAAGTTACTAATTAAATTACGATACAACCAACATTTCTTCTTTAATTTTTTTTTTTAATTAATAAGATCATTTTCGAAAGCTAAAAGTTTTCAGAACCATTAAAGTTTTATGCACTCTACTTAGCTACAACTTAAAATCTTTCTTTCAGCAGAACGTAATATAATAGCTGAGTGAATATAATTGGCAGGTAGTTAGATCCAATCGACCAATTACTTTATTAAATTTGATATACATAGTTGAAGTTCAGCAATGGGCAAGAGGGCATAGACGTAACAATGATTTCCAACAAGTTATGAAAACTGCACTTCAATTGTAAGGCGAGTTATTAAACGAACTAAACTCATTTTAAAGCTCTTTACCACGTGTGTCCATGAATCAGGCTGCTGAAAGTTTCCCTTAGCTTAATGTGTAACACTAGATCTAGGATAATTAGTCCGGCATTATCCTTTAACTAATATGATATAAAAAAGTACTTATGGTTCAGTGCATTTATGATTAATGGGTAGTAAAGGAGTCGAGTAAGAGTGCACATGCTTTATGAAAAAGTTAATGGTATCTACCGGGGTCCGTTGAGAGAAATTGCTTTGTCAGTTTTGAAAATAATATTTTATTCTCCTTGATGAAGGAGACTATAGTAAGCTAAAAGTAAATGTTTAAATCATTAGTAGAATATTGATGAATAATGTGTATGAAACTCCCTGGTTAATTAAAATGTGCCGACTTTCCAAATTCGCTTTCGAAATTAGAGTTTTTTCTTCTTCACCTGGGTGTATAGCGATTCTAAAAAAAAACTCTCTATCTGAATCTGTTCTGAATTATTCTTATCCAATCTGCCCAGGGTTTTCTGCTTTCATTTTATCTCTTTTGTAATCGTTGACATCCATCTAATTATTAAGTTTGGGCAATCTGCATTTCTTTTGTTCTGGAATGTCATTTTAAATAGTCCTTGGTATATGATTGAGCAGAGTTCAGAATTCAGAATTCATCTTGGCTAAAATATGTTACATAAAAGTCTTTAGGTGTTTATTTATGAGCACGTGGTTTTTGTTGGAGTTTAGTTTGCATGACAAACCATACAGAATAAATGGTATAATCCCTGACTGTTATCTTTGGCTTGAGTCTTCTATCCTTTCATTTATGATGAGTCATGATGATACTTCGGTGATGCATTTTATATATACTTTGAACTATTTAGTAAGATGATACAATTTAGGCCTAGATAGAGCGGAAATACTTACCTCATTCTAATTTTAAGTATTATAAGGTCACTCATGTGGTCCGTTGTGAAATATTGTAAATTCGGCATGGCAATATGGGGCTTTAATAATTAATTTGTCTGGTAAACCTTTACGGGGACGGTGCGACAAATGATTTTTCACGAATTATTTTTTCGAATACACTTTTGAATCCATTAAATGTAAAGTAAAAGAGAGGTTTTCATTCTATTGATTGTTTTTATAGCCTAGATGAAATTTTATAGGGTAGGTATACTAATACCGATTCCCGTTCTTGAGCAGTAATCTTACACTTTTCTTGCAGTAATACACTGAAATCGCTCCATTTACACTGTTAGAAAAAGTGTATATCAAAATGACCCTAGTGTAACTAGAAATATCGGTTGAGGTAAAATGAAAGATGCACACATCTACATTAAAAATGTCACTGTTAAATGTCAGAGAGTATCACATACCTATCTTCTACTATTACTCCACCAAATTTATCGGCAATCTGACAAATTACACGGATATGAGCTATCTCCACATTCTCATTGCTTTAAAAGTTGTTCAATTGAAATCATTTTTTATTGATTGACTGTCACCTTTTTGTTTTTAAATATCAATGTAAATCAGTATAAGTTTGTAAATACGTTTGTAGCGCATAGAAATAATGTTTATAAAGCAAAATGGATTGGACACCCACACATAATTTAAACAGTTATTTTGATTTTGCATGTCCTTCCGTCGGTCTGTCTATCTGTCTGTCAGTCTGTCCGCCTTTCCCCACGATAACTTTAGAGCTCGTTCACTTAAAACTAGAAAGCAGAAATTTTGCAAACGACCCTTTTAAAAGAATTTTAAATTTAAGTTCGAAAATAGAGCAAATCAGGTAACTCCTTCATAGGGCTGCCATGCAAGAATTTCGTTTGTCACTATATATTTGGAGACTGCGTGAGAACTCCTCGACGTAGAGTACTGAAATTTCATACACTGCGTTTTAATGCAAATGATATCTGACAATAAAAACGAATATAACCAATTTCATAGGATTTTATACTCTTTTTAGTACAATGTAAACATCTAGGACTAATCGTTTTCACAGTAGATATATGTAAAACTTCTCAATTTTTGTATGGCAACACTATGAAATTGTTTATATTCGTTTTTATTGTCATACAAACCCTTCCAGAAACATATGCGAAAGACCGCTTTGATAATCAAACTTGCACAGAGAGGTGACCACGCGAATTTACATACGCGCATTCAACTACTACGATATCGTAAGGACTTGACATTCCTTTTCTATTAATACTATTTTATCCCAACTAGACTTCTTTTTAATCTCCTTTCTTTGTGAGCTTTATGATAATCCTTTTTCTCCAGGATGATGTTACTCTTTCGTTATATAAATGTTCTAGAAATGCTTTAAGGGCTTCTGTTGTTGAGCTCGTACTTTTTTTGAGTAGCCCTACTAGAATTATGTCAGCACCTTCACAACAACATATCTCAAATATTTAGGGGAGAGAACACAATGAATAAGGCGTTAGTGCAATATGATATAATAATTTTTATTTCACAAAACTTTGCTCACATTAATTATAATTTTCAATTTGGCAACTCTTACATGTCCACTATCTCATGGGTAAATTTAAATTATTCATCCAGTTCCACTTAACTGGTGGTTGACCATTATCTGTGAAAAACACATAGGCACCAGAGCTCTGATTTCGATATTTTGTTTTTGTTTTCGGAGTCCACTTGGTATTTTATTCCATCTGAAATGATATTATAATTAAATATTACGCTCTAGAACATAAGTCCATGGTTCGCCACAGTACTTGGAAATCAGCTGCCTTTGTAACGGCTTCAAAGGTCATGATTTTAAATTTAATTTTATATTTTAGAAGCGATGCTATTTAAAATCCTTTACAATTCAAATATTAATATGCAACCGACCCCTGTAAGGTTTTATTTATCTGCTGAAAAAACTCTTTCCTCACTTTTTTTCATTCCGAAATTGTGATGTGCAGCGCCTCGCTATAAAATCGACGATGCCTCGACGATTCTTCGACTTGCTGAAGTAAGTAAGGGTAAGCCAGCAATGCCTCGCTCCAATGCAAAATCAACAATACCTCGACCTTCAATTTTTGTTAGAAATTTACTGGAAATTTTATCTTTATAATTTGTATACATTATTGGAAGCCGACAACAGCACAATTGTATCTGAAAACAGCTCCAGTCGACCATCAAAGTGAATAAAAATTCTGCCGAAATATGATCTGTATATTTCTAAGAAGAAATGAATGCTTATTGATCATCTACACGTGCGAGCTGATAAAAATTGTAAGTGGCCCAAGCATCCATTGTCGACCTCCAATAATGCATACAAAATCTAAAGAAAAAATTTCCAGTAAATTTCTAAGAAAAAATTGAGGGCTTCCTCACATCACGTCGAAGCTTCGTTGACTTTGTATTGGAGCAGAACATTGCTGGCTTACACTTTCGTTACATCAGCAAGTCGAGGCATCGTCAAGGATCGTCGATTTTATAATCCAACTAGGCTTTGCAAATTTTTGTTCTGCTTGCCCAGCCTTTGTATGTTATTTAGTAGTTTGTCTATGCTATGGAGTTTTCAAATTTTTCGTAGCTATGGTCTGCAATTGAAAACTTGTCTATGAAATTCTCAACCTCTTTAACACTATCCGGACTCTCTACAAATAGCTTCGACGAATTCTTAAGTCAGTACATACCATGCACGTCCGGGAAGTGTATTTGTTGAAACTCCACCCAGTAATAATAAAACTCAACGAAGTGTTCGGCACAGATTACCGAGCTAGATTTAAAGATTCTGAATAGAGCGCAGAATCTATTGTCGTAGTACCGGGCGAACGTTAACAGATCAGCTCTTATTAATCTAGATCTTGCTGAAAATTTCATATACTTATTCTTCCGCTTCTGATGAAATACAGACCGCATCTACTACTTACTTTGGAGAGAATGACCAACAGTTCAACCCATTTAGTTTCAGCGGTTGAGGGAGAGCAGGTAATAAAAATTTTTAGGCAGACCTAATTGCCTAATCATTGCTGTAACATTTTAAGTTGTCATGTTTCTTTGCTTTTCAAATAAAAATGAAAATGAAATACAATTCAATTTTTTATCAATTCAGACAGGATAAGTATAAAATCTTAATAATTTTATAATTATAGATAGACTTTGACAAATCCAAACATAGAACAAATCTTATAAGAAAAAGAATGACTAAAACTAATTAAAACTACAAAGCAGCATTATGAAATAGTTTTATGAAAACTGTTGTACGTTGTCTTATCATTTTTATTTTCATAAAAAAATCAATAAAAGGACTTACTTAACTGTAGTTGCAGACGCAACGCTATGTATGTGCGCTGTAAACTTGCATGGAACTTAATCCGACCAAGCTTGTCACAATTCGCTTCACATCATTTCCTATTTGCTGGTAAAGTTCTTAACTTTACCACGGAAACTGAACAACATTCAGTGAAAAGCAGAGGTAGATCGCTCAATGTCATTGCAAACAGTCAAATAAGCCAAAGCCACTACAAGACGATGTTGTGATTCATCTCGTATTCGGCAACGAGGTAAAGTTACATAGTGTAGAAAAACTGGAACCACTTTCTTAACTTTGACGTGTTCGGAAAATCAATTCCGAACAACAATAGAATAAATCAAAGAAAACACCTTGTCACACGTTGCTTGAATAAAATGGCTTTCCTTCCACTCACTTTCGTTTCTTTATTCTTTGTTGGGCAGGATTTGTTACTTCTTCGTAGATGTGTTTTCAAGTCGTCTTCCTGCATCAAGACAGGAAAAATTTCTTACATGTAGCGAGACATTCGAAAGGAAGATATCAGTTTCTAACAAAAAGCTGCAGAGGAACTTATGTACCTATCCAAGCAAAAAAGTTAATTAAATTGTATCAGGATTAAGAGAATAACTATTTCTGGATTTTCATTTATTTAAGACCTTTGCGTTTCTAAATATTTAGAAAATGTAAGTTTTTGAACATATCAAGCTTTGGTAATTGAACATACGTGTAACCAGCAACTCTGGGGAACAATAATAAAGGCTGCCATATTATTGTTTTTTTTTTTGTCAAATGCAAATAAAATAATTGTAATCCGTAAGTCTAGAAGCCGTCAAATGAAAATGGTAGTTGGCACTCAGCTCCTCTTTCTTTTAGCTTACTATGTGATACGTCAACTGAGGTAGGTCTCCCTAAGATGTCCGTCGTACCTAAGAGGTTCCCTAGCCCGATCATTTGAAGTGTATGAAATTTTGTTATTATTTCAGTCCATCAAACGAACGCCATATTCTTTTTTTTTTTTTTTTTTGTATATATTTTGATGTTATCATTATTTTGTTGTGGCCGCCTCGAAAGTTCTTTATTTCAAAAATCCTTAAGAGGCTTCTTTTTACCAGCTTATAGGTTACATTTAAATGTGTGGACTCTTAACCTCCGGATTTCGTGCTAGGCATAGTACAGTCTCAGCTTTACTAAATTTAGTTGAAGATATTAGATAACACAGAGAATAATCTGGCTACAATTCTATATCTGCTTAATTTCAGTAAAGTTTTGATTCAGTAAAATATATTTTGCAATAAAAACTCAAAACTGAATATAAGCTTTCAAGCTCTTCGCTATAGTTTATGCACTCTTATCTATTACACAGCCAACAGGCTGTTGTAAGCGGAATGAATTGTTCCCAGCATAAAACATTATAGTTGGGGGTACCGCAGGTGTCCATTTTGGGTCATCTGCTATTTTGTCTCTACATAAATGACTTGGTGATGACGGTGTCCAGTTGTGCCTATCTACAAACTTAGCTGATCTGCATCTGAATGTAACCAAAGCTAATATGAACTTATTTCTAGCTGGGCAAAATTGAACAATCTTACTCTAAATTCTGCTAACTCGGAATCTACTGTTATATTTAAAGATCACATCTGCCTTGTTTAATGATGTGCATATTCCATTCGCTGACTCAGTTCATCTTTGGCACATCTCTTAATTGGAGGATGCACACCAATGTTCAGGTTTAAGAAATTTATGGTGGTTTAAAGGATTTATGGTAACTTATGGTAACGTGCATCCTACACTCCTAGAGACACAAAGATTCATGAAAAAAAATATATTTGTCCAAAAGACAATTCGAAATTTTTGATTCAACAAAACGGACTTTTTGTTGAATCAATAAATGAATTTGTTGTTACAAAACTTGTTTCTAAAGTATATTATATGTTGCCCCAACAATTTCATCAAACCGCACTTCAACAATTCCTTTGTTGAATAATCCCATTTGGAAATGTTGATTTTTTTTTTTTCAAAACAATAAAATACATCATTTGTAGAAACTACAAAAGATTTCTTCATTTTACGCAACCCTATTCGATTGCTCTTATTGTTTTAAAATGTCTAGTACGAAAACTAATAGGGATAGTTTTGTGAATATTAAAACTAATAGGGATAATTTTGTGAATATTAACATTCCAGTGATAGTAATAAAGAACTTTTACTGGTGTGGAATTTGGAAAAGAGCTCTGCGAGGTTTTCGCGCGTACGTTTTTTTGATATGCATAAAACTAGAAAACTTATAAATATGTAATTAATGAAAAAAAATTTCGGCAAATGTAAATTTTCAATCACATTGCGTTGAAATAGTTTTTTATGTCAAACATTAATGCGTATGACTCTTACAATATATTTTAAGATAGGTTGTATTGTGTTTTGTGTATGTGTGATAAGCATTTATATTTGTGAACAGTCTGGGAAATGACAAGAGGGCTTTGCACTTGTTTTCTACAGTTCGACAATTGTTCATTTCTGATGCAAGTCCAATGTTTTTTTTTTTTTTTTGTCATTTAGTGTAAAAGAAATGATTAAAAGTTACTTATACATTAAAGAGAAACATTATAGAGTAATATTAATTTGTGGAAAAGATTTAACACATATAATCAAGACTCCGGAGTGTTGATTTTATAGTGATGAAGTACGCGGTGTTCAGTTGTAGAAACAACCGGCATTGTGCTCGTAGGAAATCATTTTTCATGCAAGTCTAATTCTTTCGATAATAATTTATAGTGTTTTTAATAAAATATGAGTGAAAGTTTTATAAAAACAAACTGCGATTGCAAAAAAACATTAATATTTTGCAATGCAGATTTGTGATTAATGTCGTTTTGGTTTGAGCAATCAGGTTCGCTCTGGAGGCAACCCTGTTCAATCGAATGGATTCAAAGTGCCTCTGAAAATAGTTTGCTTGTGTGTGTGTATACTAACGTCAAAATTGTGTGCGGAAAGTAGTGCATAAATTATTTGCGAAATAATTGCTAGTTTTTACAAGTCAAAATGGAGCGAATTAATTTTGTTGAGCATACAATTTTGCAGGACGAAATTGGGGGAGTAGTCCACGATTTGGATTTTGTATTTTTGCAACATATTAGAAGTCAGTAAAAACAAGTTGTTTTTCAAAAAGTACAATCTATATCTATATAAACACTGTTTTGTGCCTTGAAGATGGACATATAAAAAAAATTAAGTATGAAGTTGCGACTGCTCATTTCAATTTGGGAAAAGTTTCAGAGCTAACTCGGCCAAATACCTGTAAGACCAGAACCGTCAAACACTTACGATAGTATAACGCTAAAGGCAGTAGTCTGCTGGACCGAGGAACAAACCAAAAATATGCTCAACATATACAAAGAGCACATGGACTGTGTAGGCCCACTGAAAAAGCTAAAAGACAAAAAGCAATTTTGGGAGAGAATTAGCGTTGAGTTGTCCCGAAAATTTGGAATGACGTTCACGCCTTTACAAGTGCAGAACAGATTCAAACACGTTAGCAAAAAAAAAACAGAATTAGAATTAAACATAACAGGACTTAGGGGAATTCAAAATTGGATACAATTTATGATAAGAAGATGGATAGCATTACTGATCTAGACGATTCGATGGAGCCAGAAGTTATTATGACAACTCATGGCTTGTCTAGGAAAAGGACGCACACCGAAAGTTTAGAAAATTGCTCCGATGTACCATCAACATCATTTAATTTGTTACCCCGAAGTTCTGTTTAGACCGTATCCAGAAGTCCATATTCTTCTGCAATGGAAATGGAGCTACAACGAGTATGGCCAATTCCTGCACAAAGACGTTATATAAAAATTCCTGCGAAAAAAAGGCGCGTCAGCGATATGAGCAAGAAGTGCAGAGGTAAAAGCGGAATGACGAAAAAATGCGGATATTGAGGGGGATAAGTACCTCACTTCAGAAAATAGCTAGTTCAATGCAAAATAAATAAGTTCGGTTTTTTTTTTACTCTATTTATTTCAAGAAATAAAAACAGTTTTAAACGCAATTACTTTCGTATCTTTTAAATTTTTAATATTCCTACTCGTATGTTGAACTATTTGCAATTTCGTCACGCTTGATCTCACCTAGTCTGCATTTTGTGCTTTCTTCTGGAATTTGTTCATCAGCACTCAAGGTATCATTTTGGTCCATACATATATTATGAAGTACACAACATGCCATCACAAACTTACACATTCTTTCAAGAGTAAAGAAATTTAACCTAATCAGTTGATGAAATCGTTGCTTCAATAAACCGAAAGCATTTTCAATTTTAACTCGCGTTTGGGAGTGAATTAAATTATATTTTCTTTGATTATCATTTAGGTTACCATAATCTTTGTATGGAGTTAATTAATATTCTCTAAAGGGATAAGCTGCATCTCCTAACAAATGGTATTTGCCATCACAACTGTTTTGCACATTGTTACTTATTGCATCATGAATTTTGCTTGGAAAACCGATGAACATATCAATAAATTTCTTTTTTGCATCGAAAATACCTTGCAAAGTTATTGATAGAAGGTCGTGCCTGTTAGTATGTGTTTATCGAATATTTTTGCTGGCTTGCGGAAATATATGTAACATCCGTCGATACATCTCACAACGTTTTTGAAGTTAACTATCTGCGAACAAATTCAGAACAAACTTTACAATAATACATGTATTTACTCTTTATACCTTCTCGAAATGTTTTGCGGCTTGTTCCTTTTCTTCCGTGCTTTCTGGAAGTTTTATTACTGTCCTTGATATTTCATGGAAAAAGTCCAATATTAAATACAAATGCTTGACAAAGGACGACTCCGACTGGCCAAAAATGTTGCAGACTTCTCGGTATGAGTTTGTATTCGCGGAAAACTTTTAAGAACCTTTAGTTTAGAAATATAAAAATACTAATATTAGATTAAGTTTTATGAATACGTACGTACCATAAAAATGATAACATTTGCACTTTAGCCTAAACTTCCAATTTTCCACTCAACGTTTTCACTTTAAAGAAAGCGGAATTGTATTTATGTATAATAAATTCTGCAGTGTTTTTTGCCAATCCTGGAGTTGCTACAAAACTGGAAAAAAATATTTGTTTTCAAATGATAAGTAATAAGAAAAAATACATTTATCACACCTCTTCATCTGAGAATTTATCAACAACGTCGGTAATAAAATCAGAAACACGCCGTTTCATTGTAAGTAATGATCCTAAAGATGAAAATAATAAAAACTCGTCCACTTAAGAATTACTGGAACTGCTAGAAGATGATGAGTCCATAAGCGCGCTAATAATTTCTTCCATTTTCAATAATTTTTAATAATTGTTACCTTTAAAATCACATCAAATGTTAAAATGTCAAATGACACAATACCCAATGACAACTAGCTTTTGTTTGTGTAAGTGAACTAACACTGAACCCAAAAAAATTTTCAGAGCGAAACTGATGCTTTTTGGGTTGCATCCGGGGACAACCCATGACATTATTTTTGCTTCAAACGAATGCTTTGACAGCACTTAGGATTCCTCCAGAGCGAAACTGATGTTCGAACGAAAACGACATTAGTAATTGTCATTGTTTGTTTGCTTGCACTTAAATTATGTCAGCCATACGAAGGTAGTGCCAAAAAATTGTTATAAGAAAATAAATAGGGCACTAGGAAAATTATTTTTAAAAATTTAAAAAGTTATAAAAAAATTATAAAATTATAAATTCCAAAATTAATTTAAAAATTTGCGATATAATGAGATCTCTTCTATTAAATTTCTTCAATACTTACAAAAGTTTCAACGACTAAATTATGTTGCCCCTTCTGAAAATATGGTAGTTTTACTACTTAAAACGAACACATCGACTCGGTTCTACTACATGAAGAGGTGTGTTCGGTTTAGTAATGGAAGTAGTAAAACTACCATATTTTCAGAGGAGCCACATAATTTAGTCGTTGAAACTTAATATTTCTTGGCGTTGCCCTTGTATGGCTGACATAATTTAAGGGGAATTAATCAAACAATGAGCACTTAATTGCAAACAAACAAACCGGCATTGAAAAATGTTAAATTTTTTTGCCATGGCTATTTATTTTTATTATATTATTATTTATATTTAAAACACTATAATTTATTATTGAAACAATTAAACTTGCCTGAACAATGATTTCCCAGGAGCACAATGCCGGTTGTCTCGGCATCGCACTTCACTATAAATCAAGACTACGGAGTCTCGGTTATATGTACATATGTATAACAGAATGAACGCAGCTACCACATAGGAGTAAGTTATATAAGGCAATGTCACTAAGGGATCGGAATGAATGTAGGCATCGTAGCCATGACAACTTTACCGCAATTACCCTACGTTGACATTTGACAGCTGATTATTATTTTGTTTGTTTTAAAATTTTGTATGCTGAACATCATGACATTAATTATGGTGGTGAACAAATTTAAAAATAATAATTTTGTGGTCTCAATGTATTATTAATACAGTTAACAAAACTAGTTGTAATTTCGTTTTGACGTAGTCACCAATGGCGATTGTGTTCACCATGTTGGTGGCTACGATTTTAACACTTCATCACCGCATTTGTGTGGGGTGACTGCGATGCATTCTGTTCCAAGCATAAACACCACAAAACCATATTTCACTATAGTTTTTCACTATTACAAAGTACAAATCACTTTTAATCCCTTCTTAATACACAAAATCATTAAGAGAATCTGTACTTGTTTTCGTAAGATCAGAAACTAAAGCAGAAATGTTGAATTGATACAAAAGAATGGAAATCCTTCCTGTCATCTGCCCCCTTCATCCTACACCCATGTCAACAAGTATAAATACTCCTCAGATGTACACAACCCTTACACAATAGAGTATTTTGATTTGATATATAATCTAAGGCTCTAGGTTCAAAATTTGACAAATTCTGATTTTTTTTTTTTTTTTATTTTTGCTGCTAATCCCGACCTGGATCTATACCCGAAAAACAAAGCTTTTATCACTAAAATATGATAGTGTCAAAAAGAAATGGATGGAGGACTTACAACTGTGGTTAAAAGTTAATAAGCAGCCGTGGACTTTAGAGGGAAGTTTATAACCAAAACTGACACGAGTAAAATGACTGATATAGAAGAAAATTGGCCACTTCTAAAACACTCTATCGGATATACATTGGTATAACTCTTAGAATTTCAATATATTTTTAATTAAATTAACCATAATTTTTAAGATTGAAGAAGGTAATATTATGATACTGAAAATCAAATTTCTTGAATATTTATTTTAAAAATATTTCAGAGGAGAAAAATGGTGCCTATTTAAGGCTACTGAATGCAGTTCTTATACCTACTACTCGCATAGTAACAATAAAAACTCAAAAGAAAGGAAAAAGCTCTACTGCTATCTGGAAACGTATTATCAAGGATTCAGAAGATGCCATATTCATCGAGTTAATTCGGAAAATGATGTCAGTCCATCACTTGAACAACTTCAAAATAAATACATATACGTCCCTCGAATTAACTTTGCAACCAGTTATTATTGTTATTGGTAACTATGAATCGTTTGTTATTAACTGCAATAATAGTTTTTATCGTATTGATACTTTTCTTAAAGCAGTAAATATAGTTTTTAATTATTATCATTAATTTAGAATATCCTCAAGAAGCATATATTTTTTCGATGTTCATACAAAAGTATTTTTTTCAAATTAATACAATATACGATAAACATTTTTTTAAACTTATGAACCCCAATATAGAGATTAATAAAAAAAAACAAATTAGTACATTATCTTGCTACATGTGTATTGAGAAATTTTGCCTTATTGGTATTTTAATTAAACACTTAAAATATTACCATGGCCTAAAGAGCTATGATAGTTTTCGATGTAAACAAGGAAATTGTCCTCAATCTTTTAAGTCTATATATGCTTTTAAAAAGCCCTTATAAAGGAAACACAATAACGAAATTTTTCAAAATAAAAATCTTTTAAGTAATTAAAAACCTAAAACACATGTGTGGTATTTATCAATACACACTCAGAAAAACAAGTGGAGCAATCTTTATCTGATAATGAAAAATTTAATTTGAACTTCTTAAAATCACAGTCAAAGCTCTTCTGGTATTCCCAGAAAAGATGTTTTGGCTATTATTCAGGATACAGAAGATTATATATTGCTAGCTCTAACTAAGAGTATAGCAGAATTATTTATTACGAAAATTGGTGAGGATGACAAGAAATTTGTCGAGATAGTTATGGACTTTTTTGCTAGCTTTTTTAAAACAACAATACGGAATACAAATTATTAAAGTCTTTAAAGGAAAGGGATATATATAGAGCCTAATTCTTTTGTAATAAATAAAAACGTAACTGATACCACTGAAAAAGGATTTCCCACTATTAAAAGCAAAACATACACTGGCGTAAACATTTCTCTACAACAACAGTTTAAGAAGTTTTTTGAATTGCCAAATGTTTTCAAATGTGTATTAGATTTTACCGAATCACTTGTTCAGGACTCAAAAAGCATTAAGAATATTTCAAATTTTATACAGGGAGAATTGTGCCGAAGTAAGCTTAAATGTTTCGGAAGTAATATTTTTATAACATATTTTCTCAACTATGATGAATATGAAGTTAATAATCCGTTAGGAAACCAAAGTTTTTTGTTTCGTTTTTCTCAAAGGCGATTCAATATCTAGATAATATCTCCCTGTAGCTGTAGCTTGGAATTGTCATTTCTGCAAAATTTAAAAATTAATGGATTCAGGAAGTATCCACGTATACTTAATGTTTCAAACAGGAAAACAATTTTGTTAGTAAGAACTGAACTTTTGATAATAAATCTGCTCATTTTATTTTAAGTAAAACTAAACTCAATAATTCTAGGCAGCAAAATTACGCAAACAAATAAAATTTAGAAAAATTTTCAATACAAACACCTAGATAACATATCACACTTCAGGAGCACGTTTTTGTTAAATATTTAAATATAACATTGGTCTGCCTGTAGTTAGAGCGAACACGCAAATAATGAAGAAATGTGATGAAAGCTATAACCCTGGTTCAAAGTCAATAATTTCGTAGCTTAATTCTTCGGTTCACCAAATTTACCACACTGTAACTCGCACTCCAACTAGATTTTTTATTTTAAATTCAATAAATGCTATAATTTGTAATTAATATATAATATATATGCCTGATAATATTATTTCAAAACCACAATTATAATTTAAATTTATCTGTAAAGCTAAATTTAATATTGAATAAATGTGAAAGAATAAGTAAGATTAAATTAAATGTATGTTTAGAAAATTTTATTGTATCTGACAATGTACTCACCAGCTCAGAATTAGGCACTCGATCAAATTGGTTTTCTAATTTATTGAGGTTTGGAATTGGACTATTCTTTATTCTAGTGTATATCTAGAATAAAGTGAGGTTATTAATTCTGACTGCAGTCGATACCCACAGAAAGAATCTTTATTCGGTCGAGACCCGTAATAAAGTGATTTATTTTAGTAAATTTCTTATTCGGTCGATACCCGCAATAAGAATCTTTAATTCAATCGCTATTCAAAATAAAATCTTTAATCTAGTCGATCCCAGAATAAAAATAATAATTTGAACTGTCAATTAAATAAACTATTTAAACTGTTAGTAAAATTTATAGCACTTGGAAATAACACTGGGAAATGTTAATAAAATTTAGAGCACTTGGAAATAATACTAGGAAATGGAATACCAACTTGATCACTGCACTGCCAAACTGTAAAAGAGCACGAGTCAAGTCAGATTCCGATTTATATAGCCATGGGTTGCTCATGGTACCAAAGAACGGCATACAAAGGCGCATGGCAAATCGGCATAGCAGCTGCACTTCGTTTTCTATTGTTTAAAATGCAACAAAAGAACAAAAAAAAATTATTTTCAACTTACCAAGTGTAAATCCATTGTACTACCAATGTACAGTTGTTTCTGGCTGGCTCACTTCACTTCAACGTTGATAATTTGAGCTTCTGATGATAATTTGCTTTAGAACAGGCGTGTCCAACCCGCGGCCCGCGGGCCGCATGTGGCCCAGGACGGCTTTGAATGCGGCCCAACAAAACTCATATACTTAAATACTTTCTCAATTAATTTTATAAAACATTTTCTTTATCTATATAACATTTCCATGGGAGTAGTTACTTCTCGACATAATAAATGTACAATTGCGCAATGTGGCCCAAGAAAGTTTTCAATGTGCAATTGTACTTAGTCAAATCGACACTGAAGACATTGGGGACATTATTTATTTTTCGGAAGTAAGATGGTTAAGTCGGGGTAAAATGTTGAAAAGATTTTATATTTTGCGAAATGAAATCAAGTCATTTATGGAATCAAGAATAAAATCTGTGCCAGAGCTTTGTGATGAAAACGGGCTCACAGATTTTGCTTTTTTGAGTAGACTTGACAACTCATTTAAAAGAGCTAAATTTGCATCTTCAAAGTGAAATACAACTATGCCTCAAACTATAGCGGCTTTCGAAATGAAACTGAAACTGTGGAAGCACCTATTTTCTAAGATGAAGCACACAAAGAATAAAAGTAGCAGCAAAATAACTTATGAGCACCTTGAGAACTCACTGGGAGTTGCATCAACTTGGATCGCAAAGTATTGAAGCATTATTGTCTCAAAAACAATGTCAAATATCACATCAATTTCATGTTGCTATTTCTTAAATTTTATAACAAAAAATGTATGAATTAATGAAGCTTAAATTACTTAAAATTGTGAACTAAGTATGTATGTATATTCTTCGTTTTTGGTCATTAACTATCTTTAGGGTTCGTATATTTTATGTGTGGCCCAATATAACTCGTCTACTTCCAATGCGGCCCTGGGAAACTGAAAGGTTGGACACCCCTTCTTTAGAACGACAGAAAAAATTACCATGCGTGAATGCAATGTACTGCCCGTGGACAGCTATCTGACTCATCTCTCTGCGAAATTATTACAATTGAGACCTAAAATATTTATTTCTTTAGGTCGGTATATACATGTGTCGACATGTAAATTTGCTGGTTTTAATGATATCAGAATTGTGATGAATTCTGAACAAAAATCGTATACAATAAATAATTTTCTCTTATTATATTAACGTCATTTTCTCTTTTATGTATCTTTATACTATATATTTTCTGACAATTATTATTCAGGTATACATTCTGAAGAGTATCCTCTTTTATTCTAAAATCAATTAAATTTGATACCACTTGTACTTAGTGATAATAAAGTAGTAGTAGTTTATGCGTAAAATGCAATATTTAGTTTAAAACAAACAGTACTTTTTAAATCTTATGCAACTTAAATTTGTCTTTTTTTTTTACTTGGCAGACTATGAAAGAAGTGCAATTCAAGCATTTTATTCGTACCATCATTTATTGCATTAGAAATATGTTTACTAGCAATAATATTCAATTAATATAAATGGAACTCTGCGTTTAATTTTTTTTTCGATATTTAATATAGTTTTGTACTAAAAATAAACACGTTTTGCTACAATTTAATTTATAAAAACAGAAAAAAGCAGCATTCCAGATGCACAGTGTTTTGTTTTTTCTTCATTTTATAATTAAGAATTCATCGAAAAATTGGGTTCTACAAAAATAATTTTTTAAGAACATTTGTTCATAAAAATTTCGTAGATTAATTACGGCGCGGGAACAGAAATTGTTGATTCAACCAAATACTATGAGGATTGTTTTTGTTGTATCAGCATATTTATTAAAACAAAATGTTCTTTCATCAATTGAAAAACTCCCTCAATAAAAAACATATTATTGCGGCAAAATAATTTGTTGTGCAGACAATGAATGGGTATGTAAATGTTGTGATAGCAGATAAATATGATGAATCTCATCATTATTTGCAACACATTGATTTGTTGAAAATCTGAAGGAGATTTGTTAAATCAAAAAATCCAAATTTGCTATGGAAACAAAACATATTTTGGCTGAAATACAACAAATGCATTTGCTGATTTAACCCCAGATTTTGTTTAATCCAACATTTCTGGTTTTTCAGTGTACCAAATATAACTTGTGGTTGTGAAGTTCTTGGCAACATGAATAGTATATATCGTAATAGAATATATGTTGTATACAACTCATGTGCTTGTTTCGCCGGCGTGGACATATTTCCAAATACTCTAAAAGTATACTGTGTTGCTCGCTTGATTATTATATTATATTGTGGTATACCTACCTACATACCTACATACATACAGACATACATATCTATCTACATACCTATATTCCTACAAACATACATACATATCTACCTACCTGCATTCATAATATTGTGACATACTTATTGTTCTAGTACAATAAGTAAACATAATATTAATACACAGCCGATAAACAATTGTCGTACATGTAGAATCATATGACACAGCAAATTACGCTGTACACTGCATGAGTAGGTCATCCTTACCCAATACACAAATTGCATCAACATAAACAAATGAAAGCGATTAATGTGACCCACTAAGGTGGCGTGCAAGTAACAAGCAGTGACGAAATATCGATCGCTGACCACGACTCAACATGAAGGCTTCGATGAGGAAATAATAATAAATCATAATAATAATTATTGTTATTATAAGCTAATTTTAACTTGTATAAATAAGCTAAGAAAATTAAAGAAAAGATTATTATTGGAAGTTCACTCATCGTGTTTAATTCAGGTGGAGTTATGCTGTCTAGCTGCTCCCCATCTATACACCTGGAGTAAAGTGCTTCAATAGCCGCTCCAGCCAAACACAAGGAGTTGATGCTCTAATAGCTGCTCCTCATAAATAACGTTAATAGTAAAGCCCATAGGCTGTTCTTCGTATATTTATTCTACCCAAGATATGGGTAAAAGGAACTATAACCAATTCATATCATTTGAGTTATCACAATACTTAGAAATACTTACATGATGTTTAGGATCATAAATTCTATGTGTCCTAGTTATTTGCGTGATAGTGTTACACTGAGAGAAAAAATTCGTTTACTAGAAATCAACTAAACTTTTTTTGTGGAGCTTTTTTGTTTTATCGTAAAGGCCCATTCTTCTTAAAAACTTAACTTTTTTGCCTAAAAAAAATGGAAAAGCATATTATTTTACAGCAACAACAATAATTTTTTTTTACGCAAATAAAACCATTTAATCCAAAACCAAATTTTTATAATTATTTCGCTGTAAAATTTCATTTATTTCAAGAAAAATTGAATTCATTTGTCATAAGTAATAAGCTTTTCTGAGTATATACATACAATTTTTTATAGACCCAGAAGTTGTGTTTTCGCGAAGAAGAATCCTTCGTTTATAACAAATAGTTATAACGATTTGTGACAAAATACATATTTTTTTTTAATGCATAATTTTGTCTCCACTTTCTTACATATTGCAGGCACACTCAGTAAACAACGCGAAACGAGTTTCTCTATTTGACGAATATTACATTATTTCTACAAACGCACATTCGTGACAAAAGCATTGGCAAAGAAAGCAAGTTCGGAGATACCCCCCTTCGGCTATTCGCGTATATTATTGCCAGAAAAGTGCGTTCTTATCAATATTTTCATTAAAAAAAAACATATTTAGTGTTAATAGCTTTATTTATATACATAATGTAGTATATATATATATTTTTTTTTTTTTCAGTTTTAGTTACATACTATTTACATAAATTAAGTTCTATTTCTTTAAATATTTTATAATAACAATTCTGTATTACAATAAAGAGAATACCTTGATTCCCCGTATAACATTTTTCGATATTGGAGGGCTAATAACGAGAGTCGATACTCTACATGAATTGAAGTTCCACCATTTTGTTTCTGAAGACTTATAAAGTGCTGAACGGATTCCTAAAACCTTGACTAGTAACATAGACAGAGGATTCGGTAATCGACATCGTATATATGAATTCAGTACCTAATTTATTCGCTTTACTCAATAGAGTTACTGAATCAAGTACTAAACGAATACTGAATGACTATCGATTATTGATACTGTCAAAAGTAAGCATTTTGAGTTCCGTTTGAGTGCCACAATAGTCCATGTAAACTGCATTTCAGTTATATGTGCATTCCATATATTCAATCTTGTTGTTCGATTTTATTATTTTTATATAAGATTTCAATATACCTTTACGAAAGTTCTTAACATAATATCCTTACAAAACTTCTACATAAAGTAAACATACCCATCAGACAAGTAGTTTCAAGTATAAACTCCCCATGCTACAATATGTCAAAAGAGTTAAACAATATCTTTAAAAGCATCACTCCAAGCTTCAGATATATCATCAAAAACTCTCTTGATTTAATAAATAAAATTAAAGACTTAGAGATTCCAAAAAATGCCAAACTGGTCTCATTTTATGTCACTAATCTTTTTACAAACATATATACCCTGTGTTGAATGTAGGGAGATTAGTTAGAACATTACTAAGCAGTCTGACTTAAGTTTGGTTCAAAACTATGAACTTTTTAACCTTCTAGACGCGGCTCTCAACCAAAATTATTTTACTTTTAATAACCAATTTTATAAACAGAACGATGGGTTAGCTATGGGTTCCCCGCTATCTCCGTTTCTGGCGGACTTATTCATGAATAACTTAGAAAATAAAATATTTAAATCGAATTCTCCACTTTTATGAAACGTCATATATTGGTATAGATATGTGGACGATGTGTTATGTCTCTGGACATGTACCGAAAGACAATTAGACAATTTCCTTAAATACATGAACACTTTTAACCAGAAAATACAATTTACAGTAGAACTTGAAAATGACAATAGAATTAACTTCTTAGATTTAACAAGAGAAAAACACAATAATAAACACAAATTTAAAATACTTATATAGAAAACCCATTTATACTGATATGGTCATACACAAAACCTCTTTTACATATCCCAAATATAAACAGTTGAAAACTTTATTACAGGTATTGAATACTTAGCTCAACCCGTTGTTGCGCCCCTTGGAGGATTTCACAAAACGACGTTGTCGACTAGCACTATTCTTTATTATACACTTCACCTTGATTCAAATGACTTACTATCCTGCGTAAAGAACAGGTACCGATTGACTCCTTTTTGGCTGTGGTCGACGTCCTTATGCGTTTCCCCCCACAACAACGGGCTAGCAATCCTGTAGCTTCCTAGTATCATTTTACTAGATCGGGGATTTTGATCTAGTTGGTTAACAACTCGGCCATCTGACCTGGTCGTTGTCCTCAACGACCCGTTTTTATACGTACTCTGCAACCGCAACCCGTGTTTTTTTTTTTTTTTTTTTTTTTTTTTGGGCCAGTACTCTGAAACCACATTTATAATTGATCAGTAATACGGAATTACTATCACAACACAAGTGACCAGTACTCTGCAATCACTTCTGTGGCCAGTACTCTGCAACCACTATTACGCATCACAATATCAGTAATATGCGATTACTGTCGTACATAAGTGACCAGTACTCTGCAATCACTCTTATAATATGGTATACAACATTTATACTTACATAAAACATTAATATTACTGTGACCAGCATTCTGCAATTACCAACAATTACCAATATCCTGAACAACGTATTCACTTACTTGCGCTACCAGCATCATGGTAAATTTCTTAATATATGAGAATTAACAACGAGGGGTGAAACTAACTCAAGTGCTAATAATTTACCTTCTATTAAATCATTCACCCCTTCACAACACCTACCCACATCATGAGCTTAAATAAAAATACAAATTTTGTTTTTTTTATATATATATTTTTATACACATGTATATATGTATCTTATTATCAGGTACTCGCTTCACTTAATTCCGAATCTGATTGAGATTCTTCAATATTGAAGTCATCAAGACAGCACCATGGGCGTAATTTGTCGGCTGCATATACTGATTGGAATGGCTTATTTGATACTCGCAGATTAGGACAATCTGCTACCAAATATCTATCGTTTCCAAGTACCTTTTTAACGATATATGGTCCCTTGTAGCGCGGTAGCTGTTTCCGTGGGTGTCCTGTGGGTTGATGCTCCGTCCGAATAAGAACCAGGTCGCCGTCATTGTATTTCTTTGGAGCTATTTTGTTTTGATTAACCCTTTCTGCTTGCAGGATCCGCCCCTCATTGATACATTCTGCTGTTCGTTCCCTTAGTTCTGCTAATGGGATATCATCTTCGCCTTCCGAGTCTTCGGTATGTAAAGCTGCTGTTAACTTATTTCGAAGAATACTTTTTGGCTCATATCCTAAGATGGGCTTAAACGCACTTTGACTGGTAATTCTGTGGGGAAAATTGTTAAGTCCCCACTGAATAGCAGCTATGTTTCCATCCCAATCACTTCCATCTTGTCTGGTTGTGGTAGCTCAGATTGAACTAGACATTGTTCTAAAATACCTCTCAATTTGTCCATTAGCTCTAGGAGTTCTAACAGCAGTTTTTATATGTTTTATTGAATTTTCTTCACAAAATTCATGAAATGTTCCAGATGTAAACGCTGTACCTCGATCACTTACTATCCTTTCTGGCATACCAAAAAATTGTGACAGCTCGTCGATGAAACGTATGACGTACTGTGTTCGTGTGTTTTTAACAGCCTTCAAGACAACAAATTTTGTAAATGAGTCAATGATTCCAATAAGGTGCATGTTCCCACGAGAGCTTCTCGGATAGGGTCCCAAATGATCGATGTGAATTGTATGGAAGGGAACAGATGTAGTCGATGATGAATGCAACTGATATCGGGATTCGTCCTTATATCGCTGCGTGTACAAGCAATCAATACAACTGTTTATATATTTTTTAACAGTAGAGTTCATGTTAGGGAACCAATAAGTTTTCTTCACTTCCTTTAATGTCCTTTCCAGTGCACCGTGTCCAATGTCATCATGAGCTCCTTTTATTATCCGCCAAAGTACTTCTCTTGGCACAACAAATCGTAGCCCGTCTTGGGTCTTCTTAAATATCTTACCATTTTTAAATTGATATTCGCGTTCTATATTCTTCCGCTGATTTGATGAATTTGAGCTGTTCAGTGTTTCATATATTTCTCTCACTGTTTTATCCTGCAACTGTAGAGTTCCTACCCAATCTTGCTCAGCAATATTGACTACCATGATCTAGTTTCCAACCTCTTCCATTTCTCTGTCAATAAGCTTAGTAGCTCTGCTTAAGGCATCTACATGGGACATTTGGCAGCCGACCGATATTGTAGCTCAAAATTAAATTCTTGTATCTTTAGCCACCATCGGGCTATTCTCGGTACTAAATCCTTCTTGGCGTGTGATAACTTTAATGAATTGCAGTCAGTAACTATAACAAACTTTTTTCCCAAAGATAATACTTGAATCGTTCTAGTGATTCTACCACGGCCAGTGCTTCCAATTCATAACTCGAATATTTTCTTTCTGGTTCAGTTGTACAATGGCTGTAATAACTAACCACTCTCCTTGGGTTATCTTCCACAAACCGCAGCAACATACCAGCAAGACCCATAGAGCAGGCATCCGTGTGTAATTCGTGGGAAGCATTTGGATTATATACAGCCAAAATTGGTTTTCTTGTAAGACATGTCTTTAGTTCATCAAAAGCACTTTGTTGTTCGTTTTCCCACTCGAAAATTGCATCCTTTTTTAATAGTTTATTTAGCGCAGTTGCTTTTAGTGCGTACTTCATTATAAATTTCCTGAAGTAACCCGTTAACCCAAGAAATTGACGTACTTCCTTTATATTTGTTGGTTCCGGATATTCATTAATTGATTGTACTTTGTTATCACCAGGTTTTATCGTATTGTTTCCAATTTCATGTCCCAAAAATTTAACGATTCAGAAAAGAACACACACTTGCTGACATTTAAGGTAAGGTTTGCTTCTCTCAGCACTCTTAACAATTCCTCTAATATTTGTAGAGCTTCACGAATATCCGTACTTACGATCATTATATCGTCAAGATAAAATCGAACTTTGGGGTTATTTAGGCGAGCTTTTACCTTATCCATTAGTCGTATGAAACAAGCAGGAGCATTTGTTAACCCAAAGGGCATTCGCCGAAATTGGTAGTGTCCTTCAGAAGTTACAAATGCAGTATAATTCCTAGAAGAGATTTCTACGGGAACTTGATGATACCCACTCATTAAATCGAGGGACACGAAGATCCTTCCTCCAGCAGTTCGATTTAACTCTTCCTCAATATTTGGAGTAGGAAAATATTCTTTACAAGTGATCTCATTCAATCGACGATAGTCAACACACATGCAGTAGCTACCGTCCTTTTTTCAGTTGACTTATTATTTGTTTTAATTCAAACTCCTGATTGTACGGCACTCTATATGGATTATATCTAACTAATTTATCTTCCTTCAGCTTAATTTCCATCGATACCCATGTCGTTTCTCCCAGCTCACTTATATTCATGGCAAAGCAGTCCCTATATGCGTTGATCATGCTTAGGAACTTGTTCTTTATGTTCAGGTCAGTATCATTAAGCGGTTTACGGGTAATCCTCATCTGATTCAATAAGCTATTATTATTTGAGCTTTGACAAATTTCTAATTTAGGAACAGGGTTTTCAAATTCGTGATCGGGTTCAATTTCCAGCTTCTTCCAAGTTTTTGTGACTTTAATTCCAGGTTGACTGAGTAAACTTTGTCCTATGATAATAGGGATGTCCTGAATGTCATCTCCAACAACTATTAATTCCGTTATCCGGTTAATGTTCCCAACTTTCACCATTTTGTTGATTTTTCCCAGCGCAAAGCACTCACCACCTGCAAATCCTGATAATGCGATGTTACATTTTTCGTATCGCCACGGGCAGTTTTCTTTCCGTATTGTACAACAATCACTTCCTAAATCTATAAAGGCGGGCACTTTTTGTCCTTCGATATCAACGTTCTGGTAAAATTCATTACTTTGTTGAGTTAGTTTTTTAACCTTCCTGATGATCGTTACTGCTGTATTGTTAGCACTTTGTTGTTTCATTATCGAGCATGATGATGCTCGGTGTCCTATTCTTCCGCATCGGAAGCACTTTCCACTAAAATTATCCCTCATTGTATAACCTCCACGATTTCTATCGCATTCACTTTTCATGTGACCACTTTTGCCGCACCGATAGCACTTTGGTAGGCCAGGAGCTTCATATATCGATTCTACTGGAGTTCGGTCGTATGATGTCATCTTTGCTCTATTAGTTGTTTGACTCGCGATGCCTTCGTAAGCCTTTACTCGGCTTAAAAATTCGTCCGGCGTCTGGCAATTAGCAGCTGTTAAGACGTTAGAAAGATTTTTGCCTCCCAGTCCAGAAATTAAATAATTTAATGTTGTCGTCTTACTTAGTTTAGCTGATTGAGCCATTGAAAGAACTTTATAAAAGTATGTTTCGACAGGTTCGGAAGGCTTTCTCTTCCGAGTCATAAGTTTTATGTGAATTGCTGACTCATATACTTTATTGGGGAAACTTCGGATTAGTTCTTTTTGAAATTCTGGCCAAGAGTTCAGTTCCTCCTCTCTGCATTGGTACCAAAACCTCGCTGCTGATTCTAACCTGATGGACGCGTATAAAAGACTCGTGCGATCAGACAACTGGTAAATGCTTCTCATTTTATTAATAATGTTGAGCCATTCTGTCGCCGTAGGACTACTAGGATGTCCAGGGTTGAACCCTGGTATTAGGTTCTTTATCACCTCAATACCTAGCCGAAAGGACTCCTGTATCCTTGTTGGAATCGGTGAGTGTTCACTATTTTCTTCCAAGGAAGTCTTCGTCGAAACTGTTTCCTCTTCCGTCCATTCTGTGCAAGATCGGGATCGGACATATGTGCCGGCCATTATTGTCTTTTCACTGTTCACTTCTCTACGTTTTACGATAAACAAATGTCTTATTCTTAATATTATATGTAAAAAAAGTCACAATGTCACTAGTAAATAAAAAAAAGAACTTAAGAGTTATCACTTCACTTCACTCTAATTTGTCACAACACTTTTCCACGAATGATATCTCTGAAAAATTTTACTTTTAATTTATATTTGAGAAGGCGAAACTATCTGACTTCGACCTTGGTACCTTAAGAAGTAGTAGGAGCAGGTATACGGGAGGGGATAATAAAGACATCTGGTACCTCACTAGGCTATAGTTTGTTCGTCAACTGTAGATGTCACTTTCGACTCGAGAGCATTCCAGAAGAGTTTGTTTCAGATTAAAGGTAGGTATTGAAACATTATTAATGTTCTGACTTTCTACAAATAGCATTCCAGAAGAGTTTGTTTCAGATTAAAGGTAGGTATTGAAACATTATTAATGTTCTGACTTTCTACAAATTTTAGACGCGTTTATCTCAAAACTAATTTTTTCAAGTCGGTCTAACTTATATGATTCATTTAAAATTTTTACAGTACATTTAGAACTACGTTTTCTAAGGCACTACGAAGGATTTTTTTATTATATTGCATTTGCTGACAATTTTCTTATGAAATTTTCTACTTTTTGATTTAGAAATGGGCCATATTTACAAAAAATTACATATTAAAAAAATCCTACGTACTTCTATAGGTATTCTTATATAGGTATAATTGAAAAAATTTTGGTGTCTCTTCATAACTCAAAAATTACGGGAGCTGTTGGTTTGGCCGTTGACCTTCTGGAAATAAAGACGTCATCGGAAAAATTCTACACAGTCACCATTTTGACGTATATCGCCATGCAAAAAGAGTTTTTTTTTTGCCAATTACATGTATTATAAAATAGTTTTTGCAAATCCAATTTATTTTATGGTTTCACTTGTTTTTTTTCCTTTTTTTTTCTATAGAGTGGCCTAACCACTGACATATATAACATGGACTGCCTGATTTTCTATTTCATATGGGTCAACTTTTGTTGGCAGGGTGTGACAATTATCTTAATTTCAAGTTTTACTTTCGCTTTAATATTCATATTAAAAGTTCAGCAAATTACAGATGCATTCAAAATTATTTCTATTCTTGGAAGTTTATCTCCTATAATTTCAAGAATTCCGTAAACTCGATTTTTAAGGAAATAAAATTAAGCAATTTTTGTCTGCCTATCCCTAAAAGTAGCTATGGGGAACAGAGAAAGGATTACAAATGTTATATTGCCATCTATTTCTATTCTGTATATTCATTTGGAAAACCAATGAACTGAAACTCGACTATGGTGGATTTTGTATAGAACTTATTATTTATAGTTCAGCGAAAAAAAGTAGTTAAAACAAAAAGAGACAACTATAGAAAAGTGATCCCATAATAATGTCAAATAATGTAAGCATTTTTGTAGCATCAGCAGTCCATAGTATATATGTCAGTGGGCCTAACCCCTTAAAGGGTTTTAATACAAGGCAATTTTAATAGCAATAATGTCTATAAGATTCGTATTAAAAAGTATATAAATTCAAATCTTTTTTTTTTGTCGAACAGTAACGAAAAAATCCTCGTTGATTGTCAAACAAATTCATGACATAGGCCATAAACCTAGCATCGCCTTGAGCTTTTTTAGTTATTTCGATAAAGAAACAAATTCAACTTTTAGAAAACCCACACATTACCACAGAATTAGATTCAAATTACTACTAAATACTCAAAAGAGGAACTTCCTTTTAAGTTTATCCATCAGGAATGCATGTTTCATTAATATTCTTCAAGAAATTCCTCATCCAACCACTCAAATATAAGGGGATATTCTTCTGAAGCATAGGAAACCATGACAACGAATCAAACAATCGAACATTTCGTAGCAGTCACAAACATCGATTAGCTGCCAGATATTTAAGCACAACACGTACATATCTGACAGCAATCAGCACAAATTTATCCACATCACTCAAGTTAGAAGGAAAATCAGATAAATAAGGAAAAGTAAAAATCTCGGCCATCAAGAGAGCTTAATAGCTCATCACCTAGGCAAAGAGGAGCATCATGGGCTTGGAAGACTACAGAATTCTATGGGTGAAGAACAGAATATCCAATCTACTGGGTGTATTCGAACCGGAATATGTAGAAACTCTTATTAACGATTACGAGGATGAATTCAATGAGTTTCTAGATGAGGAATACACTAACGTTGCAGACATCCGACGGATGGTTTTGCTTGTATGGCGAACATTTTATGATAAATTGGTTGAGGAGGAAATTACTGTGTTGGAGGAAGGTAAGTCTCGACAAGTACTACAAAGCCGAAAACCTTTTATAAATGCAAATTAAGTACATATTAAATCGTGAATATGTTATGATGAAGGGTGATAATTTCAATATGCTTTTGAATTTTAGTACGCCCACCGACCCCTCCGGAGCAAGTTGAAACTGAAAAAAAAGGGAAAAAAGGAAAGAAAAAAGATGGCAAGGGAAAAGGTTACTAAAATATAAAGAAATATGATTTGATAATAAATTTTCGATCTTTTAACAGGTAAAGCAAAAACTAAAGGACCGGAATCTCCAACAACTCCAAAGAGTCCAAAAAGTCCAAAGAGTGGGAAAAGCAGCCCTCGTTCAGGTATTATAAGAATTTAATTAATTTACGTGTACTTGTTAAGTTAAATTATTCTTGCGCTTCTATTTCAAGTCAGCGATGACGGGGAAGATGTAGGTAATTATCAGAAAACTATATAGAAACTGTTGTAGTCTTACATCCTCGGAATGTATAGAATGATTGAAATATATTTTCGTATGCTAATATGTATATAATGCAATTCATTTATGTGAAAGCAAGATGCACTGCAACAGATATTTACAAATAGATTTCCTTGAAGTTTCAAATTGAAAAAGGTATCACTTAAGAAATTCTAGTTGGAATTTTACGTTAAGTCCTTGAGAGCAAATTTTTTACCTACATACATAGATTTATGAAATAATCTTTAATATAACTTGAAGTATTTAGTAGCGTGCACTGTTTTCTCAACGAAATGTGACTAAAATTGATTCTGATGACGTTGTGACAATTTATTTAAGGCTGGCTCGCTGGCGTTTACATTTTTAAAGAAATCGCAAACTGATTAATGGAATATTTATTTAAGCACCTAAGGCAATAAATAACGTTTTCTAATTTTTAAATTTGTCCCCCAATTTTTATTGAAATTGATTTAAAAATGAAAATTAAATGATTTTTTTTAAAATTCTCTGGTTTGCGGAGCGGGGCTGCCACAAATTTAAACTAAATTAAATAAATTTTTAACATAAACTCTTTGAAGTTAATAAGCAGAAAATTACGTTTTCCGACTTTTCAAAATTCTATTTATATCTACGACAATTTCATGCAATAGGTTGCTTTCTTAATGGGTAAAATGATATTGCATAAGAACTAGATGTCGCATGCCATACTAGAGCAGAATATACAAATTGTGAAATGAGTAGTGCATTCTGGAATGGACCATAATATGTTTTAGAGCGTGTCGAAAGCAAATGTTTTTATAATAGCAGTTTTGTATACTACATAGGATCGACTTCCTCAACACTTCAAATACGACAAAATATGAATCACTCGGTGTATACATCATTTCAAATGCATGCGACATCTAGTTCTTGTACCATCTATGGTAAAATGCAGGTCTAGCAACTTATTGCGTCAAATTGCCGTAAATATAAGTAGAATTTTAAAAATCGGAAACCGTTATTTTCTGCTTATTAACTTCAAAAAGCTTATATTGAAAATTTATTTAATTTAGTTCATATTTGTGGCAGCCCCGCTCCGAAACCAGAGAACTTAAAAAAAATCATTGAATTTTCATTTTTAAATCAATTTCAATAAAAATTGGGAGACAAATTTAAAAATTAGAAAACGTTACTTTGTTGGCTTAGGTGTTTAAATAAATATTCTATTAATCAGTTTGCGATTTATTCAAAAATCTTAACGCCCCACCCCATCTAGCGAATTGTGCACCGAGCTGTCCGATTTAGAAAAACGATTTTAGGATCACCACGATGGCGGCATAAATATCTTCTATTATCGCTTGAAAGAGTTACAGCTTGTCAAAAGCTTTTACAGCTTCTACAACAGTGTAGTTTGCCATGTTAATACGGTTCCTCCATAGCAAGGCTTTTGTCTCCTCATGAAATATTTCAGACAATAGCTGCTATAAGATTGTGCAGATTGATTGCTCTCTCCATTTAAGATTCGCCAACTTATAAGCCTATATATCTTACAACCCTCCTTGCTGAATCTCTGAAAATCTTCCTATTAAATATTACTTAGATCTGTACCCTGATGTTTTCTGTGGCCTAACTTTCGATGCAATTTTGAAATCTTCATGACCTTGTATATTACAAATTGTCTTTATTACACACTACAATAGTCTGCTAAGCGGTACGGTTCTGTTATGCTAATTCCAAGTATACTTCGGGTGCAACCGCAGTCACGGTAAATAGAATACAAGGTATTCTCGGTATGAACCACGTTTCGCCATTTTGTCTAGAGAGAAAATGGTGGTGACGTCAGTCTGCGTTTAAAATGTACTCCATCTATAGAAAAATATATAGAAAAACAAGAAAATCTTTGATATCTTAATAAATTTGACAAAAAATTACTGAAATTGTATATAAATTAAAAGTTTTGAATATTTTAGATGTTTTTTTATAAAGCTTTTACCATAACTAAGTTCAATAAGGTAAAGCGATGTACTTTCAAGTTTAAATGAAAATGTAAACAGAAACAAAAATAGTTTTTTTTTATGCCATAAATTTATTAACATAATAATGATTTTTTAGCAATAAAATATTTAGTTAATGCATAATTAATCTTTTTGTGTTTTTGTTTTCTTTTTTACTGCATTTAAATTAGTTTTCATGCTATTAAGTAAAATTCAGTACGAATAGTTACCAGGATGCTAATTTGTGGCATAAGAACTTTCATAAACCTAGTCATCGTCAGGTATTTGCATATTGACTTTATTATGTAAAACCATTTTTAAATAAAATTCACAGGTATGAAAATGTTCAACATTCGCATTGTCTTCAAATACACAGTTTATACTGAATACATTCGCCTTACATATTCATATCCAAATGACTGGTTTGTGAAAGTTCTTATGCCACAAATTAGCATCCTGGTATATGAAATCATCTCACACAGGTACGTTGTAAGTATTCGTACTGAATTTTACTTTATAGCATAAAAACTAATTTAAATTTTGAATAAAAAAAGAAAACAAAAATACAAAAAGATTAATTATGCATTAATTAAATATTGTTTCTGTTTACATTTTCACTTGAACTTGAAAGTACATCTTTTTACCTCATTGAACTTAATTATATAAAAGCTTTATAAAAAAAAACATCTAAAATATTCAAAACTTTCAATTATACACAATTTGAGTAATTTGTTGTCAAAGTTATTAAGATATCAAAGATTTTCTTATTTTTCTTTATATTTTTATATATATAGAGTACATTTGAAATACAGAGTGACGTCACGGCACATCAGCTGGAATGTGTCAAAAATTTAATAAGAATACCCTGTATTCTATACACCTTGAGCCGCGGTAATCTGTCGCTTCCACTAGAAGACCTTTGGGACAGGCTCTAGATGTCCTGTTATGGCCTGGTATTTGCCCAGCCGGAAAAAAAGCGCTTCAAAAGTACTTTTTAAATGCTTCTGCAGAAGGACATAGCACTTCGATTGTGCGTCAGTTTCATATAAATTTTAGCATTGCATGTCCGCAGAAACAAGCACTTCCTTTTAGCTTCGTTGTAACCACTTTTAAAGGACTTTGTGTGAAGCAAATTGGAAACTCTGGACGATTTCAGCTGCTACAGTATTGGCACAAATAGTTACCATTGTTTCTCTTTTAATTACAGAAAATTTGAAGTTTGACGATTGTAATTGTATGAAGTAAAAGAAAATCACATAGGTTAAAGTTTAACATTATATATATATATATTATAAGTATTCAACTTAACAAAGCAAATATCTTCTGAAACTCTGCGAATCATAATTACTAATCGTAAAGGCCAAAACACAGTGAGAGCGACACAACAATGTTGGCAACTTAGTTGAATTTAAAACACAGTGACCGCTACGCGATAAGTTTTTTTGACAGTGTGCACTGTTTTATTTATTGTAAAAGAAATGGTAGGAAGGAAAAAATTAAGAAAAATCGTTAATATAGCTTATGCGGTTTACTTAAATTTACAAAGCATAAAGAAAAAAGAATCTGAGATTGCTATAAATGGGATGACGCTTACCACACAGCATAACTTTTCCCTTATTTTCTCTATTAGTTCAAAATCCTCAAAATCCAAAATTTCTCAAACTAATTAAAGAAATTAATTTTACACAAGTTTTTAATAACTAGTTTATTTATTATTATCTTTTAATTTATTATGTTTCATAAAAATAACCAAATCCACATAACATGAATGTCATTTATTCACTGTCCACACAGAAATGTCAATTACGTTGGCAACTAATTTAGAGATTTTCCCAAACTTTTTGTAGGCAACTTGTCGAGTCGGCCTCATTGTGTTAAGTATGTGGAAATTTCATATATTCGAATCTTTGACAGCAACCAATTTACGGTGACTTTATGGTGTTGCTCTCACTGTAATTTGGCCTTAAGGCGTCAACATGAGAAACTTGGAATAATAGGCCGTTACCCTAACCACTGGCATTGCATCAGATCGCGGTAGGTATATTTGTACACATCTGAATTAAAATAAATTAGATCACCAAAGCATTGAACACATATCAAAAACATGAAAATATTTCTGAGGTCGTATAATTAAGCAAAACTTATTTTTCCTATAGTACAATTTGCAACCTAATAAATCTCATATACCGATTATAAGTCAAATCGAGCAATAAATGCCAAAAATTTTCATACAACTTGGCGTCGCCATCTATAAAATCTAAGTTTAGACCAAATATTCGTTATACGCGACCTCGACAATCCGAAGATATTGATTTTAAGTGGGGCTATAATGACAATATTATATAAAAGTGTTAAAGTATATTGCCATGAAAGATCAATAAGTGTGCCCAGTTTTAACTCAATGGTTCAATGGGAAGTGGGTCCAATTAGCATTAGAAATTTTAAAACGCGGTCGCATGGTAGCTCCGAAGCTTGGAATTTCTTACGTTCGAAGCTTCGTCCGTCGAATTAAACTCGAAGCTTCGGTGCTTCGAATTAAACTCGAAACTTCGGTGCTTCGAATTAAACTCGAAGCTTCGAATATCAACAGCTCTAATAGCAACTGCACATCATGACTAGCTTTTTTAGTGCTACCGTTTCGTATAAAATTCTTTGTAAATTAATTTTTATATGGCAACACCAAGAACATGTTGCCGATTTAGTCCATCCTTGAAGCTTTACTTACTATTACTATGAGAACACCGCGTACAAAATTTCAGCTTCCTACGTGCACTCGTTGTCAGATAGTATCCAAATATATACTAAGAAACGAAATATTTGTATGGGAACCCTACGAAGGAGTTGCCCGATTTTGTCCATTTTTGAACATGTATGTTCAATTTTTATGAAAACGCCGTGCAGCTTTCCACATCTACGCGTTGTCAGGCTGCTTTTTACGTCTCGACTACAGCGGCATCTATCGTGTCCAAAACTATCCTATCTCTCAAAGTGGAACCAAACAAACACATTCACAAAATTTCGTTGAAAGCAGTCGGGGCGTTTCGGAGATTAGCGTGTCTGAATACAGTGACAAGAGGTTTTTATATATTAAGATGTTAATTTTCAAATATTTTAAGCATATGATTAATAATTTTCAACTTAAAAGTAATTATTACGTACGAATGTAGTGCACTGCCCATGTACAGTTGCTGTTGGCTGGCTCATTTCACTATGGAGTTGTTCAATTTCTTAGTACATTTTTTCTTTAGGCTTTTGTTGGTTTTCTAATATTTAAGATTCTTATGTAAACTCTTTTAATAGTCTGGATTTATCTTCCCCTAAGGTTTTTATTTTTCTCTCATGCACAGGAATGTATATAGTTATTAAACCCTTCCTGCTTTAATTTTATTTTATCAATCTCAGATGACATTATATTTATTGTCGGTTGACGTATCCTCTGAGTTAGAATCACCAGTTATGATTAAAATATTTGAATTGGTATTACTGCTCATTATACAGTGATAGGCAGCAGTTCCACTTTCAATATTTATTTGTAAGTCTTTGCTTATTTTTGCGCAAGTAATATGAATGTAATTATGGCAATCAACAATTGTTGTAAGATTCCAATAGATGGCAGTATTTGTCGCAGTGTAAGTTTGTGTCTTCAGCCGTGTGATCAACATGGTTTGTTGAGTTAAAAATTTAATAGTTGGAAGCAGCGATTATCAATAGATCAAAATATATGTATTTAATTCCCTCTGATTAGGCCATAAAGAAAAATTAATTGTGTTTCAGTAAATCCTGTTCTACGGTAAAATGAAATGATTCAGAAATACTTCTAAGACCATCCAGAAAAACATCGATCAGAAGATACTTAGCACCAAAAACAGTACAAGAAACCAGATCACAGAATGCTAGGTTATTTCTAAAGTATATCAACTCCAGTTGAAAATATCTAGGCACTTATTGACATCCCCCAAATGATCGAAATTATTAAAATATTTAAAGGGATGAAGCCCTTGAATTTGCCTCGTTGGTGCACTCGAATCCAACAATTGAGGAAATTGTCTCATGGTCCAGATCACTGATGGTAATAGCAGAAATTTCAAAAGTTAACCCGTCGTAATTTTCACAACAATATTTCAATGCTAATTAGCAGCTGGTGTATCGCAAAATAGTAATTTTTATGAATTACATTACAAGCTTTACATAAATCAATAAAAGTCCAATAATAAAAATATGCCTTAGAGAGCAAATGTAAATTTCGATTTCCTTCTTATTATTATGTAGTAATATTATGATACTTCGCAAATCGCCACCAATCCCCAATATGAAGTATTACGTCACACAATCCATTTTAGTGCACACCGCACTTAGGTGCATTACGACAGTAACATGAAACCCATTGGGGTCATTGCATTGTGCATTGGGTCACAGATAGCATGCAGAACTTTTGTATGTTTGCAAGGGACAAAGTTGTTGTGAAGATTTCTTTTGACTTCTACTTTAGAATTGGGACAAGTACATCCTAAGCGATTTAGTAAGACTATAGGCTATCGGGTTGAATGATTAATGTAAGGCAATTTGGTTAGATTATAAATGTAAATTTTTAGTATTTAAGGAACCAGTTTTTTAAAACGAAATACAGTCGGTTTATATAAGCTAATGCTGCCATTTAGCGTGTCTTTTTCTGGAATTGGAATTGCACTGCTGATACCATTAAGCAGCGCGTATCTTCTAAGTGACGCTCCAAGTGGCACCTCTCTGCTTGGTCTCTTTGAATCTAAGGGGCCGTATTCACCAAGCTAATTAATGGAAATTTGATTTGTGTTTTAGTACTCCTGTAAGAGAAGGTTAGGGCACACTTAAAATTAAATTAAGATATAATTTATGTTATTTTATTTTTTTAATTTAAGTTGGCGTGCATCATCGAATACCTTAGCAGAGAAAATTAATTGGTAATAACAATTGCTTGATACTCTAAAATTAAAGAATTCCTGTCGTCCAAAAGAAACTCATTTGCATTGTATTTGCTTCTACTTTGAAGACTAGTTTTTTTTATTATTCTAATATGTATAGTATATCTACTAGAGCTTAATCTGACCTAAATTTAACAATCTATAGCATGGCAAGTATCTTTTGAAAAATATATTCGGGTAAGTAGCACAATCGTTTCGATTTTACTGCCACTAAAGCCAATTTTCATCAAACATGCATTTTTTTGTTATACAATATGTCATATATTTTGCGTTATAACTTCTTTCGCAGGCAAAAAGGGGAAAAAAGGGAAAAAGAAGAAAAGTAAAATAGTCGTTGAAGAAGAAGTTGAACCATCTTATGTGGAAGTTAAGGTAAGATGATAACAGAGCTGAGAATATTCATATAAAATAATTTGCACGCTTATTGTCTGCACAATCCTTCATTACTCTTTAGAATATTAATTTGATTAAAACTTAGGGCTAAGTAACTAGTTGAAAATACTTCTTGTAAAAATTTTATGCAAATGTGTTTCTGATCAAGGTGGCTCCGATATACATACTACCCGATTCCTTGAAGTGAGCTGATAAACAAAAATCGCTATCCACCCCCCCCCCCCCCACACCCCCAAAACGTCCCTTTTTAGGAGTGTTACAAAGGTGGTATCTGAAATTTTTTACAAAGTTATACGAAGTTGTTAAAGTTTTCAATCATTTTTGATAGATATGTTTAAGAAAAAGTGCAAAAAACGGAGAAAGGATTACATTTGGGCTTCTTAAATCCGTTATGGAAAATTGGTAATTATTAACGTGTTTTTGATGAAAATAGTAGTTAAATAAAAGAACAAAAACGAGGAAAGATTTCTAAATTTTAATTTTGTTGAGCCATAACTTCACAGCGAAGAGGAGGAGGAAAAAAATTTGTAGACCGTTATTCTCAAGAAAACTTGGTTAATGTTGCAAGATTACTTAAGGAAATTCTTGAGTTAAACAGATTTGAATTGAAAAAGTCGATTTCACGAAAAACCAGTTTTTCAATAACTCATGAAGGCTTTCTTCTATCTGGTACAGGAGAGAGCAAAGTGACTGGAGCTAATTTCATTCTTACTGGCGTTTGGTTCAAAAGCGTCCTTAGATGGATGTTAATTAAAATCCGTTTATTGTTGAACTTCTTCTGTAAGCGGTTCCACGCCTTCGTATAATTAGTTTCGATTACCCCAAAACGCTCTGCTTCCCCAGTAACGTTGAGTTTGAGGTAATGTATGTATCTTTGATAAGCTCGGATCTTTATGGATGAGTGAAGTAAATAAGTCGTAGAACGTGCGCCATGACTTGTAATTACTTGTAATCAAGTGTGGGAATATATATGGGTGGAAGTCTAAAGACATTGTAATGTCTGCGTATTTGGCTCAGTATGGTTAGAGGGCAGAGCTGTGAAAGAATTATCTAGCTCTTCGCTCAAGGTAGAAAAAATTTAAATATTTTTCAGATCAGTTTTCTGATACAAAATACCTTTAGCATACGCATAAGTACTTTCAGAACAGCCCAGGGCTCTGCAGATTTTTATATGTGTATCTATTTACGCTTACCAGTGCTTTTCTAATGACTAAATTCTAGCAGCGTAATATGTTTTTCTTTGTTTAGTCTCTTTACTCTTATTTGTATGGTTCTGGAGGGCTTTAAAAATTCGTGAAGAGCTTGTTGTTTTAGAATAAGTTCTTTCATAGTGTAAACTGTTGAAATGTATCTCCAACTCGCAGGACCTTTATGATAAACACATAAACGGAAGAAGAAAGTTGCCGGAATATAAACACCACAAGTCAATTTAACTTTATTTATTCAAAAAATTCAATGCTTACAACTACTAGAAAAATAAATATAATTGAAATATTGACGCCATACTATACACACAAAAAATAATGAATTCAGTACTGCCTGCCGCCTAGATTGGCTCTTCCTTGTCCACTCTAGGTTAAACGGAAATAACGAGAAAACATACAATTTTTAATTATTTTGAACTAGTGAGGTTCTGCTGAGAGCGAGATCACTCTTGTCTACTATCACATAGAAGACCTTGTCCTATATATACTTATTTCTAAGAGTGAGCTTCTCAAATCAGGGTTTGTGAGAACTCAGAAGAGTGTAGGAAGCCTGACCAAGTTCATATTTTGGTTGGTAATCGTAGAAAGAAAATTGATTCGACTCAAAGTACTAGATCTACGGATCGTATTGTCTAGGTCTATTTCCTAGACTTGGTAGGAGGATGGTTACTGGAAAACTGACTGATTTGCAACTCTCTGATTGCGCTTTTATACTATCTTACGTTTATGAAAGCAGAATTATAGATATTCAAATATACGAAATGAGCAGTGCCATCTGTTGACAACTAGTCAATATTCAGTTCATTTTCAATAAATTGCTTACATTCAATAATGCGAGCATTTGGGTAACCAGATTAGCTTCTCTCGAATACCGAAAAAATCGAATAGAAGATTAAATATTCGAAAAATCGGATACCTAAAAGAATTCATGATTACTAATTACAGTACATTTATATTGTGTTTATTTCGATTCAGAAAATAGTCCAAACGTATGTGAAGACCCCAATTTTGCATTGTCATTTTGGACCATTGAAATCAGGAAATATTGATACCCATATGAAATATGTGTACATCGTGAGAAAATTTCCGAAAGAAATATGTAAGTGTTCTCTCTTCGTAAATTATACAACTTTTTTTGAAAACATTTTTATTTTTAGCAAATTACACTGTAGCCAATGAGTGCTTTGCGGAACTTCCACATAAATTCATTGTCGGTTCATTCAAAGGAAATTTAATAGAAACGTTGAAAACAAAGCTAGAAATGGTTTTTTCCTCCACAATAATATAATTTTAATAAACGTTTTAACAGTTTTTTTTTTCAGATTTTTCAACCATTAGTAAAATATTTATTTCTTGAACCTATATTAGCTGACCACAAGCAAAATTATGATACTTTTGCACAAAAAAAAGAAAAAGAAGACGGACCGAGTCTTCTTGATTTTTCAAAACCATCCGAATATCGCCTAAAGGCTGTTAAAGCCAAGAAGTAAGCTCTTTTGAAATTTATTAGTATTTTTTTATTTTTAACTAATTGAATGTGATTAAAGAATGTTGGAAATGGATGCACAAAAAAAGGCACAACTGGAAGAACAAAACAGTGATGATATGATCGAACAAGAGGAAGAAAAAAAAGAAGATATTCTTTTGGAAACATCTGAACCATCACGTAAGTAGAAAACCTATGTGCATTATGAAAATCTGTAAACCGATATGTCAACCATGAGACATTTCGAAAAGGCATAGACTTTATGAAAAGCTCTCAATCTGAGCAAATATTAATATGATAATTATACTGATCTTGCACTTGCTTGATCGAACATTACTATTCTTTTAATGAAACACAGTAGATTCCGATGCGGAATCATTAACATCTGCCGAAAGCAAGACAAGGCTTATGTTTCCAACCAAAGCTGTTAGTGATTCTTGCGAATATTTTTTGATGAAGGAACTAACCACTGCGATACAGGGAATTGCGGCCTAATCTGTTTCATGTATAGCACTACCGAAGTTTACATTATTATCATCATTATATTGTCTTGTAACTTCAAAGCGTATAAAATGCGACAAAAGTGAATAGAACAGCTCCGTTATCTAAAAAAAGACGAAATACCTTTTTTATACTCATTTTTAGAAATATTTGGCTTCCAATTTAATAAAACAGTGGAAGATCGGGGTATGCATTCCAAGTCCCCATTTCCACGTCAAGCATGAGTCATATTTGAAAATACACAAAGCTAACCTGTTATGGATTTTCGGAAAGGTTACGTCACAAACGGCTCATCTGACTTTAGCTTGTACGAAACAGGTTCTATAATTCCTCTTCTCGCAGTTAGTTCTTGCAAATCCACGTCTAGTTATTATTTTCTTAACCCTCCTACAATCCAGTCTTCTCTAAGTTTTATTAAGACTCTTCGAAAAACCCGGTGACCTTACAAATAGGGCACGATGACTTTAAGTGTTAATTTCTCCGCCTAAATAACTATCCTTAATCATTCGCAATCGAAGCAAAAGCTAGCAGCACACTAATCGAATATCGAAAATAATTACTTTCGAAATTTGATCCCGGCTATACCGGTTCCTGTTTATTTATATAGTCAGAGAGCCGGCTGCATTTTTTGTCTCCTGATCATGTAAAACTATGCGACTAAAGGAAAGAGAAATTAGCTGCGTAATTAAATAATTTCTTGTAAGATTCACCTGGACACACTACACATTTAGTGTATACGTGTATTTTTCGCGATTAGGAGACAAGAAATGCAGCCAGCTCTTGGACTATTAATATTTATTAATAAAACAGAACAAGATTAATTGCTCTGCTGTAAAGTTTATTTTTAACTTTCTCTTGTAGAAAAAATTTAAAAAGCTGGTTTGATTTCTAGGCCAGTAAATTGTCATTTATGATTTCAAGCATTTCTTTCACTCATTCAAAATATTCCGTATGTTTCATTTAGAGTTTTTTTACGAAACGTTTGTTTACAAAATTACAGAGCTCTCTGTAGACTAAGAGCTAATACTTACGCCATTTCATAAACAAAATCTTCCTTCTTATCATACTCTCTTAACATTGCTGTTAAAACAAATCAGTTGAAAAACGTGATATCATAAAGGCTGTTCAATAATACAAATGGCAGACAATTTGGCTGTCGTGAAAGTGTTGGCGGACGACGCGAGAATATGTGTAATTTACGTCATACCATAAAGGTTTGAACAAAAATAAAACTTTACAGAAAGTCATCAAAATTCTATATACGAAAGGGCACAGCGTTAAATTTTACTTTGCCCGGACTCGATAATAGGCTTAACTGCTATCCTTACTTCAATAAAGCTCATTCAAGAATGATGAATAAAAAAAAAATAACTTGATTTTCGTCCAACTCGAGTTGGACAACATACGTGACCATGTATGGGCCTCTTAAGCGATCCATACACGGCGAACTTGTTATCCAACTTTTTCTTCTATAGAGTGGAATCAAGAATGACGAATGCATGACAAATATCGCGCTACACAAAATATGTTGTCAAACGCACCCTCAAAAATCAAACTAACTTAATTTTCGTCCCACCGCTTGACATACTGCGTGTCACACCGTAAAGCAGGCACACACACAGTGAAATCTTTGTGTCAATATCGTTGTCCTACTAGAGTTGGACAACATGCGTGATCATGTATGAACTCCTTTAAAGCGGCCTATACACGACGAATATGTTGTCCAACTCCGTGTATCACACATGAAAGCTTTTTCTCCGCACGCTTGTCAAACATGTTGTCCAACATCAGAACAGAAACACATATCAGGAGCTGCTAGAACTGTTAACTATTATCTTTACTTCAATAGAATATAATCAAGATGCAAAAATGACGAATGGTACAATATGTTGTCAAACACGTAGCCCCGCCCCTCAAAATCAAACTAACGTGACTTTCGTGTAACCACTAATCATACTGCGTGTCACATCGGCAAACAGGGATACACGCAATCAATTCTGCTTGACAATATCGTTGTCCTACTCGAGTTGGACAACATGCGTGACCGTGTATGGGCCCCTTTAAGAACATGATCAGTATAAAATACGGCATTCAGAATATTGTAACCAAACCATAGAATATATATTAACTCTTTTTAAAACAGCGAATAATGCTAAATTTTTGTTGGAGAAGATGAAGCACAAACAAACAAACAAATTTTCTTCAATTAATGACTTTTTCCTTACTTACGCTAAAAATTACAAAAACAAATATTCAAAAGAAATTCAATCCAAACTCTAACAACTTTTGAATGCACAATTAGTTAATTTGACCACTAAGAAAACTTCTTTTTTTTTAACCTTACTTACATCTTGATAATTAGAAACGATTTTTACCCAAACTGCATCCACCGCTTAAGTTTTTCCAATTTAATGTCATTCGCTCTTAATTATGCAATTTGCTGTAAAGTGACCACTCAGTGATTTTCTTTCTGCATTGGCTTGTATTCTGTCTTATAACGTATTCACCCTTTCCTTAGTTAAACTTTTATTACACGAGATTGCAATATATATGTATGTATGTATGTATGCATGTATACTTAATTTATATTCAGTGGTTCGCCTCTAGATTCTCATTCGCAAATTTTACTCACATTTTCTTTAACTGGAAAAAGTGAGGACCCTTCCATAAAATGAAATTAAAGTTTTACGAGAGATGAGAAATAAAATTTAGTTTGCAATTTTCCATGAGGACACTGACCACTGTAAGCATAACTATTTTCTACATTAACACTTCTTCATTTCTATTCAAATAGTTAAACTTACTAAGCTTCTACGAAAAATGTGTACCACATAAAATAGAATGGTACGACCAGGTCTATAGTTGAGTACGGACAGAAGCTAGTACAATTCGAAAGGACATATGAATGATCAGTCACCTACGCGTCATTCTCCGCATCAAAGTTGTACATAGATATGATAAAAAAAAGAACCACACTTTGTATCGAATTCAAGAAGCCCAATGCTTTCCCTATAAGTTGACCTAACGCACACTTGCCCTAAAGTTCAAAGCATTTATTTCTAAACATAAATAATTTTATTGAACTTTTCGACCCAGCAATCAGAGAGGTCTCATCGGTATGGTTATCTCTGATCGCCTACCATAGAAGTTCAATGTTGGAGGTCACACCAATTGCCCATATAAAAAAGGGGGAACAATCACCCAATTTCAAAGCGCAATGAGTTATCTTGCCACCATATAATTCCTTCATACTTTTTATAAAAAGTATTTATATGGGCAATTGGTGTGACCTCTCTGATCGCTGGGTCGAAAAGTTCAATAATTTTTTTTTTGCACTTAAAATGCATTTTGTAAATTTATTGAAATTATTTTCAATAAATTTCAGTCTGTTAGACGAGAAATCTCCTTCGTATAAATAATTTGCTTATGGATAAAAATCGCATGCATCTGATTTACGTTAGTAGTCAAGTGATATTGTGATTTTTTTTTCTCAAATTAAATTTTTATAATTAAGAGGAATTCTACATAAGGTACATCGCAATAATTTAGCGATAGAAAATTTTGTAGGAAAGCCAGGCACACGACGAATAGTCTGTCAAATATACGTTAAATTACACTGACATCAATCGACTGCATATGCTACCGGGCGGCGGTTACCTAGGTGTGTAAGTATTTGAATGGGTGCCACTATTGAAAATTCAGCATATGTACAGATACATTTCCAAGTGTGAGATGTTTTCAGAACTGCGAATAAATAGCAAAAATAGGAATGATTTAGTTTTTAAATTTATCACGATTTAAAGCCCGTTCATATCTACGTATCTAAGCATGCACGTATCTCTGCAGAGAGAAGAAGAAGAATATATACCGCTGTCATAGTTTTCGTGGTGTTTGGAAATATCTTTTAATTATTCAATTTATAACTATTTTTTTGAGTATTTTTCTTTGAAATAGTATTTGCAATCAGTGAATTAACATTTATTGGAGTTTGCAAGCGGATGCTCGATTGACTAGATTAATTACTAATTATCGTCCTGTTTCCGTTTCCAGTAGCCTGGCATTAATATTTGAAAAATTTATTTATTACCAACTTTTTCCCTTAACAAAAGCACTTATCTCGGATAATCAGCACGGTTTTTTTCCAGGTCGATCCACTGTCACGAACTTAGCTTCATTTGTGGATTTCGTAGCCACTTCCCTGGACCAAGGGAAACAAGTTGACTGTGTTTACACTGATTTTTCTAAAGCCTTTGACAAAATAAGTCACAAAACCTATTCAGCCAAGATAGCGCGGTTGGGCTTCATTCTGAATACTATTTCCTGGTTCTATTCTTATCTCCTTAATAGTAATTAATTAGTAGCCTTCAATGATCTGTATTCTAACCCGTATGAACAGCTCTCAGGTGTTCCGTATGGAACTGTTCTTAGTCCATACATTTTCTTGATATACATTAAAATGACCTTCCATCATATATCAAGTTCAATTGCTTATTGTCTGTTGATAATGCTACAATATTTTTAAAAATAGACTCCATCAGTGATTGTCTCCGCTTACAAGAGGACTTATGTACCCTACATGACTGATGTAATAATAACACCTTTGAAATCAATACGTCTAAGTGTAATGTCATCTCGTTTTTTCGCAAAAGTTCATCTATTTTATTTGATTATGATGTCAGTAATGCTCCTTTAGGTCGTGTGGATGTTGTTAAGGATCTTGGCGTGCTTTTTGGCTCGAAATTACTATTTAGGTCCTATTTAAATCATATTACCTCAAGGGCTTTTCGATTAATCAGTTTCATATTTGGTGCTGGTAAATCCTTTCCATCTCCATCTTCTTGCATTACATTGTTCAATTTTCTAGTTTCGAACCCTTTCTACTCAACATACTCAGATCAGAGGAAACTCACGCGATTTTCGATCTACATGTATGAATGTTCATATAGAGAGTATGGGTTCGACCTGTTGTCCCTTGAAAATAGAAGATTGTACTTGGATGTAACTTTCCTCTTGAAACTGGTTAATGGTTATATTGATTGTCCTTATTTGTTATCTAAGCTCAATTTTAGTGTCCCATCCAAGAGATTGAGACAGCAAACTTGTATTATTTACCTACCCATACAACCAATTTAATAGAAAAGTCTCCTTATTTAGACTTCAAAAATAATTTAACAATACGCTTTCTAATATTGATTTGTTTGGCAATTATCCTCTGACATTCAAAAGGCTTATTATAGATGAGTTAAGATAGCCCAGATAATCTTAACCCCTTTCACTTCCTTCTTTTTATAGATTTGTTGGGACTCTCTTCTCCTATGTTCTAGTTTAATCACAGTAAATTGAGAACATTGATCTAATATCTAGTATTTAGTAGTAGTTTTAATCTTTCCATCTGTATTCAACTAGTAATTGGTTATTTCTTATACGTAATATTTTCTCCTAGTTTTAGTATATTTTAGTAGTATTTCCCTAGCGTAGTATCTTTGCATATTGTTTCCCAGCAAACATTACGATTGGAGATCAAATCAGAATCGACCCACTCAATCGAAGTTGAACTTCGATCTCGAAGTCGTTCTCGATTCGCTCTTAAGCTGAAAATGAAGGTAAAGGAACGCTAATTCGAATTAAAATAACGACTCGATATCGATTCGTCTTTTCGAGACTATTTCTAAGATTTTTCGTGTATTGGTGCTATATACAAGGGTCATATGTATTCGAGATTTCTTCGTAAAACCTATTCGATCTCGAATTGGATAAACGATTAAACTATGCTTTGTGATAACTACTCGATATCCAATTGAAAATAAACAACCAAACTATGTAAGAAACATTTACCAAATGCAAATTTTTCTCAGCACTCACTTAACTTTTTTATGCCGAATGCTTGAAAGAATGCCGTTGGGACGCTTGTATTGTCATGCACAATCAGAAAAATCATGTACTGATAATTCTTTTGAAAGACTTCGTAATTTTACGAGGAGATTCGTAAAAACGTAAAGTTCTTGGATTATACTGCAAGTTCTCTGAACCTGAACGCCATATGTCGAGAAAAATTCATAAAACCGAAAAACTATCGAATGCTGCTCTTCGAGAATTTCTCGCAAATGTAAAAACCCGAGAAAATGTTTGCTGTGTTATATTGTATTACGTTTCTCTAGTTGCACGATGAGTATGTAGCTGTACATGAATGTATCACTACTAACCGGTAGAATAAAATTGGATTTATAATAGAATCTGTAATCTATCGGATGAATTCGAAGTTAAAATAAAATAAAATAAAATAACTATCTAACCTAGGATAACCGCACAGACACACCCAAACACGAGCGGTCTCCGGATGACATTTTCGCGGAAAATATTTTGTCTGTGCTGATACCAAAGATTCCAGTTTACTACAATTGTAATTGATTTACTACACATTTTAACTTTTTCTACCATACTCCGTATTAACGGATTTCTACTCCACTTTAGAAATTTTAATACAAATTACAAAAATTACGAAGAAACGAAAGACTTCCCCAATCAATAGAAAACCTTGTAAAGATCTATTGTATATTCGCATTTTTCAAATAGCTGTAAAAGGCAAGTGAATTTTTAAAATTCCAAGAATATTTTCATATAAAACCTCAGTAAATGATTAAAACTACGCAGTTTTACTCACTGGTTAGCAATGAAAGAAGCTGTTAAGATGTATTATGCTAAGCAAAGAACTAACCAGTGAACTTCGAGATGATGAAATATGAAAACCGACAGAGGAATTAATAAAATGTTACGAAGTTAAAATTTGTAGATGGTAAATATAAACTGAAAAAATTAAAATGAAAATAGAATTTAAAAAATGTACTTGGGAGGCAATCAAAGTGTAATGATACATATATTTTTAGTTTTTAAATTAAACTCGGTAATGTGTTCTGGAGTTATTTTATGTTTTCTGTCGAAAATTTTTGTGTTAAAGTGGACATGTAGGTACTTATATACATGATTTTAATAAAATTTAAGAACTACTTAAAATTTATTAGACTTTCACTAAAATTTCTTACTATAATTTTTTGTTGCAATATACTACATAAAGTTCTCACAGATCCCTGGCTGGTACTTGTCTGCCCGTGCTTCGTCTTCATCTTTTAGTGTTAATGCAATTAAGACAGGCCTTCAACAGATCGCTTTCGAAATAATTCTAACAATAACAAATTTTGGATCACGACCTTCTTAAAATAACAAATAAAAAACGAACGTCTGAAAATAATCCTAAACTAACGGAATCTTTCTCACTGCTTGTGTCTGTACTTTCTAAAATTCTGTGTCTGTAGATAAGAATGATCCGTGATCTCTATGTCTCAAATGTTTTTTTTTCAAAATTTTGGAAATACAAATAAAATTCTTGGTCACATAAGTCTGTAAAGCAAATTCAAATCTGCCCACTTACTACAAATTTGTTACATGCACGCCCTCACTTGACTCTATACCACCATTAACAATCGCGTCTGTATCTAGTAGTAGTATTTTTGGAATACAATTTTTTTAGGTACAGCAACTACGATCATTAGGTAATCTTTTATTTACAGGGGCTACTATGAATTAGAATTGATTGCTTAATATTGGTAATAAAATAGAATGGAGTATGTCATGAATTCCTTGTAGTGTCCTAATCAGACGTTTTCTGTTGACGACGGCCCCCTAAAATCACTCCAACCCTCTCAAATTTACGTTTAAAAAACGAAGTGTATTCACTTAAATAATCATAAGTCGTTTTTTAAAAGTAACTCTGCTGGCAAATCCTTGAAGTAATGCATCATGTTTTTCAATGTTTAACAACAGTATTTTTATATAAAAGCACTAACTTGAAATATTTCTAAAAATCTAAGGATGATTTTCATTTCTACCTGAAGCTTATACCCTAGACACACGGAATATATAAATTATAATTGGTGGACCAATGATCATTACATATCTTGTGTGTTATTTGATCATTGGCGCAATGATCATTCGATTCGTCATTACACCAACTATGCCTCCACAAGCTCATTCGTTTGCAATTATACATTACTTGTCATTCCTCTTGCCGATAAGTGCGCTTTCAGTGGTGAAGAATTACAAGTTATTGAAAAAATCAAATAATTACCCAGCATTGCTCGATTTGTTTGTTATTAGTTCAATTGCTTCCGAAGCTTTTACTTTATATTGACCTTAACTTGACCTTTTCTGCATTTTAACGCAATTTGCAAATTAATTGAACTCATTTTCAATGAATTTCAGTCTTTTAGACGAGAAAGGTCCACTGATATATTATGTACATGTGTAAATACAATCGTCTTTGAGTTTTTCTTAGACTTACTATATGTCAAATATGAAATCAAATGTGAAATTTTTTTTTACGTAGGATATATTTTAAGGAATGGTGTAAATAACTCGTAAATGAAAAAGGTGCGAAAGGTCAAATTAAAGGAAGGCTTTGAGATTTTCAAAATTTGTCTGTCTCTTATGCAATATTTTTTTTTTCTTTTACAGTTTCGCTTAAACTAACAATATCAGAGCGATGGGACAGACTCATGGATGACACTCAGAAACAAGTTGAAATTGCACGAAAAGAAGAAGAAATAGCCGATATTAAAATGCGACCAATGCAAGAAGAAGTGTACAAAAACATTGCAAAATTAAGTGGCGAAGTTACATGGACAATTAATCATATAGTATGGGCATTTAATATGCCCTGTGCTTATAATGCTCCTGGTCAGGAGGATATTCAATTTGAGGAGTCAAAGAAAAAGATTCATATTGATCCCAGAAAAGCAAACGTAAATGATTACACAATCCAGCAGCTCGAAGATGTTGTAACTGGATGGGAATATCATACTGGCCTGATCCTCAAAGATCACAGAGAAAAGGTATAGCTGAACATATTTTTACTATATCGGGAATCTCTAAAAATGTTGTCAAAAATGTTGCCAAACCTGATATGTTGCCTTTTGCCACTAAACAAAATCTGCATAATATCGACAAAATATTTAGTCGAGAATTATAAATTCGCCAATAGGAAAAATCGACCAAAACAAGGCCTATATTCGTACAAAATGTCACCAATCTAATTCATATATTTAAAGAAAAGTTTTGAATTTATGCGAATGCAGTATAATTGTAAGCTTAATGTTTCAATGTGTATGGTTTCAAGTTTTCTTATCTAAAACATCATGGACTGAGGGAAGTGCCTAATCTAGCCTTCCACACAGTCCGCTCTAAAAAATTTTACCGACAGCACTCTTACTAGGTGTACACATTTACTTTCTTAAACCTGACATTGTAATAAAGCACTCACTTGGAAGGCACACTCCTGTTTTCTAGGCTGAAGTCTTCCCCATCCCAATGGCAGCGAAGATAGCTCTTGATATTGAGATTAAGGCAAAGCGCATTGATATCCTTTCGGATAGTCAGGCAGCCTTGATGGCTCTGAGTAGCCCTCGGATAACATCTAAGTTACTTGGGAACTACAGATCATCTGTTGATACACAGCTTATCCACAACAAGATGTCCCTTCAGTGGTTTCCTGGTTACATTGGGATCATGGGGAATGAAAGGCCTGACCTTTTAGCTAGAGCTGGCTCTGATTCTCCGTTCCTCGGATCGGAGCCCGCCGTAGACGTTACCAGCTCGAGTATTAGGTCTATCATCAAAGCAAATGGGTCTACCCTCCTTCCTCACCAAGACCTGATGTATTTCATCCAGAGGATTGGAAGGATTTGGTGATAAGGTTTTTAGAAAGATAGCACAATGGGGCGCTCTGGCTTCCATGCTTTGGATCTCTCCTCCACCCTGCCTTTTAATTAAAAGAATTTATTCGTAAATATTTTTCCAAAAGTCTAATTACCCACGATTTTTTGAACTAAAATGAAGTTGCTGTCGATTTTTATATGTAATTGACAACCCATTTTTAATAATTTAACTTGAAAATTCTGCAGAAATAAATGACCTCTATTCAGAATGCCATATTTTAAAACGTCTGGCAAGGCGCGCTCCAAGGTAGAGTACGTTTCAACACAGTTGATAATTGCCCTTGATGCGCAGTAGGTACCAGTCGTCTCCCACTTTAAAAATTGTGAACAAGCACAGAGATTATGAAATGAGTACACTGTAAAATTGCAGGACTTTTTCGTTTGCTTAATTTTTTTTAAAATCTCATGCATGTGAAATATTTCTTCCGACACTTATGATATATGTTTGGGCTTGGTTAGCTTTCTTATACAGGGTGATTCCGATCAAGATACCTTCCGGTATACCACGTGATTTCTTGAGGTAAGATGATCAAAAAATTGTTCCACATACCCCCCCTGCGGAACCTTCCTGTAGGAGTTGTGGCCAGTTGAAGATTGCGCCAAAATTCGTGAGAATAAATGAGTATAAGTTTTGAACCACCCTATAGATTTTGGTTAATGTTAGCTTATTAAATAGCCAAGAATGGTAGCTGTCGAAAAGTGTATTACTCTGTATTTTTTAATTAAACTTCTTTAAATTATTCTCAAATATTTCCAAAATTTTGATTTTTTTACACACAAAAGTTTTTGAAATAAATAACGGTATTTATCAAATTTGTGCGTAAAAAAATCAATGTTTTCAAAATATTTGAGAATAATTTAATGATGGTTAATTTAAAAAATACAGAGTAATACACTTTTCAATAGCTACTATTCTTGGTTATTGAATAAGCTAACAAAACTTATACTGATTTAATCCCCGAATATTGGCGAAATCTTCAACCGACCACAACTCCTGAAGGAAGGTTTCTAAGGAGGAGTATGTGGAACAATTTTTTGATCATCTTACCTCAAGAAATCACGTGGTATACCGGAAGGGGTCTTGATGGGAATCACCCTGTATATATAATTATAAATTTACAGGAAAGTAATTCTTTCTATTTTCACTGATAAAGGGAAGAACTCTTCCAGCTTTCTTAGGAAGCTGTGGATGGGCAGACAGAAATTGCTTAGTTTTATTTTCGTAAAAATCAATTTTGAGGAATACTTAATGTTATAGGAGATAGCCTTCTAATAAAAGTAATAATTTTGAATGTATTTGGAATTTGTTGAAATATATGAATTTTAAAGCGAAATTGAAACATGGAATTATGATAATTATCACACCCTTGCCAACAAAAGTTGACCCAAATGATAGAGAAAATAAATCAGTCCATGTTATACGTCAGGAGTCCCTGTTTTATATCAGGAATCCCTCTATACATATTTAACGATGTCCATGATAAATTTTTACCACATCACTTCAGTAATAGATTTTGAAAGAGTTTGTTTGAAGTTTTTGATTAATCATTAATCAATAAAAAAAAACAGCCTACAATTTTGTAGCATTTATAAACAATATTATTCTTAGTAAATAAAAAATTGATCAGGACTTGTTAGGGCAAGTGAAAAGAGTCATTTAAAAATATTATTTGATATTTGAATCATAGAGTATTTAAAATAAAATTAAAATGCTTTGAAAATAAATAACTCTTGTAAATAAAATGCACTAAAAAGTAAAAAATAAAATTGTTGTCTTTCTCAGTGATCTAAACAAGAAAATTTTAATGCAAAATATGAAATGCCAGATTAAATCTAAGAGTTTGGGCATCCATAACTATAATCACAATTGTCTAACTGCAATTCATGCCCAAACTTTTAAGATTTAATGTGAGGATCTAGCACATTTTGAAATATCTAGTAAAGAATCGAATCACTTAGGTCCTGAGAAAAAGTTTGATAGTACACACACTCCTATACTCGGAGGCTTAAATAGCCATGCCCACACCCACTTTTTTATCGGGTGGTGTATATTTTTCCCGATTCAGATAACTTTCTCGGGATATTTCTGCTGCCGAAAATACATTTTCATGCACTTTTCATCTTCCACGACGCACCAATTCCGCACAATCCCGAGAAGTAGAAGAGTGCTTTTTTTTCACATCCGATCGCCAAAGCTTTCCTCCGCTTAATTGAAATAAACATTGTTAATAAAATATATTCAGAGTATCATAATGCATCGTTTAAGGCATCCGTCGTGTCTGTTGATGTCGTTCCTTAAATGGGCATTGTACTTTGTTGCTAATTGCAAGCACGCGTAGTAATGCACCAAATAATAAAGCCCGTGTAATTACATTTGTATAAAAAACAAATTTCAGTAAAATCGAAAACAATTAGGTAAATATTAACAACAATTGATGGAATGGTTCTTACTTTGCAGCGCTCGCTGCAAGATATTTTAAAATTTGGCATTCTGAATAGAGGTCATTTATTTCTGATACATTTGAGCAGTCGGGATTTTTTTAAATGATTTCTTGTTTAGCGATATTATCATTATTGACATTTTAGTAAATGACAATTTTAAAGACGAAATATCAAATCATCGGAAATTTCCGCATAAGCAAGTATAGTGATCGCAAGTAGTTTAATAATTTATCTAAAGAATTTTATCACAAGCACAATCAAAAGAAACTGGTTGGCTGGATTTACTAATCTTCCTTAATCCATTCACTTAAATTAAAACTGTATTATCGCATCCACATTTAATAAAGTAAAATCTATTCACTACTTATAGTCAAGTAAGGTAATCATGTACATACGTATTATGTGTCCTTCATTTATTTAGTCTTTTATTTATTCCTTATTTATTCTATCTATTATATAATATATACATAGAAATAAATGCCATAAATCTCATACAAATACCACAATGGTTTCTCCAACTTCTACTATATCCTTACATGTGACTTGTTTACTACTTGTTGACTACTTGTGCATATGCGTGGTTAATTAATGTAAAGTGAGCTGAACTCTATATACAAAACACACATGATTTTAAAATCGATTGATAAAATTAATCGATTTCCATTTTAGCAACTAGAAGAGTTTACACCTATGGCGGAGTATAAAATGTGGCATGATGAGGAGATGGTAATATACAGCATTCTGGAACAACTTAAATCTGATTTCGTTACTGCTGTGCTGGGTAAGTATTATTCATACACTTTTTTTTTTATCTAAGTATCTAAATAATTTTAATTCAAATATTGAACAAAATACCGGAATGGTCTAGCTGTCATATTCATATACCATTTCATAATACATCCAAAATTATTCAACGTATTATAATATATATAAGTAGATATAAAAAAAAATTTCTTTTGACTAGTCCCATATGCGATAAGATCAATTAAAAAAAACCTAACCGAACAATAAATTAAAATCGATTAAAAGTATCTTCAAGCAGGGGAGAGGGTCCCTGTCACCACGAATAGATGCACCCACGTAAAGTCTTAGTCAAACTATTAGTTAATGTCAATTAAAGTTGTCACAACCATGCATACGAGAACCTCTGAGATGCATCCAAAACATCTAGAAATGATAAATAGAGGCATACTTATCAACTCTCTAGTTTTGGAAGGATCTTAAAATTCTGGTGAGAGTGTATGGCTATGACAACTTATTTAGTTTAGCAGTGTAGTTGTAAATATCTGTCATAGAAAAAGAGTAAGTTAAGAATGACATGAATAAATTAAAAATTTTAATTCTATTAATTATCTTTATTTCTTAGCGTTACACAAACAATTTAAATTAATTATAGTTATGTAAGTATATGTAAGTGAAGTAATATTAACAGATGGCAAAAGAAAGTACGTAGGTATGTATAGAATTTATAAAATTATCAAAAGAAAAGAAAAAACAGAGAAAATGAAAAAGACAATTGGCAAAGTCCAGATTGTCCAAAATTCAGAACGATAAAGGCAAGAAGAAATCCACAGAAAACTTAGGAAGGACTTCGCTTTGGTATAAATTTGTATAAAGATTTTCAAGATATTCCGGTAGAAGCCCAAAATTTAATGATTTTTTCGCTTTTTTCCATTGAGACAGTTATTGACCGATTGATAACGCATATTTCGAGAAAACAACTAACTAGCCATTGTAATCATTTTAAACACAACTAATGCTCGCAGGCACCTGTAGTCCCCCAGCGCAAAAAACAGAAGCATTTTCCATAGGAAACAAATTACAAATTACGAAATTTGCATCGTACGTTCCGCTTGAGTTTATATTTCGTTCCCGCGACTCCATTTCGACCTAAGGGGTTCGCATCGGACGTGCCAAGGTGACAAAATTTCAACTTTAATTGCTAATAGACCATAAATCTGGTAGCAGGGGTCGTAGCGAGGTGTTTGAGGTCTTAAATGAAAGCCGGAGGTGAGGGATATCAGCGGCAGCAATTTCAAGTCCTGGAGGCGGTAAGGAGGGAATTTACGGGGAAGGGGGCGGTCTAAAATCCGATTTGGCTCTCCATATAAACGTAAAAAAATTTGCAGGGATAAGCTCCGAAGATATCTATTTGATTTGATTTTCCTGAAAACGGTTTATCACAAATCGCCTGGAAGGAAAACTGTAGTACTAGGTTTTTCGAATTGGTGCGTGGAGGGGGAAATAATGACCATTTTTACTCCGGCCACTGTAAATTTGCCATTTGACCAAACAAACAAACAAATTTTTATGACCTTGGGTCAAATATACCCCAATTAATATATTTCGCCTACCTTTTACCTCAATCCATTATATGAAGAAAATTATCTCTGATCTGCTGCCTTTAATATGGAGAAAGCCGTAAGTCATTACTTCATATGGTTCAGGAGCATTCTTCGAAACTAATTGCAAATTTTAGCTAAAATTCAAGGAAGAAACGTTTTTTCTAGGGGGTACTTTAGGGTGGGCGGGAAGTATTTCCTAAATGAAAGGTCTCATTGAGTACTGCAGGATAGTGTACTTTTTTTCGATCCGGAGAGGTGCATCTAAACAAATTTTTCAAAATAGATGCATCTATAAATGTACAAATCCATCCCCACCCCATAATTCGGCTAAATAAACTCTGATTTCTTAAATTGCTTCTTCTAATTTTTTCTGATTTTTTCAGCCGATTTCACCTCTATTCCCTCTTGCGTTGGGAAAATGAATTTTCGATGGCGAAAATTTTCACCTCAAAATTTCATTTTGAAACTTTCTTTCACGAATTGCAGATACATAAATCCAATTATTGATTTTTGATTACAATTTTTTGCCACCGATTTTGACTAATGAACACTCGTTGGATGGGGAATGACCTTTTTGTGAATTCGTGCTAATCATTATATTACCTATACCAAATTTCAGCTTGACCGGATGTCATTTACGTATTAAAAAAAGAACTTTAAAAGTGTTGAATAAGCATTGTGCGCCATCTAGTGACAGTTCCTCAACACTCACTACGAAATACCTTACTGGTTGAGAGCCTACACTTATATTTTTAACGATATTGGTCCAAGAATATGAAAACTTAAGTGATATTTAAATACAAATATCTTTTCACCTTTTTTTTGTTTTCGTTAGCTTACATTCAATTTAGTTACATTTAGCTTACCATGAAATTTTAGTTTTTATCGTTCGAAAAATTTAAATGCAGGCTTAAAATATTTTTAACTGAACTTTATGTGGGCATGTTACGAGTTATAATACTAATTTTTTTCTGTAGCATCATTCCTCCATAATTGAAATACTTAATTAATATTTTCATCTGCACATACAGTTAGATTACGTGAAAGCAAATCAAAAATATTGGGAGATTGGGACAACTTTATGATATCAATCGATGAACGCTACAAATTAGCAAAAGAAAATTCCGACTACGTATCAACAATAACAGAATATTTGGAGGTTAGTAACAAATTATCTTTTGATTTAAACATCTCAATTTCAACCGCAACAATTCCATAGAAAATTCGTGCCTATGATGAATTTCGTTTTATGCACGCTATCATACCAAATTTGATGGTGGGACTACGACACATTTGGACAATGTCTAGCTATTATTGTAGAGATGAAAACATGCAAGTCTTACTATGTCAAATTTCACACGTATTCACGGAGAAAGTCAAGAACATTGTTGCTCTTGACAAAATATTCAAGTAGACCTTTTTCTTTTATAGTGCAATTATGATAATTACAAAATTATCTCATTTAAACCAGATACACTGCAAAGCATATTTATGATACAACAACAAGCTGTGCCGAATTATTACGTGCATGGAAGCAGGCCTATATGGACAGTCGGGCGCATATTGAAAATTCAGGAGTGGGCTCTAGATGGGAATTCGATAAACAACTTCTATTTTCTGAAGTCGACCATATATGCCGAATTAATAAAGATATAGCATACATTGGAAAAACCCTTATTCAATTTGAGAACTTATTTGGATTCCGCTTGAAAGCAATGATTACTGATCCATCGATTGTGGATGATATGATGAAGAAAGTGTATCGGTTGCTCGAAGATATTATAAAAATTGATTATGATATATTTCATCCTGGAAATTGGGAAAATTGGGAAGCTACCCTTGACTATTTCAATAGAAAATTACATGTAGTAGAATCCGAAGCTCGGGGTGTTATTGATTTGTGCATTAATTCTTTGCGATCAGCTGATCTTGGATTAAAATTAATAAAAGAAGTAAACGAAATGGATACAAGACCAGAATTATTTGAATATATTGGAACAAAACATGAATCTGTTCTAAGATTTTTTGTCACTGAAGTTGGAATTGTTGAACATGAATTTATGGTGAACTATAACTTCATATAAAAAAAAAACTCTTGAATTTAAATTAATATCTTTTCTCCAGAAAAATAGGAAATACCCACCATTAGGAAGACACGAACCTCCACTAATTGGAGCAATACAATGGGTTCGATTTTTAGTTCAACGACTAAAAAAATCCGTTATAGCATTCAAAGAGGTAAAAAATTAATTTTAGATGAATGTATAAAAATGTTGATCGTACTTTCTTTAAAGGTTGAGAATGAACCAAACTTGAAAAATAGTTACTTAAGAAGAAGTGCTTTTTCGCAATATTTTTCAATAGTTAATGAATTATTTATCTATGAGAAAGCTCATTACGAACGCTTTTCATATAAAGCAATATACATAGTTAATAGCGTTTTAAGGAAAAATATAGTTAAAATAGAGATTTATAACCCTGGAACACGTATGTAAATTTAATATTAATATTCTTATTTGTTAAATATTCAATGTTCAAATCTTACAGTTCAATCGTTAAGTCGCTCCATCGATGATGTAAAGAAATTACAGGTGATATTTTTAATTCAATTTAAGTTTCATTATCACATCTCGCATATATGTTTGTGAAAAGTAATCACAACCTTTTAAAAAAGTATCCACATATTTTTGTATTTACAACTGTTTCTTAGTACTTAATACGTATAAGCTGGTGCCAAAGCGGATTGTGAAGGCTAAAAAAATTGTAAACAGACAAGGACCAGTCGGAAAAATGAGTGAAGTTTATAATTAAGAGAAAAAGCAAAATTACGTCTTCGAAAGTAGAGTAGGCAGGAGCTAGTTGAGCAATTTTTTCCAAAAACTAACGCAACTAGGAATTGATTTGTTGGATAAACATATTATATACACCAACATAAAGCCTCTTTACTCTAGAATCGATATAATGACGTTGTTTTACTGTACAAGATATACATAAGAAAAAAATATCACATATGTCAAGAAAGTCAGAGCTGCTCAACTTACTTCTACCATGGGCAAATTGAGCAAGTGTGTGGGGCACGTTGAGCTCTGGTCATAATTAAATTATTATCACATACGTATCGGGAAATAATGCAAAAAAATATCGTTTTATCATTACAATTTTAGTGGGCTTTAAAACTATGGGTACCCTAGTCTCATCAACATTCCAAATACTTGAAGCACTAAATGCGTGCTTATCTAAGAGCGCTGCCAGCTTGTTCAAAAATTTCTTTACATTAATTGAATTAAATGATACCCTTCCAAGGCTGGTGGGCTCTGACTTTGTGAAGCAGTGTTCCTCTTTAAAGACACTCTCACATCAAAAACCAGCAACCGAAAAATGTAAACCGAAAACTCAATTTAATCCACTTTAAAACAAGATTTTTGCTCTAATGATTAATAAAATCATAACAAATAGGGTAAACTAATAATAATAATAATAATTGCAATTTTATTTGTAGTCCAAATATTGAGCATTTTAATTTTTTTTTTTAATGGCAAGACAACGAATATCTTTACTTTTGCAAAAAGTAATCTCTAAGAGAACTTTCATGCGTTCCATCCTTAATTTAGCTAATACCTTGTCAATTTCATACGTTTTATATTCAACTCTTTGACAATAGCGTTCATAATCTTACGTTCTTCCAAAACAGTTTTTTTCTGCCTCATCCAATTGTGTTGGAGTGGCTGAAATTGGTTTTTCTTTTATAGATACGCATCCTGGAACAAAAATTAGCAAACAAATGCTATATAGAAGTGAGCCCACTTTCTGCAGTGCCCACACTGCAGAAAATGGGCTCACTTCTATATAGCGTTCTCTTTTTCTCTAAACGCCAAGTACCAATTGAGGGAGAACTGTAAACAGCAAATAAATAAGTGGGTTCTTCGAAATAAATGTTTTTAAATTAATTATTCTAGTTAATTAGTAATAAAAAGTGTTTTACCAAAGGCAATATATTCATAGATACTCAACAGAAATTCGAAAGGTTTTATTCATATTACTCTTCAACTTCCCGCCAATGGTTTTTTGGCACCAACGTAAGAACTAATTTTGACTCAAAAAATTATACCCGCATGAAATAGCATATCGAGCAGTCTGTACTGTACCTATATATGCCAGTGTGGAGAACTGAGAAACGTTTAGTTTGAATGACTCCTGCAGTTTGCACCCTAAGCTACTATTCTATTAAAAAAAGAATACTACTAAAAAATTATACGTTATCCACACTGCTTAGTGCGGAAACCTCACTACAGTACCGCGATGGCTAAACTAAGCGACTTACGGCGCTCTAAATGTTTTTTTTTCGAATTTAATTTGTAAGAGATGAGACCCCCCCCCCCCGTAATTTCAATGCTATATCCACCACTGATATAGCCTTGTACTTTAAAGCTCGAACTAGCCAGTGTCTTTAGATGGTTATCTATTATGAGGTGGGAAAAGAGGATATCTCCTTCTAGAAAACTTTTGATTACCTACTCTGATTACTTGTATGCTTTTTGGAATGGAATTCATCCAGTTTTTTTTTTTTTTTTATTGTAAGATGCCCCCCGCCCCTAATTTCAATGTTAGATCATCCACAACTAACCCCTTCCTATCCTACTGGTTTCCCAATATCCAAAAAAATCATGCTAATTCAGTACCAAAAAAGGTATACTTTCTCCGGCTAGTCCTTGCATGTTATAATTTTTAGGATTCCGTAACAAAATCGTAAAAACGGGAGCCCTATTACTAAGCCTCCGATGTCCGTCACCGAGCTGTATCTCATTAACCGTAAAACGTAGACAGTTCAAATTTTCACAGAATGTGTTTTCTATTGCCGCTATAACAAATAATAAAAATAAAATAAAATTAAAGGGAGCCTCATACAAGAAACATGTTTTTTGGTGTATACATAGGTACTAATGCTAAATTTTGTACGATGGTATGAATCCTTCTTGTCCGAGTCCGACTTTATTATGTTTCAAAAAGGTACTGGCATCAGCCTAGTACAAGATTGTCCACTTTAATCCTCTACTGCACTTGACGAACTAATCGAACTCGATTAAAGTCGGCTTTTAAAATTTTAACTGTCCCAATATCAAACCAGTCTCATTTCACAGATCGCCGGCATATATCGCGGAAGTCAAGCAAAATTTATAAATATTTCTATTTATTGTAGCTCAAAACTATTTCAGATTTAAAAAAAAAAAATTAGAACACTGTAATTTTAGGTATTTTTTTGTACAAAACCTTCTCACTCTCCACATATTTGGATCGAATTAATAATATTAATCCTAAATGATGAAATTATATGCTTGAGTTTGTGGTAGTCATTTCAAAACACCGAGTTTATTATTTTAAATCCAGTTTTTCCCAATTAAAAACAAACTAGAAGTGAACTACCACTATAGTAGTAGCGTTAATTTTTCCTTACTTATGCTGATTTTAAATATTATTTTGTTTTTCAAATCAAAGAAAAAGCACATAAGTACAGGGTCTGCACCGGTGATGTTCTTCAAACGAGTTACGAAATTCACATTGATTGCAACATGCATACAGTGGTTAGCCAAAAAACGAAGTGGTGCTTCGACTCAAGCTGATCTTGCTGCAACATATCTAAAGTCTATAAAAAATGGACCAAAAGATTATTACAAAATTAAACAAGCAGAAAGTAAGTTACATAAATTTAGTAAAGCTTAAAAAATTCATAACCCTTCTGTTTTAGTACTGATTAAAGCATACAACGGTGAATTTACAACATGGAAAGAGCTTGTTGAAAACAATGCTCTTATTGAATACGAAATGAAGTTTGTTGTAAATTTTTCCAGAGGTAATTAAATTTTTCCATCATTGAACATTAAAGAGAAATATTTAAATTTTTATATTAAATGAACTGTTTTTACAGAAATTTTTGACATCCTCTCTGAAGCAAAACTTTTTGAACATTATGGATTTGAGTTGCCTCCAGTTGTAAGAACAGCAATTATGAGAAAAGAGCTGCTTTTTGCTGATTTTGAAGCGGTCAATGAATTAATACGAAACTATAACGAACTCGTAAACAAACTTTCCTTATCAGAGGTATAAATCATACAGTTTGTCATTGGCAAAAAAAAAAAAAACAAAAAAAAAACACGAATACTTTGTTTTAGGTTGATTTCCTCCGGGAACATCTTTATGAAGTCGAAGTTATTATACAGAATGGTGTAGGGAGATATACCTGGCAATCTTTCAATATACAAAAATATTGTGACAATTGTGCTATCCTTCTGCGAAAACTTCGCTCTATTGTCTCTCAAATCAAATACATTCGAATCGATATTCACAGTCGTATTAAAAGAATAGAATCATTCAATTTATTTAATCTTGTCGAAGCAAAAAGACAACCAAAAATAAAGAAAGTTGATTTTTTCCATAAATCTCCACGCGCATCCCTTACAGAGGAGGGAAAAGAAGCAATTGAAGAAGAAAAGGAAGAAAAAGAAGAAATTGAAGAGACTCCAACTACTGAAACAACTTTATATCCTTGTAAGGAATATTTCAGACGACTTGAAGCATTTAGAGACGAGCGGGGATGTAACCTGAAAAGGATCTATGAGTCTATAGGACCCGTTCTAATCAAACTAGAAAGTCTTGTACTGGGCACCTTTACTGGTAGATCCCCTAAAATGAAGGAATACTATGTTTATTGGGAGAAGGAAGCATTTCAATCAATTTTACAGTATGCCTATAAAAATTTAGAGTTTTTCGTAAATGTCTTATTGAAGAACCGGCCTTTATTTGAGGTGGATACTCATCTGCTTTCACCTGAAATATTTCTAAGGCCGACTATGGGAGAAATCTATAATATCATTGTACAATCTGTTAAAGATTTCCTCGAGCGCATAAAAATTTTCATACGATGGATGAATGGTACTTGCTTGAATTGTCCACCACAAGATAATGAGACTGAAACTTATACATTTACTTTCTATGAAGATGTCTTGCAGGTATTTAGACAGTTACATATCTTGATAACTAAATGTAAATTTAATCCAATTATATTTTAGATAGAAGAAGTTGCCGTTTTGGTTACTAAAGTACAAGAACTAGCCCAAAAAGTTGTCCATGATGCCAAAGCTTATGTACAAAAGTATAAATAAATTTTTTTTTTTTCAAAATTCTAACAATATTTAAAATTCCAAAATATTTCAAAGGTTCAGAAGATACAGAGGACTTTGGGTTTACGATAAAGTAATGGTGTCGGAAAAATTTATTAATAAAGGTGTTCCACTCCATGCGGTGGATGAGAAGTTTTCATTCTATGACAATATTGTCAATGAGTTAAAGAAATCTAAAAATTATCGAGACATTATATGCATCAGAATAAATTTGAAGCCATTGATAGAAAGTATTTGTGAGCATGCTATTGAATGGAAAAATGTTCTGGGCACAATTTTAGCAGATAAAACAAAAGAAAATATGAATGCACTTCAGGAGGAAATTTCAGTAAGATTAATTTGATTGCTTAAATATTTTATATCTTCTTACCGGTAATTTTGATAGGAGCGTAAGCATCAATAATATGATTATTAAATATGATTATATCACCCTAGCGACTATTCCCTTCTACACACTGATCTATGTAGACTGCCTCGTTACCTCGCAAAAGTTTTATTGTTTTATTTACTCTGCTAATCTAAACATATTCTCTAAGAGTATATGTGGATGTGTGCATGACAATGGGTTGTTCGTTGACAAAAACGTCCCGAGAAAGTGCCCTGAATCAGGTAAAAAGTACACCACCCGGTAGTACTCGGCGAGACCTTTAATTTGATATGCAGCATGCCGTATTGGAGCCACACCGCCCTCCCTGGGGTTTCTACCCCACCTTTGTTGCTGGTGATGAGTGAGCAGAGAAGAATAGTGAAACCCGTTTTCCGATCGGACATACCCGTACCCAGTTCGAACCGATCTAAGGTGTGTAAAATGTATCTCAGTTCGAATATATTAAAGATTTAGTACGTTTTGAACTGAATTTTAGGTATGATGGCATAGAGATATCTCAATAAAATTTTGAGAGTAAATAGCTAATGTAATGTGGAGGTTTTGTTTGGGTGAGCTTTATGAAATTAAAAATTTCCTTTGGCTCAATGGTATGAGCAATGAAATCAAATCTTTTTGCATTGAATGGGCCTCATACTCATCTAAATTGAAAAAAAAAAATAGCAATTTATCTCAATTATTCAAGTCACTATGACCAAAATTGTGTTCAAATTAGTAATTTGGTGAATAATCACGAAAAAAAATCATAACTCGAAAACTACGCAAAATCGCTAGCTGATTCGCGTAGCCCTCAATATGAGTCACCTAAATTTTACATGTGGACGTCACTTTTGGGGCCAACCTATAGGCATACATATTTCTTTTTATATCCTAAATGAAATCTACAGGGTATACTAAGTTTGTCAATCCGTTTGTAACACCTCCAAATAATGATGGTAGAACAAAATGGATTGGACACCCACGCATAATATTAAAAAATTTTTTGATTTTTGCATGTGCGTCCGTCCCGTCCGTCTGTGCACACGGTAACTCGAGAACGCGTATACTTAAAGATCTGAAATTTTGTACACGTACTTTAAAAAAAAAATGTAAAATGAAGTTCGAAAATGAGACAAATCGGGCAACTCCGTCGTAGGGTTACCATACCGAAATTTCGTTATATTTGGACAGTGCCTGAGAACGTGTCGACGTAGGGAGCTGAAATTTAGTACATGGTGTTTTCATTGTACTAACAAATAAAATTTCACAAATTGACTAAATCGGGCAACTTCTTCTTGGTCTTGCCATATAAAAATTTAGGTGAACACGATCAGTCGAAGACATTTTTATTGTTCTAAAGACTTCTTTAAAATACGAAATCCTATGAAATTGGTTATAATAACTTTTTCTGTCTGACAAACCGTTTTAGAAATATATGCGATCAACCACTTCAAAACTCAAACTTGCACGAAAGGGTGACAATACGAAATTTCATAAGGGCATTCATCTAGGGTATTCATCTAGGGTATGATAAGAATTTGTCTTAGAACAATTCTAGCCTTTTTACTTGTTTCTTTCTCAGAACGTATTTGTCATTTTAAAAAAAAGCATTATATGGTATGTAATATTTTAGCCCACGGTACAGAGATACAAGGTATTCTCATTACGATCCACGTTCCGCCATTTGTGTCCGAATGTATAGAAAGTACGGTACAGAGAACACAATATTCTCTCTCCTTTCCTTGTCCTTTCAATAGAAATGTATAAACGTTATAGGACGAAATACGTCACAGCTTCAGTTTCAAAATTTGAATGAGAATACCTTGTATTCCATATATCTTAAGCATAGCCTATTCTTTTTGCTATATAATCTAAGCACACTGGCAAATAAGGGTGTAGTGGTTCACTGTTGTTTTTTATACACTGGCGAATAAGGATGTATTGAGCAGCTGTTCAAAAGATTGCTCTAATAGTTCTGTATTGATTGTTAAATCCCTCTGTGATTGTAGTTTTGTCCTGATATTAAATGTAACCTAGTGTGAAACGGAAGCATTTCGGCTGCATTCCGAAAACATTCTGTGAAAGGTAGGGTAGCAATACGATCGGATACGCAGTTAATGTTAATATTAATGTATTGATGTCCTACGACGGGAAGGTATATAAGGTGGCAATCCACACCTTACCTGTGCGTGACCTGTAAAGCAAAGCGAAACCTTCCTTATTAATTCTTAGAAAGGTGAATTTTGAATTTTTTGGAAGTTGAAAAGAAACATTACTTTTAAATTCTTTGGAAAGTGAAAAGAGTAATCCTTTTAAATTCAGCGGAAGCATTCATTCTGTCATTTCAGAATAATGAACAAAACCTTTGAGCATTAACTTTCCGGAAGGTTAGAAAGAACCATTCTATTTATACTCTCAGGTACTCTTTCTGTTTTCAGCTTTCACTGAGAGGTAAATGAAAGAACTCTTCCACCTTTCTTGGGGTATGTGCCAAACAAGGCGAGGCGAGGCGAGGCTATATCAAGAGCTGAAGAAATAAAATGATTGTATGCTGTATTATGAGAGTATTCAGAGCAACGCTGTTGCAACGCGTGATGTGGCGAGACACCTCGAGGTATCTCGCTCGAGAATGAAAATTTTCATTTTTTCGTGAGGTGCAGCGTGCTAAATTTTTGTAGCTGGCATATTCTTATAGTTTTTTTCTTTGATATAATTAAAGGATTCTTTACTAATTTTCATATACTGGAATAATCTATCAGGATCAGTCTATAAATCTTCATATAGATGATAAAATTCACCAAATTCCAGACTCTTCGTATTTATCGGGCGGCAAGTAAAACAGTGGAAAAGATACTTATGTGAAAAATGCAAAATACATGATTGCATTGCATGACAAACACAAAATTTTTTCTTCAGAATCTGATTACATAATTCATGCTCTCACTTTGCGATTTATCAAGAAACTGAACGCCTTGCTGTGAATACACCTCGAGATGTATCTTCACATCACCTCGCTCAACTGCCTAGTCTCGCCCCGCTTCGCTCGTTGTGCACGTATCCTTAGAAATGTATGGAAAATAAACGCGTCTTCACTTATTCGTATGTCGTACTTAACTGAAAATAATCTAAGTACTTCTTCTCCTATTATAATACGCAAATCAGAATATTTTTCATTTGCATGCCCTTTTCTTCCTAGAAAAAATATAAAACTGGATGACTCATTTTCGACCTGCATGCACTCCCTCGAATTTGCTTCTGCAAATACACCCACACAAATTTCTATCTCTTTTTGATAACAACACATTCACATTCATTACATCTACCTACTCTAAATATTCCCTGAAAGGTACGATGCATAAACACATTACGCCTGCCTTCCTAAACCAGTTCAACGTAAGCTATATACAGGGTGGGCCAAAAGTCACCATGGGGTTTAAAAATAACTAACTTTTTCGTTTGTACATTGCTCCACACCCTGTTGACCGTTTCTCTTCATTCCTTTTTTACATGATAGCCAACTGTCTGTTCTTCATAGGTAAGCATGTTTCCCCACCCCACCTTACCCCTCCTTTTTTCATCCTACCATATGTTACCAATTTAATTTTTAAACCCCATGGTGACTTTTGGCCCACCCTGTACAACATGAATGAATTACTTCTCTGCCTTTTCTAAGCATTCCATGGAAGGTACATAAAACATGCTCAAAAATACGACGCACCAATACATTACGCTTTCCTTCCTAAACCAAGTAAGTAAGGTGTTTTCATGTACACATTACTAATGGCTTGTTAATATTACAACAGTAAACCCTATATAAGTCAGGCATTCTCTTCTTTCGCGCTGGGAAATTACTACCATTTTGTGCCTGGTGTGAAAACAGAATTTGTTGTCTGCTTCTTCTATCTTTAGTCTATTGAGACTTCATTGATAACACCTGCTTCCCATACACCCTTTGGCGAATTTTTAAAATAAATTTTGCCTTCCGCTTACTAAGCTCTTTCTTTCCTCTGTTGTAATATTTTCGTAATGATTTATTTGTTTTTTTATCTTTTTGTATGTGATCGTTTAGATTGACAATTTTTTGTTTGAAGTTCTCTTTCAAGGTAGGCAGTTTTGTCCTGAGACGACGACTCATTAGTAATTCAGCAGGAAATTTAACATAACCTTTTGGCGTTGTCCTATAGTTCAATAAAGATATGTATGGATCACCTTTACCTTGCCGATATTTAGCGATGAGTTTTTTAACTGTGCCTATTGATCCTTCGGTCAAACCATTGAATTATGGGTGAAGATAATAAACTGGGAGGAATTACAAGCTGAACCGTTATCCGAAACGAGAGTATGAAAGATTCCATGTCTAGAAAAAATGGATACTACAAAAGTTGGGCTATTTCCATATATTTTGAATAATAGTCAACTACGAGCATATATTTTTTCTTTTCGAAATATGTACATAGATCTACTCCCACTTTCTACCAAGGTATGTCTGGAACATCATATTGGAGTAGTGGTTCTTTTGTATTAGTTGATCGTTTAAGAAGACAAGCCTCACAATTGCAAACTAAATTAGCTAAGTCACTGCTAATATTTGGCCAAAATGCAGGTCCTCTTATAAACTTTTTGCTACGCTCTACGAAGAGCATTTAGACCTTCATGTATATGGTTTAATATTACATACACACCTCGGGGTGAATATGGGCGTGATGGGAGGGATAACTTGCAGAGTAATCTACAGTTATCCTTATAGTTACAAAGATGCTGATGTAGCATTCAAATTGCTGCATCACAGTCTTATCCATCCTAATCAGTTGTCACATATTGACTGACGAGTTCAGAGGATTTGCACATTTTGTGCTAGGAAGGCACCCTGTTTCACAGGTTCTTCACTTGCCCCGCTTTGCAAGATCTAATGGAACTCGTGCGCGATATGTGCCAGTTGATCTACCCGAATTTAGGCATTACTAGGACATCGTTTCTATGGGGACCAAGGGTCTGTAGTCGCGTGAATTGTTTGATTAGCTTTGTGTTGACACTGGCCAAATTTACATATCACTTGTACTAAATGAGAGCCGAAGATGGGAATCAGAACACTGACCCACAACATCACGCACAAGCACTTAAGCGCCACTTCATTAACAAATTGAAGAAACGACGTCTCTTCAGTCTGTCAACGAACGTAGACACATTCAACTTTACGTGGCAACCACTATCGTCGGTGCAGGACGGCGCTCTTGATTTTCGCTGGTGATACCAGGCCACAGCAATTGCAACACTAGTCCACAGGGCCGCTCCTCTCTTTGAAACCGTTGCAAGCAAGTGCTGTGGGAAGGACAAGCACTCTGTTACAGATTATAAGCTGGAGGGATGATAAGGGCAGTTTGTAGAGGTCTATGATACTACAGGCTGCCCTCGCGGGACTCTATAACGGTATCGCGTAAATTTTTCGTTCGTTCGGTTATTAATTTTTAATTCGGTTTCGGTCTCGGTGCCAATTTGCAAAATTTATATGTTTAAATTTCGAACGTTTAGGAAATAATTTTTATTAGAATATTTTGGAAATTGAAACTTCTTGGAACTGCCACTTACCTAATTGTCAAAATTGGGACGTAAATTTTTTGTTTTCTATCTTTTAGGCCTTTTTCAAAATTCTTGTATCCGTTTAATATTGTCTCTTTTGAGAACAAAGTGTTATCTTTTTGCTCTTTTCCCTGTTAGTGTCTAGTTTGTTTTTGTTGTCCCTATTGACAAATACAGAACTTATTTAAATAAAAAAAAATTATCTACTTTTTGCTTTTTCTCCTTTTCTTCTCTTATATATACCAGTGATATTAGTACTGTAATAAGGTCTTTTAATCTCAGGTACATTGCCAAATAAATTATTATTTATTTATATTATTTATTTCCCATTATTGTTTTTTTTTAATTTCACTTGGATATTTATTGCAATAACATTGTGGCATGGAACAAAATCAAACAATTTATTTTTCCAAAAAATATCTTATTGGCACAGTGGAAAATAGCAGAGCAAATATTGCTTTATGTTTAAAGGACTTTTGGAATTTTTTCATCAAAACTATAAAAACTTTTGTTTTTCTGCAATTTCGTGCATGTTCCGGACCTCGGTGATGATTGCACAATTAAATTTATCGTTATTTTAATTAATTTTTATTGACTGGCCAATTACATAGTGGCAAATAGTTCAGATTTTGTTGGTATAACACTGCAAAGATTTTACTCTTGATGGTATGTTCACCCTTTATTGTAAATTCTTATAAATTTTTAAAACGAATATAATTCTCAAATATGATTATAATCCAGAACAAATATTTTTTAGCAATTACGACGGGACGTCGACAAAGGTATCAAAGGATTGGCCGACTTCAAATCTGTAATGCAAACGATTGCTACGATACAATCCAAAACATTAACAATCGAATTGAAAGTTCATGAAATGCAACAAACATATACAGTACTGAATGAGCATCAAGTCCAGGTTGGTTTTAATTGAAAAGTTCTTATGCCGCTACCTACCTACCTACCTACCTACCCTATTCTCGACGGCTTTTATATGCAATTGACACAAGCTATAGTTTGAAGAGGTAAACTGTATGTTTACGTATGCAAATTAACTTAAAATTTATCATAAAATTGTAATCAGTTGAATTCGGTATGTACAAGTGTTTCTGACTAAAAAGTAAAATGTTAATTTGCCAACATGCATGTAGCAAGAGCTTGTGTAAATTGCCGAATACAAAAATTTAATTCAATATTGTCAATTTTCCAGTTTAATTACTCGGACATGATAATGGCACATCACTTGGAAAAACGCTGGAATCGATTATTCCGTTCGGCGCTATACCGCGTGGATAAATTACAGCCGATTAAGCAGAAGTTTGCTGCTTTGACCACAGTTGAGATCAATACATTCCTACAGGAAGTAAGTAAATTCCTTGTGTATATATATTTAGTACCCACATGGATTTATGTTTAGCTGACTGTTTTATAACATCTCGTTATTTTAAATTTAAAACTATTTAGATCACTGAGTTTGTACGAGAATTTGATACCGAAGGACCTGGTGCAGTTGAAGAGGATTTAGATAAAGGAGCTAAATTAATGGACGTTTATGGAATAAAATTCGAAGATCTTGAACAAAAGCGAACAGAGCTCAGTAAAAATTTAAAATCTAGTCCCATGACACAAATAATAAATCTTTTGTTTTTAGTGAATGCTGAAAAACTTTTTGATATGCCTCTGGCTGATTACAGTGAATATATTCGAACTCAAAGTGAATTCGAAGGAATGCAACTAGTAAAACTATTTTCAGTTTTATTGAATTGATTTATACTTAGTTAAAGTGTGTTTCAGATATACAAGCTCTATAAGCATCAGAAGGTAGCCAGAGATAATTGGTCAAAGACTCTATGGTCCGATTTGGATCCACAAGTTTTGACCGAAGGGATTGAAAGTTATTTGAAGGAATTCCGGAAACTTCCTAAGGCTGTAAGTAATTGAGAAAGTTTTTAATTAGTTGAGATGACTTTATTATACATGAATATACCAGAGATAGAGAGAAAGGGAGACGTTTTGTGAGTACCCGTTATAGTTCACACAGCGCTATGAGAAATTGGGTCATTTGTGTGATTAGTGTTCCGTACCGTACTAATCAAAGTAGAATTCGTCGTATAACTAAAAGTATTTAGGTATACACAATTGAATCTAGATTTTAATTAAATTATCCATTTTCAAATAGTTTTCAAAAGTAAATAGTGATTTGAGATTATTTGAATAGAACTTCTAGGAACATTTGAATTTTATCGCTTTAACCATGACACACAATTGCAAGATTTTTTTTTTTTAATGAATTCTAATTTTATTATATGTACATTAGGTTAAGCAACTACCTGTGGGCCAGATGTTAGAACTCCAAATGAAGCAATTTCGGAATTCAGTTCCACTTATGGTCAGTCTTAAGAACGAAGCATTAAGAGAACGGCATTGGCTTATCTTAATGGATAAAACTAATCAATATTTCGACATGGCACCAGATCGATTTACCCTTGAAAATATGTTTGCAATGGAACTACATAAGTATCAGGTCAGCAAACAACTTCATATCCGATTCAATACTGCAATCTCTGATTTAATTTTAATGTTTAATTCCATATCAGGATATTGCAGAACAGATTCTTACTAATGCCATTAAGGAGTTATCCATTGAGAAGGGTGTTAAAGAGGTCGAAGACACTTGGGCTGCAATGTCATTTAAAGTGCACAAACATTATAAAGGTGATGAAGAACGTGGATTTATTCTGGGATCTGTAGAAGAAATAATTCAAGTTCTTGAGGATAATTCGATGAATTTACAATCAATGGGAGCTTCACAGTAAGAATTTTTCAAAAAATAATTGTTTCATTGAGAAGTTTTTGATGAAATTTATATTCCTTTAGATTTATCGGTCCATTTCTTGAGACTGTTCAAAAATGGGAACGTACACTTGCTCTCGTATACGAAGTTATAGACGAATGGATGACTGTTCAAAGAAAGTGGTTATACCTAGAAGGAATTTTCATTGGAGGTGATATTAGAACACAGCTACCAGAAGAAGCAAGAAAATTTGATGACATTGACAAAGCTTATAGACGGGTGTGTGTGTTAAATTTCAAAAGTAACTAAATAATTACAAGTTTTATCAGCAACAATTTTCTGATATAGATTATGTTTGACTGTTCGAAAAATCCCCTTGTCATTCCAATGTGTACAATTACTGGTCGTTTGGCTGAGTTTCAAGGATTGAGTCTTGGCCTGGAAAACTGTCAAAAATCGCTTAATGAATACTTAGACTCAAAAAGGCGCATATTTCCTCGTTTTTATTTTATATCTACAGATGAGTTGCTCTCGATTTTGGGTAGTAGTGACCCTAAATGTGTACAGGATCACATTATTAAAGTCTGTATATTCATAAGTATCTAGAAAAACTGATTACCATTTTTTTATATCTTTATAGATGTACGATAATATAAAATCTTTGAAATTTTCCAAAGATACAATGGACTTAAATATAGTAACAGCCATGATATCTAGCGAGGGTGAAGTTATGTTTTTTAGAAATAATGGTAAGTGGAAATAAAGTTTGATGTAATCTCATTCTAAGTAAACTATAAAATCCATCCACAAAATCCCCTTCAGTCACTGCTGAAGGACGTGTCGAGGACTGGATGAACGAAGTTCTAGGAGAGATGAGAAAAACGAATCGATATATCTCAAAGAAGGCAATTTATGACTATGGAAAAGTTCGAGAACGGCCACGGTATATTTCATTAAGGTAATCCAAAAGATAAACATAAAGTCAAATGTGCACTTTTAGTCCCGATTGGATAATGCTATACCAAGGAATGGTATGTCTGGCAGCAAATCAAGTCTGGTGGACAGCTGAAGTGGAAGAAGTTTTTGAGAAAGCCCGCAAGGGTAACAAACGTGCAATGAAAGAATATCTTGAGGAGCAAAATAAACAAATCGATGACTTAGTCTTAAAAGTACGAACTGATTTAACGCAAAACGACCGTCTAAAATTCCGTACAATAACAACAATTGATGTGCATGCAAGGGACATAATCGAGATATTTGTTCGAGATAATATTCTGGATGCTCAAGAATTTGGATGGGAAAGTCAATTACGCTTTTATTGGTTGAAGCAATTCGACAATTTGTACGTTGTGCAGTGCACTGGACGATTCGAATATGGATACGAGTACATGGGATTAAATGGTCGTCTCGTTATTACTCCCCTAACCGATAGAATCTACTTGACAATAACGCAAGCTTTACTAATGAATTTAGGTGGAGCACCAGCTGGTCCTGCTGGCACAGGAAAAACTGAAACTTGCAAAGATCTAGCCAAAGCGATGGCATTACTTTGTATAGTGACAAATTGCGGTGAAGGAATGGATTTTAGAGCCGTCGGAACAATTTTTGCCGGTTTAGTTCAATGCGGTGCATGGGGATGTTTCGATGAATTCAATCGAATCGATATATCTGTGCTAAGTGTGATATCTACGCAATTGCGAACAATACGTAATGCTCTTGTTAGAAAATTGGAACGATTTGCGGTAAGTAAATTTGAATTATAAAGTAGAATATCGCTCTCGTTTTGTTGTTGTTGTTTTTTTCTAAATGCACAATTCTATTAGTGAATTTTAAAAATGTGTGCATTGATATATCCTTAAATACCACTCTAGTGATTCCTTAGATTTAATTTTTTTTAATACATAAGTATAATTCAATTCAAGGAATAGGAAATTACTAAATTGCAGAAAACCCTGGAGATGTAGGTATTATCCAATGTTCAAAAATAAATAAGGAACTATTTTTGAAACTTCTCTAAATAAAATTCAAATGAAAATCTTATTGTAAATCAGTATTAATATATATAATCTCTCTATAAGGGAAAAGTTGAAGCGATAATCATCGCATGATAGTTAATAAATTAATGTAAAATTTTATTAAATTGTTTATAGCCTTGTTAAATGTTCTATTATATTCCCATGCTTCAAACTAGATTTCCATATCTCGTGCGCATACAACCGCAATGTAATTACTTTTATTTAAATTACGTTTTTTTTTCTCTCTCAATATCACACTGAAAACTAAATATTAATATTATACTTGAATTGTTGTAGTTGAATTGCCTTGAGCTCATCAGATCTCGTATTATTTTCTTTCAATTAATATGTTCTTTTTTTTTATTATTTATTGAGATACCTTAACCATATTTTCTCATGAACGAGAATCACATACTTCCAACTATCTTACGCTGTTGTTATCTTTCGAATTCGTTAATATTATTTTTTATATTATTATTAATTATTATTATTTATTATAATAGATAGAATAGAGCAATTGTTGAAAACTTCTCATTTTTTAACGACTCTTAATTAAATTATAAATACAAGAGCAAAAACGACCGCCTTGTCCGGTTTTTGAAGTCGGTACCTTCCGCTTTCCGGCCGACTGCTCTTATCTATGAGGTAACGATGATGAAACGATGGGGTATACTAAGCAGTGCCTCGCGATCCATGGGGTTCCTAGCCCTTGCGTCCAACCCATGACCAATTCTTCAACCAGTAAGACAGCCTAATACAAGTTAGTTTAGTTGTTAGAGTTTGGCTACTGAAAGTAGACCGTGGGATTTATTCAAACTTCTTTATGTACATGGCAACAAATTTTCATACAAAGTAACATATATTGACTGTGCTTGTAGCCCCAGTATTTTTTAACTATCTCGAATTTTTTCACGGTATACTTTCAGTAGCCAAACTCAATGTATTTGGTAATCAGCGAAAATTTTTATACTGTTCTTTCATGTTAGGTCTAATGACCACTGGAGACTTTTTGTCATGCAACTTTTTGGGCACTGTCGCCATTCTGTCGCCGTGGGCTTGTTTAGTAAGCACACGGTGAGTAACTGTTACCATAAAAATTCATGGTTTCAATATAAATTTCGAGGAAGCAGCTGTAATATGTGTATTTATCATAAGGATATAGAAAATATTAACGAAAGAAAAGCAATTAGGTCCTTTCAAAAAATTGAGTTTTCTTTATTTGCATAATCTGAAAGTACAACTATTCATGATTATTGTGTAAAAATTTCAAATTGGAGCGAAAGGCTACTTAAAGAAAACTTTTATTTAATGTTTGATGAACTACGATCCTGCCCTGAAAATTTCCTTTGATATTTCCATATGAGTGTTGAAAGATTTGATGACTCACTATTACAGATTACGAGACTTGCTATAACTTATCAAAGTACCAATAGGCAATTATCAATTGAACCCGAACAAAGCCTTGCTATAACTCTAAGGTCTATCTATATACACACTTTCATGGATATTTCTCCTCACATTTTAATCTTCAAACTGCTGTCATGGTATTCCTTCAAATGTATGTTGTATGTGGGTGGTCTCTTTTATACTTCTTGTAATAATGCTTCATTATTTATATCTTCCTCTCTCTCATACTATCGTTACAGTAGCCATTTTTCAAAAAAAGATGCGTACGTATCTTCCTAGGTCTACAACGTCTCACAAAATAATGGCAGTCAAGCGGCGACATCTAAACGTGAAGGCACCCTAAAGTTGCTAGCCGGAGAAACCAAAAGGCCATCTTGTTGTCACATAACTTCACGTGTGCATTTACATTAGAGCCTATGGAATTACCGGTCGTGGCAAAATAGTTGCTTGACAAGAAGCCTCCAATGCGCGATAGGCCTTAACATACTATACGTTATTATTCCTGTTGATAGCCCAAAATATTTTAGAAAATAAGTTCTGTTGGGGGGGTCCCTACATCCTAAAGTGCCCAGGGACTCCAATCGGCTAAAGACGGCCATGATGCAAAGCTTGTCATTCCGTTTGTAACTCAGAGAAATAATGATGCTAGAGAAAACTGAATTATATATATATAATATATTAAAATGTTGGCATGTCCGTTTGTCCTTCCATCTGTCTATGCTCACAATAACTCGAGAACGAGTGTACTTACGGAGCTGAAATTTTGCACAGGTGCTTTTAAAAACAAAAGTAAATTACGTTCGAAAATGGAAAAATCGGGTAACTTCTCCGTAGGGTTACCATACAAAAATTTATTTATATATTTAGACACTGCATGAGAACACTTCAACGTATAGAACTGAAATTTTATTTACAACGTTTTTATAGAAATAGTACATACAATTTCGACAAGTAAAAAAGCTAGACCAATTCTTATGATAGGCTAGATAAATCCCCGTATGTAATTTTGTATGATCACCCATCTGCACAAGTTTAGTTTAGTTTAGAATGGTTTGTGGGACATTACACATGATTATAACCAGTTTCATAGAACTTTATAATCTAAAAAACTTTTCTTTACAACAAAAACGTCTAGGAATTTTATTTACTATTACTATGAAAACACCGTACACAAAATTTCAGCTCTCTGCGTCGACGTAAAAATTGAAATTTTTGTATAGCAACCCTACGAAGGAGTTGCCCGATTGGTCCCATTTTTGAACTTAAATTTGAATTTCTATCAGAAAGCCCGTGCAGAAAATTTTAGTACTCTAAGTGAACGCGATCTAAAATTATCGTGAGGACGGACAGACGGACGAACATGCAAAAATCAAAATAACGTTTAACACTATGTGTGCGTGTCCAATCGATTCTGCTCTACCATATTATTTCAAACGGAATGACAAACTTAGTATACACAGTAAAAAATAATTCCCTAAAGTGAGCGGCAACCATTTGTGCCACACAGGTTAGACATTTGTCGATAAGAGTAAGAAAGCTTCACCTAGGAAAACTAAGATTAGGTTTTTATCCTTAAAATATAGGGAATTTTTGTTTCCCCCCCTAAAATTTAAGGAATATTCCCTAAAATGTAGGGAATTTTCATATTTTTTTTTATTTTTTCTCCTAAATTTTTGGGAATATTCTCTAAAATGTAGGGAACATTCCCTAAAATATAGAGAAATTTAAATTGTTTTGTTTTTTTCCCCTAAAATTTAGGGAACATTACCTAAAATGTAGGCAATAGATGATACCACCCCACCACTCTCCACCATAAGTGGAGGTGATAGAAGACCACTCCTTTTAAAAAACATAAGAATGAGCTGAATAGCTCATTTCTTATCGGCTAAGTAGTATGGAAGTTATGTTGGTGCGCTGGGCACGCTTAAACAAAACTGAAAACAATATATGACTTGTTTTCGAGAACAATGTGTGAATTATATAAACGAAAATATATTTCTATAAAAAATGTAGAATAATACCTAATTCGTTGAATGTTCTCTTCCTTATATCCAAGTGAGCTTAACATTTCGGGAATTTTACGTACTTTAGAGGTTTTCTGGCGCCAGATACCTAAATTCATTGAATTTTCCATTACTTTGTGCAAATTAAACTGATTTTCCCTTTCTCTCAGAGAAAATTACATTTATTTTTATGGAAAAACGTGTCCTAAATTTTGGGAATAAACCTAATATTTTTTACAGTGTACCCTATGAATTCATCTAAAATATAAAAATGGGCTAAATTTAGTATTCTTGGTATTTCCATACAAAAGGGCTTGCATGAAATCGCGGACATCCCTCAAAATAGTTTTAAATAAAATAGATTTCAGTAATTTTCAATGGTAATTAGTAATTTTTCAATTAAAATTGGTGGAAAAAATTTATTGCTTATTTATATATTTAATCTGAGTAATATTTTTGTCTGTTATAAGACTATGTAGATACCATTAGGGGCGCACCGAGAGGGGGGACGAACGTGACCGGTCCCAATCCAGAATGTCAGTTTTCTGAACATAATTTACAAATTATGTATAAAATGTGGTCTGTATATTATTCCAAAGTCCGATAAAATTAAATAAAACCTTTTAATATACAATAGCAATCCTTAAGTGCTCAGATGGGTGCAGGACGCGACTATAAAGCCCTATTTTTCCGACTAGTTATGACTTGGGACACCTATGCCCCCCCCCCCGCCAATGCCAAAGCCTGGGTGCGTTACTGGATACCATATTCTTTTTTAGGGACGTAAAGTACACACATTAATACTAGCTCTCTCTTTCGCACATTAGGAAGGTTCTGGAACTGGTTCTGACGCGATGCGCCCGCGCCTCCACCTGCCCCCTGCACAGTCCTTTGTCATCTATCGTTGTGATCTGTCCGTTATCGTGTTCTCCAAGTTTCTTTTATCTATTATTCAACTCGTGCGTGCTTCCAGGACTAGTTATTTGTTTTTGGATAGGGTTTTTGTTGATATGGATGGACTAAATCGTTGTGTGTCATGTCCACGATCTGCGTTACGTACCTTAAAACATAACCTGACTCCAGTGCTTCTGGAGAGATACCGGAAACATGTACATAGAATAACTGTTACGATAGATAATACCACTTAAGGTAAGCGTTTTCTTATTTACCTTTAGTTTGTATCTTTAAATCTTTGCGGTGGCTTTTAAATAGTTAAATGTTAATGAAATGCAATAATGAATATGATATATTGCCGTTATGAATAGATCGAATAGATTATAGGTGGCTCTATGGTTACTGTTGGTTTGGTGGGTTATTTTAGGGAGTTTTACCAGATGATGCGATGGGCTCTGACTTGGCATGGAACTCCGATCTAAATCCTCGGAGGTACCATATAAGAATAGCATGATCATACTGTGCCAAACACATGAGACCAAATAGTATTTATACTATAAAAATGTATAGACACCAAAACTTAATAAATAATAAAATATTGATAAGAAGGCGAATACAGTCACGACATATAAGAATGCGGCAATATTATAAATAGTATCACATTGAATTTCTCGTAAAAGGTTTAAAGCTCTTTTTCGATGCAATGTGCTTTCAACGTCACTAATCCCCATAAGGTCTGGACATCTGGATTTATCTGTGCTGTTTACGCCCTGTACTTTTTAAGAAAAACTAGCTTTTTTTTGCTTAAATACCCTGTAATCCCGAAACGGTTGATATGCCCCTCCCCTGCCATTCAATTTTTTGTTTACCTGGATGAGTAATATCACTTCCTGCTCAGTAGAGCACCACCATGAAGGAAACAGTCATTGTGGCCTATGAGCGCATATATGCGCTCAGAAACTTGTCGAACTTAAACGCTTATAGAATTGTAAGAAAACAACGGAATTCGTTCAATTAAATTTTGTACGATAAAACAGATATGTAGATTGCCGTTTCTGGAAAAATCAAGTCCGTGCGATTTCACTGACCGCCAATTGTTATATAAATTTTTTTACATTTTAATTTTTTTTAATAGGAAAATGAAATGTGGAAATTCTGAAGTCAATTTTCAGGCTGGAAATTTGGGGCGAAAAATTTCAGCGAACCATGACAAAATGGTCCTAAAAGACTTCCATAATGAATAGTGTTCTTTTTTTTAATGAAAGATGACATATTATACATAATATTAAATAGACGATATATTTTACTTTATAAAAATGCATTTTTATTTCTGTGAACATATAACTAAAATTGTTCAGACTCAGGGCCCAGGGTCCTCCTTCCTTCTTGCGTCTACCTTCCTGACCTGCTGACCTGTCTCCTCTGAAAAGGGAAATAAAAGCAAGGTTTCAGTAATTAAAACTCAGTGAGCACCGTGTGTAGAAAACCCGCATACTAAATTTCGCTTGCGTTTTTGGTGGCAGTGAATTGGTAAGGGATTCTCCAAATCGAATTATTGCCGTGTTAAGCGCACCATCGTGATAATTAACCTTTGGCGTAATTGGGGGCTTGAGGACATAAGTATATGACGCCGTGTCTAACACCGCCGCGCATTATCCCTGAATAAATCATTAAGCATCGCACCGTGTTAAGCGCACCGACGTGAGACTTTTCCCCATCATCTGCTTAGATCTAGCCGTGATAAGCGCACCAGCGCGAGATTTCTCCAAATTTCACATAAAAAACACAACTATCTACATATAACCAAATCTAAGCCTAGCACTCACCAAATATTTTTCTTCACTACACTTTTTATTTTTACTTAATTTTCTTTATAGTCTAGAATCCACGAGATCACTACTTAGAATGAATTCATGTACTTTTTACTGGGCATGCATTACTCTATTTATCCCTTCTAACCTTTTATTATTCTACAACTACCTACTATCCCAGGGTATTGTGTCTTTTTTTTTACCTGCGGTTATTTTTACCTTTTCTATTCAATTTCTGTTTTTCGGTAACAATAGATAATTTTAAGACAAAAACGGTGGCTTAAATATTTCGAAATATAGAAGGATGCCGTTGAATATAATATAATGATCAATAAAACGTAGTATGCTATGGAAATGGTCGTAGATTTGGTAATAATAATCGGATCCTGATTCAGTGAAAAACTTTACTTTTAAAGTAAATAGGGGTTGTAATTGACCCCCTGATTTAACCCTTGGTAATTTCAATACTAAAAATTTGATTTCAAATAGATTATTTTTCAAAATATTCGCAATTTTTTTCGTTTTTATCTCGACTGGGCTCATCCTTTAACCCTTTCAGCCCCGAATTATGAAAGAATGCAAAAAATAAATAATAGATAATATTTTTATTTATGAAAGAATATGTATAAATAATTTTAATGAAATTTTTTTTGAAAAAATTTAGCGTTACGTAAATATTTTTCTGATTCCAATTGGAGTCATTGGTAGTTAGGGGACTTATATGTAAAAAAAATGATTATTGTCTATAATAGTAATTGTTTTCTAATAAGATTACTTACAACCTTAGCCTTAATATTATTTAAGATGGAATGCTCTGAAACAATTTTTTTCTTTATTTAAACACAGCGGCATTTTACACTTTCCGCATCTAGTTCGAGTATAACTATGAACGCAGTGCCTGCATCTGGATTTTTGGTCAATATGTTCGGGCCAATGATTTAATCCATCGTATCGTGCATCTTTAGGTGGTCTAGGAGCAACTACCTTTCTCTTTATAGCCAATGGACTATAACTGGGACGGCCTCGCTTATTTATTGCACATTGGCCTTTTGAAAGGAGTACATGGCTTATTTCTGCTCTAAATTTTACAAGTGGCATATGTTTTTCTTCCAGCTGTTCGCAATGGCGTCGGTAAAGCAGTCAGGCGTTAACAACAGCTACGTCGATAAAATGAAAAATAATTCGAAGATAATATCTTTTACCTCTTATATTTGTTCTATATAACGTTACCAGCATATCTTGCAAATCTATTCCACCCATTTTTGAATTGTAAGCTCCGATAACGTGTGGACGCGGACCTTCCACGTATTTCTTTTCTTTTGCAGACCATCTTTTCACATTTTCAATCGGTAATGACGTCTTATAAGAAGATATAACATGGACAAATTTTTTATCAAACCATTTTAAAATTAGAAGATTACTATAAGCATCTACTTTGAAATCAAAAGAAACCCTTTCGTGCTTTTTTAGATCCTTATCGCTTGCTAAGTCACATCCGGCCAGGCGGTTTTTGCGTATGGTTCCAATTGAAAGAAATCCTTGCTGTTTCAGAGTGCGGTACAAATTGAACGAAGAAAACCAGTTATCCGTGTATATTTTAAAATTTTTCTGTTTCGGAAGACCTTCTCCGAGTCGTAAAACTATGTCCCCGCTTAATCCTAAAGGAGTGCTGACAACACCAGTCGATTTTCCAGTATAAATTTCAAAATCATATAAAATTCCCCCGGCTCCAGCTCTAGCAAAAACTTTTACTCCCCATTTATGCGGCTTGTTCTTCATATACTGGCGGAGACTTGATTTCGATTTCATTGGGATCATCATTTCATCTATACAATTGTGTTCTTCTGCCTCAATTTTTTTGAAATTGTCTTTGAGCGCTGTTATAAAAGGACGAAACTTAAATAATTTATCGTAGTTTGGGTGATCTCTTGTCAACATCTCGCTGTTATCAGAAACATGCAAGTAAGTTCGTAATTTTGAAAAGCGATTTCGAACCATTGCATTTGCTATGGGAGGGTATCTTGTAGATTCACTCCAATACATGCTATATTGCGGCATGGATATAATTCCCGTCAGTAAATGTATTCCCAAAAAACGACATATTTCATCGTAGCTAGTATTGACTGATACACCGCTCTGTTGTACTGAGTACAAGTTTGTTTGGAATACTAAATTTTGAATAATTTTGTCGTCAATGAATCTAGTGAAGTATTGAAAAGGTGTTTCAACTAATGGTGGATAGGAAAACTCAATTTCACATTTATCATTTACGACTTCCATATCCTTCTTTTGCCACTTAGGAGGCATCTGTGATCTTAAGTCCCTTTGGATTGTTGCCAGTGAAATATTATCTTCATCACTATCCTCTCCACTTTCACAATTCAGACAATCAACTGGTTCTTCTGGAATATTGGGATATTCAGCTTCATTTTCAAGATGTTGCTGCTCTACAAGGGCACAATTTTCGTAATCTAGCGCAAGGTCATCGTCATCAGATAAATCTGATAAATCAGATAAATCGCCCTCCAGAATTACTTCAATGATATTTTCATTTCTAAGTTTAATCGACATCAGAAATATTTTTCCCTAGAAATTAAATACCTAATAAGTGTCATGCATTTTATAACTTCTAGCTACCAATGATTCCAATTGGAATCATGCAAAAATTCTGCTTTTTCTATAGAATTTATTAAAATTTCGAATTACCTTGTGGTGTATATCAATAAAGTAAATTCCAAACAAGCAGAAAATATTTTTTTTTCTACACAAATGTATGAATGCAGGGTTTTTTTTTAACTTCGAACAGCTCGCTCTGGTGAAAATTCGCGAATGAGAAAATTTCAAATTTCCAACTGTCAAAGATTTTGTTTAAAATATTTTATTGCCATCGTTTTAGATGCCTACTAGTAGAGTATTCTTTAAATAATTTGAATCAAATTTTGAAACCTGTTTCCTTTGATACGAATCCAAATGAAACTTGAATTTTCCATATGATTCCAATTGGAATCACTGGGGCTCAAAGGGTTAAATTTACACCCTAGTAATGCCGCATATCATAGCTATATTGTGAAATAAGAATTATTGAAATCTATTCAACATTTATAAAGAAATATCGATTTTAGTGTGTAAAGAAAAACGCTCAATTTTATCGTCTTCCTCCACAGAAAGAGTCTCTATGCAAATTTTCAATATATACGTTAAAGCATGTTTGTAGAATGTACATTTTGTCCCCTAATCATATATCTAATTAGTTTTTAAATTCGCTAACTCAAAAATAAATGAATCAGTCCTTTTTAAAGTGAAAAAATGACTTTATTTTAATCTAGTGTTTGCAAAGAACCGTTATGTATGGGAAATTTGGCACTATAACAAAAAATGTTCATAACATAACAATAATGCATACGAAGGAAACACTGGCAAAATATATGCAAAATGAACCGAGGGAAGTGTACTCAAGTACCAAAAAAGGGTTTATTAGAAGTAAAAACGTCCTAATCTCCGCCCACTCAACTACACTCTCCTCCCCCTTTAATTTGATACCCCACATGCTCCATTGTAGGCAGCCCCGATGATGGGTGGTACTACCCTCAGCCTCCTCACCAGCCTCCCCAACCCGTCATACAAGAGGATTTCCATTGAAAAAGAAAAACGCCACCCTTCCAAGAATTTTTTTCACCCCTGTTTTTCTCCCGAACATCACAATACAACTAAAAAACCGCATTGCCAAAACTTTCGAGAAATTTTTCCTAAGCCATGAAACAGACTCGCTCACTACCAACCACATGCGAGGCCCAACGGAGTCCTTACATTCTAAAGTATTTGCAGTGTTCTTATGTAAAACTGACAAAAGTTTGATTTGAATAGCTTTTCCGCCCTAAACTACTATTCATACAGAAAAATGGTGTTCGGTTAATCTTAAGCCTGCTTTCTTATCTTCCGAACCGAAATAAAATCTGTATACCTTTCCTAATAAAATATTTATCTTAACCAAATGACTACGATTCCTCAAACAAAAATCTCAGCTGAGTAAATGTATATGCCGCTGTGCCGTCATGGCATTCCGTGGCCATAAATAAAGTATATATAGAGAATTCACTTGATCAGCTGTTAAATAGAAAGAGATTAGCCATCAGAGGAAGAATTGCATGTAACATTTAAGGAAATTGACCATGTGTGTGACAAAGAGAAATATACTTGTTTTACCTGAAGAAGAAATGTTTACATTTTTTAATAACCAAGCTCGCTGTTTTTTACACACTGGTCAATAAGGGTGTTAAGGTTCACTGTAGTTTTTTACACACTGACAAATAAGGGTGCATTGAACAGCTGCTCAAGAGATTTCTCTATTAGTATACGCTCGCCGGACGCGGCTTGATGAAATCGAATGTAGCTGCCTACAGATTCGGACTCCGGCTGCACATACACACATGGAATTATTACTCAGCTGAGAGTTAGGAAGCGTAAAATGGTCAGGTTACTTTGTAATCAAAACTATTTTATTATTTTGTTAAGTAAGGTTTATAGTAAGGGTAGCCTTTGAGAAGGTAAGGAACCAAGCTATAAATTACTAGAATATTTTCCTGTGTGGGCTCTAGTTTACGCTCCAAATACAGTCAATACAATTTCCATAAGTATCAATATAGAACATCCCAGCGGGAAATGGATGCAACACCGCATTCAAGCCGTATTACACCTTTGGCATGCATCTTCGACCCATTTCTACACGGAAACTTCGATGAATTTTACAAACACACAATGTCCTACGGAGGGTGTGATGCCTTTCTGCAGGAGTAAATGTCCGTGAATAATCTTCGATGAAAACTTGAAAAAATAATGATCGATGAGAACGTCAAAGAATAATCATCGAAGAACTTGTTCAGGTCCAGGGGTGATACTTGTAACTTAAATCGAGTAAAGTCCAGATGTCCATAGTTAAATTTCATGACTGGCCCTATGTCATTTCGTATGGTCACCCACATGTGCAAGTTTGATTTTTGAAGTGGTTTTTCACATATATTTCTAGAACGGACAGAAAAAATTATTATAACCAATTCTATAGGATTTCATATTCTGCAGAGCTTTTCGGTACATTAAAATCGTACAGGACTTATGGTTTTCACAGTGTACGTAACAATCCCAAATTTTTTTATCGCAACACCGAGAAGGGGTTGCCCGATTATTTCAACTTTGAAATTATATTTACTGTTTTTATGGAAATACTGCACAAAATTTCAGCTCTCTACGTTGACGCGATCTCAGGTATTGTCCAAATATGTAGTGAAAAACGAAATTTTTGTATGGCAACCCTACGAAGGAGTTACCTGATTCGTATTTTCGAACTTAAATTTACTTTTGATTTTTAAAGCCCGTGTACAAAATTTCAGCTCCCGCCGTATAGGCGTCAAAGGTTTTTATCCAGCAGTTTGCAAGATATTCAAATTAGCCTCACACTTCCTATAACAATAGCTGTGTTCTTTTGTATCCGCAGAACAGAGCAAAACAAAAGATACACAAAAGAACGCCTCATACATTCTCATAGAAGATGTATAAAAATGAAGGGAACAGTACAAATAGTTCGCATCAATCGACAGAACAATTTGTTCTCTCCAGTATATGGGAGTTCTAGAGCAAGGTACACAAAAGAATACAGCTAATATGTACGATGGAACGCTCATTTAGCATATTGAGAGGCTTGGACAAGATCAACTATGTGCGAACAACAATTGTCGAACATGATGACTCTTCATAAAAAAAAAAAATTTTAATAATGAAGAAATTGTGGGCGAAGTAGTGTCGTATAAAAATCGTGTACATACAGGCACCTCGGTCCCAACATTATTTGAACTTCAAAGTCGGGGTTCGCTCCTTTTCCTTGGCGAATTTCAGTATAACTACTGTCATTTACGACCATTTTCCGGTTGGGAGAACGGACTCGCACGCATACATGTATATTTCTATTTCATAGCTTAGGAAGTATTTCGACATGTTCCTTCTACTTTTGTTCTGGGTCTTACAAAGCGTTTCTGCATTGATCTATTCCGTACCGAAAAAAAAAAACTGAAAGGGAAACAGTAATTTTCACCATAATTAACTAATTAACTAACTAACTAATTACTAAAATGTTGAATAATGCACGGTGACCGGTGAATGGTGAACGAAGAACTGCCACCTTGGTCAACGTATCCGGTGAATGTCGCAAATGCTCAATCCGTACACCAATTGCAACTTTTTCTCTTACTTTACTTTGTGTGTAAACTGAATGGGAAGCGTCTAAAGTAAAAATTTTACGTCGCGTCGCAAGCATCGCGTGCGGTAGTAATCCCAAAATATTACAATCAACCCATACATTGACTTAATTTCGTCTGTCCGCTTGCTTGCAATGCGTTAAAAACTTGTTATTTAACTTCAACATTATGTTTCAATTAAAACCTGAAGTAGTTTTAAAGAAATATGTAATTTTAGCAATTAGGTGGCACATACAGTATGGTTGAGATCACTGTTTCAGAATGGTTTGTTGAACTGGTTTGGCTTGTTTCTGAAATATAAAAAGCTTTGAGTCTCAGTTTAAATACCTTGAAATGGTTTGTGTCTAAGCTAAAATGCCTTCGCTATTAAATAGTTATTGATTACTTCTATTATTTGTTTAGTTGCTTCCAGTCCTAGAGAAGTAACTTAAATGATTCTCTAAAAAATATTTAATTAATTAGCTTCATTAATAATATCGGCAAATAACTGATTAAAATAAACAAATTTATATGTAAATCTTCAACAGATTTATCATATTAATTTTCGTTTCCAAATAAATGTATATCTAATAATGATATTAAAATATATTTTTAGTTCGAGGGCAACGAAATAAAACTGGATCCTAAAGTTGGAATTTTCATTACAATGAATCCGGGTTATGCTGGACGAACTGAACTACCGGAATCAGTGAAAGCCTTATTTCGACCAGTGACGTGTATCAAACCAGACCTTGAATTAATTTGCCTCATATCCTTATTTTCAGATGGTTTCCTGACGGCTAAGGTAAAAATATTTGAAACTATGTATGTATATTCACTTCTTTAAGCTTTTCCTCATATCCACTGCATACCCAGGTACTTGCTAAGAAAATGACTGTTTTATACAAACTTGCTCAGGAACAGCTATCTAAGCAATGCCACTACGATTGGGGTTTACGTTCATTAAATTCAGTCCTTAGAATGGCTGGAGTTATGAAGAGAAAATCACAAGAACTACCTGAGGCCGTTGTTCTAATGCGAGTACTACGTGACATGAACTTTCCAAAGTTTGTCTTCGAAGATGTGCCATTGTTTCTGGGTCTTATTAGGGTAAGTTATAATTAAATTCCTGGTTTGAGGTTTAAATTGTGTTTGTTGAAGCATAATAGGTTTCTAGAGATGAAAGCTATTTGAATTTATTGACGGTTCAATGTTCTCAAATTAATTGTATTAACAGGATTTATTCCCTGGAATTGATTGTCCCCGCATTGGATATCCAGATTTTAATGCTGCTGTCCGTCACACGCTGGAGACTGAAGGCTACATACTATTACCAGACCAGGTATACCTTTCTCTTAGATATATGTATAGTCATTCCCATATAAATGGGGGGGGGGGGGGATATGTTACTTTACTCAAATTGGCCCTCTACGACTTAAAGGTGGTAAGGTGGTAATGATTCTGTTTGCCTTAAATTAATTTCACCCGAATAGACGCAGAAGGGTTGTTCTATTCCGTTATACATATTTTCATGCAAACCTCATCATTTAGTTGAGATTAATACATCCAATTTTACCTAGATATTCATGTAGTACCCGTTATGCTGCTGACATTTTAATATATTTGTTGTATGCTTACAGGAAGATAAAGTTGTACAGATGTACGAGACGATGATGACCCGACACTCAACAATGATTGTTGGCCCAACAGGTGGAGGGAAGACTGTTGTAATAAATACACTAATTAAAGCACAGATTCACATGGGATTACCGACAAAATGTACAGTGCTTAACCCAAAGGTATTTTATTAAGAAACATTATCTATGATATGGCAGAGGTATTTAGAAGGGGCAAGTTATGAGAGTTTTCTGTTTTATATTTATAAATGTATAAAGGTAATTTCTATACATATTGCAGGGTGCGTCAAAAGTTTTCGGAATTTTTACTTTTCATATTTAATATTGAATATTTCGCCCAAAATTTCGTTCTACGCCCGTTAGAGGGCCGCTTTCAGCTACTCTGTGATTGTGATATGATTTCTTCCGATTTTCTATCAGATTAGGTTAGAGTTATAGCGGCGGAATATGTACGATCAGCCACATAAACCATTGTTGATTTATTATGATGTTATCTCATCGGAACTCTACCTGGAGATGATTGCCCAATTTAAGGGTAAAGGGATTGCTTTGAGACTAGTCACAAGAGGTATTTTTTTTAATCTTTTTAAGCCAGTCGCTCTCTTCCCTTACGGTTACGTCACTGTTTTATTTAACGATTTGGCTAATTTCACGGACTTCGAAGTGAATAATGATTTGGATTTGTTTTATTATCTCGAACCGACAACTCCACCTGACTTAATAGCATTGTATTGCTTATATATTTCCTTTGGTGTTATTACTACAAACCACCACGTTTTTCCCGATCCGAATTTATGGAAGTGGTCAATGCTTTCTAATAAAGTGACTACGCAGAAATGAACTGCTTTTACAATTATGCGATGAAGAACCTCTACGTGCAGCAAGACTCTACAACAAACATGCAGAATGTAGAAAAGGGCATCAAACCAATCCGTTCCTCAACCACCGGATGATCTACATGAAAGATTGCACACGGAATACCAGATCTCGCCATACGTTAGTTGTCACTCCTTCCAACAACAATCTATATTTGTTGGCGCAAATTTTATATTATATACTGCATATCCTGGAACTAGAACCAGAATTGTTGGAAAACAATTTGAATTTGAAACAATAATTAATGTTAAATAAAAATGAATTTAAAATTCAAACAAAAATTAAGATCGAAATTGAATAAATAAATAAATAACCTCTGTGCTTGTGGCTACTGTCTTATACCCTAGGCAGACGGGCAAAATCAATTATCATTCATTCGTAATTAAATTTTTCAAAAATCGTTTTACCTTTGAATTCTAATTTTAATTATTAAAAATGTGCAGACAATTACATATAAAAATTGACAGGGCTTTCGTTTTAATTCGCAAAATCTTGGGTTACTTGATTTTTGAAAAAACCAATTACGAATGAATGACACTGACATGTTTAATATAGACCGCTGACAACACTGAAATCGCTTACATTTTCATGGGATCACTTTTCTATAGTTGTGTCTTTTTGGCTTAACGACTGGATTCCACTGAACTTGAAATAATAAGTTCTATACGAAATCCAACATAGTTCAGTTTCAGTTCAGTGGATTTTCCAAATGAATATATAGAATAGATATAGATGGCAATTTAAAATTTGTAATCCTTTCTCTGTCCCCCATAGCTACTTTTAGGGATAGGCAGACAAAAATTGTTTAATTTTATATTCTTGAAAATCAAGTTTAAGGAATATTTGATATTATAGGAGATAAGCTTCTAATAAAAATCATAATTTTGAATATATTTGGAATTTGTTAAGTTTGTAGCATGACTGTTAAAGCGAAAATGAAACTTGAAATTCAGATAATTTTTCACAGCCCTGCCAAAAAAAAGGACCCATATGAAATAGAAGATTAAGCATTCCAAGTTTTACATGTCAGTGATGAATGATCATTGATTTTGTCCGGCTGCCTAGGGTATTATATTCTATCTACATTCGAGATAGGATTGATGTATGATGGGGAACATACGGTTGCCAGCCAGCTTAGTAGATTTGTGAAATTTTAAATTAATTTCATATTACAAAGATACAATTTGAGAATTTGACGGAATTTTTAGTTTAATTAGCTTAAATTTAATAGACAGTAAAATTGATTGGCTGTACAAGTATACGCACAATTTAAAATATGATGTCAGCAATGGAGCTTTTATGTTCCGGAAAGAAGACTGAAATGTGAAATATGGTCTGAAAAAAATTTCCAATTCTTGTTATTAGATTTTTACTTGTTTAGTTATGAGCTCAGAAATGCGTCTTATTGATATCCTCTTAAAAGTAGCGCTCGAGGCAAGTGTTCCAACCCCCTCCCCCCCCCCCTTCATAAATTCGGTCCTGGGATCCGCTAGGATCTGCCCGGTGCAGATAAGCTGAAAGGCTTATCTCACACAGCGTTCACACATTCCTTATCTATCGCCATCATCATCTCCATTAACTATGGCCTTAAGCTGCCAAATATTTTTGAGGGGGGCAAATTATGGAACGAACTATCTTTTTTTAGAAATGGTGTCGAAAAAACGAATTTCTTGCTTTACGCCATCTTTGTTGAGAACAAAAATTTCTGGACATCGAGGTGGCTTGTCATAATTGCCTTCCATAGATAGAATTCGTCATGGGTTTCGCCATAGGAAAAGACCATGTCTCAAGTGTCTACACCGATTATTCCACAAGGAATGACAATGGTCGCATGGTATGTGTAGACGCAGCTCCACCTGATCCAATTCGTTAAGAGGACGGTAAGGTTTTTGGTGGCAGGTATATTTTTTAAGCAGATTAGCACAATGCCTTTGCCTTTTCCATAAGAAATCTTTCATCGGAACCTGCTATAATGTTCTAGATAACCTGTTCTCGTGTATTGGTGAGGTCAGCCAGTTTGGAAAAGTTAGCACTGTTTTTCCCGCTTGCATTTTGACTGATTTTAGCTGGTAATATGAAGAAACCATTGTTGGAGCGAGATAGATAAAAATTGCAGTCAACTAAGTGGTTCAACATTTTACAAGATTAATGGTTAATGCTTTATTAAGTGAATTCGATTGTTCGTTATGCTTATTTATTTTTTTGTAAATTTAAATTTTCTTGTAAATGTCTTTCACTGGACTTAGATTAGTTTAACATTACTGTAAATCACAGTTAAGAGTGCGCTATACTGTGGGTCGTTAAAGGCAGACGACATCCCAGCAAAACTTTACCGAGTGATATGTCGAAAATTCCAATTTTTGAAGAAGATACTCTCTTCCATTTTGCTTAAGAATACGTAGTATAAAGCTATCTCCTTCACTTCGTCAGCATTTTCAAGCAAGTCTAGCATTATTCAGAAAAGAGATGTAAATATTTTGGATGCAATTATTTTTTTTCCAAAGAATCGTGATATAAAACAATTAAAATTTTTTTTTATTGTTGGGGTATTCTCCTATAAAATGAATCTCACATGGTATAGTAACCGGTCAGTAAATGCTTTGTTTATGCAAATTACACCCACTAATGGATTATTCTCATGTGGGTACGGTAGACCATTAATTTCGAGTAACATTTAAATGTAGAGTTAATGTAGCGCCCTAAATTCCAATAATAAGAGGAAACCTGATATTTAGAAAATCGATTTAGATCTACGCTCTGAGGGTTTCAACCCTGGAAAGTATACATTTATTTTTTTTTACTGTGGAATAAATATACCATCATCACCTCGGGAATATCTATACAATATACGCATTATATGTACATCTAGAAATTCAACGTTCAAAATACCTCTGCTATCGTATCGAGAATCAATGAACCAAAATAATGGCACCATGCGTTCAATGTAACATTCATCTCTTACAGGCCTGCTCCGTCATTGAGCTATATGGATATCTGGATATGGATACTAGAGACTGGGTTGATGGATTGTTTTCAAATATTTTCCGTGAGATGAATAGACCAACCGACAAAGTGGTAAGTTGCATGTGAAACGATTATTTTATTCTCTGTCGTCAAAATCCTACAAATCTATGAGTATAATATTTGAGGGTGGTATTCTTTTCCGCATTTTTCCATTAAAAACGAAAAGGAACAGAAATTTCAGAGTGAGTGGCACCAAATAGAATAATGAACAGCAGCATCCATAGGGATAGCTTGTATATTTAGTTGATTTCACTCATCAAACAATGCCATTTGTGGTATAGTCAGATATTCATATTTGCAAGAGAAGCAAATGGAATGTTAGGTACATACATATAAAGTATATATGTTATATATGGGTGCAGATATATAACTATAAAGTTATACCACATATGCGGTAGTGGCTCTTTTTGCCCTTCGAAAATGGAACATTCGTTTTCGATCATATTGCATGCAAACTAATTCCTCTTATTTCTTGAATTTAGGAGAGACGATATGTTTGCTTTGATGGCGACGTTGATGCCTTATGGATTGAAAATATGAACTCAGTCATGGATGATAATAAATTGCTGACGTTAGCAAACGGCGAACGAATCAGACTAGAGAGCTACTGTGCTTTACTCTTTGAAGTAAGTGAACATGATGATTGATTATTTTCTAATGCTATTACATCAGGCTAATTCTTGGATTTTAGGTTGGTGACCTTTCGTACGCTTCTCCGGCAACAGTATCAAGAGCTGGAATGGTTTTTGTTGATCCAAAAAATCTTCGATTTGCACCATACTGGCAACGGTGGGCCAAATCAAGACCTGAAGCTGAACAGGAAATGTTAAAGGTAAATTATATTTTAATTTTATCTATCATCCACCAAGCCAGCCACTGTAATGCTAAAATAAATATTTCAAAGGACTATTATGAACGAGCTATACCAACATCAGTAGGATTCGTTTTAGAAGGAGTAGATGGCACTACACAGGGTAATCCACTCAAGACTGTAATATACCAGACTGAATTAAATATGGTGATACAATTTTGCTATATGTTCGATGCAATGTTCCCCAAAGAGAAGGAACATGAGATTGATGTACTCGAATGTGGATTTATAGAGGTAAATTCTGCTAAAGTTTCCTATCAGCTGTTACTAATAAAAGAAAATATACTATTCTACTCTGCTGCTAGTGCTTGTACGGCTCTATCGGAGCTTGCCTAATTGAAAGGGACCGCCCCATATTTGACGAGTTTGCAAAACGTCAAATTGGATTTGTATTAGTTGAAGATACGGAAGAAAAACCCGCTGGATGTGGACAATGCCCTACATCAAAGGCCACCCTGTATGAGTACTTTTTCGATAAAAATATATTAAAATGGCAAGCATGGGAATGGGTAGTCCCACAATATGTTCATGATAGAGAAATGAACTTTAGTGAAATTTTAGTTCCCACCGTAGATACCATGAGAACTGAGAATATTCTAAACCTTATGAGTAAGGTAAGTGCTTTTAAATTTTTTATTTACATATTATGTTTTAAAGCTATAAAAAAATTTGAAATTTCTGTTTTCTGGAGAACGAATACAACCTGTGATAGACAGTTTTCAGAATACAGAGTGAAACTCAAGACTGCCGTAACACTCTTTGTAAATTGTCTGGTCATAACAGTTTTTGAGCTCTGTAAATGAAATTTCACGATAAAGAAAATTGACAATTTCAAATTCGTTTATATGTTGCTGTGAAACAGAGCATATTACGGTTTTTAATTTTGTATAAAGTCTCAGAATTTCTAATATTTAATATATTTACATATAGTATATTTGCTGGCTTCAATTCAGAACTTTTGTGTTTGAGAACCTTATATTCAACATGCGTAGTATACATCATATGTATTATATATACAGATTGTCCCGAATTAGGATGGCCATATGAAAGGAGGTGATAGATCTCGGTAAGAAACGGAAAAACATGTATGGGAGGGGGAGGGGCGGTCTATCTTCATTAAACAGATATAAAATGTTTTTTCCTGTTGGGAAGACTGACTGCTGGAGCACTGATTGGGCTTTCTTCGGGAGCACTGATTGGGGTTTCTTCTCAGCCAAAAATAAAAAATAACAAGTAAAAAAGCTAGAATTGGTCTAAGACCAATTCTTATGATACCCTAGATAAATGCTCGTATTAAATTTCGTATGGTCACCGATCTATTTTGAAGTTGTTTTTCGCATATATTTCTAGAACGGTTTGTCTCACAGAAACAATGAATATAACCAATTTTATAGGATTTCGTATTCTGCAGAAGTTTTTAGTACAATAAAAATGTCTTGGACTGATCGTTTTCAAAGTATACGTAAAAAACCTACATTTTTATATGGCAACACCAAGAAGGAGTTACCCGATTTAGTCCATTTTTGACATTTTATTTGCTAATGTAGTAAAAACATCATGTACGAAATTTCAGCTCTCTATGTCGACGCGTTCGCAGGCACTGTCCAAATATATAGCGGAAAACGAAATTTTTATATGGCAACCCACGAAGTAGTTGCCCGATTTGTCTCATTTTCGAACTTAATTTTACTTTTTTTTTTTTTAAGTCCGTGTACACAATTTCAGCTCTCTAAGACGGACGGACATGCAAAAATCAAAATGACTTTTAATATTATGAATGTGTGTCCAATTCATTTTGCTCTACCATCATTATTTCGAGGTGTTACAAACGGAATGACAAACTTAGTATACCCTATAAATTATATCTAGGGTATAAAAAGGTAAAATATTGAGATAATTGCGTTTGAATTCAAAATAATTAATATTTTGACTAAAAACTTGGGACTTTGGAAGCCTATAACTCCCAAGATATTAACACCAGGAAAAAGCATTTTACATCTGCTCAATGGGCATTTGATTAGACACCGAGTAGAAAAATATTCATTAACATATCTTAAAAAATCTAGAAGATATTGGGAAATATGTTGCAGCACTTACTGTTTTCTTTTTTCGTTTCTTACCGAGATCTCTAACCTCTTTATCAAATTCTATCATTCCAATTGTTTTTTTTTTTTTATATTAACTAAAGCTCCAGAATATTAATTTCTGTAGATGTCTGGAATAGCTTTAGCATTGTTTATGAGTTTGCCTTTGTATATTAATGAGAGAAATGCATCTGAATTTATGGATGGACAATTCCAGTTTGGATGCTTAATTTGTTGCGAAATCTTTCTTACTACCTTCCTAGAAAGCACCTCCTTCCAAATCTCAAGGCAATCAGAGACAAGAATTGTTATATTTCCGTATAGCGGAGGGTAATAATTCACTTCTGATACTAAAGTGCTATTAAATTCGATGTGTGATTCTCCCAAAAACAGAGTCAAACAATCCCTCAAAATATAGACCAATTTTCTTTACTTCGCCTCTCTAACATTCAATTGAATGTAATACCTAGGATTGGAGTAGACGAAAATGACTATCATTAACGGGAAAGATCGTCCACAGTATGTAATATGTTTATTTTACAGCTTCCCGTAGTTTGAATCATATGTTTTGTTTCCCCTACCACGACTAAAGGGGTTAGAAATTTCGTGATTTTACAATTAAACGTCATTTTTAAAACATATCTCAAGAACGCAGCAACCAATTTTTCTGCTTTATTTGTATTATCCATGATACAAGGTATGTCCGAGATCGGTCATTGTTTCAAGTTGTGGATTTTTTCATGAACTTAAATATTTTCTGAATTATTTTGTGCAATGGCAAGCCTATAACAAATGAGAAAAACTGGAAATTGTTGACTTTTCACGGCATTGAATGTTATCGGGATTCCTTTCATGAAACAATACAACCTGGATAAATTCGTAAGACTACTTTCTATTGGAATAAAATTCCTTTAAAAACCAGTTGTAATTTACAATAGTTGTATTGTATTTTAACAATTGACACATTTTCAAATATAACAAAAAATCAAATTAAAAATATTCATGAAATTACACCGCTTGCGTAAGGATCTTGGATTTCCACAAATTCTCTTTTAAAAGGACGGCAATCAGATGTATCGGATACGCAAGAACAGATGACATCCAACGATACTTAAGTAGTCTTTACCATAATTCAGTATACCACCTGTTAATTATAAATGAAATATATGATATTTGCCACGGGCGCGTAATGGCATGCTTTGGAAGCTAAAAGATTATTCTATTTATTTGCAAAAAATTGCGATGGTGCTTGGCTTTGTTTTTGAGATATGAATTTTTAAAATCACCATATACCCCAAAGTAATATCATTGGAATATTAAATTTAGTGGAATTGCTCTTTTCTTCATCCTGCTCCTCTGAAGTTACGGTTATGAGTGACTCTGCCAAGGGCATAAAAATCTGATGCTAGTGCTCACAGGAGCTAATAGATCCGCCACCACATTGTGGTGGCAGTCCGCGGGGTAAAATGTGCTAAATAAACGTATTATATAAGGCTTAAAAAGTTTTTTAAACGATTTTTAACTTTTCGATATTAAACATTACAGCTGCGTTAGAAAATGAATAATGTCTTACGGAAATACAATAATTTTCCACAGTTATAAAAGAATGATACTTTTGTGTTCCTCGTATTTGCTTCACATTATTCTATCTATTCTTTAGGATTAGATCCATTCCTTCTTGATCTTCTTATTTACAAAGAGTAAAATTCATTTTGGATTGAATGCTTCCTACCTGATCGTTCAACTACTCTGCGTTCGTAATATGCCGGTCTAGTGGTCCGCCCAGAGAAAAATGAGCCATCAAGGTCAAGGAAATTTCAGATTGGAGTTGCCCCTGTACCAATTTAACCTGAGCAAAATTTTGTAATTTTTCCATTTAAATTAAGTTACTGTATTGATTTTCTACAAGGTCAGATAAATTTCATCCTCGAAAACTTGTCTTATGTTGTGTTACTTAAGTAAATAAATAAATTTCTGTATTCTCTGTAAATTACATAAAGATTCAGCCATAAAATATGGAGATATCAAATTTCAAGTGGGGATAGGGCTGCCATCCGTCCGGGTTTCTCCGGATTTTTCCTAGTTTGGTGGGTGTCCGGGAAACATCCGGACGAGTTTTCCTATACCGTCCGGGTTTTTCTATACCGTCCGGATTTTAAAATTTTCGAAAACATTAAATAGAAAATTATTTTTGAGTGCACTGTACTTATATGGTTTACCTGATATTGCCGACGGACAGACCGACTCGACTCTTACTCAACATGGCGTCCCATATGGAAGTGTATAATCTTTGCAATAATTTAATAAATTTTACTGGATGTTTTTTTCCTAATATATCTGAGAATACTCCATGGACTGCAATTGAAAATACGGTTTTATTTTTACAAAACAAGAACATCAAAATTGATGAGACAAAATTGATAGATGAATTGGTAAATTAAAATACTTTCAGTCAAAATCCAAATGACCAGACAAGCTTTTAACGAAAAATCAATTTTGGCTTAATTTTTTTAAAACATCGAACCCCTATCTGAGCACCGAGTTATTCAAGATTGCACAGTATTGCTTTTTTTTTCTCATACCAACTCATAGTGCCAACGAAATGAAAGTGTTTTCAGAAATTTCGCAGCACTGGACAAAAGAAAGAATTGTAATTGATTTTTATAAATTCATAATGTAGAGATACACGGTGAGAGTCATTTGGTCTCTAGTTTCCGGTTTACAGAAACTAAGATCTCCAAAATGTTTACACCGCAAGAGACCTTTGTCTCTGGAGAGCAAAAAATTAGGTCTCTGAAGACCATAAGAAAAAAATATCTAGACACAATGTCAAGAAAGACATTGTTAGGAAGAATTATCTCAAAAGTTTTATTTTTTATATCATTCGAAAAGTGAAAAAAATTTAAAAAAAATTTAGCCTTGGTATAAACATTTTATGGGATAAATGTGGACAAATTTGTATGTTTTTTTTTAAATGCCCAAATTTCTATTGAAGAAAAGACTTTTTTCCGTAATGGGTTTATTATCTACTATCCAAATATAAGGTTTTAATAATTTACTAACAACATTATTAGTATTTTTATTTAAAGAAAAATTATTTTAGATACTTTCAAGAAAATGCATTTTGAGATAAAGCATATTTCTATTATCCTTAATTGTTTGGCGTATAAAAGCCTTTTTTTATACAAGTTTTTCAATTTCCTATAATAAATTAAATAAAAGAAAACTTTGTCAAACTCACGCCACAGTTAATTGATAGAAAAACACAAATAGGTTCCGCTGACCTGAAGACGAGAAATTAGTAAGCTTCCGAGACCAGAGACCGGAAACTGGACATCGAATCTCATTTGGTTCGAAATACACAACGGCAGACCGGAGACCAAAAAAAGTCTGTAGATTTTTTGCATTTCAAAAGTGTATACATTGGTCGCTGGGCCAGACACCGACAAAGTGATTCTGGAAGGTAAAGTCTCTCTCCATGTAGCTTCACATTAACTAAACAAGGAAACTATTTTGAAAGCTAAATGGCAGACCAAAAGTAGAAAATGTAATAAGTTCATGTTTTTAGTCCCTTTAATTAATATTAGATAATTTTTATTTTATTTCAGCAGATGCAAAATTGTATCTATATTTTTATACCCTAGTTTATCATTCCGTTAATAACGCACAGAAATAATGCCGGTAGAGCAAAATGAATTGGACAACCACGCATAATATTGAAAGTTATTTTGATTTTTGCATGTCCGTCCCTTCGTCCGTCTGTCTGTCCGTCCGTCCGTCTGTTTGGTGCATGAAGTTTTCATAGAAATAGTAAATAAAATTTCAAAAATGGGCTAAATCGGGAACTCCTGCTTGGTATTGTCATATAAAAATCAAGGCTTTGTACGTATGCTGTGAAAATTATCTGTCCTAGAGGTTTTTGTTGTACTGAAAAGATTGTTTATAAACATTTTTACAGTCCGACGAACCGTTCCAGAAATAAATGCGAAAAACCACTTCAAAAATCAAACTTGTACAGAGAGGCGACTATACTTAATTATCTACGGGTATTCATTTAGGGTATCATAAGAATTGGTCTTAGACCAATTCTAACTTTTTTCGCTTGTTTGAAGATATATTTTTGTTCCTAAATTGAAGAAAGATTCAATTTAGTTCGTTGTCATCGCTTTATTTTACTGTTTGATGTAAACTGACCAATTTTATAATATATAAATACGGGAAGACACAGTGGCAACAATGTCCGGCTTTCAAGTTAAAAAATCCGGGGATTTCGAACTCGTTGTCCTGATTTAATGAGTTTACAGATGGCAGCCCTAAGTGAGGAGGTCTTGAACAGGTGTAAAAGCGAAAAATGGCGCTCGACCTACCTAGAGTGAATCTATTGTTAAATACTGAGATATATGTACATGTATGTTGTTATACTCTATGCGACTTTTAAAGTTATGAAACATATATGTAATTGGATTTTGGAACAGCAGCTGCATGTAAAATCCACTCTTTCTTAAACAACATTTTTGTGGCGATGTTCAAGATATCTCAAAAATCGCTTATCCGATTACTTTCAAGTTTTCATCACTTATTTAGGATATAATGATCTCACCGGAGGACGAAGGATTTTTTAATACGACGGTTTTTGTTTTATAACCGAAAAGGGAAAGACTCTTTTCAGCGAAAAATTAATAATAATTTTTGCACAACCACCATTTTGTAAAAAATTAAAATTAGCCTATAGCCTTCGTCCAAGCTAGTGCTATTAACTAATGATCCCATAAAAATTTTTGATTAAAGATAATCAAGTCTTGAGCAGGTGTAAGCACGGAGATCGCATATAACTCGGCTACAAATAAAAATTTTAGTTTAGACAAAAGACATTTAGGATAATTGACGTATCATTCCTTAGAGTGTAGAGAGTACAGGAAGTGTGATAAGCCAAATTTAGCGCAGTCTAATTTTGGTTGGGTTAGTATCTGTTGCCGCTGTAGTGAAAGCTCAGTGCAGGCGTGTAGTGTAGATCAACATAACAAGCAGGGCAACAAAATATTTGGTTGAAAATACTGAAATTGCTCCCACCGGAAATGCTCTTAGTCGCTCCCACTGCCCCAAGATACCCAGAGAGTTTCTGAGCTGTCACAAACGTAAACAAATCTTCGATATTTTATCGTTTTTGTTATTAATTTCAATTTTGTTTAATATAAAAATGTGTGTAAAGTCGTAGATTTGTATTGTTGTGGCAATTTTTCATTCATTCTGAAAATACATGAACATCTCATAGAAATTTATCACTTTAATATCAACAGATAATTAATTACTTACATTCTTTACTTTATTTAGCAATAGTTGTCAAGAAATTATCTTTCACTTTTCACTTATTTTCACAAGAATCAAATTCTTTCAAATTAGGCAAACTTCGTTTGATAGCTGAAAATACATTTCTCTCTTTCTTCAATATAATTCTACCCTACTTCATGATATTCTGAAAAGGGCACAGACTTCAATAATATAGACTACTACCTGCAGGCTTTTCCCTTACAAAATCATTGAAAGCAGTATATGCCCCCAAAACTGCCCCCAAAACTGTCATGTTGCGGAATATTACGTAATTAGAGCATAATATCTAAGCTATTATCTGACTCAATAGCGCGCTTCCGTACTCTAGGGCTTCGCTTTGTGGATGTGTGTGCGTGTTTACATTAATATGTGTAGGAGAGTGTTGCTCCCTACGTCGACGAATTGTCAAGCAGTGCCAAAACCCTCGAGAATACTTCCCAAGCCATGAAACAGAAACCTATATGTGTGCGTTCGGAGTCCGTTCTCTAAAATGTTCTATATTGATGCTTATGGAAAAGTACCAAACACTGATCTTATAAATGCTATAGAGCCCAAACTACTATCCATACAGGAAAATAGTCTTCTAGTAATTTACAGCTTGGTTCCTTATCTTCCCAAAGGCCGCACTTACTACATACCTTCCTTAACAAAATAATAAAATAGTTTTGATTACAAAGTAACCTTACCATTTTACGCTCAATACCTCTCAGCTGTGCATGTGTGTATGTGCAGCCGGAGTCCGAATCTGTAGGCAGCTACATTCGATATCACCAGCCCACGGCATCGCATGACGGTACAGCGACATTACAATGATTACTCAGCTGAGAAGTTTTGTTTGAGAAATCATAGTCATTTAGCTAAGATAATTTTTTTTAAATAATTTTGTTAGGAAAGGTATGAAAATTTTAATACAGTTCGGAAGATAAGAAAGCAAGCTTAAGATTATCAGAACACTATTTTTCGGTGTGAATAGTAGTTTAGGGCGGAGGAGCTATTCAAATCAAACTTTTGTCAGTTTTACATAAGAACACTGCAAATATTTTAGAATGTAAGGACTACGTTGGGCCTCGCATGTGGTAGGGAGGGAGTCTGTTTCATGGCTTGCGAAGTATTCTCGAGGGTTTTGGCAGTGCCCAAATATTTAGTAGAACACGAAATTTGTGTATGGCAATTCTACGAAGGAGTTGCCCGATTGGTCCCATTTTCAAATTTAAATTTGCCTTTTTTTAAAAAAAGCCTATATGTACAACTTTTCAGCTCTCAAATCTACTCAACTCTGGTCAACTCTGCTCAACTCTGCTCAGCTCTCCTGAACTCTGGTCAACTGTTTTTTGAAATGGTTTTCCGCATATATATATAACAAATTTCATAGGATTTCATATTCTGAAGAACTTTTCAGTACAGTAAAAGCGTCTAGGACTGATCGTTTCACAGCATACGTAAAAAATCTAAATTTTAATATGGAACCATTAAAAAGCGGTAACCCAATTTAGTCCATTTTGAAACTTTATTTACCATTGCTATGGAAACACCACGTACCAAATTTTTTTGTATGGCAACCATACGAAGGAGTTGCCCAATTCGTCCCATATAATATAGTGAAAAACTAAATATTTGTATGCAACCCTATGAAGGAGTTGCCCGATTTAGTCCGTTTTTGAACACGTATTTTCAATTTTTATGAAAACGCCGCATACAAAAGTTCAGCTTTTCACATCCACGCGTTTTCAGGCAGTTTTTTACGTCTCGAAAGCAGCGCCATTTATCGTATATATTAAGATTTTTAAGTCATAAATATTTATTAAAATTACAAGAAAATGCATTGGCAATTCAAGAATATCAAAATTAAATTTTTTCTTACTGACAATGTCCTCTGGAAACTCTTTTACCACTGGGAATATACACAATGGTAATAAACTTGTAAATTTTCCTCTGGTGACATTGATAGCTAAATTTTCATGGCGCGAATTATACGAAGTACAACTCCATCACATGGCAATTTACCATGATTAATAGAAAAGTAAAGCCTTTCCGTCTCGATGACAAAATATTCGTTCATTTTGCACAGGTTATAGAAATCCAAGCGATTTTTATACTGGCCTCCAAAACCGTTAAATTAGGAAGTTTTACCTTCAAACACTGCAATAGTTTTCCTATAAAATTGGACAGCTATTCCGCTTTTACGATAAAACTTGTAAAATAACTGTCATCACCTTCCGCTTTGAGATATATTGCAAAGGGATGTATACTTGCATTTCTCGAAACACGCTTCCAGCCCTTAAAAGCTTTGGGAAATAATGTCAAAAGGTCCAAAGGAAATATTGGACCAGTGAAAGCAGTACAATGGTCCCATACAGGTTACTTTGGGTATAGGTAACTAAATTCATATCTCAAAAACGAAGCCGAAACCAATGCAATTTTTTTTACATGGCTAGATAAGGTTTCTAGCTTCAAAATAAGAATATAAAACAAAAGTGCTAGAATTCTCCAATAGTAAATAATATTATTATTGACCTTGTGGAATGGACTGTCGTCGATATATTTTTCCTATTTTATCTTGTGTTGTTATCTGTACACGTTTAAATTCTCATGGGGCCAGTTAAGTTAATCCCGAAACCCGTCTGAGCAACAAAATCTAGATCTTCAGAACACTTTTGTGTAAATAGCGGAGTCATAAAGCAAAGCACTTATAGGGCACACGTATATTATGAGCATAGCTCTGTTGACAGGTTAATTTTATTAGATGATCAGGCTCACGCATATATAGTATATATTACAACTTCGGGAATGTAAATTCAATTTAAAGGACGAGAAAGTGTAATACGCCTTTCGAAATATGAGGGTAATTTTACATTATTTTCGCCGAAAAATTTTAATTTTTTTTTTATTAAAAAGCTAATCACTGACTATATTTATTTAGATGATGGCATGTCATATTACCTAAGGCTATTTTAATGCCAGAAAACTATTTAGAATGCTCATACCAATATATCAATCTTCTCCTATCCAATACCTGAAGGACCATCCGTAAAATTACGAACCACAAAAAAAAACATATTTTTTCCTATCCTACATGTTGTAAAAATTTTCAAAACAATTCCTTTTATGTTCTAGGTAAAACGGCCTGCATTACTCGTTGGAGAAACAGGAACTTCAAAAACAGCTATAATCTCGACATATCTCCGAAAGCTAAATCCGGATATTTTCGTAAGTTCATCTTTCATTACATGAACACAGACATGCCATAAAATAAAAGTTTCTCAACTTGCAACATGGGCCTTAGGTAATTTTAAATTTGAACTTCTCATCACGTACATCATCGATGGATGTTCAAAGGACTATTGAAGCTGCCGTAGAAAAGCGCACCAAGGATACTTATGGTCCTCCAATCGGCAAGAAAATCGCAACGTTTATTGACGATATGAATATGCCACAAGTGGATGAGTAACTAGAAAACTTCTTTGAAAACAGAAAAATTTCTAGATTCAGTACATGCTTTTAGGTACGGAACACAGCAGCCAATTGCCCTTTTGAAGCTTCTCTTTGAACGCGGAGGCATTTATGACAGAGACAAGGATTTGGGCTGGAAAAAAATCAGGGATTTGACCTTTTATGCTGCCATGGGTTGTGCGGGCGGTGGTAGAAATGAAGTCGATCCAAGATTTATATCCCTGTTCTCAACATTCAACTTGGTTTTTCCCCATGAGGATTCTCTGAAGCATATTTATTGCTCCATATTCAAGGGCCACTTAGAAATATTTCCTGAAAATCTAATTCCAATTGCTGATATCATCGTAAAGATGACGTTAAACATTTTTAAGGTCAGTTGATGAAATTACCTAGATATAATCGGGAAATCAATTAAGACGACCACGATGGGGGAATTATATTTACAGATCATAATTGTTGAGCTGCCACCAACACCATCAAAATTCCACTACATTTTCAATCTTAAGGACCTCTCAAGAGTTTGTGCTGGATTGCTTCTCACTCATCCGACACATATCAAGGAGCCTAGGGAATTGGTTAGAGTTTGGCGTAATGAATTCTGTAGAGTTATATGTGATCGATTGATTTCTGACAATGTACATTCCTCGTTAAATATTTTCATTTACTTTTTCTATTGAAATGTTCTTTTCAGGATGTCGTTTTAATAAAGCAAAACATTGAAGCGCAAGTCAACGAATACTGCACAGCTCCTGACAGTGAAATTGATTTCGATGCAGAGTTAATAGGTAAAGTTGATATTTTTAAATATATGTATGATTGCAATTGAAACATATCTATTGGACCCATGCGGTTTATTTTTTTTTTTTAATTTCACTGATGTGAGTTTTCTATATGTAAAAATCGGCAGTGCACATTCAAAGTGGGGCCAAATCAACAAAGTAAAAGCAAACTCAAAAGTAAACGTGTAAGTTAAGAACATTTTTGTTCTCTTTGATTGGGGATGCGGAGGCCATGGATCCTTTCAAAAATCGCCACTAGATGCAAATTGATTAAAATATACATAAACTTTACAATAATATTTTGAAGTTTTTGCATCTGGTCGATCACGAATAAATCGACTAAAAGTATGTCCATGTTATGCTACCCTTTAGATCTTAGAGTCGTTATAATAAAAAAAATAAAATCTTATATATACACAGTCACCAATATTATCATTGTAATAGAAATTTGAATAGCAAGGGCCTTCAGCTCACTCCAGGGCTTCACAGTTTGTATATATATCGATTATATCTATCGTGCTGTAACGTGTGGGGATTTATCCGCTGATTTTTCTACCTGGTTAACAGATGTTACGGATATCTTAAATTATTCTGAAATCGTGCTCTCCTTATCAGCAGATTCTATTAACATAATCGATATTCCTGAATGCCGTCTATATTGCTCTCCTGGATGGATGGATGGATGGATGGATTGAGAACAGGTTGAGAGCCCTAAGTAAATCTCTTACACTTAAGTAAATACAATGCCCATTGTTCACTCTCCACATTTACTTAGTGCTGCTCATAGATCCGAAGTTTCCGGTGGAATTCAGGGTGATTTCACACTTCCATATCAGCGTGGAGCTGCTCATAGATCCCGATCTCAACCTTCCGCTGACATTCAGAGTGGTTTTACATTCCCGTACCAGTTTAGAGCAAATTGGTTTGATAAGGCTTTCACAGTCGCTGAACTGTCCAGTATCTGAGTTGAGAGGATACCCCCGATATGGTACCGTCCGCGTAGAATTAGAGATTGTCAATGCTTGTGTATAGAGAGCACAGAGAGTTATTCACATTATGCCCTAGATGGTCTCATCCCTGTATTGTTCTATAGCCATGTTTCGAGCCTAAGCTTCAATCTAGTCATTTTGAAATTTTACCAGATAATCTGCTCTTCATTGCAGTGCTGTAACTTCTACATGGGAATTTTCAGACCGTACCCTTGAATGTCGTCATTGGTTCGAGATTATCCGTTTGTAGTGATATAAACTCTGAGTTTGCGAATGATAGTTTTTCCTACCAATTGTGATTTGTGATATTCCCTCCCACAAATTTTTCAGTCCCTAAAACTGTGCTTTTAGAAATTTCAATGTGAAATTGTCCTCACATCGCATTCTCTGTTAAGAGCACTCCAGGCAAAGCGAACTAGCATTATCTATATACAATGCGGCCTAATAACTATCAACTCTTCAAAGATACTTGCGTAAGCTTCTCTGTTTCCTCTCTCTGGTCCACCACTTTTATCGACAGAAGGTGTCGCTACTTTTGTTTTATGATCCTAGAGAAACTCTTCAGTAGAAGGACTGACATTTTCGTTGGAATCCTTGAACTTGAGAGTAACAATCTTAGGGGAATGCTAAAGGTCCTTCCTGAGAACTATATACGTGGAGGGGGTGGGAAGGGTGTGCCCCGATTACACTATCCTATGGTTTGACTTTGAGAAAGGTTTTGCGACTAACACTCCTAGTAGAGAGGAGTGGGGAAATAATCGCCCGGCAAATAACTGTGATATAAGTGTCTTTACAGATAAGTAGTTCAAAAATGGATGTGGGAGTAAGATCCGAGGTATACTCAGCATCCCTTCAAACACAAGAACCATACCGCCTGCTAGACTATTGTAGTGCCTTCCAAGCGTAGATCGATATATCAGGATTTGTATCGACAGCCAAGCTGTAATCAAAGCTATGGATTCGAACACCATTACATAGCGCATAGTCCAGCGTTGTTGCAGGGAGCTTAGGAGACTTTGTGTCAACCATAGCGTTATTATCTGCTTGGTGCAGGGTGACAGTGATGTATCACGGAATGAGGCAGCGGAAGCTCCTGACAGGAATCAGTGAAGAGGGTTCTAGATTTACAGGCCTGAAAGCTGACTAATCGCAGATTGGGAGAATTAACCACACTTACGACAGCTATGGCCTAAAACATGTCCTAGAAAGACAGAAGGAACCGTTAGGATGTACAAAATCTTAGTGTAGTTATTACGGGGCACTGTCTCTTTGGAAAACATGCGAAATACATGTCAACTCCATATCAAAACCTCTTGCAGATGCTGTATGGACGAAGAGAAGGTAGAGAGCGTTCAGAACCTGCGCTGTAAATGCCCTTGCCTTGACAAACGTAGAAGGAGCACGCTTGGTAACTACTTTTATCGCGAATTGGGAGAAATTGCAAAGATAAAGTTATAGGGGACTTGTAAGGTTCATTAAACCTTGTCGCTAGTTTAAGTGCTTCCTCTAAATTGGATAATCACCTCCAGGTAGGGCTCCTAATGAAATGGTAACACAATAGACTGCTGATGGGCGTTAATACAAATAGCTAACATTTTATCGCGGTCTATCACGACTGTGAATAGAAGCATTTTCTCTGAAAGGCTCCGGTTTGGTTGACATCTATTTATAATATCCCAAATTGCAAAGAACCACTGACATAATTATCTCTTATGAACAAGTTTCGGATATTTTGATATTGGTTCCTTTGATTGTTATGTTAGTGCCTTGCGACAAATCAATCCCAGTTGAAATTTTATTACTGCAATTTCTATGGACTTATCCTAACAGGTCTACATAAGTATATACAAGTGTCGCACGCAGCTCTGCACGTTATAGGGTATTATAATTTATATACAGACAAAATTTTTATCTGAAACTAAATATATGCAGGGTGTCGCGTAACTGGTATGATACCCGAAGGCTATGGATAGGTCATACTTAGGCGAGCAAAAAATTGTATGGTTGGGGTGGGGGCGAGAGGAATTATAACGGTTTCCGAGATAAGGGGATATTTTGGTATGTTTTTATAAATCACCCTGTAACTTTACGTAACACCTTATGATAGTGATTTAAGTTTTGGTAGATAGATAATCGTTGGACCTTTCCAATTATCAATAAATGTTTTCCCTCCTCCTTTCTGCTTTGAAGTTTAAGCTCAACTACTATTTTTATCAAAAGTGCCAGAAGTAGGCAATTATCTTTTGGAAATGACTTTCTCAGCCATTATCGCTAGATATGCTTAAGAAAAAATGCAAAAAACTCAAAAAGGTCTACATTTTGGGTACAGAGTGTGATCATTTTAAAGCTAAGGTTTTGTGCTTTCTGAATACCATATGAAAATTGGTATTAATGACGCGTCTTTTTATAAAAAAAAAAGTAGTTAAATAAAAATAAAAATCGGCCAAGTGTGAGTCGGACTCGCGCACGAAGGGTTCCGCACTAACGTAAAAAAATTTGACACTATGTACCTATTATTTATTTTTTCAAATGAGAGAAGGCATCATTTGCAAAAATATTGCTGTCATGTCCTTTAAAAATTTCGATTCAAGAGATACAGCAATTGTTATGCTCGAGCAAAAAATGCCGAAAAATTGCGTTTCTTGTATGGGGTTCCCTTTAATATTTAATTTTATTTTATTTCCGTTTTTACCCTAAAAAAACGAGTAAAAATTCCGAAATTTTTAACATCAAAATGGAGAGGAGTAAAGAAAAAAATTATAAATCATTTGAAAGGTACAACGATAGTCTATCTACTAAAGTTCAACTCATCATCATAGGGTGTAACGTTCAGAAGTTATAAGAAAATCAATCTATTACTCTAATTTCGAATAGGATCTGTAGAACTTACAGAGTGATTTATGAAAACATACCCCTCCCCCCCACCCATACAATTTTTTACGAGACACCCTGTATATATTGTGTATATACACAATTGATTTGATTTACATTTTCAAACAAACAATATAAATTTGAAGAAAAAACGGATCTTACCGACAAGGGGGAAGAAGAAAATGAGGAGGCCGAACCATTTGTATCTATGGTGGAATATGTTTTGCGTGACCCATTACTCTTTGGAGATTATAGGAATGCAGTAAATGATGCCGAGGAAAGATTCTACGAGGACTTGCTGGACTATAAGGCTATTTACTTTCTCTTCCAAGAAGTTTGTGCAATCCATAATAATATACACAATCATGCTTGCACAACTTACATTTCAGATCCTAGAAGAATATACCGAACGGAAGGGCAAGTTGGACATTGTACTATTTGAAGATTGCTTAGAGCATTTGACACGAGTTCATAGAACATTACGTATGCATAGAGGTCACGTCCTTTTAGTAGGAGTTGGAGGGTGTGGAAAGAAATGTATTACAAGACTTTCAGCATTTGCGGCAGGTTTGTTTGTTCTTAACATCCACAATGAATTTTTCCAAATTTTTATGAAAAAATTTTAGAATGTGAGGTATTCGAAATAACTATAAGCCGGGGTTACAATGAGACCTACTTTCGTGAGGACTTAAAAGCGCTGTACAATTTGATCGGAGTTGAACGTAAAAAGACTGTTTTCTTGTTCACCGCTGCTCAAGTTAGTTCCACCAGAATTTGCTTATTTATAGATGTGAAATTGTTTTTTTTTTTAACAGATAATCGAAGAAGGTTTTCTCGAGTTAATAAACAATATTCTAACTGTGGGATACGCTCCTGCTTTATTCACCGATGAGGAGAAAGATGCAGTTATAGGTCAATGTCGATCAAATGCAGAAAAGGATGGTTTCTCACCTTCTAGGTTAGAATTATTTCGGATTTTTTTTTTTTTATTCAATTTTTTAATTTACATAATAATAATTTTAGAGATTCCGTTTGGGGATATTTTCTACGTACGTGTGCACAGAATCTTCACGTTGTGTTAGCAATGTCCCCTTCTGGAGAAGCACTAAGAAATCGCTGTCGAAGTTTTCCTGGATTAATTGGTAGCACGACAATTGACTGGTTATTTCCCTGGCCTAAGCAAGCTTTACTGGCTGTAGCTGAAATATTTTTGGCTGAGAATCCTATGGTAATTGATCTAATAATTAAAAGGCATTCATATCTCGGAAGATTATCATAATCGTTTATTATTTATCTAGATACCTGAAAACCATCGAGGGTCTATTGTACAACATGTGGTTTATGTACATAGCACAATATATCCGTACTCCTTGTTATATATACAGAAGCTCCGGCGTAGTAATTACGTTACCCCAAAACATTACTTAGACTACATTAACACATACTTAAAATTAATGGGTTTGTGTAAGTGTACAAATTCAGAAATGTTGTTATAAAACTTTAATATTTCAGAGGAGAAGAACAATTTTATTAAAACACAAAGGAAAAGACTAACGGACGGAGTATCTAAAATCGAAGAGGCGTCCATACAAATTGATCAACTGCGAGTTATAGTTTCTCAACAAGAAAGGAATGTTAGAAAAGCATCACAAAAATGTGAAGCCATGTTGGAGGGTATTGAAGCTTCTACAGACCAAGCAAATAAAAAGAAAGAGCAGGCTTCAGAGAAGTCAGCCGATGTTGAGCTTAAAGGAAAACAAATTGCAATCGAAAAAGCTGATGCAGAAGCAGTATTAGCGGAAGCGTTACCAGCTGTAGAGCAGGCTCGAGCTGCTTTAGCAGATTTGGATAAATCTGACATTACAGAAATAAGAAGTTTTGCCACTCCACCAGAAGCTGTACAAGTTGTTTGCGAATGTATAGCAATAATAAAAGGAATTAAAGAAATTTCTTGGAAATCTGCCAAAGGGATGATGGCCGATAGTGGATTTCTAAGAAGTTTGCTTGAAATGAATTGTGAAGCTTTAACGGCTAAACAGATTAATGCTTGCAGAGCACATATGAAGACTTCATCCCGACTAGATGAAATGCAAAGTGTGTCTAAAGCAGGTTATGGCCTATTGAAATTTGTAAGAGCTGTTATTGGATTTTATGATGTTTATCGGGAAGTGAAACCTAAAAAGGAGCGCGTGGACTATCTTGTCCAGGAACAAGAAGCTCAAATAAAAATGTTGATGAAATTGACGAATGAAATTAAATCTCTGGAAGACAAATTAGAGAAACTTAACCAGCAGTATGCGGATGCTATAAAGGAGAAAACGATGTTAACTGAAATGATGCAACAGGCACAAAGAAGATTGGTATGTATGCGTATTACTGCTACTGAAGAATTGCAGATCAATTTTTCTAATTTTTAACATAAGTAACTTCAACTTAGCCCAGATTTCAATGAAAATCGGTATACCCTAGACTTGAACCTAAGATGATGCATAATTCTTTATTAGATGCTATTTGTAGAGGGATTTGTTTGACCTATGACCATATAATTATTCAAGTGACTTCAATTAAAACTTTTTCTACACTTTTGGATGTCTTCATAGCCTCCAGTAACTAAAAAGATTTTTTTAATTACCAGATATTCTTAATAACCAGATTTTTTTAATATCCATAAAGCTTGTAATTTAGCTAACCATGAAATATTTTTCTGCAAATTCGAATGAAAAACACTGTTTCGCGATCGGACTTTAACCTACCGAGCTATAGTCGTTCCAAAATTCGAAAGTGAAACAAATGCGTATACATTTTTTGTTGTTTTTTTTTGTTGTTTTTTTTTTTTTTTTTTTTTTTTTAAAGTAAAAAATCTTTAGGTGGAGGTGGTGGCTTTGAAAATTAATCTAGTACGCTTTGAAAATTTAGGTTTGTTTAAAGGTATTCACATGCCTATGCTAGGAGGTCAAATAGCAAAGAAATACGCGAAAAACCTCTCAAAAACGCACCTCCTCTAGTTTACCCTTCTCCACACTGGTCGAAATAAAAATAGCTTATAGCATGCAGGGAAAAATGAACTCAATCGTCAGAAGAGATTGCTAAACTGTGTTTTTCATATGAATAGAGAATTTACCTTCCAAACTTTCGACTTTTCGGCCCCCTAGCTCCTAGTTCGAATTTACATTATTACATTACATTATTTTCGAACTCAATAAGCCATTATACATTTTTCAAAAGTAAATTGTCTCGGAGGAGATAGGATCACAAAAAAAGTCGAAATCAGTCCTGCGGCGGGCGCTATCGAATAATGACTAGATAGATGAGTGTAGGTGGGACAAATTACCCGTTTTTCCAGGTGTAGTCGGGATTCCTGCGTTGGGAGTGTTATATTAGCATAATTAGAAAAAAAAAACATCGAATAAAAGATAGTCGGCATATCAAGAGAACAATTAAGGCATGTCGCGTTCTACAAAAACAGTAAATACAGGGTTTTCTAATAAAGGCGGGTCGATATTGAAATGGAATAAAACAAGCTATCTGTAAGGTATTAACGAAATTTTTTGTTTAGTTGAAAGATGTGATATCGTTCAAATGTGGCTTCTCACGGCGGCATGGATCCGAGAGGTCCAATTTTCATTGATTCTGCCGCATAGATCCGGCTGAATTTGAGCGATGGCCTGGGTTCCGTTATCTTTGAGGGCATCGGTCGATTGCGAATTATTGGACCTGCGACTTCAGAAAACCCCACAGGAAAAAGCTCTGCGTAGTTAAATCGCACAATCTTGGTAGCCAATTCATATCACCTTCTGCGAGATCTAATCATAACCTTAAATCGTTTATGCAGAAGGTTCGCCGTTGACATTGATGGCCCCACTAACGTTGTTTTCGAAAAAGTACGGACCAATGAAACAGACGGCCCAAAATCTGCACCAAGCAGTAACTTTTTGTATGAGTTGGCGTCGTCTCAAATACCACAATTTTACTTGTTAACATAGCCATTCATAGCCAACGCGGAATTCTCTTTCAAACGTTTCGAAGGTCAGTTCGCGAACAAACAGCGTTGTCTTTGGTCATTAACTTTTAGCTCCTGGGCCAACTGACCCTGGTGAGAAATTCATCAAGTTACTATGTTCTACGAAAAATTCACCAAGTTGAATTGTGCACGGCAAGAAATTGACTGCCTCTGGTTCTTCTTTCACGGACAGCGGCGATGTTCTCTGCTTATCTGGCGTTCTTTTGACGTACTGGTGTTGGCTAATTGTTTACCGAACAGATCATCTCGAATTTGGTCACCAAACTTTGGAGAGTCGGCTTTGAGGGACCACCGCGTTTGCCGTAAAATGGGCGCAACACGCACAACATTTGCACTAACGAACACTCATTCATTTGGATGTGCTGCTCAATCGTGTAACTTGACATCATCATTTGGCATCAATCACTGAATAATAAACGACTGATTTTACTGACGCCGCCAAAATATGGCTGCCGCAGTCTGTCAACATCGACCCATCCTTATTGCAAAACCCTTTAGAATCGAAGAAGAAGTTTTAAACAATTTACTCATGGCAGGACGCACAAGTCAGTAATATGAATCATCATTAAACCAACACCCAGAAAACCGGTATCGAAAATGCAAAGAAAAAATCTTAAAAACACGGTTATTTTGAAAGCACTCCAAGCAAAACTAAACAGTTACGTTGATAATAATTAATTGAAAAATTAAATTAAAAATTAAGAAAAATGAAAATAAAATTAAACTAAAAATTACAATATAAAAAAGTTTGGGCTGTTCAAATAATTTGCTCTAAATTGGTAACTCTGACCCATGTAAACGTATGCAAGTCCATTTCTAGTATGTACAGTAAGTAGCAAGTCTTGTCGATGCAAAGTGAAAAATCTCAATTTCCAGAGCAGAAATGTACTGAAATTGAATTGTGGTTATATTTGTACCTATGTACATATAAATTTCGTAAAAATTTAAAAACATTTTTTTTCTTCTCAGATTGCAGCGAATAAATTGATAAGTGGTTTGGACTCTGAAAGGATTCGCTGGCAAGAAGATCTTAAAAATCTTGGCGTAGAGCAATCTCTATTAGTTGGCAAATGTCTAATATGCGCATCATTTTTGGCATACTCGGGGGCATTTTCATGGGAATTTAGAAAAACAATGGTCTTTGATGATTGGCTAAAGGACTTGATTCAGCGAGAAATACCCATATCAACACCATTTTACATTGATAAAACACTTAGTACTGATGTTGAAGTATCTACATGGACTTCAGAGGGCTTGCCGCCAGATGAGTTGTCCGTACAAAATGGAATTTTGACAACGCGAGCATCACGCTATCCCTTATGTATTGATCCCCAGCAACAAGCTTTGAGTTGGATCAAGAAAAAAGAAGCTAGAAGTAATTTAAAAATTCTATCATTCAACGATGCAGATTTTCTAAAACATTTAGAAATGGCCATTATGTATGGAATTCCAGTACTTTTCCAAGATGTTGATGATTATATTGACCCTGTAATCGATGAAGTATTACAAAAGAATATCAAAGTTGTGTCTGGTCGACAATTCTATATGCTTGGAGATAAGGAAGTGGATTATGATGCCAACTTTAGAATGTACCTGACTACAAAGTTTTCAAATCCAAAATTTGATCCAGCAGTCTACGCTAAAGCTATGGTAATAAATTATGCTGTAACAGAGGCTGGACTCGAAGATCAATTGCTTAGTGTTGTTGTGACGGCAGAAAGGCCAGACTTGGAGCACCAAAGAGAAACCTTAATATCAAATACCAGTGAGAATAAACAGTTGCTTCAACAGCTTGAAGATTCCCTGCTGCTAGAGCTAGCTACATCCACAGGTAATATGCTCGATAATGAGGAACTTATAGCAACTTTGGAGAATACAAAAAGCAAAGCGGCAGAAATTATGGAAAAATTAAAATTGTCAATAGAAACAACCAAAGATATAGAAAGACTTCGCGATGGATATCGACCAGCTGCCAAACGTGGTGCAGTACTGTTCTTTGCTTTATCCGACATATCAGCTGTGAATAGTATGTACCAATATTCCCTGAATTCCTTTTTGGATGTATTTTCATATTCCCTACGAAAATCTCTGCAGGATACGGTCCTTGCTAAACGACTTTTTAATATAATAAGGACACTAACAGATAATGTATACAACTATGGCTGTACTGGTATATTTGAGAGACATAAGTTGCTATTCTCCTTCCAAATCACAACTAAACTACAACAAAGCGAAGGTTTCTTAACACAACCTGAATTAGATTACTTCATCAAAGGATCTGTAACTCTACAAAAGAGTGAAAGGGCCCGTCCAGCTAAATGGATCCCTGAAAATGGATGGGAGGATATCATTAAACTTTCTATTGAATTTCCGACAAGTTTTTCTAGCCTTCCGGATCACATCGAAAGGAACTTAAGTGAATGGAAAGAGGTGATTTTTCGAGTAAACATTTCTGAATAACTTTTCATTGTATTCATTTATTTGCAGTGGTATGACCTTGAGGCTCCAGAAGAAGCGACATCTCCTGGGGAATTTAACAAGAATTGCAATCGTTTTGAAGTACTAACATGATAGTTATGATCTAAAAAAAGAAAACATTTAATTCCTTTTTCAGGTGTTAATGTTCTTAAGATGCTTTAGAGTAGACAGAGTTTATCGCAGCATAATTTCTTATATAAGTGACATAATGGGAGAATTCTATGTTACTCCCCCAGTTATCAGTTTTGAGGCTATTTATGAGCAATCTGCTTCAAATATTCCAGTTGTTTTTATACTTAGTCCAGGATCTGATCCAACCAATGAATTAATGAAACTTGCTAAAAATTATGGAGGAGGTTTGGGCAACTTTAGGCATATATCCCTTGGACAAGGACAAGAAAAAGTTAATATATAGCATATGTCCATTGTCAATATCTGTTAAGCTCTTTTTTCTTTTTCATTTTTAAAAGGCTGCCATCGATATGCTTGATATATCAATTCATCAGGGACAATGGCTAATGCTTCAGAACGGACACTTGCTCATTAGTTTTATTCGACAACTAGAAAAATACTTAGAACGAGTAGAAGACACTCACCCGGATTTCAGACTTTGGATAACAACAGATCCATCACCATCGTTTCCAATTGGTATACTCCAGCAATCACTAAAGGGTAGGTTAACGTAGTACATCAACTTTAATCTATTAAGGGCTGAAAATTGATTTTGGTTTCTGTCTTGAACAGTTGTGACCGAACCCCCGAATGGACTAAAATTGAATTTGCGCTCTACTTTCTTCAAATTACCAGCAGCCAACCTTCACTCGTGCCCCCACAAAGCCTTCAAGCCTTTGGTTTACGTTTTAGCTTTCTTTCATGCTGTAGTTCAAGTAATCTTCATTTAAAGAATTACGTTATGTGCCTCCATATTTCATGCTCTGACGATATACATATGTACATACATACACACATAAATGTCATTATAGTGGATAAAATTCTGAACTATTAGACTTTATCCTCATTTCTACAATTATTCGTTCCTAACATTTGCGCTCGTTAGAGATGGAATATGAAGGTTTTTTTATGGATTATGTTTTGAAATTTGTACGTACATACATACGTGTGCATTTAATGCATAATATAAACATATGTACATATACATAATATATTTGTCATTATAAATAGGAACGTAGGAAATATGATAAATTAGGTTGGAACATCTGTTATGATTTCAACGAAGCGGACTTTGATGTGTGCATAGAGATCCTAGCAACTTATTTGAATAAAGCTGTCGAAGCAAAGGAGACTAGAATACCATGGAACAGTTTAAAGTACCTTATTGGAGAGGTATGTATGTTTTATTTTAATTACGTACTTCCTTTGCCGTTAGTCCTTCAGTATTAATGTTATTTAAAAAAAAAAATCATATACTACAGGGTGTCCCGTAAGTCGACGTCAAGCCGGAATCGGGTGATAGACCAAATCATAATAGTTACCAGGAATATGTAGTATGTATGTATGTACACCCTGTGATGATTTTTTAGCTCCTGTTGCTACAAATCTTTACCCTTTCTCAATTTTATTTTTCTTATGTAATTCCGAATAGCGTTTATGTAACCTATTGCTTTAAATTCTAAGACAACTGCCCCAGCTTGGAAAAAAATTTCACATTTTGCCGAACCAAGAATAGAAAATTAATACTTCGCCCAACTTTAACTGACTGTACTGAAAATAAAAAAAATGTACTACGCCAGTTTGGCAAGTAAATTTAAAAGTTGACAAATTTAATAAGGATTCGAAAATGGGATAAGGATAACACTTGCTACATTATTTCTTAGATTACGGGGAAAAAAAAAACTTTTTCTTCAAGAAACCCATTTCGAAAAATTGTTTTTATCTACTAAAAATGATTTTTGCCTTAAGACCGTAAAATGGTACTCACCGATCTAATACTTGGCACTTGATGAGGAATTGGCTACTGTTAATATCCTTTTTTCTGAGTAATACCTAGAACAATTTTTTATTCCCGTCGAGACCAAAAATAAAGTGTTTAGTTAGTAAAATATTATCTCAGTCGAGACCCGAAATAATTTTCTTTAAGTCAGTAGAGACCCGGCTTAAAATGAATGTTAATATATCGATAATATCAAACCGATACTTGCAGTTATAGATACCAGCTTTACGATACCATAACGATACTGAATATCTTTCGATAGCGTGTCCCTACTAATTGGCTTGTATAATATGATGATGATCAGTAAGGGATGCACATTTTTGTTTTACTCCTGATTTAAGTGTTATTGGAACATCCAGGTATCCATTCAGGAAACTCATAAAGTGGGCAATGTTATTGAGTGCTTTGATCGTGCGTGTTATCTTTACATGTATTTCTTTGTGAGTAGTAAGTGCATTCCGCATTTTTTTTTTGATACTTATATGTGGAATTGTTCCTTTTCTGAATTATCAGCTAACTTTGCTTTTTTCTGCAGGATATGAAGTCACCATACTTTAATAAACGAAACGATGTACGATATAGATGGTGCACTATTACTCACCATCGTGTTTAGTTTAGTCACCGAGTGAACTGGTTAGTAATAAGGATTTCGCAAGTTGTGGGTTGGACAAGAACGAATCATGCTTTTCCTATAAGAGAAATTTACCCTATTGTCGATGGAGTCAGTTTCAGATGGAAGTCATCTTTGGTTGTCTGGTTTGTTTTTGCACCTTTATTATTTCAGTGCTCTTATTATTTTGGAATATGTTCTATTCTTTAGCTACTTCTCGTGCTGACGTTGCGATGTTGTTGTAATACTCTCTCTTATCTCTCTTTACTGCCTTTTTACATCTTTGGCACTTTCGCGGCATTGTTGCTTCAGATGATCTTTGCTTTGAGTCAGGAGTTCGGTTTCAAGTTCTCTTCTTCATTCAATGTTTATCCACGGTTCGGCACTGATCCACACTACTATCTCTTTGTCTTTCTATCTCTCTCTTTGGTTTTATTATTCCTAAGACCTTTTCCATTAGAGGCAAAGTATTATTGGTTCAAAAATTGACTAAATCGGGAAACCCCTTATTGGTATTGACATTTAAAATTTTGGTTTTTAGGTATAGTGTAAAAATGATGTCCTATACGGTTTTAATGTACTGAAAAGTTCTTCAGAATATGAAATCATATGAAATTGGTTGTAATCTTTTTTTCTGTCCGACGAACAGTTATAGCAATATATGTGAAAACCACTTCAAAAATCAAACTAGCACAGATGGGTGACCATACAAAATGACATACGAGTATTCACCTAGGGTATCATAAGTAAGAATTGGTCTTTTACTTGTTATTTTGAAGCTAGAGTCCTTTTCTATCCATGTTCGAAATTTTCTATGGTTTTCGGCTTCGTTTTCGGGATATAAATTTTTAATTTCACCGTATACCCAAAGCACAGACTCTATAACTTATCAGACTATTCATATGAGCAGATTTGATTAAATTTTCTAAGTCCCAAATATGTATCACTTCAGAGTACTGCTTTCCATTGGAAGTAGAAGATAAAGCGAATCAATGATTGACCTCCACAGTATATGCTTGGGTAATGTGTTGTGATAGTAATGCTGATGGAAAGTGGAAAAGTGCTCGCTTTGGGATTTTCGTGGTAGGTTATTTTGCTCTGTATGATATTAGAATTATTTAGAAATTCTGTCGGCGGACGGACCGTTGTGGGTTGAAAAAGGACTGCAATTATACCCTAGAGAAAATTCAAGGGCATTATACATTTTATCCAACGTTTGTAACGATAAGATCAAGATCCTGCTAATAGACTTCAGAAGGGGGACATTTTTTGTACTGGAAATTTAAGTTTTTTGGAAATTTTGGAAATTTTGAAAATTAGCTGTGTGAGATGGAAACTCTATGTTGGTAAAAAAAATCGACCGGAAGTATTTAAAAGAGTCCCCTTGCAAAATTTATTGCTTTAGGATTGAATATTTCCACTAGATGAATAAGTTGATTTAGCCTTTGCCATCCATGCACAATTCTTTCGCAAAAGTACTAAAATGATAAAATCTAAAATATCTACTTTGTGCTGATAGCAGGGATCATCTGCACGAAACCAATCAGGAAAGTCTTTATTAGTTTCCGCTATACACTTTTCGATAATTGTTTTTTTTATGTTCGTAATATGTAAATATTTATCGAAAACTTGCTCGTATACGTTGAAAAATCCTTTGCATATTTTAAAAAAATAATCCGTTGGTATTGATGGCAGTTCCATAATCTTTGCTGATAATCATAAATTCTGAAGGTAATTTAAGTTTTTCTGAAGATTGCTTTACCATTATTTTTTTACAAATATCGCAATTAATTTTCTTTTTCATGGTTTTGAAAATAGCGTAACCTGTAAAGTATCGTTTTGCTGCATCAGAAACTTTAAATTCCTTTTCTAAATATCTATCTAAAGAACTTTCAATAAACTTTTCCTGAACTAATTCGTTTTCATCTCTTTCGTTTAAAGGCGTTATTTCGAAGCTATCAATTTTATTGTTATCATAATTTTCAATTGGAATTATGAAATTTGTATTCAAATCTAAGAGCGTATCCTCATCATCCTCACAATTTTTCCCACTGCATTTCATTTTAGTAATTTTTGCAGACATTAGCCTAGCTACCGATATATTGAAAATTGATACCGAAGGGTTCCTATTATTCCCATTCTTAGCCCTGACTTGTGCGAAAAGATTTTCAATCGAATCTTGGTTGAACCTAGAGGTGAAAATAAATTTTATAGACGAATTTTCGTTGAATATGTTTTCCGATAAAAAGAGTAAGGATTTTATAGTAAAAATTGTACCATCCAAACAGTAGTTTATTGTTTTTTTTCGTAATATTGTTCCTATTTATTAGCTTGCATTTCGAAAAATATTCAGTCATTTCCTGTAATTGAATTTTCACTGCATTGTCTCTTTCTAATGGCTTCAGATATATATTTCTTGCTTTTAAATGTCTACTATTTAAGCAGTCAAAAGTTCTGTTTACTTTTAAAATAAATTCTCTTGTACTTAAAGCAATTTTTTTGGAATCACCTTGGAATTTCTTGAGTTCTAAGCAGGTATTTATTCCAGAAGCCACTGTTTGACTAAGCACTTGGGTTGCAAAACGAACTTTTTGTCTATCAAATGTATTTGGGTTAATGTGCTTATCCGTCAATTTGGGACACAATTTAACAGTTTGGCTAGAATCGAACTCATATAATTTTTCGATTATACACCAACTGACTTTGCCATCAGGTGTAATAATGTCATTAGTAATCATAGTATTCCGAATGCTTTTAAATAAATGAGGAATATCATACAAAGTAAATATTTTTTTAACAGCATTTTCAAATTCAAAAGTAAAAAATGGCTGTAGTTGGCTGACACCCAACAGTCGTAAACATTTTCTATTGTTTGCGCCCTGGTCACAAGTGACACTTCTTATATTCAAGCCTATTTCAAAGCTAATTTGGATGTTTTGCAATAAAATTAATTTTAAGTCCTCGCTTAAAATAGCGTTATTTGAAACAAAATAGCTCAAGACATATTTCCAATTATAATGCAATCCGCGAACCATAAACAAGCAAATGTGATCACCCACTGTATATTTTCGTTTTCCACCTCCGAGATCGACAAATCCATCCACTTGATCTGAGCATTCATTAAATACTAAATCTTTCCGAATTTTTATTTCATTAAAAGCTATGCAAGCTTCCTTCCCCATTTTATTCATTTTGGAAACCTGGTCCTTTAAATTTAATATCAAGGAATTGTTAATACCAGGGCTTAGTTTTTTAATTGGTGCCCACCTCCATATAGAGCTTTGACTTGGAAGTTTAAAGTTCAATGAATTTTTCATAAAATTGTACCCAGAAGTTGAGGAGTAGTTCAAAGCTTGTGCCAAAGTTTTTTGATTCTCTTCATAGCTTTTCTTTTTAGGACCCAAAAGCATTTTGCACATCACCTTCGCATTTTCAGTAACTTCAACTCTGTCTATGTGCTCAGAAATATTTTCCAAGTCCAATTCATACTTGTAAACTTTTTGGTTTAATTCATCAATTTTTCTCTCACATTCCTCAATTTTTTTCCTCATTTTTTCATTTTCCATAATATAAAAGGAGTTACTTTTAATATATTTTGGACATTTGGAGAAAAGAAAATCATCGTCCTCTCCAAACATTGCCCTAGCTCGCTTTCTTGGAGGAGTTTCCATATTTTCAAGGTCTGATAGATGGAGCTCTTCTATAGATTCACTATTGTAGTGCGAAGGCTTTGTAGTGAGACAATCCGTACTTCTTGGATTCAGAGCATTAGAATCGGGTACGTCATCCTCGACATCATTAAAGTCGTAAATGCAACGTGCATCGAGGTTTAGGGAAGGAATGGTGTCTTTTGGTAAACATCTCTTCAAGAGATGTTTACTTAGAAAATGGCGATCACATATAAATTTATTTTTAGTGACAAAATTGTCATCTAATATGCAAGCATCTTTCCATTTCTTTAACAAATCGGAATTTCTAGGAAATAAGAACATTCTTCGTGGGGGGCTTTTTGCGGAGCAATGTTCTAGTATGCATGTTCGCACACATACACGCTTTTTTGATTGTTTTTCTATCAAAAGATGGTTCGGTTCCCATTCAAATATTGTGGGTATAGCATTTTTAGAAAGCTTGTTTCCCTTTTTGCCCTTACAAACATCAACGAAATGGGCACTACAAACAAATTTATTCGTAACAGATTCTTCTTTATTTACATGACAGTTCTTTACCCATTTCTTACAAATATTAATATTTTGTATTGGGAATTTAAATAAACTGACATGTTGTTGCCTAGTATTCCTACAATTTGGAACACAACAACGTTTGACAATATTAAATCCACTTGAATAACTAGTCGACATTTTTTATAATGAAGATCCAACGAAATTCCTAATCCCAACTCAAAGCAAATCCAATTAAATTTCTAAATCAACGCGGTCATAAAATCAAAAACACTTGTTACTACATGGCCGGTTTTCACAGTAATGAGATATATCATAAAATTCTACTCAGCTCAGCACCGACTGTTACAAAACAAAGAAGAAAAAAGATAACAGCGACAACTATTCTAACGCAGTCGCATTGTGATTTGTTGTGATCCCATCACGCACAGCACCCGTCCCCAAGCACATGCTGTGTGGTGGCTGGTTATTTTTCGTCGATTCGCTTTATCTTCTACTTCCAATGGAAAGCAGTACTCTGAAGTGATACATATTTGGGACTTAGAAAATTTAATCAAATCTGCTCATATGAATAGTCTGATAAGTTATAGAGTCTGTGCCCAAAGTAATATCACAGGAATATTAAAATTAGTGGAACTACTCTAATAGACCCGCCTACCGTGTTTGAGGTGCCAGTCGATTATTATTATTATTATTTTTTGATATTAAAAACTACAGCTTCGCTAGAAAATCAATAATTCCGCACTGAAAAACGGAAAATTTCAAATTCGTTTATAGAATTGAAACCGGGTGTATATTCCACTTTAGGACTTTCTATATGAAATTTGGAATAGAAAGTTAATATTAAAAAGTGTGTGCAATATTTTTGTTCTTTACACAAAATTTCTAACCGTGTAGTTTATATGTTTTACGACAATTAGTAAGAAGATATTATTGATATCCGGATTAAGTTAAAGACCAATAATGGAACATAATTAAGATATTTCTGTAATAAGCAGGCTAGTTCATGGTAAACTCAGTCTTCATAAGTTAAATTCTCTAATAGTTTCTAACAGAATACTCTACTAAAGATAAACTTCTTTCAAAGGTTATGTACGGAGGACGTGTAATTGATGATTTTGATCGCCGCATTGTTCGTGTTTATATGGACGAATACATGGGTGATTTTCTCTTTGACACATTCCAGCCTTATCATTTTTACTATGACGAGAACGTGGACTATGTAGTTCCACAAAATTCTGAGACACGTGAAGATTTTATAGGTAATTTACTTTCATACAACTAATGTATTAATAATACAATCAAAATTTCTCCACAAATGATAAATTACTAATTTTCAGAACATGTTGAAAAACTGCCACTAGTCAATACGCCTGACGTTTTTGGACTTCATCCTAATGCGGAAATCGGTTATTATACTCAATCTGCTAAAGAAATGTGGAAGCACTTAATAGAGCTACAGCCGCAAACAGGTATGTTGATATCACTATAATCAAATAGTCAAACATTCACATACGTCTATAATAACACTGACAATCCTCAATTAAATTTTAAATACTTTTTTTACACGCCTCAGTTACCAAATTGGAACTAAATTTTGGTAATCAAAGTAAAATTAATAATATCATCCTTCATCGCAAGGAGTTTAATTAAACTTTCTAAAAGGAAATTTCAACTCAATTTTCAGGTGCTGCATTGGGTGGAATCAGTCGTGATGAGTTTATTGATAACGTTGCTACTGATATTCTCTCTAAGCTTCCACCTGTTTTCGAAGTGTGGCGCGTGAAAAAGTCTCTGCAAATGAATATAACACCAACAGCTGTCGTACTTTTGCAAGAACTGGAACGATTTAATGTGCTTCTATCTCGCATGAAGAAAACTTGTGAACTTTTGAGAAAGGTAAATAATATATTTTGTACTTTTGATGAATATTTAAAATTACTATTAATAATCAATAATAATTACTTTCGCACTGCTAAATTTTAGTTAAGGCGACTACTAGGTGGACTCAGGTTTCAGTCTGTATGAATCTTAAATTAAAGATCTTTAAAGAATTCCTCATAAAGCTATCAATATGTGATTATTTCTTTGTGGTTAGTTTTTTTTTAGCCCTAATGCATCGTTGCTATTATTTGATTACTTCATTGAGAGAACTTGTTTAGAGAACTTGTTTAGAGATGATCGTGACCAAAATATGAAATTTTAGGAATAGTTATAGGGTAGTAAACGCGGATGGATTGACATGGGGTTCTCTAATTTAGAATAAGTGAATGACGAGCTTTCCGATGGGATAAAAAAAATTTACGCTTTTGGGAGTTTTTGCCACCCTAAGAGTTGTCCAATTTGGGCCGTTTCTTATAAAAAATTAAAACTCTTGCTGAGTGATATTAAACGGCATATTTTCTTTATTCTGTAAGTAGCTTTATAACAGCCTTTTTTCACCCGAAAATCGTTAAAATGCCTGATTTTCGAATTTTTATCCAGAGATGCATTTTTCTTTTAAACGCTTTAGCATAAGGTTTTAAATATTTCATGGAAAATATTAAAATAAAAGAAGTATTTCCTAAAAAGTATAAATATATTAAAAAACTTTTATAAATAAATGGCACTAAAAATTAAAAAATAATTTTTTCTGTCGCAGTGATATACACAAGAAAATTTCCAATGCAAAATAAGAAATGGTAGAACTCAGATTAAATCTTAAAACTGAATGTATTAATAATATTTTAAAATTATATTATCTCGTTTGACTTTAATCTGAGTTCTAGAATTTCTTATTTTGCAGTCAAACCTTTAATTTTTTTAGTTTTTGGTGCATTATATTTACCACAGTTATTTGTTTTAAAAATTTTTGATATATTTTCTTTTCTACTTTTTAGTCATTGCGTCTATACACTTTCTTACTTTCCACTCTCCACTATTCACTAATGACTCTCGACTCTCCACTCTCGGTTCTAGTCTCTCATCTCTAGTCTCTCCACTCGCTGTCTCTTTCTCTCTCATAACAAAAAACCATGAAATTCATCTATGAATGTATGTTTACTACCCTAAAACACTTTGATTACGAACGGATCTCTCAGGCGCTCCGGCACAAAAATTTTCAGTCAGGGGCAGTACTAAAACTTGTACTACATGTGAAGTAGATTTACTATACTTTAGCTCTTAGTATTGTTTACTGCACCCAACTCATTTCTACTACACTTTTGAGAAATATCGAAAATAAACAATAAATATTTAATTAGATTACCAATCACGAAATTTTGCGATATACACATAAGTTTCATCAAAAATTTCTTAGTTTTTCAAAAGTTTGATAATTGGCAATCATATGATTATCCCGAGCTTTTGTGGGAAAATATTAAAAGTTCTAGTAAGGAAAAATTCATAGAAATATGCAAAATTAGCATCAAAATAAAATTAAAACCTATTTTGCCTTACACTTTCACACTTCAAAATTATTTTTAGTGTATAGGTCAGCTTGGCTGTTCACTTTGGCGTATACGGCAGGCAGGAACCAAGCCGTACTGATGAGTATATACGGTTCGTGCCGATACAAAACGCCCTCTTTTGCAAAGATATTTCGTTTTCAAAGATTTTTCGATGTAAAAACAGTTTTTTTTTTTTAAATCAATTTTCATAAAATTACGATTTAACTCAATTTTTTAACAATTTAATGAGTTATCTCTACCAAAATTTGTACTTGTTTTCTCATGTTTATGAAATGATCACATCAATCTAAGAATGATTAATAAAGCAGTACTGTACTTAGTACCTGCTTAAAAAAAAATTTCAATTAAACTTAGTGGAAGTTATTTACTACAAATTTACTACACTTTTCTATTCGAATTTACTACACTTTCGACGCACTGAAGTTCCAGCAGAAATCGCCCCAAATGCGGCGATTGTTTTTTCCACTTGTATTTATGATTGGATTTAGAATCGTTAAAAAGAAAAATTATTAAAATTCTTCTGTTCTCCATCATTGACCGATTCTAACAAGTGTAAGTTCGATTCCTGTCTGGGAAAAAAATAAATCTATCAAGAACAATTTTTAGCATGTTATAAAACTTCCCGGACCGATAAATTTAAGCTAATTTATGTGGAGACTTATTGATGGTACCAACTCTAATCAAGAACATCAAGCCAAATGTAGCGTATTGACCTTAGTACTGGTCTCGCTAAAATTCAGAATAAATTTTCTCCAATAGCACCTTAGCTCGCTAAAATTCAGAATAAATTCAGTTTAGCGCAAAGCTCAGTACTAAGGCTATACAATTAAAGAATTCATGGTTTCAAAATTTACTACTAGACTAAGATGAATAAATCGGCCAGAATGCAAAATTACATAATATACAGTAAAATTTCAATTAGCAGACATCCACTTATTAATTTTAATTTTCATAACAATATTTTAATATTAATAGGCAATTGCTGGCGAAATTGGAATGGATACGGTACTCGACAACATTGCGAATTCTCTGTTCAATGGACAATTGCCAAAAGACTGGAGAAAGTTGGCCCCGGCAACATGCAAGCAACTAGGCTCATGGATGGACCATTTGCAGGTAAATACCGATTGCATTCGTAACCAGATCTAAGAATGTTTCAATAAATTTCTAATCGTAATTAAATACTGTGTTCTCACATTTTGCATTCACTTTGCATAACATTCATTTTTGGATACTGCAAATGATTCTTCTCACCATTCCTGATGCACATCGAAATTACTTCTGCTGCATATTCTAATGCGGCAATCGGGCATTGCACAACTACACTCCTCAATTCTTGATGCACTACTGCAATCAAATAACAGAGACGAACAACTCAATACAAGTACTGGTCGATATCTGGTGAACCTCTGGTTATGTGGCTGTCCGGATTGCATATCCCGGAAAGCTACCTTACAGCTCTGGTGCAGGTAAGTTAATTGATTTTTGTTTACAGATTTTAGCTAAATACTTCACTAATTGAATGCTGAATGAACACTTCAGGTTGCATGTCGTAAAAATACCTGGCCCCTTGATAGATCAACACTCTACACCCATGTGACGAGTTACATAGATCCGGACGATATTGAAGCGAGACCACAAACGGTGAACACACTCTCACTGGGATGATGGAAATTTATTGAGGCTAATTATGAATTTTGTTTGACTTTCAGGGTTGTTACATATCCGGCCTATATATAGAAGGTGCAAGGTGGGACTTGAATACCAATGAATTAATCCGTTCTCAACCAAAAGTGCTTGTGGAAGACTTACCAATTCTATCAGTTGTGCCAATCGAAGTTCATAGACTAAAATTACAGGTAAATGCCTTTTAAAATTTAATTAAAAATTAATTTTAACATTTTACTGAAATTAGAACACTTTTCGAGCTCCTGTTTATGCTACATCAGAAAGGCGAAATGCAATGGGTGTTGGTTTAGTTTTTGAAGCTGACTTAGCAACCTCTGAACATTTGAGTCATTGGGTACTTCAAAGTGTTTGCCTTACATTGAATAAAGATTGAAAATGTTTGTTATATTTCTGTAAAACTGTGATTTCGTTAATTCTTTTGTTTTAATAATATATTGATGAAACCATTAAATAAAAATTATACACAAATATCAAGGACAATATAATTTCATCTGTAATTGAGTGCAGTCAACAGCATTATAGCTTCCCGAAGGATTACATTTCGCTCAGATGAAATTCCCTTTAACTAAGAATTAAGAAATGCGAGAGCTCATCGATATCACCCTGGCAGTTGCAGTAGATCCCATTATTCGGAAAATCAAGTTCACTTTTTGCAAAAATTTTTCCCTGCGTGCAGAAAATATTAATTAATGTTATAAATGTGTTAATTCTAAGAAACAGGAAAAACGGGATCTGGAGAAGATTTTTTATTGAAAATGACGCAAAGAGGATATACTAAATAATAATATAAATAGCTTTGGTGAAGCGTAAATATATACAGGAACCGTACACCATGACTATACACAAAGACGATCACTCAAAAACGGTGTAATAAAAACGTGAAATACGAATCCTTAGATTAGTTTTAAATATAAATTTTTGAAGGATATTATGATATCAGCCTCGCATTCGCTACAACCTGAAATATCTATATTATGAAAACCCATTCAGTTGCTGGAAAAAGTTGTAACGGGTTTCCTTGTGAGCTCTTTTTAGGGGTTCCGGGTTCTAGTGAGTTACGCTAGGATCAATAAATAACAAGGTCCATTTACACCTGCAAGATCTCTATTATGAAAACTCTCAGCTGAGTAATCAGTGTATATTGAGCTGTGCCGTCTTGACATGCCGTAGGCTGATGATATCGAATGTAGCAACCTACAGATTCGGACTCCGGCTGCACATACTAACATGCAATTATCACTCAGCTGAGAGGTATTGAACGTAAAATGGTAAGGTTACTTGGTAATCAAAACTATTTTATTATTTTGTCAATTAAGTTATATAGGAAGTGTAGCCTTTGGGAAGGTAAGGAACCAAGCTTTAAGTTACTAGAAAACTATTTTCCTGTATGGATAGTAGTTTAGGTTGTATAGCATTTATAAAGTCAATGTTTGGCACTTTTCCATTAGTATCAATATAGAACACTTTAGAAAACGGACTCACAAAGCATACATTTAGATTTCTGTTTCATGGCTTGGGAAGTATTCTCGAGGGTTTTGGTCGAGGGAATAGGTTAGCGACGGGAATCAAAACACTCTCAGAAATACATCACGAGAGTGTGCGGAACCAGTGTTGCCAGAAAATGTTGCTATTTCAACTAAAAAATTATGGTTTTTGAAACCTTTCTACCGTATATAAAGCAAATAAAACAAAATGCCGTATTAATGAATAGAAATAGAAACAAAATATTCACATATCAAACATTATAATCTTTATTTCTGTATATATGAATAAATGTAGGTAGAAAGACAGGTGAGCATATATCTAGTATTTTTTGAACGAATACAAATTTTTTACAAAATTGCCCAAATTCCTCAACATTTTGGACAGAGTAGATATCATTTTTCATTTCCTGTAACATTAATGCAGTTGGTTCCATATTTTTACAACCATTTGGTGTTCTTTTTACATATTCGGCGAAAAGAAGAGCACCGTTCATTGTTTTATTTTGCAATTTATTTCGATGTTTTGTTTATTCATTAGCTTTTAATTCAATATACTAAATATATATATTTAGTAATAATAAGTGCAGGTAAAAGATTTGTAGAATTTTGCTATGAAAATTCATAGCGAAATAAGTCAATATGCAATTGACTCAGTTTGCTGCTAAGTCTGCAGCTCGAGAATTAAGTTGAAAAAGTTCTTTATGCAAACGAAAAATCTTTAAAAAAGAAATTTCATTGCAAAAAGAGGGCGTTTCATATAAGCAGGAACCGTATAATCGTCAGTACGGCTTCGTTCCTGCCTGCCGTATACGCCAAAGCAAACAGCCAAGCTGACCTCATATATAGACTTAAAATAAATTTTATGTGTTAATATTATGAGGTGAAATACTACGTATTTACTTGAATGCCTAGCAAGATTTTTAGTCTTATTGTATCATTAGGCAGGATACATAGAATTGAATTAAATTGAACTTTTGAAAAAAGTCGGCATTTTAGTGCGGAACTGAAAATAAATTTAACGCAAATCAAATTTGGATAAATTTTTAAATTCTTGTTGGTTTTCTTATTTAACTTAAAATAAAAGACGTCTACAGGCATATCTGAATTTTCAGCTCTTTTGGCAATAAATATATAAACAGTTTGCGCGATTCCTTATCCAAATCTTGTAAGAGAATTCCTTCAGAGAGTCTTGGCACATATTTCTGCAATTCAAAGATTATTGGATAGACTTCGTATTTTAAAAGCAATTGCGCAGTTCGGTTTTAATACAATATATACATATATATATTTTAATACGGAATCGTCAAGATCAACGATCTTTTAAATTTGCTCACATGCTGTGCGGTAAAATTCTACACACTTTGATTTAAATTGAAGTTGCTTACTTGTAAGTTCTTCAACCATCATTGTCTTTATATGTTCCAACTCTTGGGAAATAGAAATGGGTAAATAAGTTCTGTCTATAAGTAAATATTTGCTTTTATCAGTTGAATCCAGCTGTTGAATTTTTGAAGAATGAATATATGTTGGATGTTGTTTCGGTATTATCCAATCTAGGGAAACGAAATATAATTTATTAATCGGATCCGATAGTTTTTCTATACTATCTTGAGATCTACGAAATTGTTCACTTAACCACTGATCCGTAACAAATAGAAATAGTGCTTTCCAGTTTTCCAATAAGCGGTTAATTAACTATCTTTCCCAGCGGAAGCCACCTTGTTTGAGCCAGATGTAGGATTTTATGTGGATCTAAATCAAGATAAGATTGAAAAGATACTAGAAGCGCCTGTCTCTTGCTGCTATGCTTTGAATAATTTTAAATGTTTCTTGCAAGGTCCTCGCATTCCTGGGTATGGTTTTGCAGGCTGTAGATGCGCACAAATGCAATGAATGTCAGGGGCATTATTTTAAAAATTTGTATTCCTGGGCACTCTTTTTTTAAAACGTGCTGCAAGGAACTTCTGTTTCCCCATCATCACATTGCAAACATCAATGACGAATCGAATAATATTACCAATGGGTATATCTCTAGAAGTAAATACTTCCATAATTGGCTTAAATAAAGTTGTACTGGGTTGTACATCTGCCTCTTCAGAATTACTCGGCACGTCGATAAGTTCAAATAAGGTAGTAATAATATTTCCAAAGGTACTATAAAAATATCACACTATGGCACATACAATTTTTTTTTTTTTTGTCGAGATATCAGTTGTCTCATCAACTACAACTTAACTGTCCTTATAACTAGAGCCGATAACATTTTTAGTTATTGCACAAACTTTTGTTCTCCTCATTTTAAAATCCGAAAAAAATTTCAAATTTGGGAAACAACTTTTTAAAATGTCCGATAAATTGTCCATTGCATTAAATGAAATATTTTGATCAACTAAACAGGAACATAATTTAATTTCTGCCCTTTCCGCGCTCCTTTGTTGTGTGAGCTCATGTATGCTACTTTCAGGCAGAAGAAAATTTCAAATCTTCGAGATGTCTCCCGCCTTAAACTTATGCTTATTTGTGCTCTCATGTCATTTGATAATGATAAATTCGGATGCAAATTCTACATTGCACAACTTACATTAGCCTTAAATTCATCACCTTTCACAGAACACAGCCATTTATTAAAACTTGGATTTTTAAGCCAATCCTTCCTAAATTTTTGGAAAATTCTCTGCTTGTTCCTGGGTGTTTTCGATTCTTAACAAGATTGAGATCCATCATTCGAGTCATAAGAACACATAATAATTCTAATAAGAACACGAACTTAAAGTAAAAAATAATGTATTTTCCACAATATATAATAACTAGGAATGCTTCTAATTTCACACACCGTATTTAAAATTATTTTTGGCAAATTTTATAAAGAACGCAATAAGTATTTTTCTACATCCACAACTTAATTCAAATGAAACAACATTCACAATCGAAACAACATTCACAATCGAATCACATCCTAATACCGACCACTGACATATATATACATGTCAGTGAAACCGACGGACAAAATCAATCAATCTGAATGTTCAAAAATCGCTTTACCTCTGATTTTTAATTTTAATTATTAAACATGTGCTGCAAATTATATATAAAATTTGACAGGACTTTCATTTTAATTAAAAAAATTTTAGGTAACTAGATTTTTGAAAAATTTAATTGCAAATGAATAAAAGCGAAATATTGTGTAAAAGCCCTGTCTCGGTGGCCATTAACCACTTCGCCGCCGCATAATGAAACAAGCCGTTGTAAAATTAATTACTTATACTATATATATAAAAAAAAAACATAATTTTTGTCGGCAGCCAGCCACCGAGTGACCTCTCAAATGTAAAGTTATTTACGTCTATTGTAGTTCAGTTTTGACCTCTCGAATCAGTCAGTCAAGTGCTTTTGCGCTGTCAAATTTCTTCTTTGTCTTCCTTCTTTTTGTTTGATGATTTTTCACATCATTCAGCTTTGTCTTCTTTAGGGCGTTGGGGCTTATCTTTGGCCCTCAGTTCGATTAGATGTTTTGCTTTTCCTTCTTGTTGATATTTGGTTTGGTCTTTATCACCTCTCGTGTTGTTGGTTGTTCTTTCCTTACAGCTGCTGCGCCACATCAGCTATAGTGACCTCTCGAATGAATGGCATACATGCTTTTATACTTTTTTTTCTAGCGGCAGTTACTATGTAGAACAATTAGGTAATTTCTACATTGTATTAGAGTAGAGATAGGGATGGGAAGATTACAGTCGGTTATAAAATTATAAGTTATTAATCTAAACTACAGCGAGGTCTAAAAGTATAAATTTAAGTTACTTTAGTCAAGAAAAGAGATTACTTGGAAATGGTTCGTTACAAAGTACCAGAACTAAAAGTTCTCATCGTGTTTATGTGGTATGGCCAGGAACAATGACATGCGAAGGGTTTATGTTTTTTTTTTTTTTTGTTTCCTATTTTTTCGATAGATGTCTTCATATTTGTGTTGTGCGTTCCAATATCGGTATTTATATTCATTCCTCCAAACTTTTAGAATAGCTATAATTTGAAAATTTCACATAAATCAGTGTTGCTCGGATCCAACAAAGAGAGTTCCATTCCTCTTTCAGCAATTTTATTGCCTCTATAGCCTCATGATTATATCAATTCTGCTCGTTACTGTCTTGACTATCCTTGACTTCTAAGCCTTAAGAGCGACTTAGATTGCCGAGAAGATAGTGATGTTTATGTGATTCTGTACCTTAAACGCCGTCATTACGACCTGGGGACTGATGACAAATAAAATTCACGAACGTATCATCTGGTTCACATTACGGTATAGTATCATAGCTTCGCCTCCCTTCAAAGGAAATGAAAGTGGATTCCCCCTGCCCTCCACCCTAGGGTGAAAGCTTGCATTTTTCATCGGGGCCCGGAACTAAAGAACATATACAAAATTACAACTACCCCACCTTTTGTAGGGCAAAAGCCTTTTTTCGTCCCTATTAACTCGACTATTATACATATTATAAAATTAAAATAAGAATTATGAATAAGTTTTTATTTTTAAATTTTAAAGAGAAATCTTAATTAAAATTTAGAAAAGTAAGATGGACTTCGAAACGATTAAACGTTATTAATTTAATCCTTTTGTTCTGATTTGATTCTTTTTATTTCAAGATGTATATACCTACATTTTGTCCTTATATAAAAATGTTTTTATATCTCCTTAACTTCGTATTGTGAGGAAACTGTATTTGCTTGCCATCAAGAGTTGTGATAGATAAAGACGGTGTTATCCATTAGGACGAAGTGGTTCTCGAATAAAATATTATAACGATATGTTATCTCAGTACTCTTATTTTTCCTTCACTCTCCCGGAGCCATCGCTTGACAATGAAGATGGACTACGTCTGCTCCTCCCCTAAAATTTCAGGTCATCATAGGGACGCTGATAACATGTTGCCCCCAGTGTCATTGGATGGATGGGGCCCGGCAAAGAAGGCAGGACATCTGCGCCTTCATTATAGGTAAAGACAGAGCCGAACTGGAATGACGGGCGATGGGTCGGTGGTCATGGAGCCAGTGGTCGCCTCCGGGTTAATCACGACCACAGCACGTATTTACGTTACTCTGGTCATTGCTGCGGTGGCAGTAAAAAAGAGCTATGATTTAAAACTACTCAGAAATGTTCCAAATAACTGGGCGCGAAGCCATGGTAGCTTGTGGGTATTGACAACCTAGCATTATATATGGCAAATATAGTGGCTTCATGAAGTATTCACTTTTTTTTTAACGCATTTGGTATTATTTTTGGCGTCATATGTGCGAGTATCATTTTTAATTAGAAAAACGCACGAAAAATGTGTTTTTAGGGTTCCGTACAATAAAGGAAAAAACGGATCGCACAGACGTTTTTCTCGAAAACGGCGCGACGTAGGAATCTAAAATTTGGCAGAATGTTAGACCTTCATTACGCACAATTATATTGACAGGCAAAGGTTATAAAAAACTTTTTTAAATTTTTTATGTGGGTAGATTGGGCCACATAAAAAATTTTTTTTCTTGTATCTTGTGGGCTATCTTTTGAAAGGGATTCCAAAATGAATTTCAAAGTTTATGGTAAATTACATATTAAAATATAACCCAAAATGTGCGAAAAAATATCTGCTACGTTGCCAAAGTAAAATTTTTAATATTATTAGGGTTAGTAGGCATTGAGGTATACAGGCTCTCTCGTATATGGTCTGCGTCCCGAAGACTATGCATAAGTCATTCTTAGACGAAAATAAAATAGCTCATTCCCAAAACATAATTGCCTACTTTCTGGCGTTTATTGAATTTTTTTGCTGGGTAAACTAAAGAAAAAAGTTTAAAAACGTCCACTCCTACGCAAATATATTTTGTTTGTTTGTCTAGGCATGACCTATTTATTGCCATCAGGTCTTAGACCACATATACAGGGTGTTTCCCCTTAGGAGGTCCACAGAGCGGGAGGTGATAGTACTTACCTAGACGAACCAAAAATTGTATGGCAGGTGGGGGGGCAATATCAACCGTTTAGGAGTTACAGGGTGATTCATAAAAAAAGCTAGGTTTTTACAAAACACCCTGTATCTTAAAAACTACAGGGCGTATGGTCACAGTTAAGGGCTCACTGTATGCAGAACTTCATGGCCTTTCCAACGACAGCTCAACCAGCCCCGTGCCCCTCTCCCCTAAGATGTTATGAAAGTCTAAACTAAAAATTTCGGATTTTCTTTCCTTTTTTTTTACTTTGACCTCTATTATTTTTGCAAAAAGGTCGTTAACATAACTTTTTTTTATAAAAACTGTAAACTGTGGAGCCTCCTCTTTAATTTGACCTATATCCTATGTGTTATCTGTATCCGTTAAAGAGTTATTAGCTCTAAACTTATTCTCAAACCTATTTTCAAACCTATCCTCAACGATAATTTGTTCCCTTAGTACGTCATTTTAAAAAATATCGTCTAATTTCGGTGTGACCGGAATAGGTTATGAGTTAATAACTGTTTAACGGTTTAACCTAGTAATAAAAATTTTAGTACTACCATGTAAGTATACAACTTTCTTGAATATTCTATTCTAGAACCATCTTAACTCTTCAAACCTTTAAAGCTAGATTGTGCCTTCAATATTACCCATTTACTTTGTACTTTCTAAGAGATGTCACCAGCTGTAATATTACATTCACTGAGCAATATAATAGACTATAATCCATGCAGTCGTATATTATGCCCAATGTTTCCCGATATACAGAACACGAGGTATGTTACACAGGTCCGTGATTTAATTTCACTTCGTATTCATATGGAGATCAACTAAATTTACACCAAAGATCAAATACCGCCACTACATTTCTTTGTTGTAAAATGTCAGAAGATGTTTCAGTAGGTATATGTGGTGTCTCTTGTTTTTTTTTTATACCGTGCGCAATGTTTAACTGTCAACTGACGTCTCCCATTTCAAATATATATATATTTTTTTAGGTTTCATCCTCCTTATCAAAATATACTAAATTACAACATTTTTCATTTCACATTCAATAGAACTATTTACACATTTCTATAGTACGCGCTAGCTCTATTGAGACTAAATTCAATTCCATGAATTTAGTTCATTTTATCCATACACTTTATTAGAAGGAAGTTTTTGAGATTCCATCCAAACTTTCTGATTGAACTATCCGAAACAAGTTCACCATGTCCTGTATTTGTTGTAATTTTTTAGCTTTTAAATATATTTCTATAACACGCCGAGCTTTCGTTAGCTATAATGTTGAACAATTTTAGCACTGTGTAATTATGCTTGAACTCTACGGTGGACAACCCTCCCGTAGAAAATTGTGTTAAAAATCGATAGCTCCTTTTAACTTGAGCTTCTGAAATTCAGAGTAAAATCAATAATCAGTGCCACAGTGACAGTACACGTAATGTTTCATATTCCAATAAGTGCAATTGAATGCACTCCAGATTTTAGTTTTTACAATGTTTTGTGAATTAGTTCAGCTATTATAAGCGATGGAAGATAGTGGTATTGACAGTGAAGACAAGGTATGTACATATACAACAAGAATAGGAAATAAATATCGTTAGATAGAAAGTAACAGTTTCCATATGTTATTTTCAGGTGAAAAATAACGAGAAACAAACCATTGATGACGATTCATCTAAACACATTGAAGTTGTGTTTAAAGGAATTGGACCAAAAAGTATCAATTCATTAAGACAATATGCATCACCACAACGTCGTGATAATAATTTAAGTTCATGTAAAATACTTCAAAGAAAACTAGAACTCAAAGTAGAGCGTGCCAAGAAAAATTACAATCAATTTCAGGAGGAAAACGTTCGTAAAATTTATTAGGGTTAGAGATATATGTATATTAAAATATTCTAACAAATTCATTGTGTAGGCTAAAAAATCAAAGTCTTCCAACTTGATATCCATCAATAGATTACAAATACCCGGATACTCGGAAAACCAACCATTAGTAGATTATAAATCCGAAAGGTGTACTTCAGTAGTATATTTTGATATATTATACAGTCGAGATTATCAAACTAAATAGCTTTTTAAATTGTTTTTCACTCTGCACTTTCTATAAACAAAAATTTTTAATATTTTTCAGTGATGACGGCACCGATGAAATATCATTTTTCCCAACTAAATCGAAAAATTTCAAGCGACAAGAGCTCACCGACACATTTAGTATACAAGAAATGACAATAGAATCTGAAAATTCTGATGATAGTGAGTCACAAAATCTTGAGTTGCAGCCACCGTTATCAAATAGGAAATTTTTAGATAAGTTGTTAAATTGTTTTTATTGCAGAAATTGTGCGACATAATAAAGTTATTCCTCGAAAATAATTGTGAACTTTTCTTATTATAATATTACAAAATATTTGCATTTGAAATTTTACTACTTTCCAAGATTTCATATTGAGGTTTACGTTGATTTTAATACATTCATTTAGTAGTAAAATAGTACACTTTAGGCAGTTCCCACAACGGGCCAATATTTGCTATACTACAGATCTAGGCAGGGTTATAAAACGAGTACAAAGGTGGTGGGTCGAGAAGAGGATATCTCCATTCAGCTTGGTGCCCCACGTTGCATTTTTCAGGCGGACGTCTACCATATAGAGAATAGAGCTCAGGAAAGTCTAAACAAAAACTGCAACATCTACATTTTCTCAGACAGCCAAGCTGCGATCCTGGACCTGTGCTCGCAACTATTTGCGTCAAAACTAATCTAGAGCTGCCACACGAAGCTTAAGCTGATGTCTAGGAGGGATAGCCAAGGAACATTGCTTTGGGTTTCTGAACACGATGGAGTGAACGGAAATGAAAAAGTGGACGATCTAGATAAAACCAGAGCGGACAGTCCGTATACTGGGTCCGTACCTAACATGAGCTCTACCAAATAGCCACTTCATGGTGGAATTATAAAAATGGTATGAGACAATTGAAAGAATTCTTCAACCATCTCCTCTCGGGATGCACAAAACTAATTGGCCTTAGTAGACAATCACTCAGAATATTTATTAATGCAGTCAATGGATATGGCCCCTTCTCTTATTTTTTAAGAAAATGGCAAATACAGGAGCAATTTGTGACGACTGTGCGAAGAGCAATGTGAAATCTAGAAGCATATGATATGTTAGTGTCCTGTACTTGCAGCTTTAAGGTTGCAAGTCACTGGGGAAGAATTTATCGCCCAAAACAAGTTTTTAATTCTAACCGAAAGGGCAACAATCTCGGTCATAAAAAGGCTCGATTTAGTTATCACTCTTGAGAAAGACCAAATACAATTTCTGCAAGGTCCTAGTGGCCTAATTTTTTCTATACCTAACTTTTCAGGCGTTAATTCAAGGGGATTTGGGGTCTTGGGGCCCATAACCAACCCAACGCCTTAAAAGATTAAATAATTATGAACTATTACAAGATATTTAATTAATTGAATTATTTGAAAAAATATATAAAAGTGCAATTTTAAAAACTTATAAAAAATGTTTTGATACCAAAACTTTAAAAATACAAGTCGCAAAGCTAGAATTGGTCTAACACCAACTCTTATGATACCCTCTAGATGAATGCCCGTATGAAATTTCGTATGGTCACTTCTCTGTGAAAGTATGATTTTTGAAGTAGTTTTTTGCATATATTTCTAAAAGAGTTCGTTGAACAGTAAAAATGTAAAAATAGTTATAACCAATTTCATAGGATTTCATATTCTGAAGAACTTTTCAGTTCGTTTTCACAGTTATACTTAAAAATCCTAAATTTCTATATGATAAAACCAAGAAGGGGTTGCGCGATTTAGTCCATTTTTTAATTTTTATTTACTACAGCTATAAAAACACCATGTACCAAATTTTAGCTCTCTAGGTCGACGCGTTCTCACACTGCCTAAAATATATATTGAAAAACGAAATTTTTATATGGAAGCCCTACAAAGGAGTCTCCCGATTCGTCCTATTTTCGAACTTAAATTTACTTTTTTCTTTAAAAGCCCGTGTGCAAAACGCGTTCTCGAGTTATCGTGCGGAAGGACATGCAAAAATCAAAATAACATTTAATATTATGCGTGGGTGTCCAATTCATTTTGCTCTACCATCATTATTTCTAGGTGTTACAAATGGAATGAAAAACTTAGTTAACCCTAAGATTTCATCATGTAGGGTATAAAAGCACATCGTGAAAATGAAGCAACCGATTTTTCTGATCCAAATGTCAAATGAAGCGTACTTCGCAAATACTTTGTGCTTTCTTAAAAAAAAAAGATAAAGCAACACTGAACGAATTTTTTTGATTGTTAATAATAGAACTTAAAAACAAATACAGTATTATTTACTATTGAGGACCGCACTTCTTTTTTGTATGTTATTTAAGCCATAAGCTTCATATATTTACATTGTTTGATGCGTTACAAACGGAATTACAAGCTAAGTTTAACCCATGAGATTTCATCTAAAGGGTTTTCCAATAAGAGGTGTTATTTTAATTATCCCGTTATTTCGGTAGATGTCACTTTTGTAGCTGTCATTTTTTGACATTTGACAAGTAGAAACTACACCATTAATAAAAATGGAACGATACTTGATTCAACAACGCATTGAAATTATTAAAATTCACTATAAAATGGTGAAAATGTGGCAGAGACGGTTCGTAAAACCCGAACATTTTTGGGTCGTCGTGAAACACCTTGTCGGACCGCACTACAGAAATTGGTAAAAAAATTCGAGCTGTCGAGACAAGTTAGTGATGTGAAGAATAAAACCCGTGCACGTCGCTCAAGAACGGCCGAGAATATTGCTGCTGTAGCCGAAAGTGTTGAAGAAAACCCAGGTTTGTCCATTCCTCGTTGTTCTATGGAATTAGGCATTCCACAAACGTCATTACACTGTATTTTGCATAAAGATTTGGGTCATAAGGCTTATAAAGTTCAGTTAACACAAGAACTCAAGCCGGCCGATCATCAACAACGTCGAGTCTTTGCTGATTGGGTCCTTGAAATGCATGAAAATGATCCAGAATTCCATCGAAAGCTCATCTTGAGTGATGAGGCCCATTTCCACCTCGATGGCTTCGTCTCTATCCTCAACGTGTGACTGTTTGGTGAGGTTTATGGTCCCGCGGGGTCATTGGACCTTACTTTTTCGAAAATGAGGCTGGAGCAACAGTTACGGTGAATGGATTGCGCTACCGACAGATGATTAATGATTTTTTATGGCCGGAATTGGATGGTATTGATCTGGACAACGTTTACTTTCAACAAGACGGCGCTACATGCCATACAAGCAACGAAACCATTGATATTTTACGGGAAAAGTTTCCGGACCGTGCTATCTCTCGAAGAGGTGATCACAATTGGCCACCGAGATCTTGTGACTTAACACCTTGCGACTTCTTCCTTTGGGGCCACGTGAAAGAGAAGGTCTACGCTAACAGCCCAGCGTCGATTCAAGACCTCAAAGATGGAATTCGTGAGGCTATCGAGGACATAGGGCAGCCACTTTGCGATTTGGTTATGGAAAATTTCATGAAAAGGATATGGTCCTGTAGGCGTGGTCGTGGTGGTCATTTGGCTGATATTATTTTTCATTATTAACGGCATACCTTCCTCTTTATAATGAAATAAATTTCCGATCATTTGTCTCAAAAAATGGCATTTTTCTGTGAATATCAAAATAACACCTCTTATTGGAAAACCCTTTATTATTAACAACAACAAAATCGTTAGGTTTTGCTTCATAAAAATATAAAAAATATAAAGCATTAATCTGAACTTGGCATTTGAATCAGAAAAAGCGGTCACTCATTTTCAACATATATGATTTTTTTTTAATAACATTAATTTATTTTAAAATCACAATCTAATCTAATTCTAATCCCCAGCGTGGGTGCGTGTCACTTCCGTTTTCAATTATTATTATTTCGTACCACAAAGTAATTAAAAATTTTGTTCAAAGTTTTTCTTATCTTGTAATGACCAGGTCATCCGCATAACCCTGATTGTCATAGCCGGAGTTGGTTAGCTTCTGTAGGAGATCATCTACAATCAGCGACCATGGTAGAGGGGACAGAAAACCACCTTGGGGACATCCCTTGGCAGCCACTACTGTAATAGAGTCTTCCCCCAGGTTATCTGTGATTCTCCGGCTTTCAAGCATAGCTTTTATCCATTTTATGAAGGAAGGTTCGATTCGTTTTTTGGTAGCTGCATTCTCAATGTCTTCAAAGGAGGTATTGCCAAATGCTCCTTCGATGTCTAGCGATGCACATAGAGCAGTCTCTTTATCATTTACTGCCTTTTCTAGTCCTAGGACAAGACTATGTAGGGCAGTTGTGGCAGACTTTCCTGCCTGGTAAGCATATTGGTTTGGGTGCACCGGTGATCGGTTGTTAATAGGTTAGTAAATATTATATATCATGTTTCCATTGTAATATAAAACCTTGTGGTCGAAAAGTTAAACCCATTCCTAAGATTTTGTGTGCAAATATACGTTTGGGTTACATTGCCAATTAGAAAAAAGATTTTTATCATCAGGCAAATTTTCCTTAAATTGTAAATTATGAATACTTTAGAATGTTTTCGTTATTATGAACTTTTCACTTCTTCCCCTTTTTAAAATATATAATATATTTACTTCAAGATTATTATATCTCTTCCAGTATTTCTAGTTGTTTTTCTACTTCTGAATACCTTAAAATAAAAATGAATTATTACAGATTTCAAATTCTAAAAAAATTTCATGACAAAACTAATCCAGTAATATCATCTAAAATTAATCTGAAAAAGCGAAAAGGAAATAATCCGGTAATACTTCCGTTAATTACTTCTGGTAATACAAGCAGGGAAGAACTGGTTGTGCCCGTGTAAAAGTAATGAGTTGTTTACATAGAGTGGAGTCATCCATGAAACTAGTTATGACTTCTGGTAAGTACTTCTAGAACTAGGTCAGTAAAGATTTCGACCGCTGCTGGGTAGAAAAGCAAAAAATTGTATACGTGGAGGTAAGGATATCCTAACGGTTTCCGAGATAACGAGACTAAAAAATATTGGGGTATGCCTTTTTTGATCACCTTGTAATTTCTGAACTTTATTATGATAATTTAAAATTTGTTTGATTGATGGCCTTTCCATTAGAATTTAGTCCTTCGGATATATTTCAGTGCTCGTTTTTCTTTAACAAGTTTAAATATGAAATTTACCCCTCAGTCGACTTCATCAACTCAAACAGTGAATTGAGCGTTTAAATTATAAATTATTCTTTTTTAATTTTTGTTAATATTTTTAATTTAATTTATTTTTTTTATAAAATTTGCATTTTTTTAATACTTTTTTTATTTTTTAAATATATTTTTCATTGAAAAAACAAGTAAAAAAGCTAGACTTGGTCTAATTAATGTTCCGAGTTTGTGACCTTGAGCGACCCGCCGCTCGCGTTGTCACAGCCAGCTTTTCGAGAGTATTTTCTCTTCTCTTACCAAAATTATAAAGGATGAAATTTCCTGAAACTTTTATAGGAAACACTCTTCAATCAGATGAATAGTTGACGAGTTACAGCGGAATCCAGCTCATCAAATTTCTACAGTTCAGAAAATCGCTACATTTTTCTCGAAATTTCAGTAAATACCGATTACTTAATACGTAACTAGCGTTTTTTACTCATTTCCGCACCTACATGATGCGAAGTGCAAGCCGTGTTTTCTTTTCTTTTCTTTTTTTTTTGCATGCATTATCCCCAGTAAGCCTAATCCACGATTCGTTATTTACTGATGTATTTTATTCCGTTTCGATGCCTGAAATGGTCCAGGCTCACTTATATCAATATCTTCTTTCAAATTTCTTTCCTCCACATCCAAGCTCTCATCTTCGTTGTCTCCTTCGACCTCGTGTGCCATTAATTTCGCAGCAATTAGGTCTTCATTCTCATAGCCGTCGTTTTCTACTTCTTTTATCCGGAGTCAGCAAAAACTTCTGCGCTGTTTTCACACGCATCTTGAGAGCAGCATTTGCAGATAACACAACACTTCAAGCCTGTTTTCCTACACCCACAGACTCAACCGCATCCCTTCCTGGTCTTGCACGAAATGAATTTGAGGAGTTCTTCGGGTGTAGTAGGGCCAATCTTGTTTTTTTGCCAACCCCATTGCTCTGGACTCTAGTAGCACAACAGTTGAACGCATGCAAGCACAATATGTTATCCGCCACTATTGCTCCATACTGTAGAGTTTTCTACAATTTTTTCTCTGCTTGACTTGCAAAGTTAAACGTTTGGATGATATCTCGCCAGTAATGTTTCCAGAATGAGAAGATCTATATCTTCTCCTACTATGAATTCGGAATCAAATGATGCCAACATACTGATCACCGTTTTAACAATCAGTGTGTCAGCATCTTCTGTAGGCTGCTTTACTATGAAGTTAAAGTTCTCAAATTGTTTCTTTAGCATCGAAATCAAACGAATTTTCTTTGTTTCGTTTGAGAAAAATCTTTCTTGCGACACAATTGAAACCTTCGGCTCGTCGAGATGTACGCCAGCGGAAGTTTCTTTATTTAAACGGCGATATCTGTCAAAAACAACAACTGTGTTAGAACCATAATACCTTTACACGTGCTGTACGTACTTTGCGCAGATCAATGCAAATTGCGAAAATGAGTAAAAAACGGTGGTACGAATTAAATAATCGAAATGTACTGAAATTTCGAGAAAAAATGTAGCGATGTTTCGAAGTGTAGAAATTTGCTGAGCTTAACTCCGCCGTAATTAGCGAACTATTCATCTGGTTGAAAAATATTGCCCACAAAAGTTTCAGGAAATTTTATGCTCTAAAATTTTTGTAATAGCTATTTTTAACATAAGTCGACCTGGGGCTGGATTCCGCAACTGTGAAGAATTTGCAAGTGTACATGATTTGAAAAACTCACGTGAGCGCAAGTGTACACTTTTGAATTTCAAGCGATTCCGTAAGGATCTGTGTACACTTAAGTGCTGAATGAACATTTTTCTGTGCTGAATGTTGTTTGAGTGAGAAAATAGTCTTTTTGAAGAAGTTAAGTTTAGTTATAAGAAATGAGTTGCATGCATTCTCTAGTATTAAGGCGAATAAATAACATAACAAATAATTTTGAAAAAATCGTTTGACAAAAACTCACAGGTATTTATACAAAATTCACGACCAAAATGGCCGTGAGAAAATAAAGGGTTTTGCAATAAGAGGTGTTCTTTTGATATTCACAGAAAAATGCCATTTTTTGAGATATCCTTTTCATGAAATTTTCCATAACCAAATCGCAAAGTGGCTGCCCTATGTCCTCGATAGCCTCACGAGTTCCATCTTTAAGGTCTTGACTCGACGCTGGGCTGTTGGCGTAGACCTTCTCTTTCACGTGGCCCCAAAGAAAGAAGTCGCAAGGTCTTAAGTCACAAGATCTCGGTGGCCAATTGTGATCACCTCTGGTCCGGAAACTTTTCCCGTAAAAGATCAATGGTTTCATTGCTTGTATGGCACGTAGCGCCGCCTTGTTGAAAGTAAACGTTGTCCAGATCAATACCATCCAATTCCGGCAATAAAAAATCATTAATCATCTGTCGATAGCGCAATCCATTCACCGTAACTGTTGCTCCAGCCTCATTTTCGAAAAAGTAAGGTCCAATGACCCCGCGGGACCATAAACCTCACCAAACAGTCACACGTTGAGGATAGAGAGGCTTTTCAACAATAACTCTTGGGTTTTCCGAGCCCCAGATGCGACAATTTTGCTTGTTGACGAAGCCATCGAGGTGGAAATGGGCCTCATCACTCAGGATGAGTTTTCGATGGAATTCCGGATCATTTTCATGCATTTCAAGGACCCAATCAGCAAAGACTCGACGTTGTTGATGATCGGCCGGATTGAGTTCTTGTGTTAACTGAACTTTACAAGCGTTAGGACCCAAATCTTTATGCAAAATACGGTGTAATGACGTTTGTGGAATGCCTAATTCCAAAGAACGACGAGGAATGGACAAACCTGGGTTTTCTTCAACACTTTCGGCTACAGCAGCAATATTCTCGGCTATTCTTGAGCTACGTGCACGGGTTTTATTCTTCACATCACTAACTTGTCCCCATAGCTCGAATTTTTCTACCAATTTCTGTATTGCGGTCCGACAAGGTGCTCCACGACGACCCAAAAATGTTCGAGTTTTACGAACCGTCTCTGCCACATTTTCACCATTTTTATAGTGAATTTTAATAATTTCAGTGCGTTGTTGAATCGTGTATCGTTGTATTTTTATTAATGGTGTAGTTTCTACTTGTCAAATGTCAAAAAATGACAGCTCCAAAAGTGACATCTACCGAAATAGCGGGCTAATTAAAATAACACCACTTATTGGAAAACCCTTTATTAATTAATGTGTCCACAATTTTGACAGATAAGCTCATTTACATTTTTTCGGAATCGGAACAAGGTGGTGCATACAAAATTTTGTGTAAACGCGAAAACTCATAGTTACGGAATTCAGCGCCTGCAATATTTATAAGGACACCGAACTATAAAAATCTACCAAATCTAAACATTCCTTGACCATTTGTAGCGAAAGCCCTCTTTTATGTCTTCAGTGCCTGGAAAATTTATTCCCTAAGTGCGCAATATATGCAAAGTTTAAAGAAACGTTCAAAATTATCAGGTATAAATTAAATTTTATTTTATTTTTATAGTTATTTGCGGAAGGGTTGTAGACTGTAGTTAATGATTTCGTCTTACATTTAACGCGCACTTGTTTTTATTTTTGTTGTTGATTCCATGCTTTTCATTGAATATATGATTCCTGTAAACTGTAGAGCCGATGTAACAAAGTCTTTAATGAAGCATCGTAACGAGTGTCTTCTAGGTATCAACAATAATTAAACAATTTATAATCACTTTTAACAGTATTCATCGAAATTGTTTTATTTCTTCTATTTACAAAAATAAACATTATATTACAAATTATGGGTATAAAATTTTGAACTCTACTATTTTACTACCTTTAAATCTAGCACATTAAATTGTAGAAATCTTGTAAGACTGATCTAACTAAAATATGCTTAAAAAGCCTTTCAATGTACAAACAAAGCCTTTTGTACCAAGAAATCTCGTTTTATTAAATTCTATTATGAGCTTAAGGCAACATTGGCCGCATTTACTTCAACATACTTTTTTGAAAGAACACATACGTTAATAATAAATAGGAACAAAATATCGTCTTAAAATATATGTAACTAAAGAGTTGTCTATTAGTTATCAGTAGTGAAGTGAGAGAGACATATCCATAGAATATGACGCAGAATACATATGTTATCTTAGGTAATTGAAAAATAAAAACTAAAAAGTACCTACATAAGGAAAACACGTCTTAGAAAAGTAACAAAACAATCTGTTTCCAAATGATTTTTTTCTAAGCATTCTTTAACTATAGTTTGAAAGAGAGTTTGGATGTGAACTTGGCAGCTGGCCTGCAAGTGTACAAGATCTGCAGCAGAATTTCGCATAGAAGGGATTCGAGTTGCAGTATTTTCCTTTTACGATAAGTGCACAATTGGCAAAGAATTGATTATCTACACAGTCGGGATGAACGTAAACACCTAGTAAATTTGATATCGTTAAAAGATTTTCTTTGACAAGAATTAATTTTAAAGCGTTAAATTTACCTTCAATTGTTATGGGTATTTTATGTGAATTATAACTAAAACTATTTCGAGCAGAACAGGTGTAGTAACCTGTATCGGTTGTTGTCACTCCGTATACAACAAGTCTATGTGGTTGCTCTGAAAAATAATTGTTAATTATTATTTTTAATTTTTTTAAATATTTTTAATTAAAAATTACCAGTAATTTGAATTCTTCCTGAAGCAGTTAATTCTACATCATCATCTTTGTACCATGTTACATTCGGTGTTGGATGACCATCGACCTCACAATTTAGAATAAGATCTGTTCCCAGTGCATACGTATTACTTTCGTCAGGTTTAACTATTGCTGAAACCGGAACTGAAAATATGCACATATATACAGAAAATGCTGGGAAATATGTATTTTAAAATTTGTGTTTAATTAATAAATTCATTTTTAAAACTGGACGAAAATAAAATAATTTCTTGATATATCTACATAATATATACATAATCTGTACATAGTCTATTTGACAATTAGACAACTTCAATAAAATTTTCAAAAATTATTATGGTCAAGAAAGTATTTTACAATGGAAATATTCCAAACCTTCGGTAAATATAATTTTATAAACGAAATCAAAAAGCGCATGAAAGTGTTAATGATTATAATATAGTAGAAATCAAAACGTTATCAAAATCATGAGATTTTGGTTCATTTCTAAATGATGCTTTGCGTTGCGGTATATGAAACGGATCTTAAATTTGATAAGACATGTAAGATCGGAAAAAGCATGGAAATTACATAATCGAATATGATGGTACTCAAATCGGAGAATATATTTTACAGTATGGCAGAAGCTAACACTAAGGGATACCCAAACAGCAGTTACAAGTTACTCTTTGGGGAAATTGCATCGAGGCAAAAGTCATTCTATATGGAGAGCTTGTCCAAAAATTCGTGGGAAATTAAATTATAGACGTCATCAGTAAGACGGTTATCACGAAGTAGTTTGCTACAACTGTGGACAAGGAGGTCATATACGAAGATATGAATTGTAGGAATAAGGCCATAGGTACTCTCAGAAATAAAGCAAAAGGTAAGGTAAATTATTTTGTTCCATTGAAAGATCCAAATAGCTTATCTTTACGATATTTAAATAATGTTTCATTTTTTAGTGATATGCCAGCTAGAATAAAATTGTTAGTGAAAGATGATGTATTAAAAGTGGAAATAGATAGCGGTGCTTTTTCGTCCGTATCAATCAAAAAACAATGAATCGATAGTACAAAAGAATCGAGATTAAATCAGTCGAAAGACCACTACATGTAATAACGGACCAAACTGTTGATCTTGTAGGAAAAGATCTCAATTATCTTTATTTAGTTTACGATTTAGGAAATCATAATTATTAGGTCACACCAAAAATTCGTATCTATACTTGGCTGCTTTTGGCTTAATATTCTATTCCCTCAATCGAGAAGTTTTTTAACATAAATTTAGTGGACGGTACAAATGCCGTGTCTAGACTGCAGAACAATTTCCCTAAGTTTTTCTCCACCACGAGTTTAAAGATCCCATTGTAGGGTACTCGATATTTTTATTTAGTGGGTGCTCAGCCTTGCTCCATATTGCATATACGTAAAATTTGTGCAGTATGATAAACTGTCGTGCGAGATATATATATATATATATATATATATATATATATATATATATATATATATATATTATAATTTTTCACCAGAAACTGATCAGATCTAAGTAAAATGGGGGCCGTGTAGGCATCTATTTGGTTATTCCGAAACGTTTTCGCTCGCGCCACGAAGCTCATCAGCGGTATTCCGAATACACAAAATTCTGGCAGAAATTTGTTGAACTTTCTAACTACCTATCGTGTTATTTATTATTTTAAAGAGAATTTCTCAAATATATATATTATATACATACATTTAAGAAACTTTAGTTTACAATTTGGTCTCGAAGTAAATACGCCGAGCCGTTATCCCCGATCAATGAATCTACAACAGTAGGTGATAGTTTGAACTAGCAGATTTTGTTTTGGTTGTATGGGATACGGTTTATGCAAGTACCACCATTTAATCCTTGCAAAAACTTTTAACAGTAGGTGTTAGTTTGAACTAGCAAATTTTGTTTTGGTTGTATGGGATACGGTTTATGCAAGTATCACCATTTAATCCTTGCAAAAACTTTTATCTGTATCACGCGTGTATTTTTTGGTATGCAAGATATAGTATAAAAGGAGATTGATCCTTAGTACATGGAAAAATATTAATTCCTGTTAAATACAGTGAATGGGCTTTTCCAATCGTAGTTGTGCCAAAAAAAAACGGTTAATTAGGATCTTGCATAAACTGCAAGATTACTATTAATAAATCAATCCGAAAGTCAGGTTTATTCGTTACCGAGAATGGACGACCTATTAACCAAGTTCGCTAATTGCAGAGTTTTCCGTTAATTGGATTTAGCTGGTGCGTAGTTGCAGTGGCAGACAGTGCACAGCATTTATTAACAATAAATAACATATGGGCATTTTTCGTTTTACAAGACTTCCCTTTGGTGTTTGTGTGTGTGTGTGTGTGTCACCAAAGAGTAAAGGACGAAATTTACAAAAATAATAAATGGTTGTTATTAAGATGATGCATAGATTAGGTTTGAAGATAAAAGAAATTGTGAAGATAAATTGATATCTACTGCAAGAGCACAACATTCAAGTAAATTTTAACAAATATAGATTTTTCCAAGAGCATGCCCAATATTTAGGGCATAAAATAAGTTAAAAAGACCGAACAAAAAAAGATGAAAGCTATAGTTAAGGTTTTATTTGGTATGGTAACAAACTGGTTATACATAAGACATAACTGTAATTATAGTACAGAAAATCATGGACTGAAATCTGCAAATAATCATAAAATATTTCGATTTTTGCATGTCCATTCGTCTGTTCGCACGATAAGTTAAGTACGAAAAAAAAACATTGAAAAAGGGAGTTGAAATTCGGCAACTAGTTCAATATTTTCTGATTTAATCGTATACTTTGAAAACGGTCAGTCTCAGACTTTTTAATATATGTAGGTACTAAAGAGTTCTTCAGAACATAAAAACCTATGAAATTGGTTATAACATTTTTACTGACCGACGAACTATTCTAAAATTAAGTATACGAAAAATCACTTTAATGAAATAACTTAAAACTTTTCAAAACATGGCTATTGTAGAGCATACCTACATACCACAATAATGAAGGCATATGCACGTACCTCAACAACAAATAATAATAAAAAATAAAAATAAACGAAACAAACATAACAAGCAAAAGTAAATAACAACAACAAAAAAGAAATATGATCGGAATAGCCATGCGCCATTCTACGTTCCATTCATGAATTTACGCTAAGTGAAATAAAGTTGTAAAAATGCAATATGATCAGCACTGGTCACCGTTGCACCGTGATGATGCATACAATGCATTACTCAGTGAACTTAAAAAAGTAATTGCTCAATGACGCAATCGATAACTGTGTCATATCTATTTACTTAGCATTTGTTCAATAAGAAAAAGATTGCAAAGTAAGCATCTAAGCAATGCTATGCTTGTTCATGTAGGGCTTAATGTATATGCATTTATCGATAATATACATATATTTTTGTTCTCATGAGTTCTCATGAGAAACAATATTTTGTATTAAGGTTTTAGCGATGTAAGCAATTTTCAAAAGTATAAATTAAGTGTGATATGAAATAAAAATTCAGAGTTTTACCTGCAACTCTCGGTGTATAATTCAATTGCCAGATATTGAGCTCTTTAGCTCCAACATGGCTGATATCAAAGGTAATGAGCTCTTCAGCTCTCATTGAAGATATTCCCATTCAAACACCAGATATTGAGCCTTTAGCTCTAACTTGGTGCACTTTTAAGAGATTGAGCTCTTTAGCTCTAATATTAAAAGTCATTTAATTCACCTTTTGATTAACAGATCGAATTGAAGAAGACAAGCGAAATCTAGGAAAGGAAGCAACTTATTTACACTATATTTGCAGGCATTCACTTAAAGTAAAGCCAATATTGTGCTTAGACCAATTATAACTTCATTCCTTGTTTCAAACCGTTTTGTGATAGATGAAAAAAAAAGCGAATGCGTCTAAGCTCAGATTAAAATACATCTTTTGGAATAAGGATTACTTTTAAATCTTGTGATGAAAGGTGACATAAGGGAAGTATTGCATTATAGCAAAGAGTTTAGTAAATTTGGAGTCTATTCCATTATAATTGGGGTGATTAAAATTTTATACCATTTGAAACTATTCACTGGCTCAGCACTGTTCGCAAATAATAATTCCAACATAATATAAATTCATCACCTTAAGGTGGATTTACATTATGACAGCATGCATTTTGTCCATATACATATTGAAAGGAAGATAGGTTATTGAAATTTAAATGTTGCCAAAGCAATTACTACAATATCTGACATATACACTGCCCTCTTGTTTTTATGGCAAAAATCATAAACTATCAAGCAACAAATTGTCAAGTCATTTCGATTGAACTACGAAAAAGATCACCGCAGAGAATCTGTGGATACATTGCTTCCTGCTTCTGGAGGTGGGACTACCTCCAAAATAACTTTAATTTTTTCTATAGACAAACATTTAAAATCTTTCAATTTCAATTGACAGGTATGTAATTTTGGCTATAAAATGATCAGATCAGGCTCATCAGTAACAATGTTTTTAGTACCAGCACCCATAAAAACTTTGTATGCTTGAGAACTTTTTAACAGAGCAACATTTCCCGAACAATGTGTGTGACAAAACGAGGTATGCAAAAATGCTTCTCTCGTCATTCATAAATAAATTTACATATATGATATACTATCTCCCTCACAATTTCTGGAAAAAGATCCATACCATCCTTATAGCCAAATTTAATTCTAATTTGAATACACACGTTTTTGTTAAGTTGTCTAAGAAAGGGTATTAGATTACGTTTCTTCCAACCCTAATCCTATAAAAACATTCCTTCTCACTTTCGTTGCCTGAATATAATCAATTTATTTTCAATTTTATCCATAGTTATACTAATGACAAGCTTTCGGATTACACTTCATGCATGCCCTTTTAAATTGTCATTTTTTGAATACACATATAGCTTCCACCACAATATTAGAATAATGTAATAATGCACATAAAGTAAATAAAAATTTTTTACAAACCTGTAAATTTTATTAGATTCTTAAATATATTTTATGTATTGTATGTTGTATGTATATATATGTATGTAATTCGGAAAGAAAAACAAATTTGTAATCATCCAGAAATTAAGTAAGCGAAATAAGGCACAATTTTTACTGGCAAATCTTAGAGGTTTATATGCATCCATTATCCACTTAAAGATTAAATTTCTCGATGGACAATTAAAATGGAAACGGAAAACATAGAAATCATTTCTTGTCTTACACACAATGTAGTTGTGCAACTAAATTTTTATCACATTTTGGTGAGCAAATTTTCTTTTTTCCTTCGAATTGCATACTAAGTTCAAGAATGAAATATTTTAGTAAAGCGAAATGAAGTGAATAATTATGAATTTACAAATACAAAACCAAAAAAAAAAAAAAAATAGACAAAAGTTATTCAAAACAATTAACAACTACAAAACTCACCTTCGTGCCGAACAGGGGGAGGTTGTGTCGTTTGAGGTAAATAAACTGGTGGAACAGGTCTATAAGGACGGGTAGGACGGTAAGGATATTGCGGTATAGTTCTAGGAGTAGTTACTGCTACAAGTGGTTCAATAAGATATTTCAAATATTTTTCATCTTCCTTATTTGTCACATGTACTGGTCCAATTGCCTTAAGTGTTATTGCAATAGATGCTGGCCGTCCATGGCCAGCCCAAGCTTCACATGTATAAGTTCCTAGATCTGATAGTTGAATACTATTGAACGCAAGTGAATAATCTCGGTTAACTTCAAACCGAGCAGAAGTTAATGGTAAGCGATTTTTTCCACGCCACCATGATACAACTGGTTTAGGATGTCCACCAGCTAAGCAACGTAAAACAGCAGGCTGTCTAAGTGTTACAATTTTCGTAGAATTTTTTGAACCAATGACGTATGCATCGACTGGTCTAGATTCTGTTAATAGTGCATTCCAATAAAAACAAACACCATACATGCAATAAAAAAAAAACAAAAAGAAGAAGAAAGATAGTCAAATTAAAATCAACGAAAAGTTTATATACCCAAAATTTCTATATATGAACTCATTGTTACGTTACTACTCACCCGATACATCCAGTTTTACTTCTCTAGAGACGGGAGTACCAAGTCCATTATCAGCAACACAAATATATGTCCCACTGTCAGATCTATGAACCTGTACTATGGTTAAATCACCAGTTGACGTTAGAACGTATCTTCCTTGATTTGTGTTTATCTAATAAGAATTTTAATGAATGCATCTTACAATGCTTAAATTGTAATTATATAATAGAACTTACAATGACAGTTCCTCTTCTCCATGTAATTGTTGGCGGAGGATGGCCAGTGGCAAAGCAGCGCAGAACGGCAACATCTCCAGCTGGAGTAGTAACATCAATTTCATTTTGAGGTTTTTGTTGTAATGTTGGTGCTCTGTCACCCGGATAGATGACAGGTGCCGGAGCAGTAGTTGTTATTACATCATGCTCTACAGGTAAAACACAAACATGACCACAACCATCATAGCAACATTTGCTATCACCACGGCAATCAGCATCTGAATAACATTCTCTGTCACATCTTGATGTATTCGAAAGTGTTGGACACTCGCCAGGTTTATTGTTGGGCCTACAAACTGGTTCAAATACCGTTCCCAAAGATTGATCTGATGAAAAGTCAACTGCACAACTATATCCTTCAGGACATCTATGGTTAATACAAGGATTTTCGCATTCACAGCGTTCGCATCCATCAATTCCATAAGATCTACGAACTCCATATGGGCAATGGAGGGTTCTACACTGTTCTACATAAGTTTCGCATAGATCAGGCCCTTCAGTTCGCAGTTCACCGGGTACAACACCTGTTTCGATAGCATCTATAAATATTACAAAGAAATCGATATTTTTATGATTTTAGAAAGACTATATTGTACAAGAGAGAGAGAAAGTTTTAAAATCCCTTAACATATTGAAAAGTAATCCAAATGCAGTGCAGTGTGCCATAAAAATAAAACAGTGCAGAAAGGGAATTAAGTATGAGTGCAAAATGTGTAAGTGATGATAATAACATATAATTTTGGCTTACGACTGCAAAGTTCAATGCAAGATTCAAATGATCTGAAATTGTTTAGGTTTCCTGCACAACCAGAGTAAATAAATGGAACACATGTTCCACGATCATCATCATAATACCAGCGTCTAGATGAAATACCATTCTCATCGCTGCAGTGTCCAATTTGGACCGGCAAATAACAAATTGCTATTGGTAGATAGTGAGATACATATATATATTAAATTGAACTATATTGTTTTATTAGGGGATTGGTGGGGTATAATTACCTCGATCACTCTGACCTGTGGGTTCCTCGCGAACAATGCAAACTGACTCACATTCCCCTTGCGAAACAAATCTATTTCCAGAACCTTCGCACCCACTATAAGCGAATGGCTGACAGATTCTGGCACTTGGATCGTAGTAATAACGCGTTTGCCATTGCTCACATCGACCCACACTCAGAGGTTCATGACAGACGTCTTTTGTTACGAAACGAGAAAAAATTCATTTTAGTAAAATTGTATAGAATTTAAACATATATTTACGTACCTCTTCCTTTATATTCGCCACATTGTCGTTCACACTGCTCTTGGGACTCAAATCTGTTTCGATTTCCTTTACAACCAGTATAGTAGAAACCTTCACAAGCACCTCTCTGGTTATTATAGAACCATGAAAGGATTTGCTCAGCGCAATCACCAGCTGCTATAGGCTCAGAGCACTGCAAATAAAATAAGTTTGAAATAAACACCACTCAAATTTATGTTGATAATTAACTTACATGATCAACGAATTCTGGAGCTTCAGTTTTAGTATGTTCGTCCGGCTGTGGTGATGTACAGTAATCTAAGCAATCATGTTCGGTGAAGAAATTGTTACGATTTCCGCGGCAGCCACCAAACTCAAATTCATGACAACGCCCAGTGCGCTCATCATAATACCACCGGGTAGTGTTATCAGTACATCTTCCGTATATTGGTGGCAAGGAGCAAGTATTTTGTACATGTCCACAATTATTTTCGCATTCTTCCTCAGTAACAAAATTATTCGCATTTCCTCCACATCCAGTGTATTCATATTGATCGCAAATACCCTCATCACTGTTATAATACCATCGCACTTCGTAGCTATTACAATCTCCTCGTTCTGGTCGTATAAAGCAAAAATCTGATGAAAATTCTCCTTCTGGCCCAGGTTCAATTGCAGGTGATCTTCTTGGTGGTTCTGGTTGAGATTCTGGTTGCGGTTGCGGTTGCGGTTGGGGTTCCGGTTCTGGTTTTTTCTCACATCTTTGCAAACATGACTGTTCATCGGCGAAGTTATTTTGATTACCTCCACATCCACCATAATAAAATTGTCGACAACGTTGTTCCTTTGTATCATAATACCAGCGGGCTTCATAGTTTTGGCACTCCCCTACCTCGGCCGGTATCTCGCAGATATCTTTAGCTAAATAAATTTTCAAAACGATTTTAGTTACATGAACAATCAAAAAGATTGACATCAAAAGCTCTCACCAACTTGCTTAGGACACCTTTCCTCGCATTGTTCCAAGCTAATATAATTATTTTTATTACCACCACAACCAGTGTAATAGAATGGCAAGCACTTTTTATCAGTTTCTGAATAATACCAACGAGCAAAACGTCCATCACACTCACCAGGCTCTTTTTTAAGTGAGCAACTCTCTATATTTTACGGTGCAAGTCAAACAGATAAACAAGCAAATGTGCGAGAAGAGAAAAGATAGTTAAAAACAACAAAAAGCAAGACCATAACCACATTAGCATATACAAAGAGTAACAACAAAACATAAAAAAGTAAGACACAAAAGTAAAAATAATATGCGAACCTCTGTGAACTCCTGGTTTCTTGCAATGATAGTTGCAGGCATGTTCTGATGCGTAATTGTTCTTATTTCCTTTGCAACCTCCATAAGAGAAGTCTCGGCAAACATCGGTCTCATTGTCATAATACCAGCGTTCGTAGCTTCCTTCACATGGACCCCGATCAACTGGCTGTTCACAGGGTGCTGCAAAATTCAAAATACTATTGATAATTTTCTTAAATTTCTTATTTGTATAAGGAGCATACGTAAAGTTTCATCAACAGCGCACGCTGACTGACATTCCGCCAAGGTTTCGAATCTATTTGTGTTTCCAAAGCAGCCACCATAATTAAATTCCGTGCAAGTATTTCTTTCGGAATCATAGTAATATTTCTTATAGAATCCTGTACACGGTCCGGGACTTCTTGGTAGCAAACATGTCTCCTTGCCTTTATAGTCTTCACACATGCTCTTGCATTCTTCAATTGTATCAAATCTATTTCCATTTCCATCGCAACCTCCATACCAAAACTTGACACAAGCTCCGTATACGGTATCAAAGAAGTATTTAACTGTAAAGTTATTACATGGTCCGAGATCTTTATTAAGCGCGCAAGATTTCTGAATAGGCTCTTCAACATTTTCGCAACCTTCAAATTTCTTTCCTTTAGCTTCTGTGCTGCCATCTGGGCAGCAGCCGTATTTACTCTCAGCACAAGTGCAACCTTCATGGTTATGTCCCTTTGCAGCTGTAATATCATCAGGGCAGCATTTGAACTCAGTTTGAGAACAGTGGCAACCATAACTGTGCGGACCTTGAGGAACTGTAATACCATCTGGGCAACATCCAAATTGGAATGAATGACACGGGCATCCAGCAAATTTCTCTCCTTGAGCAGAAGTAATTTTGTCTGGACAGCAACCAAACTCACTGTATTCACATCCACAACCGTCTTTATTGTAGCCACGTGCTGAAGTTTTATTATCCGGACAACATCCATAGGGGGAATAAATGCAATCACATCCTTCATTATATGGTCCTCTAGCGGGAATAATATTGTCTGGGCAACATCCAAATGGCATATCAATACAGCATCCTTCTCTATTGTAGCCATGGGCTGGAGTTTTACCATCTGAACAACAACCAAACCTCTCGGTAACACATGGTTCACAACCCATTTCATCTGGCCCGGTTGCTGAAGTTTTATTATCTTTACAGCATCCATAAAGAGACTTAGAGCAGTCTTTTTCATCAACAATATCGCAACCTTGAAAGTTTTCTCCAGTTGCCTCAGTTTCACCATTAGGACAGCAACCATATTTCGAGAAAGAGCAGGATTTTTGAGCGCCTTCTGTAGTTGCAATCGGTTCTTCTGTTGTTCCCTCTGATACCGACTCTGTTGTAACCTCACAGCCTTGATTATTACGACCACTAGCTTCTGAAACACCGTCAGGACAACAGCCGAACTTACTTGCTGAGCACCCTCCAACAGTAGTCGTGGGCTCAGGACAACCATCGTTATCCTCTCCTTCCGCTGGTGTCCAATTATCAGGGCAGCAACCAAACAAAGTCTCTCCGCACTGTGATTTTGGACATCCTTTATTATTTTTACCCTTGGCTGGAGAAAGTCCATCTGGACAGCATCCGTACTTGGTATCTTTACATGTTTCGGAAATTGGGCAGCCTTCATCAAACGGACCTTTTGCAACTGTTGAATTATCTGGACAACACCCGAATTCGGCTTTATTGCAATCAACTTTTTTCTTTTTAGGCTTACATTTAGGTAGCTTTTGCTCTTTTGTGATAGCTGCCTGTAATGTGTTAGGTGTGGTTAATTCACCTTCATCTGTCATCTCCGAAGCTCCTGTAGACCAAATATCAACTGTGGTTTCCTCAGTATCTAAGCCAGAAGAAGTTGTCATCTCATCTGTTGATCCAGATTCGTTCGTCATTCCACTAACTGTTGTTTCCTTTACTGTTGATTCCGTGGACATTGATGATTCTGTACTGCCTGAGACAGTTGTTTCTGTACTTCCACTAGCAGTTGTTTGTTCTACTGTTGATTCTGTTGAGACTGATTTTTCTGTGCTTCCTGAGACAGTTGTTTCCACGATCTCTGTACTTCCACTAACAGTCGTTTCTGTCGCTTCTGTACTTCCACTAACAGTTGTTTCCGTTATGTCTGCTGAAGAACTTATTGTACTGCTTTCTGAAGTGGAAATATCGTCTGATGATGATGTCGGACTACTTTCGGTAGAAGCAGTTGAACTGGAGTCTACTCCCAATGAAGTGTAAGTGCTAGCCGTCAGATCTAGTGTACTTACTTCAGTTGGGCTACTAGAACTCATATCAGACGTACTTCCTTCAGTTGAGCTACTAGAACTCATATCAGACGTACTTCCTTCAGTTGAGCTACTAGAACTCATATCAGACGTACTTCCTTCAGTTGAGCTACTAGAACTCATATCAGACGTACTTCCTTCAGTTGTTGAAGAGGATAGATCAGTACTAGTTTCTGTTGGAGTTATATCGGTCTGTGAAGACATTGGAGTGCTATCACTAGAGCCGAGTGTGCTTCCTTCAGTCGATAAGGATGCTTCAGTTGAAGAAGAAGAAGTTAATAGGGAAGATGTTGAAGAATCTGAGCTTGTGCTCAATCCACTTGTACTTGCGCTTTGGTCAAATGTTTCATCAGTTGAACCAGAAGAATCCGTTCCTGATGATATAGTCGTCTGGAAAATGTCTGTGGACCCAGAAACATCAGTTTCACCTGTATATGAAATGGTAGACTGATCTAACAGTGTAGATTTATCTGTTGTTTCAGATATATCCGTGCTAGATTTATCAGTTGTTTCGGATATATCCGTGCTAGATTTATCTGTTGTTTCGGATATATCCGTGCTAGCTTCTTGCGTTGAAATTGTGATATCACCACTTCCTTCGCTAACGCCAAGGCTTGTTTCGTCTCCAGAACCTTCTATTGTGGTTTCAGATATATCCGTGGAACTATCAGACACTGTGGATTCTGCCAATTCAAAACCTGTAGCATCGCTCATCATTAGATCATCTGTCAAAAGTGATGTTTCCGTAGTAGATTTTCCATCCAAATCTATACCTTCTGAAATCTTAATGTCACCCTTATGAGCTGGTGTTGTTGTCCATTCAAAGCCGTAGTCATCGTCATCTTCTTCTTCGCATTCTTCTTCACTGCTACTTTCGGCATCGATAGGTTTCCCTGTACTATCAACGGGAATAACATTATCTTCTGTACATGGATCTGTGTTACACTTTTCTAAAGAGGATTCTATAGTTTCTGAATCACATTTATCAGTTTTCTTTCCTTCTGCTAAGCAAAGAACTTCTCGTGATCGTTCCCCAGTTCCACAAGGTTTATTACACGCTGTCCAAGGTCCAACAAACCATTCACCTGGACATTTTTCAACCTCAGCCTCACATTCTTGACTATTAACCGGTTTCTTCGAAGCATTGCAATTATTTTCTTCAGATGGCGTAACAATTTTACCATCAAATTGTCCGCAAATGACTATTCGATCCTGAATTCCTTTCCCACACATTGCTGAGCACTCGCTCCATTCTGAGGTAAACCACTGATATTTACAAATTTTAAATTCACAAGATTTAGACAGTTCAGGCTTTTCAGCTGGACAAAAAGTTTCATTATATACTTTTCCCTCTTTAGATGCGCATATAGCAGTTCTAGTTTCATGAGTCGAGCCGCATTTATCGCAGCCACTCCACGATGAAGTTATCCAGTCTACACCTTCACAAGGCTGAAGAATACATACTTTCTCGGCTTCTGGCCTCTCGTCAATACATTCGTTGTCACTGAGAACTTTTTTCTTACCATTTTCCTCTTTGTAGCAAGTTACTTTACGTTTCTGAATACCTTCACCACACAACTTGCTGCATGGTTGCCACGGACCCATATGCCATTTCGGGCAAGCGCTTCCTTTATTGCATTCCTGTACAGTTGCCGGCTTATTTCCAACTTGATCGAGGCATACAGAGTCCTCAACTTTTGTGGCAACTCCATTAGATGCTATTTGTTCACAGTGTACAGCTCTTTCCTGCTTACCTTCTGTACCACAAGGTTTCGAACACTTTTCCCAAGGTCCTTCTATCCATTTAGGGGCACATTCTTCTTCTCCACATCGTTGAGTGTCAGCTGGCTTTGTTGTTGAATCGCATAAACCTATATCAACATCTTTCAAAGTTGTTTGTTTGTTACAAGTAACATTTCTAGTTTGATATCCGCCACCGCAAGATGCACTGCATGGTGAAAATGACGTATGACTCCATAAATATGTGTCTGGTTCTGGGGAGTTTACAGCTCTTTCGGGAATACTGTATTCGTATTGAATTCCAACATTACGATCTTGGTATAACAAAACTATATAAATCGATTCTGTTGTTGGACCAAGACAAGAAAGATGATCAGGAGCAGCAAATCCTTGTGGACGTCTGTCGTAGTGCCACCATGATCCGGCGAAAAACATTGGACGAGGAAAATCTATACGCCAATTTCCATTTAGATAATAATGTCCGGTATGATTTCTGCAAGCGAAATAGTTGTTTGAAGGTGCGACTTCATGAATGTCAATATTTGTTGCTCCAGAAGGTATTAGCAGAATATCGTTATAACCTATTAATGAAAGAAATAATTTGAATGAACGCAAGACTTTCTTTCGACCACCTTACCAACTTGCAAGTTATTCATATCAAATGATCCTGATACTGTCCTACAAGAACTTCCATCTCCAGCACATTCCCGACATTTATCTTCTTGTGCGGATGAACCTAACATCATATCACAGCCAACAGATTCACATTTGCCATCTACGCAAATGTCTAATGATTGGTCATTGCATCTGGTACCATCAATAACCTTTGCTTTGTGTCTATAGTAAAATCTTTCTCCTCGTGGCATACAGTTCAATTCGCAGGGATTGGGGGCCTTTGTGTATGGTACCCACTCATATCTAATTCCATCAAAAGGAATACTATTAAAACGTGAACATTGTTGTGCTCGAAATTCAGGTTCATCTTCTGGACAGTCCTGGAAAAATAATAGATATAAGTAGGGAAAACATTTTCGGCTTGCTTTCTTCTTGAAAGAAGAGTTGTGTAGCCAAACAAACTAAATTTGAGCTTCTAATAATTGTTAAAGTAAGAAGAAACATTGTATGAAAATTATTGATTACGGGAAAGTTAGGTAAATTGAGATGAATTCTTTACCTCCAATCAAGAACCAATAGGCCATCAAGTAGGTGATGGTCTATTAATCTGCAGTGAGCACCTACATGATGGTCTATTAATCTACTATCTCTACTATGTCCTATTAATCTACGCTAAGAGAGCGGTCAAGGATGCCAGTCGTACTGTCGAGCCTACGTAAGACATAAAAAAAAGCACAAATGGCAGACACTTGAAACAACAATGTCATAAAGCTCTTCTCGTTCTTATAAAGCCGAAGAACGCGATTATGTGGACTAGAGAAAATTTAAAGCGCGGTTGTTGATCATTACAATGCCTGAGGTCTAATAATAAACAACATGAGGTGAAAAAAAATATTATACCTCGACCTTAAGATAAGACTATCATGTGGAGTCGACATAAGTATTTTCTCTGAATATAGTTCAGTCTCCTTTCAGGCGGAGGTGCCAAAGCAAAACGTGTACTTATATTCAGGTTACTGTCAAGTTCGAGTTAGTCACTAAATCCTCTAAATGAAGTGAATTGTTTTCAGATAAGATTCCTACAAAATTAGGTTAGTTAGCCATTATTGCGCGGAAAATTTACATTTTTGATTAGGTGATCCACCCAAAAGCATATATAGGTGTTAACTTTCAACTAATGTTTTAAAAAATATATAGACATACAAATATCTACAATGGAAAACTATCGGAGAAAAATCTCCTATTGTGCACCAACTGTTGGTCAAAGTGAAGCAGTCTAGGTACTTCTAGCGGCACCCCTCCTACCTAACCTAATATGTTTTAAAATATATCCTCATATTTAATGTTTTAGCGAATTCATCTATATTTATGGCGGAATATCAAAAATTTAATGTACTGAAAAATTTAAAAATACATCAGCGAACTACTGCTTATTCACCTACAATATTTTTGAATATCTAATTAAGTATATATAAGAAATAAACAGCAAGATCCCCAAGATGTGTAGCTGAATTAAATGCTAACTAAAAAAGATGCCACGACAGGAACAGTCACCTGTACATGTGTATATGCTTTATGAAATGGAAAATCAACTACATGAATAGCTAAATTGCTTACAAACGATAACCAGTGGGGGCTTAATTTTCCGTCATTGTAATTATTTCCGTTTCGATCTTTGTAATTACAAGATATTTATAGAGGATTACTTTTAAACACTTCGTAATTATTATTAGTTTATTAAAATGCAAGATGTTTCTCCCAAAAGCATTTAAGTTATCAGTCATTTAATAATTATTATCAGCTCTGTTACAGTTGCTGTTACAGCTCTTTACAGCTTATATAATCATATTGATTCAAATAAATGTAAACGTATTTTAAAATAACAAATATTTTAAGCTTTTCTTTTAATTTCGCCTAATATTAATAGAAAACTCACCTACTATATGGCATGGAAAAGTTATCTAAAAAACTTTTTGAATAATTGCCTTCAAATCTTAGAAAATTAATCTATTTTTTAGTGATAGTTCGCCTAAAGAAAATAGATAAATTACTTATAAAAATAGCCCATAGATAAGGTCGAACAGAGGTCTGCATGATTGTGTGAGGGTTGATGGCGAAATATTAGGTCGAAAATAGCATTAGAAAGATATATGAATTCACCTATGTATGATGAATCAATAATAATACGAAATTACACTGCGTTCTATTTGTGCATTAGTTACATGAATTTGCCACTGAATATGTTTTTAATTCAGAATCTCTTGACCTTGTTATAAGGCCCTCTATCATTAACGTACATCTACCTTATTTACCTTGTAAGATCTATTTCTTAAACAAAATTTTAATTTTTCAAACCATATGACGGGTACGCGTTTGTTGAATAAGAAGTGTATTATATTGAAAGATCGGGTGAACAAATAAGAAGGTAACCAATGTGCGAATCTACGAATTTCACTAGCGATCTAACGAGCCACACACTTATTGTGAACATCAAGGACATTTGAGAGTTGTCGAAGGTCCTCTGAAAGGTTTATGGTTCTTTTATATATGAAAAAAACATTTTATGTTGCTACCCATAAAAATATCGTTAGAAAATAGGGCCGTATAGGAAATTGTGTACCAGTGTAGATCGATCAGATTTTCAATATATGCAATACTGCAGAATTGCTGTAAGTACCTATACAACATCAAACTTCACACGCCTCCATCGAGTATAATAAGAAGTGTAATAACGTATGCAGGTATTCGAGTGAAACATGATCTATAATATTGGACTATCTTGAAAGATCGTTAATGTTTGCAGAAGCACTATTGAAGAAATCTAAACAGTGAATCGAATTCGAAGTAACACCTATGAAAATTTCATATCAACAAAGCTTTTAGGCCTTGTTATCGGTAATTTTATTCATTCTGGAGTTACATTTTGCTAGAAAAATACAGACAAACTTTGGACATATTTATAGTATATGCGGTGGTGGACGATTTTTAGCATAACATAGCAAATCATAAACAGCTTAAGATTTCTGGGGCTTTAAATAACGTAGGCTCTATAGCATTTCGTATACTTTAAGGTTTTGGAGATATTTTCAAAGGGAGCAATTGTATGATCCTTATTTCGAATTCGATTGAAATTTAGGTTCGCTTGGCATCCAATTCCGTTCAAACGAAGAAATTCAAAATGCATCCGAAATATATATGTTGTAGTTATTGTGTTTGTGCAAGGCCTTCAAAATGTTCTTTTTATGACAGCTATATTCTATGCAGTTGTCCATATTGAGCTGAGCCCTAGAAATTTTTCAGCGTGAACCTGCTACTTTTGGGTTGGTGTATTCATTTTTACTGATTAACATAGGGATAACCATGATATGGCAAACCATGCAGAAACGTACCTAGCTTTAAACATTTGGAGGAGCGAGCATAAAATGAGTGGCAACAATTTGTGTCGCAAGGGTTAGGTATTTATCGATAAGATTAGGAAAAGCTCCAACTTAGAAAACGTTAATTAAGCTTTTATCTCGAAAATGTAGGTAGGTTTTTCTCCCTGAAATGTAGGGAATTTTAGTTTTTTTCCCCAAAAATTTAGGAAATATTCCCTAAAATAGAGAGTATATATTTTTTTTTTTATTTATTTTATGGAAAAAAATGTAGGGAATTTATAATTTTTGTTTGTTTTTTTTTCCCTAAAATGTAGGGACTATTCCGCAAAATTTAGGGAATATTCTCCCCAAAATATAGGGAAATAGGTGATAGCACCACACTCTACCATAGGTGATGAACATCACCCCCTTTGAAAAACATACGAATTAGCTAAATAGCTCATTTCTTATAGCCCATACTACTAAGTAGCACGGAAGTTATGTTGGTGCGCTGTGCATGCGCAAACAAAATATTGAAAAACAATATATGACTTGTTTTTAAAAACAATGTGTGAATTATTTAAACAAAGATATATTTCCATAAAAAATTTAGCATAATACATAATATAGGTTTTCTGTTGTCAAATACATTGAATATCCCATTGATTCAAGTTGTTCAAACATACTTTATATTAAAGGGAAACATAACAAAATTGTACTACTTCAAAATAAAATTAATATATGTATATAGTACATATGAATTATTTATAAATGAGGCAACTACAACAGCCTCTCTCGTCCAAGTTTCATTCTTGCCAATTTATCTGTAACCATAAATCCACTTCAGTTCAGTAGCCAACTGTCTTTCAATGGAGAGTAAAATGTGGTGCTGGCGCGCTTACATAGGTATGAATACAATGCTGCAGCTTAGTTCTGTCAAAACTAATTTGATATTATATTTCATTCCATATTTCCGTTTTTTTTTTTAAATTTTTATATAGGGGATCCCACAATATATCTTTTATTTTCATTATTTCGATGAACTTTACTCTATGAAAATTTTCCATGTTGATTCAATCCAGCAAGCCGCTTCGCAATTACAAATGTCAATCTTGGCCAAAAATTAAAATGTGGCAAAAGTGCGCAACAGCGCCAGCGCCAGTTACGCATTGTGTCGCTATCATACTTTGATGAGAGAAGGAGACGATATCCCACAGTAGAGTATATATATGGCAGCGTAGCCAAAAATTTTCGCCATCTTGACTTTGGCAGGGTGTTTGACTGTCACGTTTTGGAAACAAAGAGCCACGAAGTGTGTTTGGCTCAGAGATGTAGTTACAAAAGGGATAATTTACTTTTTATAGGAAATGGTTAATGGCTATTGGACTAAGTGATAGTAATATAAAAAGGAGTTATATATGGTCGAAGATTTAGATACAAGCCGTGTTGAGGAAAATACTTTTAAAATACTTTTGTGATAAATTCGGTAAATCCCACTGACATGCATATATAAGTAAATTAGCAAATAATTTAAATATATCGTCAGTGAGAGTATACTTGCTGAAATCAAAACTGGTGCCACATGAAACAGGAGATCAGTCAGTCCAATTATATACATATCAGTGGGTTGTGCGGAGTTTCTAAGAAATGTTAAATTTTCGCGCCATTAATTTGTTGTGATATTTAAGACATCAACAATTTTTAACGCCGCCTCTGACACTTTGTCGAAGAAGAACGATAGTTGCTACGCTTTTTTCATCACATGTCGCCTCCTTTAGTTCCCTCCGCGAAGCTATCATACGAAAATCTTACTGTTATATTTTGACAGTTTGCGCTACAGCGCCAGCTACGAGTGCCAGTGCCACATTATGTTTCCCACTTAAAGCTAACCCGACAATATGTCTCACCCATTGTAGATCGCAGGTAGGACTTATAATGAGTTCAATCTGCAGATCTTTCTTAGTTATTGGTAAAGTCAACAAAATTTTATATAAAATCGAGAGGTTAGGCGGCTAAAGAAAGCACATGTCATTGAATATCATGAATTTTAATACACTGCATATGGACACTTCCTCGACATTTGAAATATTTTTAATACCTGTGCCTATTATCTCTCTGTACATATCTTTAAAAGAATCAAACTCTTGAACAAGTTCGGCTTTGCTGTCGATGACTAGATACAGGTCTGCCAAAAATTCTAATTTGCTCGCATTGACCCTGTTTAGACGGGTCAGTATAAGGTGCGCTTTCAGGTGCCACAAAATGCCTTTCATGATTACATCAGTTAACCTGCTGCCATCGTTGCTTTCAGTCGGTGGAACAAATACATCGACAAATCATGTACTCGTAAAGTAACAATTACACACTGCAATGCTTGAAAATGAAATGATCACGTGCGGCAGAGTCAGCATACTGACCCATCTAAATAGGCTCATTATTTCCGTTTCTGTAATTCTTTGGATCTAAGCATTGCCGTCTTTATGTTCCAGGCCGTGACATAAAGCGATTTTACTACTTGCAAAAGTATTAGAGTGGTACGATTTCGTATTTCTCTTAGTATTTGTTCTTATGGAAAAATGCATCACTTTCAACTTCAACTTTCTGTGCATAATGTGAATAAGCCTCCGCACTAAAAGTTTGATTCAGGAATTTTGTTATTTAATTCCTTGTGCATTTACCAGTATAAAAATCTAAGTACTTTCTTTAAGAAAATTGTTTGTATTTTATTACTCAAACATAACCCTACACATAAAAATTAGAAAATATGCTGGATTGTATTCTTACCACAAATGATAAAACATACGTAAAAATGAAAGATCACTTCAAAGTGGGAGCAAATAGTTCTTAAATCAGATCTATTTTTGTTTGAAACTGCTTTTCTTTTGAAAATGTATAAAAATCTAATGTATGAATTATACCACCATAACGGCAACAAATTTACCTATAAGATAGGCTAATATTTGATCTACATTTGAATTATACTTAAAAAGTTATGAAGAGTTAAACACAGAATGCCATTGCCGCCTTTCCGATTCACAGCGCAGTGAGCAAGCGAAATTGTGAAAATTTGAGGAGAATGTGTAGCTCTGCCGATTCATTTCATTGATTACAAAATTCTTTTGAGTCATGTTTGAAATGAAAAAACTGAATTATTTAATATGGAAGGTGTGGAATACTTTTAAATTGATAGAAGCATTACGATATAATATAAAAAAATGGTTAACATTATCTTTTTGTCTTTATTATACTTAAGAAGTCACTCTGTGTTAAACATTGAAAGACTTATTTTTTTCATATAACTCAATAGGCAAGCACAAAGCTCTGATTGCTTTGCAGTGTGATTTGTGGTATGAAGGCAACAGAATTCAACGCATTTTCTAATTTTTATGTGTAGTGTTATGTTTGAGTAATAAAATACAAACAATTTTCTTAAAGAAAGTAGGTACTTAGATTTTTATACTGGTAAATGCACAAGGAATTAAATAACAAAATTCCTGAATCAAACTTTTAGTACGGAGGCTTATTTACATTATGTAAAAAATTGAAGTTGAAAGTAATGCATTTTTTCATAAGAACGAATACTAAGAGAAGCCCAAAATCGTACCACTCTAATACATTCAAAGAATTCAATGTCACGGCCTGGAACCTAAAGATGGCAATGATCTAAGCAACTAAATTTAGCAGCGACATTTTTACAATTACAATGCTCGAATTTTTTATCAATGCAAATTTATAATAGGTAAAATAATCAAGTAAAATAATTTTACTTTTCAAATATTCAACTAAAAGTTTCTTTCGAGGATAAAAGACCGCAACCACGAAATTTGGGAAGAAACAGTTCTTTCTCTGATTTCTTGTGAGTTTCACTTTTTTGTGTTTTTCAAATTTGTGCGTACCTTCCGCAAAAATCTTGCAACCTGTCTTTGGATCACTCCAAGTGCCTGATCGATTTGAAAAAAATCAACAAGCAAAGCGCAGCATGTGCTTATACCAAGTAGTACTGAAATGACGTCCAGCTTCATCTTTTGGAAGAATTTTAAAACTATCTTTAAGGAAAGGCTGATAAGGGCCTAATTCAATTAGAATTCGAAATTAATTAAGTGCTATGGTTATGTCACAATACAAGCTTGAATCTGTTGGACATTCCCTATTTGTGGCAAATATTGGACGAATTTTTACTATAAAAGCTTCGTCCTCTGAATGATTCACTGCTGAAGTAACCAGTTCTTCACAAGACCTAGCTTCCATCATCTATGAAGCCACTCCTGTAGAGTTGTCCTTGAGTTAGCGCTAGCAACTCCTCAGAGTATTCCACATCTAGTGCAGCTACAACGGTCGAGAAACAGATTTAAGCTGCTGGGTGAAAAGTTGGTAATATAAGTCTTCGGTATGTGTCACCACTGGTTCAGATGAAATGTCGAATTGATCATTTTTAGCTAATAAACTACAGCTTTAAATAATGGCTGACTATGTGAGTCACATGTTTCCGATGTGGATTTCTTTTCAGTGAAGTGGATGCAATCTTTAGGGAAGGCAAGCTAAAATCGGTCAAATTTCGTTCTACTGTTTGCTACTTCATCTTTTTTGTTAGTTTATAGTAGGTAGGTGGTACATAGGCATACAAAAACTCTGCAGCATTGCAAAGCCATTCCGCGGTTAATACTGTATAACTTATGGCGAAATAAATATGCGTTGTTTTCAGAATCACACACAGCTTCACAGGAAAATCAGAGATTCAGTATATTTATACTTATATTATCTGAATTTTGTTATTAAGAAGGCATCACATTTCGATGATGTGACCCAGCGGAGCCAACGACTAGTCAGTTAGTGATAATGATAGTTTTACTATTATTATTAAAACATGCGCAAAATTGAATAAATTTTGTAAACAATATATAAAAGAAAAAAAAGATACTTCAGTGAATTCAAGTCGAGAGATTTTGATATTTTACAAATAAAATCAGAAAATGACTTATTCTTGAATGTATTTGGCATTCCCTTATCTATTCAGAAAATTACCTCACTCTACCTCCATAAATATACTAAATAGCAATTACCTGTGTATTGCACGAATAATACTTTCGATTGCCTCCCTTACAAAGTGGTGCATCGTTCGATCTAGAAATATACTCAAAAAATTATTTTATTGTCATTTAAATAAATTTAGACCTACGCGAAGTTTAAGCATTCTCTTGTCTGATAAGCTACACCACCACCACAAGATCTTGAACATTCGGATGGTGAGCTCCATGAGCTCCATTCGTTTGGATTTGATCCTTCTCCTCCAGGTATTACAAAACTTCCCGGTAAGTATAAATTTGCCCCATTTTGTCTTTTATGTCGTCGTCCATGCTAAAATTATAAATGATAAAATTTATATCTAACTTGTCCGGAAGTTGAACTCTAGATATTCATTAGAGATACTTACATATCTGGCAAATACTGATTGTGTGACTAGTGTGATTAGAAAAAATATCAAGGCCGTTGCTCTGAAACAGATATAACAAATTAGTATGAATAATAACTACATTGTGTGTATATGAAAACAAATATGTATTGTAAAAGCGTAAAAATTAAGCTGCAGAAACGTTTTTGAATTGAAATGATTAGTCGAAAATTGAAAAGTAGTGCAACAGTTCTTATGTATAAGAGTAAAATGCTTCCATTAAGGTAAAAGTCTACCTATAAAATATATATGCGAAAAAATATGCAAAGACGCGGGTAAGTTCTTTTCATAATGGCAACCCACAATAGGAATAAAAAGCTGTTCGTTAAGTTTCGATTCCTTTCGATAACCTCTGTCAAAACCCTGCAAACATTTTAGCAAATAACTCATTTTCTCGAATTAATTTCGAATTTAAGCAAGAACTGAGAATTTCGAATGTCCCCCGAGATTCCTTCGTTTCTCTGATTCTGTTACGAATGAGAAGAAAATAAAGAGGTAGGTCAGAAATGAGACAGCGTACGTCGAATGCAATGCAATGCGTTTCGAATTTACTGTAGGATTACTTGATTTCTCTCATAAGATTTAAATGACTCATCACTTACTGATAATGTTCAAAATAAAAAGAATTAATCTGTTTAATCACATATGATGACTGACATGTCTATTGTTTATCTGATATGTAATGTAATTAAAGGTGCAATGAAGTGATCAAGACATTCATATTCACGGACCTTATTTCCAACTTAATATGAATTAATGTCCATTTCCACTGCTCTAATTAAATGTCGATAAAAACTCGCTTTGTGAGAATCGCTTAGCACGAGAATAGCGCGCTTCTAAGAAAGTAATAACACAGAAATATACAGGGTGGGCCAAAAGTCACCATGGGGGCCAAAAGTCACCATGGGTAACATATGGTAGGATGAAAAAAAGGAGGGGTAAGGTGGGGTGGGGAAACATGCTTATCTATGAAGAACAGACAGTTGGCTATCATGTAAAAAAGGAATGAAGAGAAACGGTCAACAGGGTGTGGAGCAATGTACAAACGAAAAAGTTAGTTATTTTTAAACCCCATGGTGGCCTTTGGCCCACCCTGTATAACACCACTAATCCAAACACATTGTTTGCATTTACCTCGATTTTAACATCGATTTCGGTTCGCTTTAAGCTCTAAAGCAATTCAGTATCGAGGGCGTATCTCAAGAACAAGGAGATTGCCATCTGCTAAGACAGCCAAGTAGCTGTCAGGGCTTTATCTAATGGAGAAAGAAGAACTTTAAGAACTTTTATTTTTATTTTTAATGATTCTAAATCAAATTTATAAATGCAAGAAGAAAAAACAACCGCTTCGTCCGGGGTTTGAAACCGGGACCTTCCGCTTGCCCGGCCACTGCTCTTACCACTGAGCTAATGAGACAATGATTTTCCCTCTTGCATTTATCAACTTGTAACTAGCCTATTAAGCCACGTTTTTGCTTTCAGCTGGCATTAACCAGTAACGATGAAAGCGCACAAATAAATTGTAAATTCAATTTTATTTATTTTTCCCGCGGACGGTAATCGAACCTACACTTGTTATCTAAACCTATTACAATCTCCAAACTGTCAGTGTACAGCAATATCAGCGAAAACGAAAGGGCGGACAAGCTTGCCCTTCTTGGTGCAGCCTCAGAGGACTCTTCCTCCATAATCGCCTCCATAATCGCGCTTGTACCAAAATACCTTGTGTCTATTATTTCGGTTTGGGCTAATCGCCAACATAGTCGCCTTTAGTTAAATGATAGTCAAGTAGAACTACAAAGGAACTGTGGGGTAAACCTATCCCAAACCTAACGAATAAGCTCTTGGGTCTAAACAAGCCAACTCTGAGAAATCTAATGTCAATTCTCACTCTTTTCTCAGGTGTTACCTTTACAAGATGAGACTTGTCCATGATCCTACATGCAGGGGTTGCGGAGAGGAACCCAAAACGGTGACTCAATTTCTCTGTCACTGTCCGGCTCTCTCAGGAAAGTGCTACAGATTTCTTGACTCACACCTCCTAGACGAGCAGCATGAAGCCGATGAGAAGGGTTTGAGGCCAATTCTCAGTTTTGTAATTGCGTCCGGCTGGGACCTATGAGCAATTGCTCATAAGTCTGGAGGGGGAACAATGGGACTTGCTCTGGTCTACGTTCCAGGGACTGATCGGGACCCCAACCTCTCTCTCAATGCATCTATCTATCCATCTCGTGTTAATAAGTCGAGAATCATGTTGGTTTTACTACGTTGGTAATCTGTTTTCCTTTCGGTATCGATTTCATTCTCAAAATTTTAGCCAGAGATTACAATTTGCTTGCAAATCATTTTCGAATCAAAATGGTTGCCGACTTTGCATAAGCAAATTTGACAGTTTGAGTAAATATTATACAAATGTTAGTCATGCATATGTAAGCATTCGTGAAATTTTTAAGGCTTGCATATGCTGGATTATGCATATTGTAGTTAGGCCTTTAACTTCAATGATTACGTCTCCAATAAAAATAATATTAATTAAATTAATAATGTTGCTTGATGTAGTCAATGAATTCTATATGATTTGAAAAAATCTATGGCATGAGGTGGGTCGCAAACTATAATGATTTCGGAGATAGAGTATAATGACGGTTTCTCCATTTTTCACAAAACTTCAACCTTTATCAGAACACTCCCGCCCCGTTTCCCCGCTATCATTTTAAATTTTAAACTTTCTTTTTTTTTTTCCTAAAGTAACAGGTAACAGTAATTTGTAGCAGAACACTCGCAATCAATATTTTTCTTATACTTTTTCATACTCGCAAATGGCTTCAACCATTAATAACAACAATATACCAGTAGAATTCTAACTTCCATATATTTATATTTCTGTGCTCTACCTACTACGTCACCAGCGATTCTCCATTTAATTGTAGTTTTTATTAATAGAGAAACCTATACATCTCACAACTCAACCATCCTGAAATTATATTTGCCCTCAAATGTCCTTCTTTTACACTCTTTTATTTATTAATACCAGACATTGTGAGGCCTTCTCCATTGCGACCGAGACCCCATATTTTAGAAATTATTTTAGGGCTGGGTGCAAAAAAACCAACTTTCTATTCGAATTGCATAATAAGATGCATGGTAGGTATCGAAGCTTAAGATTAAATTGAATTTTTGTTTTGTTGGTAGGTCTCGAAATGAAGTAGCCGTTCTTGATCTTCTGTTCTAAAGGAACCCAAATTTTTTTTCTGCAAATAATTTAATTTCCTAAATATTTGACTTTGTATCTATAGAATGAGGTTCGATTCACTGAAAACACTTGAAAAGGCAGAAAACATTTTATGGAAATTTTTTATATAAAATATTTAACTTAACCTATGCTGATATGAGTAAGGCTTTTGACAGGATAAATCATTCTGTCGTGCTTAGCAAGATGCTTAGCATGGGTTTTGATAACAATGCTGTTGAATGGTTTGAGTCATACTTGTCTAATCGTTGCTTAAGTGTGGTAATAAATGGTTTTTAAATCAGACTCGTTCACCCAGCCTTCTGGAGTCCCTCAAGGCACTATACTTGGACCTCTAATATTCTTAATTTATATTAATGATCTACCAGATACAATTAGCTCATCTTGCTTGTTATATGCTGATGACACGAAAATATATAGAACAATAAAGGAGCCACAAGATTGCATTCAGCTGCAATATGACATTGAACAGTTACTCAGCTGGTGTAAAAATAATTTCCTTTCTTTGAATTTTAGCAAATGCAAATGTATTACCTTTACTAGAAAATTGAATGTTATGCACTGGAATTATCACCTTGATGGTATTCCTAAGGTGACTGAAATTTGCGATCTTGGTGTTATTTTTGATGACAAGCTTTTATTTGACAAGCACATAAATAATATCACTAATAAGGCTCTTAAATCCCTTGGTTTTATTTTACGATGTACGAAATCTTTTAAACAAGTTCAATCGTTCAAAGTGCTATACGTTAGTCTCGTAAGGAGTATTTCATATCTTGACGAATTATTCCTATTTAAGTTGCTTAATAATAACATTGATGCTCCTGATATTCTCTCAAAAATTTGCATAAATGTTCCATCTCGTCCTACACGTCAACTACTAGTATTCAATCCTGAATCACATCGCACAAATATAAGATTGAAGTCTCCTATCATTAGAATTCAAAGGTCTCATAATGATTATTTCAATGATCTTGATCTTTTCAATTCTTGTCCTGCAACTTATAAACGCAATACCATGGATAAAATGTTTTTTTAGATGGTGTTTCTCCTTTTCATATGTATACTTTCATTTTTGTCTCTTGCTATTATTTTTTTTCCTGTTCTCAATATGTCTCTTTCTTTCATTCCATTATTTATTTTTTGGTTTTCCTCTTTATATTTATTATTAAGTAATAGTTTTAAAATTTTTTTTTACTCTAAACTTTTTTTCCTTTTTTGAATTTGAATTGGAGTTATTTTTGTTTTGTTCATAATTTTCTATTTCCTTGTTAGTTTTTTATATACATATTATACAGATCATATTTTTTTTTCTTTTGAATTTTGAATTTATTTCATTACTTGTAGTATAATATTTTATTTTTTACTATTTTTTATTATTGAATTTTCTAACGTTTATTTTTACATCTTTTATTTTTTCTAATTTTGTCTAATTTTTATTTTTTTTTATTAGTTACGTTGCCTTAGCTTTAGTTGTAGTTTTGTATTTCTGTTTTACTCTTTGTTTTAATTTAAGTTTAGTCGCTTTTTCTAGCAATTAGGTATAGATCCTTTTTTTCTCTCTTAATTTAAGTCGGTAGTAAGTAATTGGTGTAAGCTGTTTACTATCGAAAGAACTTCTTAATAAAATAAAATAAAATAAAATAAATAATAAATCAACGTGTTCTATCCAAGCGATTAAACACACCAAACATGTGAGAAGATAAACAAAATAATTTGCCTGACTTTGCTTTAAAGGAGTACTCAAGAAGCATAATCTAACTTTATTTATTCTCTTCTTATTATCTTAAGGCAATTTCTCTCGAAAGTATGTAAAAGCCCGATCTTTGAACGCAACTTCAATTTACTACAAAGTTAATGATGAAGAGTTATTTTGGGACACCCTGTACATGCGGGTAAATAAGGGTTAATAGATCAAACTTTCCTTGACTAACACCTCTTGGTTTCCAGGTTTTAATTAAGTTAACCCTACTGCGCTTAAGTTTAAGACTTCACATAATAATCGTCAACTTACGGACCTTAACTAGGTCAAGAATTTTACCTACGCCAACTGAGAAATTTTAATCACTTTCGATTTTCATCGTTTCTAACTTGTTTATTCAACTACAAATATCTTAAGCGCGTGCTTTTGTATATACTACGGCGGCGCAGCGTACGTAGAAGGTACGCCCATGATCGCAATAATATGCATGAAGCCAAGATAAAATTAGCAGCAACGCGGCGACATCTTGTCTGCGTCGTTCATCGAATTCATAATATCTTGACCACCTGTGAAACTCCAAGTTGTTATAGGTAGGCACGTTAAGCTTGGTAAGAAGTTGCTGATCAAAGAATTGAACAAGCCGTCAGCAATGGATAATATCTCGAAGATATGAGTAACTGCGCACGAATTTGTCACTTTAGAGGAAGATAGTAACTCTCATGTTCGCTTGGACTTTTCTTGTTTATATCGGTTATGTAGAAGCATGCTCCTTTGCACTCCCCTGAACTCTGTCAGAAAGGATTGAATACCTTATTTAATATGCATTTACCGGTATAGATACGAGACATTGTGAAACCTTATCTAAGCATGCTTACAACTGGTTGGTTTCCATTCGTTATTGTCATATGAGTCTGGTACCTCACTGGTCAATCTGTTTTCTTCTCTGGGAAAGACTGCTTTCTTACTTTTCTGTATTATTCGGAATGACTTTTGCGTGTGGTCGGCCACTTCTGCTAGAAACCACAATTCAGTTTTTATTCACGTTTCAAATTTCATGCCTTTGTAATCTCAAGCCTAGAAACCTATCTACCAATTTACTGTCGACATGTTGAATTTGTTTTTATAGTGATATAAAGTGACTAGAGCTAAAAATCCACTTACTATGATAGTTTAAAGGTAATTTGTATCACCGAGTCAGGTGTAGGCAATTTGTACACTCTACTAGATGTAATCTTAAAGTTTGTTAGTTTTGTATTAACTATTGTAATACATAAATATAATAATCGTACGATATCTGCACGAATAAGATTAAAAAACACATTGGTCACATATGACATCTGTAAAAAGTAAATAGGAAGACTATTTCAAAGGCTTACCTATACCGAAACTACATGGATTGGTTTAGGTACTAATTAGCAAAATTAGCGAAAATATCTTGACAAATACTTAATTCAAAAACTGATATTTAAAAAACGTCGATTTCGTTGTAAAGGAAAAAGGAGAAGTCTGAAGTTTGCATTACAATAATATTTCTAAACCACAGAATCGACGAAAAAGGAATAATACATCCTTGAAACAAGAATATTAGAGCCTCGTAATGATATTTAACAAAAATATTATTAATATTATTATTTCTTGGGAAGTGTGCCAGAGATCTGACCTTTCACCACAGTGACTTGAGAGGTCTTTTGTGTTACGCCCCTTCAGTGAGTCAGTCATTAGGCCATTGCATAGCCTGATTTGAGCCTTACTACAGCCGACTACTTTTTACAAGCTTTGTATGGTAGCCCGATGAACTTCTTCAGATGTCTTAGGCCAGGGAAGCTCTTCTACTGTACCTGATCAGCCTATTATATTTTAGCTATTACTTCTCCTGATTGATGGCTCTTTGTAAGCCCGAGATTCTGGTACCAACCCAAAACTTAATTTGTTTGCCTTTGATAGTAAACTTCATTTGAATTGAATAGCTTATTGCCGTAAGTTTTTAGAAAATATCTAAAAAACTTGTGGGAAATATAAACTGGGCATGTTTTTTTTTTCATTTACTCAATCTTACAAACATTTTTCGTTGTTTGAAGAAACTTAGAGATCAGGCTCTATAATACCATTTTTAAATTAACAATAAATACATATGCATGACTGTGCAAAATAATAAGCACCCGTATCACTCTAAAAACCATAAGGCATAATTGGAAAGCTAAGACACTTGCAGAATATAGGGTAAGGATGGAAAATTTGTACGAACATTTGCCCTCAGAAATAAAAGAGAACTCAATCGAACTTTTGGTAGATAGACCTTATAAAAAAAACCGGCGAGTCGAACTCGCACACGAAACGTACCGTACCATCGTACACGTTTTTTGTATGGGGACCCCCTTTAATTTTTAACTTTATTTTATTTTCCTTATTTGTTATTATAGCGGCAATAGAAATACACACTCTGTGAAAATTTCAACTGTCTACCTATCACCGGTCATGAGATACAGCCCGCTAACAGACAGACGGATGAACGAGCGGACGGACAGCGGAGGCTTAGTAATAGAGTCCCGTTTTTATCCTTTGGGTACGGAACCACAAAAATAAGTACAACCGATTTGCACCAATAATCTTACGTATAAACAAAAGTGGTTTGACATAGTAATTGTTTACCTAGTCAACGGTTATCTTACAAATGACTAAATATTTTTAGAAAACCTTCCTCTGAATTTGCTTGTTTTGTTAGGTATAGTTATTTAAAGGCAAATGCAGTAAAATAGCTAAAATTGGTCTAAGACCAATTCTTATGATACCCTAGATGAATGCCCGTATAAAATTTGGTACAATACAAATGTCTAGGGCTGATCGTTTTCACAGTATATGTATAAACCCTAAATTTTTATGCAACACCAAGAAGGGGTTTCCCGATTTAGTCCATTTTTAAAATTTTATTTGTTATTTCTATAAAGACACCATGTACCAAATTTCAGCTCACTATGTCAACGCGTTCTCAGGTAGTGTCCAAATATATAGCGGAAAACGAAATTTTTGTATGGCAAGTCCACGAAGGAGTTGCCCGATTTCTCTCATTTTCGAACCTAATTTTACCTTTTTTTTTAAAGTCCGTATACAAAATTTCAGCTTTCTACGTGAACGTGTTCTCGAATTATAGTGCGCATGGACGGACGGACGGACGGACAGGTGGACAGACGGACATACGGACGGACATGCAAAAATCAAAATGACTTTTAATATTATGCCAGGGTGTCCAATTCATTTTGCTCTACCATCATTATTTCGAGGTGTTACAAACGGAATGAATACTAAGTTTAACCTATGATTTCATCTAGGGTATAAACATTATGAATGCCTCGCTGACAATCTGGGATCTGTTCAAGATTCCAAGAGATGATTACAAATAACAAAAGAGTTCTGGTATTGATGTAAATTCCTTCAAAACTTATTTTAGACGTTAGATATGTAGTAAATTTGAAATGAGCGAATTGGTCGAAGTTTTAAATAGTCTAAAGTATAATAAGCTCCTGGTACTCATCCTGTTTCTTATGAATTTTATAAATTCTCACCTGAAATAGTTCTGGAAAAACTACTTCACAATTATATTTTCATTTTTGAAACCGGTAAGATTCCCTGCCTCTTTTACTAAGTCAGTATATATATAATTATTTGATATGTACAATTAATCCCTGCCATAATTTTAATAAGAATAAGATTTATGGATTCTTTGTCTATTTTGAAGCTGAGATGGCTGAGAAATGGCGTTTATTTCTTTCAAATGACACAAAAATTAATTTATTTGCGGCAAATATAAAGAAAAACAGACAGAACGTTGAAAGGCCAACCGAAAAAGAATTTGACCCAAGAGATCATCATTAAAACAATTTAACACAAGGGGGTGGAAACATCATAGTCTGGAAATGTTCCTCTCGTATTATGGTGATGGGCCCATTCACAGTATATTTCAAAAAAATAAAAATACGTTAAAATCATCGAAACAGTTGCGTATAAGTTTGCAGAGGATAATTTTCCGTTGCTTTGGCAGTTTCAACAAGATAATGATGATCAAAAACATATTGCCAAAGTAAAGAAAAGATTATTTCAAGACAAGCGTGTTAGAGTCCTGAACCCCATCGAGAGCCTTTGGAGGCATGTCATAAAAAGTGTAAGCTGAATGAATTTAATTTCAATTATATCAAGCAAAAAACAAGTCGACCAACTTCAACACCATGATAACGCCCTCACTAAAAAACAAAAAACATCCCTGTCAGTTCTAAAGCAAATCCACCATCGAGTTTGCTTTGCTTTCTTTTAGAACAAGTCCAAGTAGAAAAGACGCGCTTTATAACTGCACCCGAATTGTTGTCTTGTTGCAGTTGGGCTCTACATAAAACTTTTATTACTTACATTCGACCATCCTGAATTCAACTCGCCTCGAGTTGCAAAGCGTTCAAATCTTCATCTGAAGAAACCACAACTCCTCCATCACTACTTTCGCTGGGTTTTTGCGTCTGATACTCCTTCAAGCTCGCACCATTGTCTCGTTCAATCCACATATAACACTAACGCTAGCATTACCGGAAAACCCTGTCGTAACTCTTTAACAGCATACATTAAAAACCTTTTTTGGAAGACCTTGAAGTAACTCATAACAACATGCATGAACACCGTTACCGGAAAACCCTTACGTAACGCGTAACAACATGCATGAACCTTTACCGGAAAACCCTGACGTAACTCATAACAACATGCATGAAAACCGTTACCGGAAAACCCTGACGTAACGCGTAACAACATGTCTAAATATCGTTACCGGAAGACCCTGACATAACCTTTAACAACATACATGAAAACCGTTACCGGGAAAACCCTAACGCAACTCGTAGTCACATTTATTAAAACCGTTTAGTGGCACAAATATGTTGAATCCCATCTGGATAAACTTGGACAAGAAGATCATCGCCTTAAGATGAAAGCTAATTATGAGAGTTGGGCACAAAAATCCACTGTCTGTTGCTTCTTCCACAGTTTCACCAATGTTTTAAACCAATGTAGCATTAACAAACGACACAATTATATATGCATCAAACTATATATGTAAGTAGCCACAATTACTTGCAACGTGTAAACCCAATGAATCTCCAGTTATCTCGTCTATTCTCTTTTCACAGTGGAGACAGCACTTGTATTGCCAGGAGGTTCCGAGACAGCCATTTCGGATACCAGTAAGCTTTGTCGAAGTACACGGAGGGATACTCATCAATAACGCAATTATAATTGCGGTGTATCCTCATCTGCTAAATCTACACAAAGACGGCTTATAATTGGCGCAAAAGATGGCATTTCATCAATCATAACACAGTTCTTGAGAGGTCGCGGCGCAAAGAAGAACGTGTCTCCTTCCTCCAGAGGCACAACTGAACTAAACCTAGGTTCATAATCATCTCGTAAATGAGCGACTTGATATAAATAAATATTTCCAGATGTAAAAGGAAGTCAGTCTTCTCTGCTTGTACAGGTACACCTACCGACCCACCAAGTACTGCATATAACAAAGGTTTTGAGCTTCCTGGTATTAAAGTAGCCTTTTGTAGAGACATTACAATTTTACCAACATGAAATGTACAACTCTTTTCAGCTTTTGCGATGCTCCGTTAAGTAGACTCCTGTCGCATAATGATTTCGTTCCAGTGGGGTCTTCAACTAAATCTACACATTTGAACATGTTGAATCAATTATGTAGATATCAATTGCTCCTCTATTATTCTTAACTGTGTTCTCCATATTCCAGTAAATATGTCCTCTGGTAGGGCTACATTTATAAAGGCATCACCCATTGCATTCGCAAGTTCGTTTTCATCTTTTCCAGCTGTTTCCCGAATTTCGGCTAACAAGGCGTTAGCTCTGAAGGCACTCTAGTGGATATTTATCCCACTTCTGATTTGTAAGCTGAATGAATTTAATTTCAATTATATCAAGCAAAAAACAAGTCGACCAACTTCAACACCATGATAACGCCCTCACTAAAAAACAAAAAAACATCCCTGTCAGTTCTAAAGCAAATCCACCATCGAGTTTGCTTTGCTTTCTTTTAGAACAAGTCCAAGTAGAAAAGACGCGCTTTATAACTGCACCCGAATTTATGTCTTGTTGCAGTTGGGCTCAACATAAAAGTTTTATTACTTACAAAAGGGCTCAGCAATACCACCAAATCAGGAAACAAAATCGAACTCTGGCAAAACATAAAAAAAATGGTATGAAATATAAAGCTCATTGTGAAAAAGGCTGGTGGATGCCACGGAGGGGCAAAGCTGTAGTTAATTGTAGTTAATTGTTTTTTTTTTTTTTTTTGTTTTTGTTAAATTATGCTTGTGAGTATATTTAATTTTTTATTAAATGTGTTTATTTTTTTTGCACAGCCAAAATCGTTCAAGTTTTTTTTTCATAACTATTATTTGAATTCCGTATTTATAATTTGTTTTCTTTAATATATCCTATTCTTAATAAAAACTATTAATGGCCTAAGCATAAACTTCTCGTGTTTTCTTTGATTTTTAATTTAAATGTTTTCCACATGCCTGTGCTTATTATTTTGCACAGCAGTGTAAATATTATATAATATAATTTGTGAAAAAATATTTTTCATTTTCTGTTAAAATTTTTAATATTTCCCGAATTACTAACTACAGAAAAAAATAACTGCCAGGTATTCGTGATTAGTAATTATGCGAATTTTTATTTATTTCCCTAGAATTGTACCTATTATTACACTAGCTATACTTGGCATTAATTTTAGCTTTGGAACCATATTCACATACTACAGGAAAAAAACCTAGTTTTCTAAAATAGTCATCAAAGGATGTAGTCATCATGGGGTTCAAGGGAAATGTTAATACATATTTTGGTGAGGTGTGGTCAGGGCCGTAGCTAGGGGAGGGCATAGTGGGGAAATGCCCTACCAAAAAATTGCCAACTTTTTCCGTATTCTACGGCGACGTCATAAAAGTCATCGACGCGAGTCTGTATGATCGGCAACACTGATCAGTCAGATACTACTTGGCCATATTTGCGTTGCTTACCTGCCACCTCTTTCTGCCATGTGCGAAGCTAAAACGAATGGTCGACTAATTGAACAGTTTTAGTCAGGATATTTGGCTGTTACAAGTGTCGTATATGAAAATTATTCTCTGATTTTGAAGACTCCAGATAAAATAGAAAATGCAAAATTCAATGGTGATGATATTGCAATAAGTATTTAAATCAAAGGTGTTATGTTAAACATAGAAATTCGGCTGGCAAAGATAGTAGCAAAAAAATATTATGTGTTCTGAAACCGGCGGATGCGGCTTTACATGGTCGAAGCACGGGATTGCCATAGCAATAATAAAACGTGTCCAGGAAGAAATTGAGTTCAGAAGAGATGTATGTGTCTATTTTGGAAGAAGCTGAGAATACTATATCGTAGAAAAGAATCTCAAAATAGTTCTCAGAACATAAGAGTTAAGTAAAGGTAAGACATCTGGATGTTTAAATGTTGTATGATCCATCACTTTTTCGACAAAAGCCTGCATGCAAAATTTAAGCTCCGCCATTTAATATTATGAAACTGTAGACATAATAAAAGGTGAGATAAAAAAAAATATTTGCAGGCAATGAGGATTTACTATACTCAATTTTGTGTCTTGATGAGTTGGACTAGTTTAAGTCTGTTCAACATTTAAATATATAATTATTGTGAGGAAATTGGCGAGAAAAAAACAAATTCGTATTTGCAAAAATTCCTTCCAAAGAAGAGGCTACTATTGTGAAAATGTACTTGAATGAGTTGAATGGTCGAGGAGATCAGAGCGAAAGTATATTAGAAATTCTACACCGACAAAGGGAATTCTTCAGAGATACGTATAAACTATTTGCATCAGTCGCAAACAATCGGATGTAGTACTGCTTCGTGCGAATCTACATTTTCTACACTAATTGCTATAATTAAGTCTCAAAGAATGTCAATGGTTCATGAGATGATGGCAGATTTCATGTTTCTTGCATTTGAACGGAAAAGAACAGACAAAAAATATATTGATGAAGCGCTAAGACAATTCCACAATTTTGTAAATCGAAGACTGCAATTATATTGAATATTTTTACCATGTTGTGTTTCTTGTTGGTCCATTTATTTCTTTTTATTCTATTGATATCTGTTTTAGTTCACGTATAAAAAAATGTAATAAAATTAGGGTTCTGGAAGCTTACTTTTTCAAAAAGATGTTCCTTCACCTGAACATATGTATCCCAGATGCGTCCTACTTCAAATTTAATTTGGTTCTAGCTACTGACCTGTGTGAGGTCAGTTTTCGCTGAACGAACTTTATAGCAGAGACAGTAGATGTTATGAGACTTTTATAAAAATCGCATAATGGATGTCTCACAGATCTTTTATTGTTATAGATTGCCATTTTGGTCATAAGAACTATATATAGAATTTATTAATATTATAAAAAAAAAGTGAAATCATTTACGTGTAATGTAACTAGCTATTATTATAACAACACAAAGTCGAAGACTTATTATCATATTTAAAGAAATAAGAGTCTTTTACAACTGTTATAAAAAGCTGTAAAATATAAAAGTCCCATCAGATTGGTACCGAAAAACTGAAAAGATATAAATATTATGGAACTTTTATCATGACACTTAAATTAAAAAAAAAAAAAGTCTCAGGTAACCGTCCTAAATGACTGAAAAATATGAAAGCCTGCTAAAATGGTTATCATGAAACTAAAAAATTGCAAATTTTATTGGAGTTTTATAAAGAGATTTTAATTAATAAAACTATTAACACTGAATTAAAAGTAAAAAGTCTACTACGATTGTTACTATAATACTTAAAAAATTGAAGTCTTTTTTCACTCATATCATTATCCTAACATTTAAATAAATAAATTTTTCAAATAACAATTGTGAATATTTAACTATAAAATAAAAAATTTTGTTGAAACTCTTATTATTAGACTTAAAACTTGTTCAATAATTATTAACTATCCATTAACGATTAATACAATACTTTTATACCTCTTTCAGTTTTTATAAGCTGCATTGGTTTTTATGCATTGAAAACTGCATTGTGGTTAGGCAACGTTTGGTATAATTTTAGATAAACTATTTTTCATTTCGGCTCGATATCTGTGGTTATACGTTCTTTGGTGAAGGCAGGAGTAACGCATTTTTTGTGTGGCCCAGGCTGCACGAAACAAATTGATTTATTTATAAAAAAATAAATAAGGCTTGTCGTGAATAAGTTAAAAAAATTAAAGGAAGTAATCATTTTGTTTTTCTAAGGTTCCTGGAACTTTTTAGGATTGAATTTCTTATTTTACAAATAACATCCAGTGTCATAAGCCATAATAAATTAATATGTTGTCCCAGAAGTACTTAGAACAGGCTATATCATTTTATTCTCATTTTTCAATACATCCAAATTGTAAAAATATTTCCAAAGAGTGGAACAAAGTATGCAGAGAACATTTCAAACGAAGCTGTCAATGGTGCTTTTGCAAAAACAAGTAAATTTACAAGCATTGAAGGAGAAAAAATGAGATAGAAGATGGAAGGTGAATTATAATTTCAATCGTCGCTATACGGATTAATCCGGTGGGAATTCAAGTCAATTGAGATTATAGGTCTGTCTGGTAAATTTAGAAAAAAAAATCTTTGTGTAAATATCAAGTAAAGACTTTTATGCGGAAGTGGTAATAACTTAAGAAAAGTTACCAGACAGTTTTTGGGTAAATTTTGTTATGTGTCAAAGATTTCACATCTACGTTTTCTATCTGAATCACAAAGTGAATCAATTTTGTGAAATAATTTGAAAGAATATTTTGTTTAAGTAAAGCAGCACTCTCACCTTCTAGTTGCATTAAAATCACAACTCTTTAGATGATCACTTATCACTCGATATCACGACAAGCGGCTTAAGCTCAAATGTAATACTTTTGACAGTCAGCTGATTGCATATCGAGGTTACACATCTACTTGAGTATGTCGAAAAATGTGTAACTTTATGCAAGAGAGAAAACATATCAATTTACTCGATTTTCACGATCCGAAAAGTTCACAGATGGTTTGTGTGAAAATTTGCGTAAAGGCTTCCACACCGAGTAAAAACTCTTGAGTTAACAGACAGAACTAATATGTGGACCAAAAATCTGCATGTATCAGGCCGAGTTGAGAGGCTAGAGAACAATCATCACTCTAATTACGTAAGAAAAGATGGGCACTTTTGAATTTAATTTGGTACAACTTAATTGGAATACCATATCGGAGAAGCAAACATCATAGTACGAGTACCTGAAGAAGCACAATGTACTCCGACCTCACTTCTGGTCGACAAACTGGGCTAGCAGCTTCTCATCACTTGAATTAAGAGTGAGTACCGAATTCGGAGTGCAAAAGCACTTAAAAAGCCAGAATGCAGCATACGGTTTATAGAAGCAAAAGCATATATGTTACTTAGGAAGCACAGCATACCATAATGAGTTTAAAAAATGTAGCATATTTGTTGCTTCTGAAAACATTTCCACAAATTGTTTTTTATTAGATTTTCTATATTTGTCTACATCATCACCCATATGACACACCTTGTCTTTTGTATAACATGTGGAGTGGATATAAATATCATGTTATAGTTTTGAGGAAAACCATGTGATGTACCATTGACGGGTTTGTAAAAGGCTACCAGATAGATTGTATTTATACAAAACTTAGTAAAGCTTTCGTCAAGCTGTATCCCACTCCGTGATAATGTTTAAAATGGAAAAGTATGGGTTTCCCCCAACGTTTCTAAAATGAACAGAGTCATATCTAGATAACAGAACATATCAAATCTATTACCGCCATTCCATCTCTAGAGTCTTGAAAGCTTCGCCTGAAGTATCTCAAGGTAGTCATTTGGGCCCGCTGCTCTTTATTCTATCTATTGATGACATTGTCTCTGCTGTGAAGCACTGCAAATTCTTAATTAATGCTGACGACATTAAACTTTACACTCAGATTTAATCTTTTAACTATTCTCAACAGATGCAGGGTGACCGCTACAAATTTTACGATTTTGGCAAAAGCAATAATTTGGTACGCAATATCGACAAATATGACGAAATGCCTTTCCACAGAAATCAGAAAAGTATTACTTATGATTATGGGATATCGAATGACTCGAATCGTCGTGTTAGTTTTGTCTGTGATCTGGGTGTCAAATGTGACCATAAATTGAATTTTAACTCCCACGTAAACCACACGGTATCAAGGAGTAGCTCTATGCTGGGCTTTATAAAACGTTGGTCCCGAAAGTTCTCGAATCCCTCCATAACATTATGTTTGTGTACTTGCTTTGTGAGATCACTTCTTGAATACGCTATCCAGGTCTGGTTTCGTTTTTACGGTACACACATCGACCGTATCGAGTCTAATCAGCGAAACTTCCTGCTATTTTCTCTTAGGCACCTACCCTGGAATAAGTCATTGATTCTTCCACCCTGTGAGGATCGCTTTAAGCTTTTGAATAAGCACTCGCTTGAAAAATAACGCATTGTTGCCAATGCAACACCTGAACGCGAATGTTGATTCTACGTTGATAAATCCTCTTTTCGTAATAGTAGGCACAATTTGAGAAGGCTTGCATGTTCACTCCTCAAAATTTGTAACTTTAGCATGTATGAATCTATTAATCGCATGTGCATTGTTGTTAACAATTTGGCTGAGCATTTTGTTGTTGAAGATTCTATAAGCATCTTTTTAGTTAGATTTAATTTTGTTTTTTATCTTTGTTCTATGTTGCATTGCTTGTCATTTCATCCGGTGCGTGATTTATGTTTAGTCTAACATACTAATACTAACGCCAACTAAGTGACGAAACGCATTTATTGTTGACCGTCTATTTATTAAAGGTGTCATTACAGCGAGCTTATGTTAAGCTGGTTCTGATAGTCAATACTCGAGAAAATACTTATATGTACAGCAACTGGTATTATAGGTTAGGTATAATCCATCTTATTAATTCAGTTCTGTTCAATATCTTATTAAAAAAGTATGTACCCCCCCTTAAAAGTCAGTCAGTTCATTTCTCAACGGGCCACAATTAATTTTTTTTTCTTTTAAATTAAACCTCCATCCATCCTGGCTCACAAGTACAACTTCTTCTCAAACTTATTAATTTAAATTGTTTAATAATTTGAAATTAATTTTTTTATTCTATAGAAATTCATTTTCAAAATACTTAGTTTAAATATTGCTAGATTCAAACAATATAGACAATTGTCCGTCTACACATAAATGCACGTAATAGCAATGAAAATCTTTCATGTACTCATGGAATATAATGAACAAGACGAATACCTGATGGAATATTCATTAAGTCTTCGCAGGAAATCACTTTAGCCTTCTTGCAGGCCTGAAGGCATATCTTAAACATCGCCCTTTGACATGAACGTCTATTAACTCTCGATATTGCTCTGAGGCTCCAGACTTCAAAGTTTCTTGAAAAATCATCTAACAACAAGAGGTATACATGGCACAAAGATTACTAGAAGAGGCTCTTCTTCCATCTTCAAGAAGGTGCGTTTTGAAGATGCGACTTTTGAGGTTTGGTACATTACATGATTCAAGAAAAAGTTAAAACTCATTATGGAATGCATTTCTATACACACGAGATATAATAAATAAGCAAATAGAGAACAAACTATTTCGCAGGCGCATCTACACATATATATGTATATGTATGAAAGAAAGATCTCACAAAAGTTCGATATTAAACGCATATATATTAATGTATGTATGTATGTACTTTGCAAATGCGCTATCCTGTTAAGATGTTAAATTCTAGAATGGATCAGGTTTCTGAAAATGCAATTGATAACACAACGAACGACAAGGGTCTGACGATAATTTAAGACCATTGATGATAGCTTTCAAGGTATACAATTAAGGGGTGAGAATTGGGTCAAGTCAAAATGATTTACGATATCGGACAGGCGTTTATGGTAGTTATGTACCTACTTTATTTACCTTTTAGATTGTTTCACTTTTAAAAACCTGCCGGGATAATAATTATGAATTTATTTATTTTTGATAACTAAATTATGCTTCAATATATGTAGCTACTACTGAGGTACTATCTTACAAGGTAACCCATACCTGAATGTGATAAAATAAAAAAAACAAAAACAAGCAAACAAAAAGATCTTGATTTTTTCATTATTTTCTTGGTTTACCATGTGAATATCAGTTTACAGTAGGTACCTACACAATGTGAAATAATAATACCTGTCTCCAATCTTTCTACAATTTCGAAAAACCCAGTTGCTCAGTCCTGCGTAACATGAGGACAAGTTCAAGATGCTTACAGTCTTGACTTTCAGACAAAGTTTAAATACTGGACGGTGAAGAAATGGATAGATATCAATTTTATTAGATGAGCTCTGATATACATATGTATGCGTACATATATAAGATAAATCAATTCATCTGGACAGCGATTTGGAATTCAGTATGGAAGTAAAACAGTTGAACAATGTATAAAATATTTATGAGTCGCCCTATTTTAATTCATAATATTTTCGCGGATTTATAGCAAGGCAACAGAGTCAAAAGCGAAAGCTTCACGATACCAACTTCGTTGTAATACATAAATTTGTTTGTTTAATGCTAATGTTAATGCAAACAAAACTGATCGTCATAGCTGTATGGTTTTTTCGAACAAAATTTTTCGGTTTGTTTACTTTGACAAAAATGTTTGCTTCTTTGAATAAGTTATGAGTGTATCGAATGTGGATATATAAATTTATGTGATATTCGAATGGCGGCTTTTTTTAGTGATAAAAAACAAAAAACAAAAAAACTAAATAAATTTTACAATTCTGCGAAATTGGTTTCGATTACTTTTATACAATTTATATAGGTATGCTTCTAATGGACAAACATATCTATATACTAAATTTCATACTTCAAACTCAGATGGAAAAAATTCTTGCTAGTTTTCGATTTTCGACAAAGTACTTATATTTTTCCATTTAATATTCAATTCTATCAAAATTGCAAGTGGCTAAATTAATTTAGATATGAGGAAGTACAAAATCGTATCACAATACGACTAGGACAGCCGCGTATGTGTAATTTTTGGTTTTGTACCACAATTTAAATTATTCTTTCGAGTAAAGGAAAATCCGAGTATTTGAGTATCCGGGAATTATTCTAATAGTTTCAAAAGCTTGACGATTTTTTTTTATAGTAAAAGCCTTTTATCAAATAGCAGTGAGTGTCCCGAAGTATAGTTAGAATTTCTAATTGTAGCGAAATAATTTATCTTTTCTTTTAAGCACCGAGATTCAATACAATACCTACAATATATTGGTTGAAACTATACGCCTGGAGCTATGAAGATAATTATTATTGTAACATAACAAAGATAATGTTAATGAACACGAACAGAAAGAAATACGAAATTTGTTTTTGACGCTTTATTCTGGCGCACAGGGATTCCAGATGAGAGAAGACTTGTAAAATATGGCCCCGGTATCATTTTAATGAGTTTTAGAGGAAGATGTGTATCGGGAATAAAAGTACCCCATTTTATGATAGACCAAGAACCCACAGTAATTTTTGATTGCGAATTAGAATCGAACAGTAGGTATTTGCATTGACACGAAAGTTAAAAAAAAACAAAAGGGGATGCTAGTTACAATCGTCTGGCAGCACTTCACCGCGGCCATAATGAGTCACAAAATACTCTAGGTTCAAGACGTTTTGCAGGCAGCTAAACCCTTGATTGAATTACTCATATTATTCAATAGTTCCGATGCTTAGATAGCTCCCTATACACCACCCCACTCAAGAGTTATGAAAATTTCGATTTTTAAATGTTGTTTTTTTTTTTTTCGTCGTTTCTTGCTTTTTAAATACCCTCACTAACATACATTTTTGTTACAAAATTTCCTCTTTAATTTAACCTATTACACTTATGCTCTATCTCTGACTGTTAGGGAGTTATTAGCTTAAAACCTATTCAGCTCATACCGAAATTAGACTAAATATTTTTTTTAAATGACTTGTTTTCAATTACTAAGGGATTAAATTATCTGTAAACTAAATAACGACATCACCACCCTCATGAATGTAGCACATATCATCTAGGATATTCGTGAAATTTGTATCCCTGTGTATGTATCGAAAAGTTGTTTTGAATGTAAAATTATATAAAATTGTTGGGACGATTTTTATTTATAACCAAAAATTTCAAGTAAATATTTCATTTTAGCAGTATTTCTAGGACATCTGCAAAATAAAGTCGTATTTTCGTGGCGCGCAATTATCCTTGTACAAGCACATACCAAACAGAATGTGCTAGAAGCAGAGTGTCGGAGTGGAGCAGTTAAGCTAAGATAAGATAATGCTTTTATTGCTGGCTACTGTATAAAGCTTATATAATCTTGTTAACATACAGATTATAGGTTGAATTTAAATATACAGAATAACCAATAAAGACTAAAAATATATATGATATTGAAATGAAAATATAATAGTCGAATAGCAGACAGATTAAACCTAATTACAGGAAAGAGATTTTAGTATAGGGAGGGAAAAAAATATATAATAATAGTAAAAATTTAAACAATCAAATAAGAAAGATGAAAAATTAAGAAAATTAAACAAAGCATAATAAAATAGAAATAAAGATGAACCAGGATGTGCACTAATTAGATAAAAGGGACTTTAATCGCTTAATAAACTCTCTGCTACAGTCCACTGCCCTTAAGTCAGTAGACTCTACTTACGTAGGAACAAAATAACAGCATTCGCCTTAATGTAAGTTACATCAAGGAAGAAGAAAGCCAATACTTCTGAATGATAAATCGTAGTTTCTTGTAGAGATATTCGTGACACATTATTAAATAGTAATTTATGCATAAAGAACAGATAACGATGTTCAAGGTGAGTATCTAGTGAGTGACCAAGAACAGAACTTGAATGCATTGAGATATGAGTACTACGCGGTAATTTATAGACAAATCGAATAGAGTCATTAAATGCTCCTGTAAGTCTTCTACGATAGACTGAGTCCAACTTTGGAAATAATATGGTACCGTACATGAAATGAGGTACAATAAGGGTTTTTACTAATTTTATGAGCATCTCAGTTAAGAGAAGATATCCATATACTCTGCAAATAATATTGGTGATATGAATACAGCAGGAAAGCTTAGCATTCAGTTCAACTCATGGGTTTCTGACTGAGTTTTGATATGGTAAGAAAACATTATTAAGTAAAACATTTCTATAGATAAGCATACAACTAGACTTATTGTCATTTAAGATCAACCCACTTTCAACTAACCGCTCAGATATGCTATGCAAATCTTCATTTATACGAACAGTGCAGTCCTCTTGTAACCCAATTGGTTTGCTGAGGTAAATCTGCACATCATCAGCATAGAGATGAATAGATACGTCAAGAACAACATTGGGAAGATCATTTAAAAATAAACTGAATAAGAAAGGACCAAGAATCGAGCCTTGGGGTACACCACATTCAGTAGTGCGAAACTGAGATATTATATTACTCACCTTAACGGCTTGTTGTCTATGTGAAACAGCAGATGAAGAAAAATTAAAATTGCTAACTAGTTTATAAAGAAGGCGAGTATGATCGACACAGTCAAACTCTTTACTAAAGTCGGGAAGAACAAGTATCATCTTGATCAAGGGCTTCTGTAATATCAGATGTTACTTTTAACAGAGCTGTTTCATAACTATGCATTTAACGTAACCCAGATTGTCAAGGCGATAAGAACTTGTTCCGGTCAATAAGCTTAACAGCTTGGTTATATATTATCTTCTCAAATAGCAGAGTATACTGATTGGTCGACAGTCTTCTTAGAAGAGGAGAACGATTTTTTAGAGATGGGGATAATAAGAGGTCTTTTCCAATTAGTAAGGAATTGCGATATGGTAAGGAAATAAAGATGTGCACAAATGTACTAACAATCAAGGGAGAAATTAACTTGATAAACTTAGGAGGAATTAAATCATAGCCAGTTGCAGTGGATTTGACTGCCATTAAAGAAGAAAACCCTTCATAGTGACTTTAGCCAGTTCATGATTTCGGCCCTGACCAACAGATTGATTAATCGGTGGCGAGGAGGTGAAATATTCATTCAAGCAATCAGCGTCGATCGAGCATATGTTCTCATCCTTACCTGCCACCCCCATAAAACGTATATCTTGCAATATGTTTTTTGGAGGTAGACTTGGGTTCAATTTGGACGCAAAATATGATGTTTTGGCTTGCCTGAGTTTTAATGTGACAAGATTCCGGACACTTTTATATCGTTGATGAGCTGCAGAGTCCCGTGAGACTTTACAGCGTTCACTGCTCCACCTGTTCTCCACTCCGAAGCTGGACTGAACGCGGCATTGGTATACTGATAATGATTATTTCGGTACATCGGTTTAAGATACCGAAAAAGGATATAAAAACCGAAACAAATGCCGGTATATTTTAGTCTAGAGACTGAATACCGGTATTGTTCATTACTTATACCACTACACAATACATATTATGAATTAATGTTTGAATTATACATATATCGGTACTGGGTTAGGAAATATCGATATTAAATACAGGTATTAGTAATACTGGTATCGTTATTAATCGGTTATATCTATGAATAGATGCTCTGCCCTATATCGGAATATATATCGGTGGTATAAGTAATACCAACACTAAAATAATACCGGTATTCAATCCTTGGATGAAAATAAGATATCTCTTCGAGGACCATGAATACTAAACACAAGTAAACACAGCTTATAAATATCAAATTATTTGGAGTCCTGGGAACATTGTTCTTTGCTAGTGGCAGTTCAGCACTGTTTTTTCTATAATACAGAGAATTCGAATGAAATCCGTGTGTTAAATATATACATGTATATGCAAAACTAGAAGAATTATGGAAATTCAATTAACATCATTGGTATCAACACAGCCGAAACTGAACCTCCTACTAAGCCATGTAAATGTTGGAAAATCACTATATGCTACAGCGGAATGTAAAAAACTAGGCTCAGAGACGAGGCATAACATGGACACGTTTAACTAGAGAATGTGAATTGGTTACGATTTTTTTACTTTTAAAACATGAATATCTGTGATACAATTAATGAATTTATTTTCTGCGAAAAAGATGAGTATGTCTTCATCTTTATTAAACTACTTTTCAGGTATGTTTAACTTTAGTGGAGATAGCATTACGCATGGATCACTTTCCGAAAATACTTATCAGCAGAGGTCCGTTGGCAGATGCTAATGAATTCAAAAATTGCATTAACTGCCAAAAAGTAATATGTTCTTCGATCACTAGTCAGAATGATTTCATCACCAAATGCTGCAGGATTTATTCGGATTGATTGAGAATCGATAAATTAGTCATTGAATATAATACTGCAATATCGCCAATTATAAATCAACAACAGTAGCAGCATTAGGAACAAGACAAGTCCAACAAGGACGAATTGGATATATTAGAAGAGGTTGGTGAATTAATTAAAATAATTGATGTGTGCAGTTTTGAGCCTATGTTACGTCTGCAGCCAAGCGATGGTAGAGGTTTTAGAGGTTTACCTTAATCAATTCGGTTCGCACATCTAAGTAATCGTAATAGTATAACATCCAAATTGCTTTTTAGTAAGAAACTGTTGTAATCTGATATTGACTTAACTTTACTTAACTTTTGGTGGTTATTAAGTTCGTGACAATCGTAAAACAATGATAAATTATTATTATTATTATTTATGGAGTTGAGAATAATTAAACTTTTGTCGTCGTAGTTTGAGTTTGGCAGCTCTAATTGGAAATTGATTTGCCTTTCCATTAGCATTTAAATACTTTGCCCCAAGAGATTTGAAGAAATCAGAGTTTTTATTAAATATATAATCGGATGTTACTTTTGCAGCTAACCACTGCACACTTCAAAACTTTTTCCAGTCAATATTGAAATTGAAATATAGTTACCTTCGAATTGGCCAAAGCTTGTTAATTTACCACGCCAAGCAACGTACTTTTTTATATTTTTAATAACTTTTCTTTTTTATATATTTCCCATTTTGTCAATAAACACAAAATTGTAGCACCTATATTGATGTAAACAAATATAAGAATGTCGCTGTCATTGGGTTAATTCGACAATAATTATGACGGCAGTGTTGCCGTAAGTTCCATATCTGCCTCATTGTATTTCGGCACTAATATTGTTTGAACGAATCAGATCATGAAGTGATCTTTAACACTTCTTGGCCAAATATGATTTAAAAGTGTACGAGCAATATATTCCTCAAATACCTGCTAAGATTACATATTTTTATTGTTAATATTCTCGCAGGTAGATAATAGAGAAAGAAAGGAAACAAGCTAATGCCTAGGGTTTTATAACGCGATAAGGCTCCGCATAACATAGTTGGTCTAACGATGCCTGTAAATGTTCAAATCAAGGTGTAAGGGTACGTGTACAACAAGGCGAGGCGTGCCGTGGCGAGGCGAGGCGAGGCCAGGTGAGGCTATATGAAGAGTTGAAGATATAAAATGATCGTACGCTGTACTATGAGAGTGTTCATAACATCGCTGTAGCAGCGCGCGATGTGACGACACACCTTGAGGTATCTCGCTCGAGAATGAAATTTTTCATTTTTTGGCGATATGCAGCGCGCTAATAGTGATATAGCTTGCATATTCTTATATGTTTCTTCTTTTATATAATTGTTCTTTACTCATTCTCATATACTGGAAAAATCTAGGAGGATCAGTATATAAATCTTTATATTATGTGGATGATGGCATTTCCCAAATTCTAATCGATTCTTATTGTGAGCCAATACTCAAGCAAAACTGTAGAATTGGCTGGACAATCGGAAAATGATTAATTTTATATCCTTAGAATGGAAATTTTGGCAGTTTTTTTTTTGACTTTATATTGAAATCTTTCCTTAATATAATCAAAGGTTTCTATACTCATTTTCATATATTGGAAGAATCCATCAGGATCAGTCCATAAGTCTTCATATAGATGATGGAATTTGCCAAATTTCAAACGTTTCGTATTTACCGGGCGGCAAGTGAAACAACGGAAAATACGCTAATTTGAAAAATGCAATATATGTAGTTGCATTACTTGACAAACACAAAATTCTTCTTCAGAATCTGATGACATAATTTATGCTCCAAGCTCGCAATTTACCAGGAAACTGAACAACGCCTTGTTGTGAACAAACACTACACCTCGAGATGCATTTTCACCTAGCTTCGCACAAATGCCTAGCCTCGCCTCGCTTCGCCCTGCTTTGCATCGCTTTGTTGTGCACGTACCCTAAGTGCATGCCTACAACGCACCTAGCACCGCACATAGCACAGCACAAGACCATTAATTCCGTGGCACATCCCGGAATTAATGACCACAGTGAAGCACTGCAAATTGCCTAAAGCGACTTCGAATATTTGACTTCTTGAGTAAGCTAAGATATTGCGAAAGCGCAGTCCAGTTTTCGTTAAAGAGTATAAACAGAATTCAACACTCTAGCAAAGATTACCTAATAAGAAGATAGGACATAGCCGAACAAAATTGTAAATTTTTGGGGTTTCTTAGACCGAAACAAGTAATGCCATATACATTCGTCTTTTGCATGAATGCGGGAAAAGAACTTGGCTATGCACTATTGTAGTGTAACTGATTTGGCTTTAGCCCAGATGCTGAAAGGAGATACATATAAAGTTCCTATCAAATAAAATTCTCATTTTTCCCGAAAATATTAGAGAATCCAGCATGAGTACTCCCACGTAATCTCCTCATAGCAAAACGAATGTAAACAAATCAAATATCATAGGATTACAGCAACAACATGTGACCAAACATTGTCAATATTTCATGAAAACCGGTTTTCACCAAAACGCGGGAACATTTTATGAGAATAAAACGTGAAAACTCTGCCCTTTTTCATTTATTTATGAAAACGAATCATTTGTCATTTTGTTTCGTTGCATGTAATCTGCGCTTTCACATTTTTTATCTTTATTTATAAAAGTTTTAAAGAGAGTGTGAGTTTTTTGTTATTTTATCTTCTTCTCTCTTTCCTTTTTTAGCCGTGTGATTTTAAATGTAAAACACTCGGAAATCTCGCCTGCTTCTTAACTTAATATTAAGTTAACTTTGAAGCTAGTTGCAGTTCCTCTGAAGAGGACGACATTTTGTGTGAAATTAGTAATTAAAATTCCTTAAAAGTTTGTTAAAAAAGACAAGCCACATTCATGAAATTAACTTTAAGAGATGTAATTTTGGGTGAATATCATCATTTCTAAAAAAATCTCCGAAGAGATTACATTTAAGACAAGATTCACGGACAAATTGTGAAAAATTGGATAGGAATAATAGAAAGACTAATGATCACGTTACGCTAAGAATTTTTTGTTTGATTATTGCATAGTATAGCATTACAAAAATAAAAAAATTAATTACAGTTATTGAATGTACGAATGAATATTCAGCCTTTTTCACATTCCGCATGGAAAAATTACCCTTTTTTTTAAGGCAGGGGACAGGAGAACCCATCCCAAGTACTGAGGCCATGGTAGCCCATTCTGCTGTCCTACTAGAAGCCCATTACCAAAACCTTCCTGTCATCTTAATCTTAATGAAGCACATCAGGTCATGGTGAGGAAGGTTTTTCAGCTCATCTACAGATAGAAGGGTAGACCCTAGAGTATCCAGCTTGTTCCGGGCGAGGACCGGACGAGCAAATAAAAAGTGTTCGGTTGTCACAGGTTCTTCTTCTAGCTAGGACAGACACTCAGCGCTGTCGACAACTTCAATCCTTGGTAGATGAGCGTGAAGTGAGCTATGGCCGGTGATGACGCCAACCACAGTTCTACATTGTTTCCCTCCGAGCCCCATAAGAAAATCGGAGATACTCCTATTGATCGGTCCCATCAAGAAACAGTTTTGTGTACCTACGAGTACTTAGGTTCTCCCATCTCTGCTGATGCTTCCTATAAAAATTCGCTTTGATGAGAGACCTGATATTCGAGGTGGGAACTACTGCGCCGGGCTCCGTTCCAAGGAACGGAGAATCAGAGCCAGCCCTAGCTAAAACGTCAGCCCTTTCATTTCCCATTATCCCCATGTGACCAGGAAGTCACAGAAGGGACACCTTATTGTGGATATACAACTTTTCCGATGAGACGACCTGCAATCCTCCAGTAACTTAAGTATTATCCAAGGGCCGCTCAGAGCCATCGAGGCTGCCTGATTATCCGAAAGGATACCAATGTCCTTTCCCTTGATCTGCATATCAAGGGCTATCTTCGCTGGTATTGAGATGGCGAGGGCTTCAGCCCAGAAGACAGTGATTAATGCATCCCAATATCAGGTTCAGGAAAGCAGACACCTGTCCCAGATCCCTTATTAGTTAGAGGGTCGTCGCCAAAATTTTTAGAGCGAAAGCTCGATAAGACACTTCCCTCAGTACATGACCCCCTACAGGAAAGTTCACAGATTAGCGACCCCCAAACTGAAGCTCAGGTTCCATCGCATCACGTGGCATACTGGCCAGAGTGGTTTCCAAGCCAAGCCCATACGGCAGAGTGCAATGAGAAGAGCCATTCCAGCAATTCTCCCAAATTATCCATGAACGCAATCTGCACACAGCCCTTTTGGCATTTGCCTGAATGACAAGATCCACGGGTGGGGTTACCCTTACTAGGCTCCATATCGTGATCATGAAATTCTTCCACGAGAAGTTGCATGACTTTAGTTCCAAGTCTTATCTTTTACCAAGGAGCTAATAATCTAACATGTTAGCAAATTATTAAAAAATGTGATGTTGTCGTATATATCTTTCTCCATCCTCATCTTGAGAGTATTTTTCTTTCACGTAAAGTGTTGCAGTTTTTCTCTTTCCGCATCCAAGAAAGCAAGACAATGAGGATCAATATTTTACTGTCATATAATTCTACTGAATTTATTCGCTATAAATGTTACCAAAATACTCCACAGAAAAAAAATATACTAAAACATCGTTAAATCTATTAAATTCACCTCAGTCGGGATAAATGTTATCAAAGCTCCGCACTAAAGAAATAACAACTCATTTCCTGCGGCGGCCAATGCAAGGTGCGGTACGCCACTGTGGCCATTTCTATTTGAGATAAGGGATAAATTTGGTGCGGTGCGCTATTGTAGCCATGTCCTTAGACTGTCGACTCCATGGCTTCCCAAACCGCTTATGACAAGCCCTAGAAAATCTAGTAATTTTGGGAATTTTATTCTTTAGGTGTTGATTTTACTGAAGCTTTAAATACGCCATTTACCGCAGACTATTAGGTAGAGATATTCTTTATAAACATCAATCTTTACTTATAAAGAAAAAGAAGAAAAATAATTTCTCATTTAATTTAAGTTTAAACAGATTTCAAAGGGATATCACAGAATTCGTGAAGAATAAACTATGAATTTCTGATTGAAGGAAAACATATTTTAGTATTACGATTACTAAATAAATGCACCACTTCCTTCCTAATGTGGCAATAGTCGAAAAAATTTGGGTCAAAATCTAACCCAAATCATTCCGATATTCATGAATATTCTGTAGACAAATACGTCTTATTGAGGGCCATAACATATTTGTTTATGCAACTTGGTCTTCAGATGTAAAATAACTCATTCGAATTCTTAAAAAGATCTTGTAAACAACTTAGGACATAAGTATGAACACAAATATGTGATGGATGCCCATCACTACATATCTACCACGCTCCGTATAAAGTCATTTCTAAGGGCACGTTTTGGTTAACCAACAAATATTTTCGGTTTTAATCAGTTCTTTGAAGTTTGAGATTGCAAACAAAAATGCTAACATAGGAAGGGCATAATAATTTTGTTTTCTAACTAGAGACTAAAAAATCTATAATTAGCTCTGGCCGGTATTCATTTTATGATTGAATACTCCGTTTTATAGGCACTTATTGAACTCAATAAAAACCCTTCGACTTTTTACATGAGGAAAATTATTAAAATATTCCTGGGGGCACCAACGCATGAACTCATGAATACAGTAGCAATAGCAAATCCCTGAGTCATTCTAGTTGTCAATATCATGCTGTTCAACTACATATTTGTGAAGTGGCGAGAACTCCCATCATAGTACGTTTGATGGGAATAGAGTGGTGACAGATCTCAAGAACCGGACCCTATGTGAGATTTCTACTTTGAACTGAAACACAGCTAAGATAAGTGTACAGAGCATAGTACAGAAGATGGCTATAACGTTATTTACAACATACCATGAGAATCATTTTAAAAGTTTCCCATAACTAAGGGTCACATCACATGAATGAAAGATGTTTGAAATCTCAATCATAGCTGGATGTATGGAGGATTTTTGATTTATTTTTAGACAAGGTACTTTGTAAACAGTTACCACCTACGGAGTTGCCGGTAGTTTTAATATGATTGCGATAATATTTATGTATAAACATTATTCATAAATTAACTTGTTATGCAATCTTTTGCGATTTATTTACATTTCTAGAAAAACATTGTTTTATAAATTTATCGATAAAAGTATAGACATTTCCTAGTAAATATAAGTTATAGTCGGCACTTTCATAATTAAGTAATATTGATTATATTTGATATTTGTTTGTTCAATTTTTCAGGCTTTAATTTTTAATTGTGTGGATTGAATAACAATAGACCAATGATTCACTATATACCGAAAATTCATCAACGTCTAAAATTAGTAGATGAAACGATATCGTCATTACACTCTATACCCTCTTACAAAAACTATAAAAGTCTTACATAGCCGAAGAAACGTGCCGACAGAAGTGTAGAAAAATAAGAATATTAATGATAAGATCGCTTCAAAAGGAAACATTTCCGTCACTAAAAATACTTTCAATCATTGAGTGGCAACCGCTACAGTACCTGGATGAATTCAAATGAATTATGAATGGCGCCTGTTCGTTGAATTCTGATTAAAATGAAAGTGCAAATTGGGACGTATGCACAAAATATCTGTGTAGATGGTTAGAGGTGTTTATGAGGACAGAACCGGTCGGTAACTAGAAATTATTCGGAGATGAATGTGAAGATAGCGTTTTCATTCCTTGCTCTTACATTTGCAATAGTTTTTAAGATAGCATAATAGTACCATCTCAAATCTTATGCAAAAAGGAAGGGGAAGCTTAACCCAAAAGCATTCATTTACACAGAACGGTCATACAACACGCTAAAGAGGCCTAAACTCTCTCTAGATCATCCTCGATTAGAAATACATAAAGAACCAGCAATATTGGCGAAGGTCATACAGGAAGCGACTGCAGCATTATCAGTGTGCCAAAGATTGTATGGAAAAAACTAGACTTGAATTCAATAATAGTTTATTGGTCCTATACTACTATGGTTAGGCTCATTATTGTCTATAGCGGTTTCGTATGATGGACAAAAAAAAATACAATTATAGATGCAAAAACTACAAATTTCTTGAAGTAACAGGCGCTATGAAGACCTGCCACATTTTACCCTTTGAACTAATGCTGATATCATAATAAAGGATGCTAATTTAGGACCAAGAAACTAATAGCGCGAAAACTACTCGAGACTAAGCTGGTCTTCAATCAATTTTTGAAGAGTTTACACAATTGTCTCTAAAAGACCGACAAAGCTAGAAGAACAGTGGGCACAACGCCCATGTTGGTCACTTGTCTGGTTAGTATGAGAGTATATGGTAGATGTGAGAACATAAGTTATCCATTAATAAGTTATTAGCACTTAGCCTATTCTCAAACTCATTCTCGAAGATAATTTGTTCCCTTAGTCACTGAAAATACGTCATTGAAAGAAGATATAGTCTAATTTCGGTATGACCTGAATAGGTTATGAGCTAATAATTCTTTAACGGCTGCAGTTATCACTTGCATGAGTGTAATAGGTCAAATAAAAGAAGAGAGTCCAGACTTTACAGTTTTTATATAAAAAAAAAGTATGTTAACCACCTTTTGGTAAAAGCAAAAGAGGTCAAATTCAAAAAAACTTAAAAAAATCCCAACTTTTTAGTTTAGACCCCAATAACTCCTGAGAGGAGACTGGTTGAGTAGATGTTGGAAAGGTCATAAAGTTCTGCATATAATGAGCTCTTGACAGTGAAGGTACACCCTTTACTATTTAAGATACAGGGTGTTTTGTAAAACACTAGAATCTTTTAATCAGCCCCCCCCCCCCCGCCCTTCTACCAAACAATTTTTTGGTTGACTAGGTTGCTGTATAGTAATATATACATTTTGACAACCAAGCCATGATCAACGAAGGAACCCTTAGGTTGGCACATGACATGAGAGCTGCAGGTAATGAGACTGCTGACTAACTTTATTAGGAAGTGAGCAGAATCTCGATTTAGGATAGCAAGAGAAAACTGACCATAATGAAAACCAAACCTCCACACCAATATAAATAGCAATAAATAGAATATGCAGGTTAAGCGGTAATATACAAGTTAAGATAAAATTTAATAAATTAGGATGATCGACATAACCAGAGCCAACCGCGTCAAACTTAATTCATTTGATTGCTTTCAGCAGAATACTGTAGTGCAGTTAGTGAAAAGGAAAGTTGCATAGCAGATCACTTCGGTTACCTGTGTTGCACTGGTTTAAGATATTTTATTATTTTCATTATTGATGTAAATAGAGATTTCGCCTCTCATCTAGTCACTGAGACCTCTGAAATCTTTTGTGACATTACCCCTAAGTGTCCAAAGGTGCCCGTTCGTAATTGCAAAACCTATACTAATTTTGAAGGCCATTATTGTAACATTCTCTGGCGATGAGAGTATTGGATTTGTTCGATGAAAATACCGTGTAAATATTCCCCTCCGATATTTATTCAGGGTTTTGTGGACTCATCGAACAAGTTATTTGAATGTAGGGTAAACCTGGTGTAATGACATTTCTCTGACAATTCTCCTGAATATAATTAATTATGAAAAGTTATTTATAAAATGGGTGAAGACAAAAATAATGTGCTCTCGCTATTTTCTATTTATTTTCTTATAATTTTTGCTTAAGATGTATAATTTATATGCCCCAATCAACAACAAATTTCAAGTGACAGTTCTCAAGTGACAAATGTCAAACCCTTACGTCAAGAAATTTTTAGTGCACGTTCGGGGCTGCTCTAGGTTTTTTCAAGAAACAAGATAGTGTAGCAGTAGGGTGCCCTAGGTTAACCCGGTGTTTTCATCGAACAAACCTATTAAAAGAAATGAAAGTTGAAGTTGAAGTTGTGTGAAGGCTGTCCATCCGGTTCTTCATCTACTTACCCCTCGATGAGTTGTTCCTCATGGTGATGGAGTGTACGTATTTGAATACCATTTTAAATAAAATTGACTGCAGATAGATTTGACTATAACAATTAATACTGACGTCTGTTCGCATACTTTTCGTGCAAAAATCTTGTGGGTAAAAACTTACTTGTGAGGTGGGGGAAGAATGCATAGTGCATGAAAAACAAAGCCAACGCTTTTCATGCAACTCTCTGACTTATAACAATGGACTGAGCGATTTGCTATTTCATATGGCACAAATATCGTGTTTCTGTATATAACCGTTAGAGAACCCTTTAAAACGTTTACTACATAAAAAACATGTAAAACTCAACCAATAAGATGAAATTTTACACCCGAAATTCGAATTAAATTAAAAAATTATATTTTCTTGTGTCCAAGTGATATTTTAATCATTCCGACTTTAATTTTCAAAAGTTATTCTTAACTGAATCCTTCGTATGGGCAAGAGAGATGGAGCAATGGTAAACACTATCTTTACCTTATTCTTTCTGCCGTGATTGCATCTGCAGCCAACATAAAAACATCAAATGGCATAAGAAAACGTTTAGTAAGAAGTATTTTGTGTTGGTAGCTCCAACACTGCGATAGGGCGAAAGAGAAAACTGTAAAACTTGTGCCATTCTTTCCTATAGGAAAATGGTAATATGCTCAGTCCATTGCTATAAGTCAGTGATGCAACTTATTAATATTTTTTAATTGTCTGTATTCGTGCAAAAGTCCCACGACATCATTGAATACTCAAACCGTCTTCATTCGGCATTTTGATTGCGCTTTAAAAACTTTCAGGTAAATTCATGTATAAGAAAGGAATTTTGTGTGCACAAGAAAGTAAACGAGCGGAAAATGTGTAAGTTCATGCAAATGCATTGTAACGCATTCTCCCCAAATTGAGTTCGCGAACAGACCTAATATTTTAACATTTGACATTTTTCGTAAAGATTTACTCGGACGTGGTTATACCAAGCCATTCTTGCCACCTTTGGACTACTAAGATGGCAGTGTTTCATTGTTTTTTAAATAGATTTCTCTCTGTTCACTGAACAATAGCAATATTTACAAAGATTAAACATCATTAAAAATATTGCTCTAAGAAATGGAAAGGCACTTTTCATTTTATTATGTCATCATCTAGGGTATAAAAAGACTTTTAAAACTAAGACTAAGCGAACAGGTTTTCCCAAGCATTTAAAATCTATCGGATATAAATGTATACTACACAAAATATAAGAGGATATGGAGGACCTGTACTAGACAAGTATGAAATATTAAAATTAGAAAAGCTAACGACGACGGTTATACTTTACTAAATGATCAAAATCATTTATATACATAATTGAAGTCCCTACTTTAGTTAAGTTACAGCATTAGTTAATAAATTGTGATCTCTTGTTTGTATGTAACTTGGTTAACGTAGTTGAACTGGATTCTAGGTTTAGTGCAGCCCCTGATGATGTCTTATTAAGCCAGACGAAACGCGTAGGCTGTTACTCGTTTTTATAAAATAAAAATTGTAGTGAAATCAAAGCAAGTGTGTTTTATTGTTTATTCTCAAACAAAGATGTCTAAAAACATATTCCACTAAGTGTTATCTCGAAAATCGATAAATATGGCGTAAGCCTATTATAATAGATAAGCCTTAAGTAAATTAATGTTAAAGGAATATTATTTGTATGCCTATTTATATTTGAAAACTTTCGGTAAAGGGGAAAGAGTTCGCATAAATTTAAATCGCAAAATTTTTGAAATGCTAAAGCTTATCCCTTCTATTATCTGGGTTATCTTTGTCTGCCTGCATGACAACGTTGCATGCCAATGAAATTTTTGGTCTCTTCTATAGACTGATTAGGAGGATTCTATGATACTTCCCATAAAGACATTTGGTCTCGTCGGCGTGGTGTTGACTGCACTGCCATGCGATGGATGCTACTGCAACAGAGGTCTTCTGCCACCCATGGATCTTGTCATTTAGGCAGATGCCAAAATCGCTGTGTATAGATTGCGCTAATGGGAATGCTTGGAGGATGGCTGGACTGGTTCTTCCCATTACTCATTAGCGTGTAGGCTGGAAACGGAAAATTCTCTGGCTCGTATGCCACAGTATGCCATGGTACCAGAGCTTCGTTTTGGGCGTCTGTTCTCTATGAGTTTTCCTGAAAGGGAATCGGAGGCTGAGCGGGTGCCTAATCGAGCCTTCCCAGGTCCACTCTAAAAATTTTCACCGAAGGCTCTCTCACTAATGAGGGAGCCAGTGTGGGTGCTTACTTTCTTCAGCCTGACATTGGGTTGGAGTACTCACTTGAAGGGCACACCACTGTCTTCCACGCTGAAGTCTTCGCCATCAAAATGGCAGCGAAGATAGTCCTGGATGTGCAATCAAACGAAAGGACATTGCTATCGTTTCGGATATTAAGGCAGCCTAGATGACTCTGAGCGGCCCTTGAATAAATTACTAAGTTACTGGGGGACTGTATGCCGTCCGTGGATAAGCTGTGTACCCACAACAAGGTGTCTCTTCAGTGGGTTCCGAATCACATGGGCATCATGGATAATGAAAGAACTGACCTTCTAGCCAGGTCTGGCTGTGGTTCTACGTTTCTTGGTTTTTCTCTGATTTTCTCTTGGGGCTCGGAAGGAAACAATGTAAAACTGTGGTTGCCATCATCACCGGCCACAGTTTGCCTCACGCTCATCTAACAAGGATAGGAATTGCTGATAGCCCTAAGTGTCTGTCCTCCCTGGAAGGAGAGCCTGAGACAACCAAACACTTTCTGTGCGCTTCTCCGGTCTTTTCCCGAAGCAGGCTGGATACGCTTGGATCCGCCCTCCTATCTGTGGATGAGCTGAAAACGCACCTCACCAAGACTTGCTGCGCTTCATTAGGAGGAGTGGAAGGTTTTGGTGAAAGGGTTTCTAGCAGGTTAGCACAATGGTCCGCCCTGGCCTCCGTCATGCTTGGGATTTCTCATCCTCCTGCCTAAAAGAAAACAACAACAAAAAAAGATATTTGGTAAAACAACGTTTGCCTTAAGGATGTATTCCAAACAGTTCATTTCCCAATTTACAAAAGCAATCTTTCCCAACTGAAAACAAGGACAAACAAGTCCTTTAAGAAACTGACCTTTACCTTAAATATCATAAATATCAATGTCAAATCAGCCTTTGGCAAATATGTGTCTATCAGTGACAAATATGTTGCATGAAATGAGGCGCTCACGCGGGCAACATATTTTTCATTTTAGGTATAAGTTAAAATTTTGTCATAGAAAGTGATTGTTCGCCGATCCAGACTGAATTTCAAAGCCTCTTCGCTTTTCATTTACAATGGTGCGTATTCAGTCCATACGCTACATTAAGTTATTAAATTTTTCAATGTTTTGAGAAATGTCCATTTGGTTGGTAATGATATTTTGGTAAAGATCTTTATTTGACTATTATCCTTTTGGAAAACGATTAGTTTTGGAAAGCAAAATTTGGGAAGACATACTTTGAACAGTCGTTTTTAGGCCAATTATCTGTTCGGGAAATTAGAATTATGTAAAATACTCCTGGGGCCGGATTCACTAACACGGATAGCTGTGGAGTTGTGGAGATGAGAGTTTTTTTGATACGTTACTCTCCAATCGGAATTCTGTTACTCGGGGAATTTGTATTGAGAACTACCAAACTCTCTATTCCACTCAACAAAACACTCGGCTGTGTTAGTTGTCTAGAAGTAAGAAAAATATTTCTCAACTTACAGTATTGTCTGATTTTGTAGTATGTTAGAGAATCGCGAATAGAGAGTTAGGGAATATTAATCGGGGAAAACAAAACTCTCATCTCCCAAACTCCCCAAATCTCTGTGTTACAGAGTCCCTGATTAGGAGACAAAATTGATTATAAGACAGGAAAATTACTTCGCGGATACGCTGAATTCTTGTAATCAGATTTTCTTTTCAAAGACTCCTTGTTATAAAAAAAGATTTCAATCACTCAAATTTTTATTTTATTTCATTAATGTGCAGATGTATACACGTACAGAAATAAGAAAGAATGTACCTAGTAAATCTGCAAACCTAATACCTATACACCTGATCTTGGAATAGTCTACATATATTTCTGCTAAAGCAATGGCAGCGATAAATTGGATTGTTAGGATAGATACCGGCTATCAAACATTAGCAGGCCAAAAACGATGCTACCGAGCTTCTGATCTGTAAATCTGAAATTTATGTATCTATGCTATAGTTCAACCTAACTCTAATATTTCTTGGCATTCATATTACTAAAGAAGTGATAATTCAAACAGATTATGCGGCATATATTCCTTCAGAGAACATTCATAACTGACCTATCATATCCGGCATTTCACTAAATATGACAGCAACAAAACTGTGTCAGCACAAAACCAAAATTATGGCTTTGGCAAAATCTCCGTATTGAACATAGGGAGAAGAAAGAAAACATAAGATTCTAGATAAATGACTTTGAGTATGCGAAGCTAAAGGAAAGCATAACATTTCAACTGGTAAATTAGTCACCCTCCAGAGATAATTAGATGTAGCCCGACGTCATAAAGTTGATTGCCCGCGGGTTCGTTTAAATTGAAGTGCAGAACAGGGCATAAGCGCATTTAAAACATTAAAAAGAGTCGCACAAAAAGTAGTTTAGAGGCCGGGAGCTTCAAATGACAAAAAGGCATGTAATTTCGGTGTGAAAAATGTTTAGTACATTTCGTAGGAATAGTAATTGGCTGGAAGAGCTCGTAAAACTTTAATGGGTTAATACTAGACGTCGTCAGTCTTGTCTATACTAAATCATAATCGTCTACCCACAGACATTCGCTCTGAACTAAATCGAAGCCTTGTTGTATAAGAGCAATGACTTTGACCTAAGCGGCGAAAAATTTCGCGGCCACTTCCTTAGCATCAATGAGATGTTGATTAATATCATTGCGATTTTAATGAGAGTGAGAAGATCAAATGGACTAAAATAATAATTAAAACATAATGAAATTCATTATCGGGCGGTGGATGATCACAAATTTATATTTGCACTTTTCTTTTGTCATATTTTTTTTTTTTTTTTTTTTGTGTCGAGTCAGGTCGAAATTCCTATATACATTCATTACGAACGCACTTGAGCGACAAAGTGACACGTATAAAGCATAATAAAGTTCTGAAGACTTATCACTCTTGAAACATCTAAGAAATTTATATGCAAAGCGATTCGCACACTTGAAATGTGTTTATCTCATGGGTCAAAAGACTTCAATGACTCAATCTCTTTAAAAATATTTATCATAGAATTTTGATATGGAACGAATTTATATTCATTCTCCACTTCAATGCAATTAAGATTATTATTAAAACAGTCATTAATAATTAGGAGTATTATTTTTAGGTTACTTTAAGAGAATAAGAGAGTTGCGACAATTCGGATGTTTTTTTAGTATAATTAATAGTACTACGTATCTTTGCAATATACGAACTTTATTTTACTATTCAATTTTTATCTGTGAGTGCACACATCGAGAGCCCTTGAATTTGAATGAAAATGGAGAACAAAACAGCAGCAACTTGTTCAGACCTGGCAACTTAATCCGAATCTATTGTTTAAGCTCAATCTAATATTTTGATTTCTTCTGGGCTTTAATATATATTAAAGGCCAAAAATTATATTTTCTTTTGATATTCTTGCGTTTATTTCACTGAAAATTTATTCAAAAGTAATATACGTGTACAGAAATATTTCGTTCTTGTCGTATTAAATTTATACAAAATATGAAATATATGCTTGTGTTGGTTGGCAATACCTAGAATGAAAACTAATAATTTGTATAGGAATTCTGCTGGAATATCTCTTCTATAAAATATGTTCAGTACAAAAACTTCTAGAATTCTGTAAGAACTGAATACCATGAAAATTGAAATTAAACAATTTGTTTAGCTTGTACATAGTAAGCGGGGAAAGTGTGCATTTGATTTTCGTTCGTTTTCTTTGATTCAATGAAACATTAATATTGACACAATTCATTTTTACACTTGCTATAAACAACTTAATTAATACTATGAAACTGCGTTTATTTTGAATTCATTAGATATAATAATAATAACATTTTCGTTATTTCATGAACATTACTTTTCGTTACGGGTATTTGCTTCGAACAATACAATTTTTCATTGATTCTATGTATACTTTTCTTTAATGGCTTGAACACATGCTTCTATCAATGAAATCGTATATCGATTTCATGATTCTTTTTTAGATTGATCGTAGGAACGTTATTCCTGCTGTCCTTCTTAAAAGTATTTAGTTAGTATTGAATAATCAAAGAGTATGAGTGTTTTTTTCGCTCTATGTCCAGTGCATTGCGTTATTAAGGTTAAGGAAATCTATAAAGGAGTCATAAAACTGCGCGCGTGTTTTTGGCAGCCATAATTCAAGGTAAGTGCAACTTTACATCTCTTTTAATGTATATTTAATATTTGTGTAGTTTACCTTTAATTTTTTATAAATATACAAAAAACTTCTGCTACTATGTAGTGCCTTCCAGCCATCGAAAGTAGAATTAGAATGGCATTCAACATACATAAATAGCGGAAGTTTTCCACAAATAACCTGACAATAAACTTCAAAACGTTATCGACTGGTAAGTAACATCCAAACACAAAACAACACACTTAATATTGTTTTTATTATTTAATCGACATTGTCCTGCGTATATGATTCAACGAATCATTTTTAGATAACTAGGCGCCATTAAAAAATGCATAATTAAATTAAATACGTACTATCATACTCACAAATATATACAATATTAACGGACGGGATACTCTCCACGTGCTCCTACATCATCATACATATATTTTCCTTTTATCACCACAATATGTAACTCATAAAGTCAGCTACCTTTTATCATACTATGAAATTTAAAATTATCTATTTTACCATTTTTCTACAATTTTTACTCTTCAGCAGTTTTTCCAGACAGTAAAGCAATAATCAAAGAAGAGAAAAAATTACAATTGGGCTAAGACCACTTATATTATATCCCAGATGAACATAAAACTTTACTTAAACTATTAAACTAAAAACTCAAAGTTCTGTATGGCAACACTAATAAGGGGTTGCCTGATTTAGTTCATGTTTAAAATTTTATTTACTATTGTTACGAAAATGCTGTATACAAAATTTCAGCTCTCTGCAGTGTCCAAATATATAGTGAAACCAAAGTCTTGTATGGCAAGACCAAGAAAGGTTGCCAAAGGTTGTCCAATTTTAAACCTGTATTTGCAATTTTTATGAACACGCTGTGTGTAAATTTTGAGCTCTCCAAGTGAACGTATTGTCAGACAGTGTCCAAATATGTATATAGTGCGAACCCAAAGTTTTTTATGGCAACACCAAGAAGGAGTTGTCCCATTTAGCCGATTTTTGAAATTTTATTTACTATTGCTATGAAAGCACCATATACGTTATGTACGTCAACGAACGCGCTCTAGGGCAGTGTCCACATATATAGTAAAAACAAAATTTTTGTATAGCAAGCCTACAAATTAGTAGCCCGATTTATCCCATTTTCCTTTTTTTTATATAAAATTTCAGCACTCTAAGTATACGCGATCCCAAGTTATCTATCCTGCGCTGCGGACGGACAGACGGAGATGCTAAAAACAACAAAATAACTTTTAATATTATGCGTTTATCTCCAATCCATTCTGCTCTACCGTCATTATTTCCATGCGTTACAAACGATATTATATGAATTTCATCTAGGATATAAAAAAGTCAAGCGTTGAGAAAAAACAGAAAAAGCTATGCGGTTAATTTTTAATCGTTAACGAAATAAGTAGTGAATTTAATACGTAAAATAATCTAATATCCAAAATTTATAATCTTATTCTTTTCTTGCTTTTTTTACTGCATAATTTAACTCGCACACGATTCAAAGAACCAATAAAAAAAATGCATAATTAAATAAGACACCAAAAATAAAAGTGTATATAAAGACAAGGGAGTGTGAATAAAGTCAGTAATTAATTTTTTTTTAATGTGGGTAAAATATGTACCTACTAAAAGAAAAAATAATAAAATATAAAGGAAGCTGAGAAGGGGAAACAATTGGGAAGGGTACAGGAGAGGAAACTAATACGTGTACATGTATGTACGTCACATCAATTAATGAGGTTCATTAGACCAATGTACATGGTACATTGCAGCAATAAACCTCGGTCGTTAGAATTAACGTACAAAACTTACTGCTCAAATAATTTTAATGCATTGGATGAAGGAAAAAGTTCATAAAATGTATTTTACCAGTCATAGAATGAGCCTAATTTTTAATGTACCTCTGTTCATTATCACATAATATTTTGTCCAACGAACTTTTTTACTGGATCTACGTATACCTTTTTGGTTGAGGTGATACAATTAAGAGATGAAAATAGCCTTATAACTAGGCATAGAATTCGAAACAAACTACTAAATTGATTATAGTATGATTAAATATAACGCTATAAAGTTTCATTTAAAAAAACAACTAATATGCTATGTAGTATAGCACGAAAAAAAAATTTCATACTAACAACATACGCCTAGTGGATGGATAGGCTGGCGATAGGAAAGTTAACGTGATTATTCCAAGTCAAGGTTTTGTTAAATATAACATCGAGATTTCTAATACTATCGCAGTACGTGATAGGACATTCATTGTGTATTATTGATGAAAAACAAAAAGTGTCTAGGGCTTGTTGGTTTATAACAATCGAATTACTTTTATTGGGATTGAGAACTAAGTTATTTTGATCAATCCAAAATTGCCAGAGGTCCTCATTTAGTTTGCTCACACCATCATCAATCAGCCCCAAAGTCATGCAGATATAAAGTTGCAAATGGTCAGCATAGAGGTGAAATTTAGAGTACCTACCTATCTTATCATATTCAAAAGGTCATTTATGAAAACCGAGAAAAAATCGATCCCAGGATAGATCCTTGTGGTACATTGCAATTGGTTAAAAAGAACTTAGAGGCGAAATTATTGCATTCGACCGTTTGTACGCAGAAAGTGAAAAATTGTAGCTGTTGCCCAACTCACTGATCGACCTTATCGAAGGCCCTAGAGAAGTCTTGCAGCACAACTGCAGTAATCTTTTCTTCATCAATTGCCAGCCGTATGCATTCAGTAACTTTCAAGGTAGCTGTAGTGCATCTATATGGAAATATAAGGCGCAGATTGTTAAGGATTCAAAAAATTATTGCTTTGGAAATGTGAAGAAATCTGTTATACACATTTTTTTCTAACACTTTCGAAAGATAAAACAGATATAAGTTCTACATATACTCTGGCACAACCATCTTCGATCGCTTTCGGAATTATTTTCACTCTTTTCTGACGCAGAGTTTATAGTTTTCGATGTGTTAGTTAGGCTTAAGTTGTAAACACTATCAGTGCAGTGCGCTCCACTGCAATATGTTTCTGCCTTAACAAGCTTACTATATTTTCTGCAAAGTTTTAGGCAGGCCGCTGTAAAATCTCTGTGCATGCACAAAGGGCGCTACTAAAGGGGGGGGGGGGACAGTTCTTAAGTGCTCAAATGTGCGCAGGAGGCGACTTTAGAGTCCTATTTTAAGACACTACTTTTGGACTCCCCCCCCCCCCCCCCCAAGCCAAATCCTGGGTGCGTTACTGTGCACTATACACTTATATATATGAATGAATGAATGAATAATTTTTATCATGTCGTCGTCCAATGAAGAGCTCATCCAAATATCGGCTATTACCAAAATGCTCGACGTAAAAGCTGCACTTGCAGTGCTCAAACGAAAATGCATGTAGCATGCGTTGCGTACAGCAAGTTCTAATGTACAAAGTAATTTATTTATTTATTTATTTATTTATTATTCTTAGTCTACAGATTACAAAATCAACAGACCATTCATATACTAAAACCAAAATTATGTTTTGGTAAAAACATCAACTAAAAATAACCTACTATGTAATATAAAAATATGAACATATCTAATATTATAGTCATAGCAAGCTTTCTAGATAGTCCGAAACAGAGGCTTTAAAAGAAACTCTATCTTGACTAAAGTCAATTATGCTGCTACACAAATTAAACTGCCGAATACAACGACTTAATGGACTACTGAGGCCATAATTTGTTCTATGGAAAGTTTCAAAAAGAATGGGGCGAAGTCTTATCTGCTTAGATGGCACATATAAATGGAAAAGCTTTAAAATATCAGGAGAAATAATCCTGTTTTCAATACCATCTCTAATAAACATAGTATTATAAATTATACGTCTGAGAGACAGTTTCTGTAAGCCAATCAACTGTCATCTGGCATCATAAGGGGGTAAATCACCGGTCCAGTTAAGTCTCCTGATGAATAGAAATGTACTCCTTAAATAGAAAAGAAATTTTTTCAGAGATAATACTTTCAAATAGCTTCGGAATTGCAGATATTTTACAAATAGGACTGTAATTACTGGCACGATTTTTAGCACCCGCTTTATGTATAGGACGAACGAATGAAATTTTCCACTCATTGAGGAACAGTCCCGAGGATAACGACAAATTAAAAATATATGAAAGAGGCATCAAAATAGGATCACGGCATTGACTTAGAAATATCGCTGGAATGTTGTCAGGACCAGAAGGGTGGCTGCACTTAGCATTGGCCAATGCTAAGTTTACATCCTCCGTAGACACATACATTGAACCCAAGTTGACCCGTGAGAAGATATATGTGGTAATCTCAGTGTCAATGGGAAAGCCTAAGTCCTCCACATGTACAGACTCAAAGTATTCCGCAAAAAGGTTAAATGAATCTGAAATATTATCCGCAGTTTTATTCTTAAAGCCAATAGAAGAAGGAATTCCATACGAATTACGCTTACTATCTAGAAATGACTGAAAAGCTGTTTTGGATTTATCTTTATACTAGCCTCCACCGGTGCTTTAGTGGTGATCGGCGTGCCCCTTAAAAGTATATGTGAAAATTTTTGAAGGACGTGCTGCAATTTATTCCATAACGCTCGAGTTAAGTATTTGGTGAGCAGCCTGCCTTAGAGAAAATAAACTCGATTTGTCTCCCATCTGTTGAGAGACGGCCCTTTTAAAAATAACTACTGATTTCAGAATCACTCTTGATGATAACCATATTATTGTTTTACTTTCTTAACATACATTACACCTTTTAACAGTGTGCTTTTTAGATTCGGTTATATTGCTTTGAAATTACACAAAAACTTTCTAGCTAGTTGATGGAGTCATCTCTATCAGTCTATTTTTATCTATTTGTGTAATTGAAGGCTCAATATTTGGACCTCTGCTTTTAAATTCATTTATCAAGCAAAACAAATAATTTGAAAAATCTTTCCGAGAAAAAAATTCATACTCTAGTCCCTTTTAGATGTTTTTTTTTTGTCTTAGTTCAATCAAAGTTCAAAAAATTGAAAAGTTTACGTTAAAAACTTTTATCGGTTAATCTCAAAATTAAAGGCTGGGCTTTGGCCTTCCTAAATAAGAAAAGGTTATAAATATTTCAAAATTTTATTTCTAAAGTCCACAACTCCAGTAACTGACTGAGAATTGGGGGACTTTTCAAGATTTCATATTCAATAAAATATTAAGTGCAGTTTTCAGAATGCAAGGTTTTCAGAAAAAATTGGCAGGACACTCAACCCTTGTAACCTCTAGGCGGGTGGTAATTAATTTTTTTTCGTTTTATGTTGTACAAAATACTTAAAGACCTTATTAGTTACACATGAAATCCAAAATATTCCGACTACCTCTTTTCTAAAGCATTTTTGTTTCCTGCTAGACAATAAAGATCCACAAAATGACTATTGCACACATGGAGCAAAGATTTTATACATTCGTTTCACCATTGGAAGGAAGACGTCTCATAAAAACTTCGTTTATTTCTTCATATTTTACCAAGAAAGACACGAGAAACAGATTTCTTCATGGTTAGTTAATTGCGTGTTGTTACATACACTGTCTTACAAAAAACAAAATCTGCAACTTTTAAATTGAGGGTAATTAAGGAGTCTGTGGGGCTGCGTAAAAACAAATAAATGAATTTTGAAAATAAATGAAATCTGGATGCGTGTGTTATTAATATAAAAAAAACGCTCAAAGTATTCCTTTGGCTCGCGCGATAACTTTAGAATTTAAGCCGCACAGAAAAAGTATCAATTACATGGGCGGGAGATCGTTTATTGCTTTATTTCTTCAAAAATCACTTGAGGCTGTAAAAAAAACGAACCAGGTCTTAAGATTTTTTGCTTTGCAAAAATATATATGTATAAATCTATATCAGAGGCAATTAAAATATATCTGTAACTAACAGGTATCTAATGTAGAGTTGTCTGCTGCATTAGGTATGTTCCTGTTAGTTACCTATCGTTGAATATAGAGACTACTTCTTAAATATAGACATAAATATTTAATGTCAGAGGTAGTAAATGATTAATTGATTTAACTTGGTTAACTTTTGTACAAGGATTGAGAACTTCAGTATAGTCAGAACAAAATTATTTTATTCAATAGCAGCAGAAAAGATAATATAGAAGGAACGATAATCAGTCAGTCAGGAGCAGATCAATTCAATGCTCACGACTTTAGCTTTCACATAATGAGACGATTTAGATAGATAGATTTCAGATAGAATAGTGGAATGTGCGGACTACTCTACATCCGAAAGGATATTTAATAAGATTTTTCAATAGAAATAAAACATTGCGATTATCTAACTTAATTCCAGAATGCAACAGAACTCATTGCCTAGTTCAGAAGAGTTTTTTTTTTTTTTGTAAGGTATTCAATTATTGAAAATAGGGCGTGTTCTTGTGAGAGTTATAAATATTTTCGCAGAGAGGTCATAATTTCATTAGGTTTTGTGCTCTAATTTGGAAAGAGTGGTCAAGAAACAGCTGCAGAAGAACAACAACACACCGCCTTTATATTGGAAAATACTATAATTTCGACCTCTTTTATTATTTAATTGCATACAAATGTTTAATAAATATCTTTCTTTAAGATTGTAATAAAACTAAAAATTAACAAACAAACAAACAAATGGAATATAATATAAAATCATTAAACGGGCGAAATCTGAAAGCATATCTCTCAAGAACTAAACGATTCTAATCTTAACACAAAGTAATATTTCAATACTCATAGCATAATGAGGAAAAGCATTTAACTGAAAATAATGTCGAATTTCTTACGGACCTAGTTTTAGGTATACTAAAAGGATTATCATTATATTTTAAAGTGGTAATCAATTTTCTTCTAAAAATAATATCGAGTACCTTATATCATTTTTAGGGTTCCGTACCCAAAAAGTAACAACGGGAACACTATTACTAATCACCAGGTTGTACCTCATGAACCGTAACAGGTAAATTGAAATTTTCACAGACTGTGTATTTTTATTGGCGATATAACAATAAATAATAAAAATAAAATAAAATCAAAAATTAAAGGGGACCCAATACAAGAAACGTAATTTTTTCGGCGTTTGATTTCTCGTTTTATTGGCATTAATTATTATTATCTTAAGTAGGTATTTCTTTTTTTAAATGATTTTCAAATGACAGCATTATTATTATTTTTTCACAAGACGCCTACTCTTAAAAGAATATATAAAAAGTACATAGTATTAAATTTTGTACGATGTTATGGAGCCCTTCGTATGCGATTCCGACTCGCACTTGGCCGGTTATTTATAATGCCAAAACTGCCGCTACTCAAGAAAAATTAAGAGTTTCACAATAACGCAGTTTACCTTGGTTTTTCTGACTACCTAATCATATAATAATCGATCAAGATTGACAATATCGTCCTTCAGAAGAATATGTTTTTCGCCTATTCAGAAAGTTTGAAGAAATGTATTAATAACTTTAAAACTGTGCTCCCACCACATAAATTGCTAGAGTTCTTATCTTTGATTCAAGAAAAATACACAGATTACAGAGAATTATTACAATTTCAAATTACATGAAATAAAAATTCGTGATGAAACATATAAACTTTGATTTTTATACACAACAAATTATCAATTTTTAAGATTCTTACTTTTCGTATAAAATATAAAATTTATTACAGTATTGTAGTTGTAATTACATTCAAAGCGTAGTTTTAAATTTGAAAGTGGAGAAATCCAGGAACTTAAAAAATTTTCTGAATATTTAGCAACAACTTTTAATTAAGAACTGCGTACAGAGTTTTTTATTAAAATAAAATTGAAAATTTCCCCTTTATTTTAGGTTATCATGGTAGCCCTAATTATGTAATATCGCGCAAGATGACAATAATTTGGGATGTTTTGCCCCTCTGATGGGGGCATATGCTGGCTTCAATAATTTTGCAGCTAGCAGTCTGTATTATTGAAGTTTGTGATTTAAATCAAAATAAGCTTCAGCATTTTTGAGGTAAACGCTGCTTTTTTTTAACCGAACAGCGGGATATTTTAACCACAATTGCGATGAAAAGGTGCTCGTTAAACTTGGTAAGTTTAAGTCATGTTCAGTGACATATTTACACATGGGCCCGCTGGGCACGCTCCCAGAGCCCCGCAATCCATGTGACCCCTAGTCCTTGCTAACAACCGATGACCAATTCTTAACCAGTAAGACAACCTACTACAAGTTAGTTTGCTTATTAGAGTTTGGCTACTGAAAGTAGACCGTGGGATTTATTCAAACTTCTTTATGTACATGGCAACAAATTTTCATACAAAGTAACATATATTGACTACAAGCACAGCCCCAGTATTTTTTAACTTTCTCGAATTTTTTCATGGTATATTTTCAGTAGCCAAGTTTTTATACTGTTGTTTCATGTTAGGTCTAACGCCCACTGGAGACTTTTTGTCATGCAACTTTTTGGGCACTGTCTTAGTCCTGTCGCCGTGGGGTTGTTTAACACGCACACAGTGAGTAACTTTCACCATAAAAATTCATGTTTTATATCAGTATTCATCAATATAAATTTCGAGGTATGATATGTGTATTTGTCATAAGGATATGGAAAATATCAACGAGAAAAATGCTATTGGGTACTTTCAAATTGGAGCGAAGGGCTACTTAAAGGAAAATTTCACTTAAGGGGTTTCAAAAAATCGAATTTTCTTTTTTTGCATTTGGAGCGAAAGGCTACTTAAAGGAAAACTTTACTTAATGTTTGATGAACTACGATCCTGCCCTGAAAAATTCCTTTGATATTTCCATATGAGTGTTGAAAGATTTGATGATTCACTATTACAGATTACGAGACTTGCTATAACTTATCAAAGTACCAATAGGCAATTATCTATTGAATCTGAACAAAGGTCTATATATGTACACTTTCATGGATATTTCTCCTCACATTCAAATTTATGTTTTATGTGGGTTGTCTCTTTTGTACTTCTTGTATTAATGCTTCATTAATTTTATCTTCCTCTCTCTCACACTATCTTTGCAGTAGCCATTTTTCAAAAACAGATGCGTACGTTGCTTCCTAGGTCTACAACGTCTTCCAAAACAATGGCAGTCAAGCGGCAAAAAAAATGTGAAGGCGCGGTGATAGTTTCTTCACCCAAAAGTTGCTAGCCATAGGATCCAAAAGGCCACCTTGCTGTCACATAACTTCACGTGTGCATTTACATTAGAGCCTATGGAATTGCCAGTGGTGACAAAACAATTACGTGACCAGAAGTCTCCAAAGCGCGATAAGCCTTAACTATTCGTTATTATTCCTGTTGATAGCCTAAAATATTTTAGATAGGGAGCCCCCATATCCTAAAGTTCTCAGGGCCCCCACTCGGCTAAAGACGGCCATGGTCATGTTTTAAACTGTTAATTATGGCTGACAATAGGTGATAATTTGGAAATTAGTCTATTACTTCGTAGTCACGTTAACCGAATTTGCCGAATTGATTAATTGCAATCGATGATAATAGTGCCGTATTAAGTGGACCGGCAACGAAACATGCTTTTTACTTAGAAAACACGTGTAAAATTTATGAGCCAGAATATGATGACGAAAGGAAATTTCAGGCTCTATTAAAAGAATTCGGCCTTATTTACTTACTACTTTAGTTTAACACGTTCACCCCGCCGTGCATCAGCGGTGAGTCGCACTCGACTATCCCACAGGCCAGTAGCTAAAGCTAAATTAAAAGTAGGGCGTCAGAAATTTAAAGCAGGGCGTAGATTTTGGGTGCATTTGGGATACATCATTTCATGTGAAAGAAAATTTTTTTCGAAAAACTAATCTTCTAGAACCCTCACTTTATCGCATTTTAGTTTTTTATAGCTGAACTAAAACAGGTACCTTAAATAAAACAGATAAATGGACCAAACAAGATATAAAACATGGTAAAAATGTTCAACATAATTGCAGACTTTAATTTGCCATAATGTGGAATGTTCCTAGTACTTCGTCAATACCTATTTTGTCTGTTCTTTTCTGTTCAAATGCAAGAAACACCAAACCTGCTACTAATTGAACTAATTGCGAAAAGGTAGATTTGCACGAAGCAGTACTACATCTAATTGTTGCGACTGATGCAAATAGTTTATACGTATCTCTGAAGGATTCCTTTTGTCTGTAAGAACTTCTAATATTTTTTCGCTCTGATCTCCCCGACCTTTCATCTGATTTAAGTACATTTTAGCAACAGTGGCCTCTTCTTTGCAATTACGGTTTTGATTATTGTTCGTTAATTTTTTCACAATAATTATATATTTCAATGTTGAACACACTTGAACTTTGTCCAACTCATCAAAACTGAATCTAGTAGATAGATCTGCATTATCTGCAAATCCTCTTTTCATCTAAGCTGTTATTATGTCTACAGTTTCTTCATAATATTCCGCTTTATATAGCCGAGCTTAAATTAAGCCTGCAGTATTTTGACGAGAAGGTGATGGACCGACCATGCAGCACGAAGTCCTCTAGATGTCTTGCCTTTAGTTTTCTCTTCTTCTACAATAGTTTTTTTATAAATTGAGCCATATTCACAACCGTATAATCTTTCGTATTCGGATACTCTTGTAGAGTCAGTAAAATGACCCAAAAGACCTGAGTCAATCGCCTGTCACTCATACCGAATTAGAACGTTTCACCAAGCGGAGTGCTGTTCACATGTCGTATGGTTGGCCGTTGGTGAGTAGTGATGTGGAAATTTGCGATCACACTCACTGATATTTAAGTATACAAGGACTGCATGGTAAAACTACAGGGGTACGGAAGCCAATTCCAAACTCCAGCAAATCGTCCAAGGTCTTCCATTTTTTTTATGTGAGCAGCTGCATGACTGCTGGGTACACTCTGGCTTTCTCTATTATAGAAGTATGGCCTAGACAATTTAAACCGATATTGTAGAGAAACATTTAGGTCATCTTGCTGACCACACGAGTATTCTTGATGCAGTATGCAAACCGGTTTTTTAAAAGAAGAGGTGAAAAGACGCAGAGAGATATCCCTTTTCGTCTTTTCGCCTGTTACCTAAAAATCCAGTTTGCATACGGCATCAAGAATACTCGTCTGGGATGGCCCATGGGATTGAAGATTGCAGCTATTAAAATCAAAGCCTGATTATGACAATGATGTTAACCTTAATGACGGCATCGGCTTCAGCATCAATGACAATATCGATGCCTGAGCCAGTAAATATTTGATACTCAAAGTGGTTCGACAGTTAAAATGAACATATTAAAAGCGAATTTTGAAGAAAAATTGGTGGAATTTGTACGGGACAGCCATATTTTATCTAAAACGTCCCAAGCATTATAAAAACAATTTAAAAAAGATATAATATGAAGCAAAATAAGTTGTTTAATTAGAATTCGATGAACGACTTAATATTGTAGGCTATGTCGATACCAATGCCAATGCCAAATCCAAGGCCAAGGTCAAAGCCGATGCGCGAAGCTTGTTACAATATTAAAAAAAAAAATTAAAAAATTACGAACGGATGAAAGCTTTAACGAAAAGAGATTTATTCGTCAGAAGAGTGCTTTCAGTTAACATAAGACAAGTTCCGGAAAATCAATAATTTGTTAGCAGTTAGTAAAACTTCAGTAAAACATAACGAGATAAATGTGTCAGATGATGAGAATCAATTATATTAACTGATAAAATACCTAAACTGCTATCTTGTTAAGAACTGAAATCACCTCCCTAGTAAAAATGATGTGATGATTTCATCGATGAGTTCATCATGAGCCTTTAAATAAAAGTAATGATGAAATCTGTTCTTGGACCAGGAACTGAACTTATTATATACTTTTCTTCAACATAATGAGCTTTTGCATGATCACTCCATGAGCAGTGAAAATGCTCACTGCTTTTATCATCAATAAATTCATAATGATGACATTGATATACTATAAATTAGTTCAATTATAATATCGCACAATTATTTCATTTTGCATTTGCATGTTCTGATTTTGCGTATACATTTCCAATTTTGATTTTAATATATTTTTCCAAATAAAAACTTACCTAAATTTATAAAACACATATTAAAAATTAAAAATACTTTCACGTTACACAATTCACTTCACAGGCTTTTACACAAGTCTCTTAAACGAATCCTATTTACTGATTTTTTTTTTTTAGTCAATACAACAAAGACTCATCGAAAGGCTCATAGGAACACACCAGAAAACTTCACTCTCATTCAAAAGCAGAGATATTTACACATTATTTGCCCAATTTCCAGATACATTAGTGTTAGTTGATATAGGAAGCGAGGAATAGGTATTTCGAAACTGATGAGCATTTTTACTAGGGCAGACTCAACTTAGTCGATTACATGGGAAATCGCGACGAATATTGAATATCATAAACTACCTCACCATCAATAAGGGCATCTGGAACTAAATGATATCTAATTTAAAAATTGCAATTACGTTTATATTTCATACCTGATTGAAATTTGGGTAGAAAATTAAATATGGATCGTATTCTAACCGTAATCTTATCCATGAAACCAGTATACATAGTTGTAGTCTTATCAATATGTTGATTAATAAACTATATCTAATACTCTCTACTCTAAGTTATTGTTTAATAATTATCGATTCACGGTATTTTTGGATATACCTATGCTTCAATTGAATTTTCAATTAAACGTAAAATCTTTCGAGAATTCGCACAAAAAAACGCAGGTATGTATATTAAGAACACTTTATTAAAATCCACATAGCAACTTAAAAATGGAAAGAGCACTTGTTTAAGTATAGTCTTATGTAAACACTACAAAACTACTAACAAGATTAAACAAGAGAAAAAAAAATGTGTTTAATAAATTGAATCCATGCTACCAAAGCATAAAATATAGCAGCCGGTGAATTTTTTGGCGAATCATAAAATCATTTCTTATCATAAACAAATTAATGAGAGTTTCCTGGTGTTTATTTGACAGAAACATTACAAAGATAGATTTCCGTGATCTGTTTTAGCTCTTTACATTTCAGTAGAATTGCGTAAACTATATATATATGTACAATGTACATATGCATGCATACCATATATCCAGAAATCTATTTTAGTTTCTGGAGCAAAACTGGAATCATTTCCTACTGTCTAATTTCAGAGAATCGTCCATTGATCATCAATTGCATACCATAAAATTTGCGTGAAAGTGTAAATTTTCACTTTCATTTCTTCTGAAATGCTAAAATATAGTATACAGAATCCATACTTACAACACCCACCACTTAGCCATCTGTTCTTACAGTATCTATACAAGTAGTGAGGATCTGAAATGGTCACGTCAAGCACCTACGGGAGCTGTGCTAAATTATGTACGGCAAATGTTTTCTTTAGTTGTTCTTACAATGATTAACAGGCCCTATGTACACAGGTTGGACTAGGTAATGTAAGCGAACTAATTGTTTACTCAGCCTCAGTCGATGACTGGTGCTTTTATCTAGGCTAAAATTTATCTAAGATAGAAATACATTTTTGCTAGATGCATATCACATATATGTTTGTACATACGTAGATAAGCGTTAACTTCTAAAATTTTATTAGGAATTTGATTACATCGTCGTATCTAGCAGCCCTTATAATATTTGAATCTTTTATAGCTCATTTCCCATTTTAAGTCTTTCGTATAGTCTCAGCTGACGTGGGTGGGTAGAAGTTATTAATGGTTTCTATGACTTTATATACGCTCTTCATTCCAATAAATAAAATTGATAGTTGGAATAAAAGGAAGAACGAATAAACCGGAACACCCAGGCAGAAAATGACATCCTTTATCGTTTGAATTTAAATATCAGAAAGCTTGAAGCCACTGATGATGTACATATCTGCTGCATCTGATATTGGCTTGGTGTTGCCTCTTGCAATAAACCATCTGGAAGAAAATGATGTCAAATAAACTAACCGCTAGCCACTAATTATATGAATACAAAATGTGCTATTCTATGTATCTTAATTTCTCTAAGATGAACCGTGTCCACTTTACATAATACATGTACATGTACATGTACATATACATACTATTGCAAATCTGGCTGTACCATATTTTTACTATTACTTTGCTTGGAATTTCTTAAATGACCCTTTAGTAGTGTCTGTTTACCTGAGTAATTAGCAAAACATGATAGAATCTCTTTGATTTTCCTCAGTTAACTTGTCGTCTTATCAAGAGTGTTCTATTGAAAGTTTCCTCCTACATGCACAGCTCACATGAATCTGTGATCTGTGGAATTACAGCAAACAAGTTTCATCCCAGCTGATTCCTTCTATGCACTTGTGGCTGTTCCGGGACGCTAAGACGGAAGCATCATATATGAATGCTTTTTCGTCGTGTGATATTATGCTCTGTGACTGTTGATTTATTCATCGGTGTTTGATATTAATCCATTCGAACCGATTAAATGTCGCTGCTTGATATCAACACATACCGGGGAATGGCACGGGATGCTGTACCATGCCGCAAAGTACCACAGTATTTTGATTGAAAAGATTCAATCAAGCGAAATGATCATCCATTTGTAATATTTACGAATTATTGATGAAGAAGATCAACTCTGGCTGGGCTTGTATACCTACATATATACATACTGTACAAATTGTTATGCTGTAGGTCTTCATTATGTCTCTTTGGTGTTTTTACTCGCAAAGTTTGTTTGCATTTAACCTACCTACTTACATAAATACCATGTCATTGCGAGTGCTTAAATTAATTGATATATTACAAACATTTCAGCAGATGGTTCTAATTAAAAAATTTTAATGGTTCATTGATGCAACTATAATATCGAATATATTATATAAGAGCGGCATAATTCAGGTAATCATAGAGAAACATTAATGATGGTTGGTAATGAAATTCGATTATGAGATATTATGCTGTCGGATGGTAAGGAAATGTTCCTTAATGTTACTTATGAATGAAGCTCTGAAGTTATGCGGTAAACCTATATATGTATATGTACATTCCAGTCGTAAGTTCAATGAAGGTTTGTATTCTTTTAAAATAGTTAAGGTCTAGTTCATCGTTCGGAATATTGTCATTGTGATTTGTATCGGTGGTTTGGTAGGGCATAATTTGTCATAGAGATTTATTTAAATTCAAATTCAAATTCAATTTATTATATAAGGTAAGCGAATACAATGTGCACACCCTAAGGGATTTTTTTTAACAAGATAATGAAGATACTATAAGAAACGGCAATTATATATCTTAATAATAAAGTACAACAGGTTTAGAACAAAAAAATAATATTAATTGTCGCGGAAAATTATTTTAAAATATTTTTTACCTATTTTTGAAAAAAACAAAATGTGTAAATGGCCATATTGCCAACACGGTATTGGTAATATGGCCATAATATGAAAAGGTTTGATATTATAAAAAAAATGATCTCTTGCAAGTTCAATATTTATTTTGAATACATATAAGTAGTACATTAGGTAAGAATAAGAAATTAAAGAGTTTACATGATGACAATACAAGCATAACGTGCTAGCAATATGCCTATGGGCTATTGCCGATTCCGCATGGTGGGCATATTGCTGCACATGAAGTAAAAATTAAGGGACCATGTCAGTGTAAAAATCGATTAATTTTTTTTGGTCTCATCTTGAAGTACATTATAGTTGTGCGTCTTCTGTCAATTTTTCAAATTAAAATTCGCATTTTTACGGTCGCTACAACTTTTCTTAGAAAAAGATATTGGAGCGTAAGGCGACGCGCGTCATTTCTTTTGTTCCGTCCCTAACGGCAAATCCCTACCTAGGGTTCTTACCTGCTTTTCTATAACCGAAATAGAATGGTCAAATTCGTCAGTTTCATGTTGTTATTCAGAATGGATTTTGTATGGGGCTGGATTGGCCGATTGATTGTAAGTAGACAATTTATGTAAAAAAAAAACAAAAACCCTCCTTCAAACCCTTTTTACAAACGCTGTTCAACTCTCAGAGGGAGAGTTTTCAAGCTATCGACTTGAAATTTTGACGGAATTTTCTTTACTTCATTCTTTATGTTCCTATGGCAGTTTTCTTTTTTTTTTTAAATCTTCCTATTTTTTCACACGAAAAACTATTCAAAAACAGGGATAAATTTCGTACTTTTTTACTTTTTTCTCTAGCCGTCGCCATCTTGTCAAATTTAAAAAAAAAGAACCATACGGACATAGCGGCTTCCCTACAGATTAATAAATAATTTGAGTTTTTTCTTTTAGATGCAAACTGCGGCCACAACCATGGACACCGGAAAAAAATATTTTTGTATTGCTAAAGAGTGGACTTATTCGCAAAAGGATTTAATGGATGGTATAAATAAAAGTGAAAAAACAATTTATATGGATAAAATAAATAAAAATAAAAATTTGCTAGTATTTTAAAGTTAAGACTTCGATTATTATATAAATTCCGGAAAACTGTTACATAGCATATAGTCGACAGTATTGAACTAAACAAAATCCACCTCAATCTACTTGATCTCCTCTACTTAGATGCTAATATTTCAGAAGTTAGTTTTAATTAAGACACCGGACTCACACCTGATAAAAAAAAATTGCAATTTTATAATTCCATGTAACAGTTTGCCTTTGAGTTAAGTGTGTACATATATATGTATGCACTTAATTATAGTCTACACAAATTTCCTTGCATGCCCTAGATGGAATTCTTGTAGAAATTATGGCTCTTAAAAAATAGGACGCCTTCAAGAATTCAGTCCGCTGCAGAAAATGCAGCAGGCAAGCAACTGAGTATTCCGATGTACCCATAAAATTTAATCAACTGAGTCAAGAACGTGCGAAACCGAAGCAAACAATAGATTTCGGCTGATCACACTAACTTTAAAGAAAACTGCGGTTTTGTATCTGCTCCGATTGTTGCAGGTTTAATAGAATTACTTAATTAATTTATCTTAATAATTATAATAAATTAATTATGCAAGAGTTTTTATTATGTATGTATGATGATAAATACATACACTGCCAAGAAACCAAACCCAAAGGCCATTCTACTTATGTGTAAAGGAAAGCAGAAAGTTAAAATATAAATTAGAGAAAAACAACTCATGTTATATTCATTCAACAGAAGAACAAAAAACTCTTCAGACTGCGATTGATTTCATTGAACGGAAATGCTAACTGCAATGATACAAACAAAAAACATTTTTATCTGTCTAGCTATGAGGCAAGTCTCATGTTGCATTCCATTAGAATTTTGAATCTGACATGGAAGTATTAATAACTATATAACTATCTGCTCAGATAGATGTGGATATAGACACACACGGAGTTTCTTGTATGCACAAATCATTAATATATTGACCTCTTCCGATAAAAGACAGCCCTGGAATATAATGAGTGTGCCCTGGAACAAAATGCCTTATCTGATGAGCATTGTAGCCATTGTATTTCGAATGGCAGCCGCTTAATCACCAGTAATAGTTATTCATTAGGCAGCCCAAGAGCCCAGAAACAAATCCTTAAGCGGATTAAATTTTATTTTTCTCAAATTTCGGAGAGAATATTCTCCTTCGTCCTTTTGAGTTTTGATTTTTATTTATGTATCTTCTGTTGTTTGTTCTTAAGGAAAAACACTTTTTTTTTAAATTTTTACTGTTTTCATTGTTTTTTTTTTTTTTTTTTTTTTACTGTTAAGATGCATCGTAGGCTTAAGCTCATTGGTCTTTATAAGAAAGCAAAATATTCTTCGTAATAATCTCACTCGTGGGAAACGAAATGATCGGGTTAGTTTAGTGAATGTATCAATATAGTTTCATTTAATAAAAAATTCCAAGACAAAATTAAAGTACATGCCTACGTGTGGGAGGGTCAAGCTGAAGGAACGAGGAATAATCTATCTATTCTCTTGAATAAATATTTCGGATGTGAGATAAAATTTAAGTGATTTACATACAACGTTAATACAGACTACATCGTATTTATTAGCTCTTAATCAGGAACCTTGTAAAAAAGATAAGATGGTAATATGAAACCGAAATAAAAAAAAATAATTAGACAAAACAAAGACAATATTTAAAATGTTGATGCTTGTATCAAACCCTAACAAGAAAAGGTAAAAAAGTACCACACCTCCTTGATATAAAAGATGCAGTAAACGATTTCTGAGATGAGAAAAAAAGTTTAGGAATTCTTGTATGCTTCCTAGCTTTTTATCATTTGGAGATTGAAAAAGTTTTGTTTCATTTAGGAGCTTTTGAAGTAATTATACCCTAGATGAAATCATTCCGTTTGTAACACCTCGAAATAATGATGGTAGAGCAAAATGGATTGGACACTCAAGCATAATATTAAAAGTTATTTTGATTTTTTTCATATCCGTCCGTCCGTTAGTCCATCTGTCTGTCTGTTAGTGCGCACGATAACTCGAGAACGCGTTCACTTAGAAAGTTGAAATGAAATTTTGTGCACGGACTTTAAAAAAATAAGTAAAATTAAGTTCGAAAATGAGACAAATTGGGCAACTTTTTCGTGGTGTTGCCATACAAAAATTTCCGTTTCAACTATATATTTGGACAGTGCCTGCTGAAATTTGGTATTGGTGTTTTTATAGTAATAACAAAAAAAAAAATTCAAAATTGAACTAAATCGGGCAACCCCTTCTTGGTGTTGCCATATACAAATTTAGGTATTTTTATTGTACTAAAAACTTGTTTAGAATATAAAATCGTATAAAATTGGATATAATCATTTTTTCTATCCGACGAACCGTTATAGAAATATATGCAAAAAACCACTTCAAAAATCAAAGTATCAAAAATCAAAGGTATCATAAGAATTTGTCTTAGACCAATTCTAGTTTTTTCACTTGTTTTTTTTTTGTCTTCAAGAAAAGTTTAAAAAAAAACTGTCACTTTCATGATGACGCTGGGTAGCTTTCAGTATCCGTTCATGATTCATCATATACGACGAGGCTCGATTTTTTTTTTTTTGACAAATACCATACCAACATAATATTCTTATACTCTTTTACTAAACTCATTATGGTAAAATCAACATATTATACTATGTTGGCAAGTTTAGTTTTATTTAACACAAGTTTTAGTAGCTTTAACTTGCAGCTAAGTTAAACTAACCTAAAACAATATAGGTTGTTCCTTAACTTTAAAAAATAAGTTAACACAGCCCTATTTTAGAGCAGAATGACTTCAATCCGATGTTGATTGTACTAGTTTTAAAAATAATTTTATATAATGTTATTTCAACTTATGAATAGGTTAAATTACATAATTGAAGAGTTAAATTGCTCAATTTTAGAATATTTTATGATATACCACAATTTAAAACTAATGAACTCACTACAAAGCCATTTTCGAGATTATATTTGCTATTTGCAAGGAATTTGGGTGAAAAACGACATTTTTGTATGGAAACCCTACGAAGAAGCTACGCAATATGTCTGATTTTCATACTTAAGTATAAAATTTTCTTTAAAATAATAAGTATACAATTATATTATATCTAATATTTCAACTAACTATTCTCAACGTTCTCTCGAGTTATCGTGACGGACATGCAAAAATCAAAACAATTTTTCGTTTTATGCGTGACTAAATTTAAGCATAATAATATACTGAGGGCCTGTCCGAATCCTAGTCTTCGTTTCGACTTCGTCAGCGAATGATGTTATACAACAAGCTCAGCTATTATAAGAATTAAATGAAGACGAAGCTAACCTATTCTATTGAACTACATAGTTGTTATGTTAATTTAACCCTACAAATAATTCAAGTAATAAATTTGGTCGAATTCAACCAAATATTAAGTTGAGTTAACATAAGTAAGGTTGATTTTTTAACTTACTCCATAAAGTTGAATTCTATCATCATTTTAGGTAGATTTTAAAGTAACCTAAATAAAATGTTGAAATGACCATTTGGCTTGGTTAAACAATATACAACTTTTCAAAAAAGGTTGTTTTAACACTACAATTGGGTAGGCTGAGAATTGACATAAATATAAGATGAATTAACCATTACTTTAATTATTTTTCACAGTGTAGACACTTTCTACACTGTGAAAAGCCACAAAAAACTCTTAGAAATAAAATGTCGGGAATATTCCCTACATTTATAGGAATTTTTTTTCCTAAACTTTGTGGCAACAATTTGTGCCTTTTTACAGTGTAATATAGTATTAGTACTAATATTGTCGTAAGGGTCAAAGCTGTAGATAGTTCATGGTGTTAACGGTTGCTTTCTTTTTTGTGACATACAATCAATACAAAACAAACTCCATAGTGCTCATCTGCAAACGTCGTCATTCAAAGAAAAACCGATCATCCTTTCTAAACATTATACAGTCACCTCTGTCTTTTCAAAGTTCTTTTATTTATGTAACTCATATGGAATAAAGTATGCAGTTCATCTGCCCTAATGATTCTAGAGCATATTGACTTATACATCTAAGTTCGAAAGTCTGCGATAAATATCTGGCAACTACTTTGTTAGGTTACTATACAAAAATTTTGATTTAGAGTAAGAGATGCTTTGGTTGTCTTTCTGTCGTATACTCTCTAGTAATCGTTGGACAAGAAAACTGTATGCTGCTATTAAAACAATGTACAAGGCGGAGTCATACCCCCATACGTGAACTTATCCAGATCTGTATTACTGACAAATCGTCGGTGCCAGTTTCTACTTCAAAACCTACAATAGCGCGGAGGCTAGATCCTTCCACAGATTTTTAGATGTTGTTGTGACATGAGATTGATTTAGCATCGAGGGTCCTTTCCGAGATAGGCCGGCTCTTTTCGAGTTATTATAATTTGAAAAAAATGGCTTGATACAAAATGTAATTACAGTACAGTAAATTTACATACCTTTATATACATACCAACCGAAAGTATAACCGATATGGGAGTTGGGCTTGAATTTAGGAACATTGACTGTCATTGAATTTGGCATTAACATTTATCTAACCTATCTATCTAGAATCCCATCGAAAGCAGAATGGGAATCACATGCGGTGCTTCAACCATTGACAAACAAAATTACAAGTTATACGAATCGATCTAAGTCTGATGAAGGCACCGGAGCGGAAGTTAACTGCGAGGAGCCTGAGATTGAATTGGCCATCCACGTAGAAAGCCATGCTATGGTTTTCCAAGCAGAAGTCAAGGATATTCTTGATGCAAGAAGGCACTTCCTTAACTCGGACATTGAGGAGATAACCATCTGCTCAGACAGCCAAGCAGCTGCCAAAGCTTTGTCTAAACCCTTTATAACCTCCAAACTATTAATGGAGTGCAAAACCACTTTGAACTCCCTTTCTCGGAATAACAGGGTAATAGACGAGTGGGTGCCGAGGCACAGCAATGAAAGGGCGGACGAACTTGCTCGTCTTGGTGCAGCCTCGGAGGAACCTGCCTTTATAGTCGGGATTGCACCAAAACACCTTGTCTTAATCATTTCAAACTAGACTGCCCGTCAACACAGTCGCCTTTGGATAAAAGATCCCTCGAGTAGAACAACAAAGGAACTGTGGGGTAAACCTAACCCAAATCAAACAAATAAGCTCCTAGGACTTAACAAGCCAACCCTGAGAGCTCTGGTGTCCATCCTCACTGGGCACTCCTCTCTCAGGGGTCACCTTCACATGATGAGACTTGATGAGACCCAGTTTCTTTGTCACTGTCCGACACGCTCAGGAATACGTTACAGAATTCTTAGCTCACACCTCCTGGACGAGTTACATGACGACGGCAAGGAGGGCTGCGGGCCAATACTGAAATTTATAGGAGCGTCCGGTTGGGGCCTATAAACAATTGCTCATGGGTCTGGAGGGTGAACAATGGGCCTTGACTTGGCCTACGTTCGGAAGATCCCTCGGGGTCGCAAACCTCTGGTTCAATAAATCAACCTATATATCTGAAATTGATCATCCGAATAGATTCTTACATATTGATGGCTGTGTGTTGCGACCCCTTTGTACTACTTTCTGCAGAAGGCTCTAATAATTTGGAAATTTTTGCGTGGGAACATATGAGTCTAATCCGCCTATTATATAAAGTCATACCAGACCTATTCATCAGGGTTTGTGAACACCTTCTTAAATCTTCTAGATATGTACATAACAGCTCACAATCCGGAACTGGAGAGTACTCTTGCTTTCAGCGGTTGAATATGTCGTTGTTTCTTTTTTCTTTTTTTTTTTTTGTGAACATCTGTACCTTGCATATATACGTTAGTTTCCGAACTGAAGTTATTATACACCCCTCTATTAATATATTTTAGAATGTGTACTTTTATCAATAGCATATGCGAGAGATTTTTAATAATATCGAGTATCCGCTTTTCTTGGGTTTTCTTCAATACGTCATTCTATAATTGTGACTACGTTGGGAGAGGCTGTCAAGTCTAAAATAAGAGCAAGATTATTTTAAATATTTAAATTAGTGGGGGTAGATGTAATAAGTGGTATAAGACCGGGAACTTCTTAAACAATGGAATTTAGTATCTACCCTCAATCCTCAATATGCAGCTTTCCTTGTATTTTGACTGTTACTGCGAGAATGTCTTTGGAAATGGTACGGCGAACAGACTGAAGGTCAGCCAGAGTTATAAGAGGTTTACACATATTTAAGACTCAATCGAGTTTGTTCAGTGAGATACGTGTACTACTTTAGCTCTGTAGTAGAGAATGGAGGTTGTGAATGAAGTAATTGGTAACTCCATCAGTTATCGTAGAATCAGATCACTTCTTCGATTCGGTATTTCTCAGCATCGCTTTTGTTCGTTTTTTTACTCGTATAGTTTATGTTCATTTTTAATTTAATTTTAATTAAAATGAAAAGCCGGATGGGGCTAATGTAGAATAAAAGTATACACAAGAAAAAAGATAAATTTTTGGGAAACTAGTTCCATTACTCAATTTAATTGAGAAACAGATTTATCATATCATTCGATTAGTAGGGATGAATTATAATAATGCAATTACATTCGAAAGTACTCATGATGTTGAAAGACGTATCTAAAATAGAAGAGGGGATGGTGCTAAAATATAAAACGACAGCGTTGTACTACGCTCAGTTAGTCTTGTGATCATACTCCAAGCCTAAGAACTTAAAAAATATTTCGTTTCAATTATTGAAGTAGGTGGAGATTCTTGTTTGTTTCTGTAGGTACTTAGTAAGTAAGTGCCTTAATTAATTGCAGTGGATTGGGAGACATAGAAAACTTAATGAAAAAGCAAATCAGCTTGCCCATATTAAGGTGAAACACAGGCCCAGGAAACTGTCTGAGGAATATAGTTTTGTCATTAAAGTTATTGACAATAAAAAATGAAACAAGATAATTAAGAAATTTTAATTGTACATATGTATATATACCGTTGGCAAATTTACTTGGCATCCTTTCCTTTCAAATAAATATAAAAACGGTTACAGCCTCTAAATGCAAACAGTGTAAACGTACCGAGCTCTCTTTTAATTTTATTTTACTAAATTCTTTTTCGTCGAACGTTTTTATGCAATTTGACAAGAAAATTACATTTTGCAAAAACCTTTAATTTGAGCACTTAGTAGATATCTGTAGGTATATGTTGGTGGCGCACGCCAACAAATTACACCTCTCTACATCTTTGAATTATTTATCAAAACACGCCCGAAAAGGTTCAGGTAAGCACATGTTGTAAAGCAACACGATTGTTCCTTCTAATGCCCATCTTGGTTGCGTGAATCGCATATTAAAAAGAAATTCGTAGAACCAGGTAATCTTCATGTTGCAGACGATTTTAACAACCTGACCAACAGACTAAGTTTTAAGCACAAGCAAAGGAATCTAAAAAGTCGAAATTTTTGATGAACAAAATTTCTTTGATCCTAAATTTAAAACGCTACAGGTATCTCGCTGTTATACATGTTGTAACTTTTAGATTTTACCCGGATAGAGCTGTCTCAGAAGTTTTGATAAAACAACAAATTTACTCTCACTTAATTGCTTCCTATGGCCAAAGGTATTCCATATAATATGTATGTATGTTATCTGCTGTTCTAAAGGGTAAATTAAGAAATTCTAATGTAAAGTAGCCAAGAAATATTATATTATATCTGCCACACATGGATTGCGCACCTACAAAATTAAAGGGAACCAGTTCTTTTTTTTATCAATGATTTTGTGGTGTCATAAATTCCACTTGAATGGACTCTAATCACCTGGAAGCATAATCTCAAATGACTTCATATATTCAAATTGAGTAGAAGGTGGCTTACTTACAATTTTCCATTCCTGCACTATGAATTTCCGTCGTTTAAACATAATAAAGTGGAAAGAAACCAACATTTTTCACTATCACAAACTCCAACTGGAGACGGCCAAAAGAGATCAAAGATTACTGCCGCTCTATAATTGGTTTAGGGATTGTTTAGAGGACTCACCGTAACGATTTGTCCAGAATGTATGTATATACATACGGAGACAGAAAAGAAATAAAAAATGAAACCATTGTCAGGTGAAATCCTCAAATTATGGAGAAGAATAAAGGGAAGAAATGAAGGGCTCGATATTCTGGGATATACGAGTATGTGAGTTTGGACAAAATTTAACCTGGCGATTTTTTTTTATATCTATTTTCGATTCCTCTCAAAGTCAATGTTCTTAGATCGATGTGGATAAAATGTGTTTGTCGAAAAATGGTATGATCTGAGTTTGGTAATGGTTTTTCTTTTTCTTAAGATATATGTATGTGATTTGCTCAGAGCAGACAGAAAGAGTTGAATTTTCGGAATGATTAATTCTTTTTATTTTAACTATGTTTTTATGGATCACAGACAATCCCCACACATTGTTGTTGCATTAAAATGATCTGGTCTGGATTAGATCATTGTCATAAAAAGCGCAGTTCTTAAAGTCAAAACTAAGGTTATATCCTAAAATACAGGAAATAATTTAGATAAGAAAATTTCTAAATAAAAAAGAGTAACGGTGTACAAGACATGACAACAACAAGTTCACATAAAAAAGGAGGTAGCAACAGCAGTTTTAAGTTTGGTTTTTAATCAGACCTAGTACATGACAAAATTTAGAAAAATTGAAAATATCTGGAAATAAGAAAATTCAGAAGTGGCCAAATCCAGAAGTGACAAAATTCAGCAACGACAAAATACATAAATGTCAATATCCGGAAATTATTAAAAATGGTATAATTGTATTCCAAAAATATATTTATTATTTAAAGTTCACATGAGTGAAACAAATTTGTTAAATATATCGCACCTTGGCAAGAAAAGTGACACAACTCAAAAATCAAAATTTGTCTTTTGTTAACAATTAAACGTAAAAATAACTTATCACCCTCAAACAACAAAACAGTGACAACAATAAAAGTTTAATTTCACTATTTTGAACACAGTCCAATTTTGACTTATGTCACTTTTCTTGCCAAGGTGCGATATGTGCTTGGCATTACTAAATTTGGCTTATTACATGAACGAATAGATGGTATGAATTTCTTTTCGCAATTCTAATATTTACGCTTAAGTTGAGTAGGTGACAAAGAATTAACAAAGTCCAGTGAATTGATTAATTTGTTTAAAAGACTGTAAGCTTTTGTACATTTGCATGTAGAGCCTAAAATTTTTGTCCAACTCCAATATTTACATTTAAGGTTGTTCCTAGTATATTTAGACAGCTGTTTATAGTCCATTGGGACTTCAAAAAATTAGCCAAACGGTCATTTATTGTTTAATATTAAAGAAGAGTACCAAATGTTACGAAGAGATGTTATTTGCGGTATTTAGATTTGCGTGTGATAATAGAATAACATCAAGCTGACACTTTATTTTAAGTGACGTCAAAAAAAACCAAGCTTAAATGCTTTTAAATGTTCCACTTTTGGACAGATAATATGGAGAGCCGTTAAAAGTGCACGGCTAGATCGGAAATATGGCAGTGATGAGATATCTTCACTACAAATTAGGAAACTAAAAGCACTAGATTTTATACCTTCAGGTCAGGTGAAATATTCAGGTAGTAGGAAGCAATTTACGCTTCAGATCCTGATTTCCTAAAAATTGAAAAATATTTAGAAGATAGTTATATTTTTGGGAAAATCACTAAAAACAGGCGACAGAAACCTCCTCTTTTTTCCTCCAAAATGAGGACGTTGAGTTAAATTTTCCTCATACTCAGAGCCTGGAGGAAGATCAGGAAGCTTAATTGGAAAGATCAGTCATACCATATCAGATATTATCTGTGTTCCTTTGTGTTCGCAGAACAAAGCAGAACAAAAGATACACATAGAAGATTTAAATGAAGCTACAGAACAACTTATTTTCTCCAGTATATGGGAGTTCTAGAACAAAGAACATAAAAGGACACAGGTATAGACTGAATTAAGAAAAAAAAATTGTTAAGTGAAATACAAAGAAATTTTAATGAAGAAGCAAGAAAGATGAGGACACATACATATTGGAAGATCGGGAGAGGAGAGTTATGATGAAAGTACTTCTTAGGAAATTTGGCAATAAATCTAACACAATATTAATTTACTTAAGATTTTTAGTTTTGCATCTTAAGCGATTTGAAAAATTATCCTGTTTCATGTTCTCAGCAATGTGTTTTTTTTTTTATGTAAACCAAAAATTTCCGAGCTCATCCAGAAAAGATATTCGTTCGCGCGAATATATTTTCTGCATTTTTTATCGCTTCTGGATTTTGTTACTTCTGGATTTTAGCTTTTCTGGATATTGTCTCTTATGGATTTTGTCTTTCTGGACTTCATCACTCTGGATTTTGTCTTTCTGAATTTCGCACCCAACCCGAATGGGGACCATGACAAAATCCAGAAGTGACAAAATTCAGAAACGAAAAAATCCCGAAATTGTAAAAATTGTTACAATTAAAATTTTAAAATTGGCATGAGCTTCGCTTCACAAGTCTCATATTTACACTTCGTCGTTGTTGTTACATTAATCTTTGTTATTAATATAGTTGGGAGTTTTGAGATGTCATATGCATCTGATGGAAACGTAGCATCTTTGTGAACGAAACAGGCAAACCCAACAATGCCTGCACATGGGTCACGATTTGTGAACAAATATTATATGAAATTTTGGTGTTGATCGCGATTTCGAGATGATCAAGGTCCAAAATGAATGATAATTTGAATTAGAATAAAAAAGTTTAAATTTTGGAAATTACTAAAAAATAGAAAAAATTTTGCGTTAACGTATTATTCTGCTCTGGATTGTATAAATTAGTGCTTATATGGTACATATGTATCCAGGTATGTGCCTAGGTCTCATCTATTAATAATAAATAAATGAATGTGTGTGTTGAAGTGGTACTGTGGGGTGAATAAATGTAAAAAACATAAATAATTTGTTTGTTTTTAACGTAAACGAAAAATTTCCGAGCTCATGAAAAATTCAAACTAAGAGGAAATCTCGCGCGCGAATATCTTTTCTGGAATTTTTTTCTAGATTTCTTCTTCTGAATTTTATCTCTTCTGGATTTTATCACTTCTGGATTTTGTCACTTCTGAATTTTGTCTCTTGTGGATTTTGTTTTTTTGGATTTCGTCACTCTGGATTTTGTCGTTCGTCCCCAACCCAACTCGGATCCTACATGAGTCAATTTGTGCAATCGGTCGCGCTGGATAAATAACAAGCACAGTGACCATTTCCTGGAAACTATGCTCACCGCTGAGAACATGACAAAATCCAGAAGTAGAAAATTCAGAAGGGATAAACTACGGAAATGAGGAAATTCAGAAGGACAAAATCCAGAAGGGACAAAATCCAGAAGGGACAAAATCCAGAAGTGACAAAGTTCAGAAACGACAAAATACATAAATATCAAAATCTGGAAATTGTAAAAATTGTTTATCTTAAGAATATAAAACTTATTTAAAATTCACGTGAATGAGACAAATTTGTTAAATATATGTGTGCTGGTTAGATTTAGATTTGTGGAGGGGTGTTCAGGCGTTGGCGTTTCATTCACTGCGACCTGAAAGATTTATTGTGAGTCTCCGTTCAATCTATTCTCTTTCTAGGTTTAAACTGTTAACGAATTCTAAAACCATTCAGGAACTTAGAAATAGATATATTTGTTGAAAACAATGTAGTGATCTTCTACGCAGAAAGTAAGGCTATTCTTGTAAAGGGAAAGTAAAGTAAGTATTAAACAAAGAAACCCTTGAGGTTTAATAAGTCATCCTTAAAAAGCTGTGTGGTGTCCATTATTCATTATATTCTTCCCTCAGGGAACGCCTATGTACATTGTACATGGGTATGGGACTGCCTGGTAACCCAGGCTGCGGGAAGGAGACTGAAATAGTGATACTTTTTTTATGCCATTGTCAATCAATTTGCGGGGAGGCTCGAAATGTTGGGAGACCATACATAATTTTATAAAAGATTTATTATCTATAGTTATACTTGTAAATATTGAGAATGTACAACAACAATAGTCCCTAACAGTGGCCTAAGCTCAGAAACCTCCCGGTACCAAGCTTCTTCTAAGTCAATCCATCCATCGAAACGTTTTGATTTATATCTTTTTGGCAGCAGATTGAGTCAAATGCTGAATTCTTTATTCACTGACATGAACTTGTTTAGCTTAACGAGCGAAGAAAACAACAATTCAGGTTTTCTGGTTCTCTTACACAACTACTTGAAAACAGTAACATAAAAAAAAACTATATTTTCCAAAGTAATTAATTAGAATTAATTTAATTTTCTATGAAAAATTGTGCTATTTTTTATTAAATTTAAATAATAATAATAATAAAAAATAAAAAAAAAAAAGTTTTTAAGAGCGAGAGTTTAATTGGTATTTAATTTTTGTTAAACGTAGCCTCGACTAGATATTTTTTCACATGCTATTTAGGAGGAACTAACATGAGCTAGTTTCTGTGTTGACCCTAATGCGATGGGAGGCAGGTGCTTGATAAATAATCTAATTTCATCTATTCTTTTACGTTATCAAAAATAGTTTCATAAAATTCAAAATTTGGGGCCAATATAAGAAAAGCCTTCAAGAAATTTTTTTTTTGAAAAAAAAAAACAATGTGCTACGAAAAAAACCTCAAAACATATATACGCATACAAAAAGACTAACGAAATGTGTGAAATGGACGTAAGCCAATTTTTAAAAACAAACCTTCACCAAAAGTCCATGAAATCTTAACTAAAAGCAATATTTGTTTACGAGGCTGCGGAAATGTATAGGTACTAATATGTTGTATTTCCATATTGCACCACTTTACAGGAAGTCATACTAAGTTTGTAGAAGCAATATTAATTCACAGTCAACACTGTCGACACTCAAAGTTGATTAGTCTCTTTCTTCCATCGAACTCCGAACTTATCATATTTTAGCACAACCTATAAGACACAAGCTCGAGCCAAATTCTACAACTATTGGATGGTTTCTTTATCACAGCGACTAAATATCTCAAAAAAGGGATAACGAAAAGGTGGAATTAAATACCCCACTCATAGGCCTAGGTTTGGCTAATCGTAAAGCAACTCGGTGGACTCTAATATAGTATCGCCCAACCAGCAGATAATCGCGCTGATAGTTATAGAAACACAAAAATTTCAACAAAACTTTAAAACCGATGAAAAATTGCTTTCAATCATCCGAAAGAATGAAATAAAAATCGAATTGCGTAAAAAGTATTTGTTACATTAACATACTGAGAAAAAAAATGCTAGATCTGGAGGAGGACGTGGATGTAAAGACAAATCAAATATTCAATGACTAATTGTAGGACACCAAATTAATGTAGACTACAAAAAAGCATTCGCCATCATAAAGCAATACTGAAAAGATTCGTGCTCTAAGATACGAAAATTCATTGGGCACACTTTACAGATATTTTTATAGCATTTTTAATTATTAGCAAACTAAACAAATATACTCTTAGAGATAGTTATCTATATTATATGACATTTTTAGCGATTAGTAGGAAATAATATGAAGGTGATTTCTCGTAATTTCAATAAATTTACAAAATGCATTTTAAATGCAAACAAAAATGATTGAACTTTTCGACCCAGAGATCATAGAGGTCTCGTCAGTATTGTTATCGTTGATCCCCTACCATAGAAAATCAATGATGGAAGGAAGTGTAGAAGTGGAAGAATGCGTTAAGTGGAAGAAGCACAGGACCACAACAAGGTAGGAATCGAGCCCACGACCGCTGTGATGATAGTTAGTGCGCTTGCCAACTGAGCCTAACAAAAATTATGATTATCTTCCATTTAAACAATTTTTGATACAATTTGTTTTATTAAAATTTTTGTGTACTCTTGTCTAAGGGTGGTCACTGTTCCTAAATTAAAAGATATTTAGATATTTTAATACAGAATCTAGGTCTAGGATTATCTCCGAATCAAAATTTTGGTCAAAGTTTTCATCCTGGTCGCACAACAGTGGTAAGTTTGAAAGCTCAAAGCAGCAATCTTTTGACTGTGTTTTGACACATTGAGGTAAATGAAGACACATGTACTCGTCGAACTCATTGACGCGATGAGTTCTGCATATTTTTCTGAAATTATCTTTTAAGGTCAAAATCAATTTTCGAACTTTCAACTGATAGCACTCCATAATCTAAACTCACTCAATAACTAACACCAAATGTAATAAATGTCAAAGCCTAGTTAAATCTGTACCCAGAAGAGCAAATACCGTTAAATATCACACGCAAATATTACAATTGCGGACAAAATAAAACGACCAGATTTTTTCTGTGACAGTCCTTACTGCTCTTTCTTCGTAGTGTTGCTGGAATGTGAAAACTCTGTTTGAAAAATATTTGATGCGGAAATTTCAAAATTCTCGTACTTTCACGTACGAGAATACATTTTTCCTCGCACATCGTACCTGAATAAAACTTCGCGACATGAAAGGATGTAAAAGAAAGAATGACTTGAGAAATACTATGGGCACTTCGAAAATCCCCCATTTACAATGACTACCAAACATATAACATTCCTTGGGCTTTGTGAGATATGTACAATGTTACAGTATGGATATATAAATAGTGAAGAAAGTTAGCAAGAACAAGATCCAAATGTTCATAATCGATTGACTGAACATTTCTTGTAAGAAATCCTCTCTAAAACAAATCATGAACGCAGAACTCTAGTTAATCACACATCAAGAACAAGAAACAACCGAAATAAGACGAAGAAAATGTAATACACCATACTAGAAAGCCGGTCAAGCTGTCCAAATATTAGAGTGTGAGTATAAAGAAAAGCCAAGAATCAAAAGGAGAAGGTAGAAAAATAAAACATAACCTAGTTAGCACTTGACTCTTGTTTCTTTGTTGCTTTTCAAAATGCCATTGCGTTCTGTCTTGAAATATATAAGATACAAATGATCCTTCTGGTATCATAGAAGTGATAAAACAAGTACATAATTAACACACAAAATTAAAACAAGTAAAAAAACTAGAATTCGTCTAAGACCAATTCTTATGATACCCTAGATGAATGCCCGTATAAAATTTCCTATGGTCACCGATTTATGCAAATTTGATTTTTGAAGTGGTTTTTCGCACCTATTTCTAGAATGGTTCGGCGGACAGAAAAAAATGATTAACCAATTTTATAGGATTTCGTATTCTGAAAAAGTTTTTAGTACAATAAAAATATCTAGGACTGATCTTTATCACTGTATACGTAAAAAATCTAAATTTTTATTTTCTATTAGGCTATAAAAACATCATGTTCCCTCTATGTGTTCGCGTTCTCAGGTAAGTCCAAGTATATAGTGGAAAACGAAATTTTTGTATGTCAACCGCACGAAGGAGTTGCCCGATTTGTCTCATTTTCGAACTTAATTTTACTTTTTTTTTAAATCCGTGTGCAAAATTTCAGCTTTCTAAGCGAACGCATTCTCGAGTTATCGTGCGCACTGACAGATAGACAGACGGACAGACGGACGGACATGAAAAAATCAAAATAACCTTCAATATTATGCTTGAGTGTCCAATCCATTTTGCTCTACCATCATTATTTCTGTGCGTTACAAACGAAATGACAAACTTAGTATACGCTATAGATTTCATATAGGGTATAAAAAGGAGGAACTAAAATCGGTGTGGAATAATAATATCATAGAAAATAAAGCCGTTGGTCCTTTTTGCTAATTGTAAATGGAAAATACCTAGCTCATATTTTTGCTTTGCAGTTAAGAAACAAAGTCATACATACCAAAAATTGAAATAATATCATATTTCCTTATTTCATATTTCGAAAGCGAAATAAGATTTCTGGAAAAGGCAGATACATTTGCCTTTTACAAAATATTACAAAAAAGGTTCTGTTGAATACCTGCGAAAAAAAAGTCATACACAAAATAAGAGCTATTTTCCCTTTACAATTGAGAAATCTATATTTCCAGTGACACTATTTCACGGCACCCTAAAATCGAACGCTTTGCTCGGTAGATATAACTACAAAATATACCAAAAATAGATACATTTACCACTGCTTGGTATTCCTCTTGGGGTATGAAAGCATGATATTGGAAAAAGTAAAGGGCAAAAAAATTTAAGAAGTTTAACTCTAATTCCTAAAATAAATTCAGAGATTTTCATTTTTTTAATTTCCCAAAATATTGGCAGCGTTTCATAGAACTTTAAAATATAAAACAATCAAACCGAATAGGCTTAATAAATATTATACTCAAAGTGTCTTAAACTAGCTACTAGGAGATATTTGCAAAATTGCCTAAAGGAGACCTAAATCTTTAAAAAAAACTGATTATTTTACAGATTCTTTTTCATCCTCTAGTTTAAAACCAAATTCAAACAAACAATTCAAATTATTTAAAAAAAAACATGTTGCAACCGCTTGCATCGTTAATGAATGTTCATCGTCTTAAAAGTGAAGATACCATGAAATAAAGATTTCTTTATGAATCTAATTAACTTCTGTCATGCTTCAAGATCCATTTATTCAAGAAAGGAAAAAAGGAACAAGCAGAAAATACCAAAGAAATCAGAGATTCTATTGAAAGCCCTAATCATACTGACAAAAAGCGGACGAGTAAAGAAGCACAAAAAAAGATCTGTTCAAAAATTTTTATCAGAATTTATTTCAAAGTTTTGTAAAAAATAAAAATATTAAATTTGAAACTCACATAAACCGCCTTGATAAATCCATGATTGCTTCAGGTTAATGGGTTCAGGATCACGAAGTTATCCTTCAGTTTTTAATCACTTTTTAAAGCACAAGCACTAATTTTTATTTTTTTTTACAAAAGTAAAATCACATGCAATTATTAAAAAAAAAATATTGAAAACTGTTAAAATTAGCAATTGTTCACGGAAATCATTTAGACGTTAATATCTTATTCGATTGCTTCAGAAAAGAAGTCCTTCGCGATCCACCCGACTGGATTGGATGTTAGCAACCAACTGAATGCATGATCGAATGATTGTTTCAAATGTTAAGTTACACGATAAAAAAAAAATGTATGAACTTTTATTATTTTTTTTTTATTGTGACCACGAATTTCGGCACACTTATCAAAATTAGAGAAAATGCTAATGCCGCCACAGTAGGAGTATATTAGAATTGTTTGGCTCCCTTGGAGAAAAACAATTTCCCCATCAAGTAACACAAAATTCAACTTTTTCACTGAAAGTCTGCTGGAGGACTGATTCTGGTGCTGGACAATAATCTCATAACTCTAGCTCGGACTCGTACAGAATTTCTGATATAAGTCAGCAGCATCCATCCATACATCAGCATTCACCCATCATCCACTTGAATATTTTATCTACTTTTATAAGCGCGCACACTCACACAGCTAATGAAGGAAAAGAAGTATAGATGAAGCCGCGCATGAGGAGCTCAATGCCCGGTGATATGAGAAAACAAAACGTGGGCAGTCGCACAGCTCATAAATGAACAACAGCCACAGTCATGGAACTGAATAGCATGAGCCATGAGCACCCCAAAGTCCAAGAAGTGCTGCGCTATGTCTTAAGATGTTGGCTATGCAGGAGAACAATGTGGTCCGAGTTTTCTCAAGAATTCTAATTTGAGCATATGAATGAAAGAACATTTGGTCTTCCCAACTAGATAGTATAGTATAGATCCCGTGCTTGGGCACAGATGGTTTACTCTATAGTTTTTTGGTCTCCCGAGATGTACAAAATATTTCTCCCAAGGGAAACAGATGAAATATTTCAATTAACGTCCTTCGTGTGAATGCCATAGATTTTGTCGTATTTAATAATTTTATTTTTTACGGGCTTCTTTGATCTAAAACAATTGACAGCCTTTTGTTGTTTTTATGTTTCTCATTTTCAACTGTTGCAATTAATATCCTTTCCGTACAAATTAAGAATTTAAAAAAAAAATGCTGAATATTCGTTTTTGTGGTAAAATTTCGTTTTATAACTGATACCTTCCTTATTATGTAGCTCCTGGTCTTCCATTGAACTTCAATTTCACTTTTTATTGATGCTAATTATCCAGCTTACAGTAGAACCAACCAGTTACAAGTTTTTTTTAAGTTGAGGCGTGAGGTTTCAAGTTTCAACGGCCTGTAGTTTTATAATTTCTCATGAAATTCGACCCCATTAGTTAAATTTTTTTGAATTCATATGATTCATGACATTTTTTTTTTTTTGTATACATAATTCACGAGAGGAGCTCTGGAAATCAAGTATAAAAATATCTATAAAGCAGTCATGATGAAAGATTAACATTACTAACTATATCTGCCCGTATAGTATTTTAGTCATTTTCTCTATATTAGAATATGAAAATCAACCTCGGATTTATGAGCGAAATCTGGGGAACAATAGGCATAGAAGTGATCTAAACTCAGAAGCCCCACAAGCAGTGCTGTCGTTTGGAAAATTTCAAGAGTAATACAATTTGCTACCAAAGCGGAGTACTTTCGGAAAAAAACGGAGTACACGACTAACGAAATTCAATGAATTCAAATTAATTAGAATGGGATCCTGAAATCATATTAATGTGAATAAACTCTTTATATGTCTAGTATTATTACACTATTTATATTTTTTTTTATTTTCAGATTTTCCCATGAATTTTTTTTTCTGCAATAAGAATTCCTTAAGTTTAGTTGATGGCTGTTGAATTAAAAGATTCATTAATTAATTGCTTTGATTCAATGTAATCATACTTGCATGAAGTAAAAAGGTTCTGTCATGAAAAGCTATTCTTGAGAAAAGCATACCTTCATCTAGGACAACTTACATCTAGATGTGAGAGCCTCACAAAAAATTAAACGAGCTAATGATCCTCTAATGAAAAGCTCTATACATTCCATCTCTCTCTCTTTCGCTGTATTATGCCACATAAATTTGCAATGATTGCTATCTTTGGTTGAATAAAAAGTTGAAGAGCTTTGAAAAAGTGATCCGGGCTTATATGGAGATTTTCTTATCTAGTTGTATGTTGTCTGCGTCTGCATAAAGCAAATTAAGTAATACAGGTGTGTATATAAAGGGTGTTCCAATAACGGGTGTTATTTTGATATTCAAAGAAAAATGCCGTTTTTTGAGATAAATGATCGAATCTTTATTTCATTATAAAGAGGAAGGTATGCCGTTAATAATGGAAAACAACATCAGCCTAATGACCACCACGACCACGCTTACAGGACCATATCCTTTTCATGAAATTTTCCATAACCAAATCGCAAAGTGGCTGCCCTATGTCCTCTTCGAGAGATAACACGGTCCGGAAACTTTTCCCGTAAAAGATCAATGGTTTCGTTGCTCAATACCATCCAATTTCGGCCATAAAAAATCATTAATAATCTGTCGATAGCGCAATCCATTCACCGTAACTGTTGCTCCAGCCTCATTTTCGAAAAAGTAAGGTCCAATGACCCCGCGGGACCATAAACCGCACCAAACAGTCACACGTTGAGGATAGAGAGGCTTTTCAACAATAACTCTTGGGTTTTCCTAGCCCCAGATGCGACAATTTTGCTTGTTGACGAAGCCATCGAGGTGGAAATGGGCCTCATCACTCAAGATGAGTTTTCGATGGAATTCCGGATCATTTTCATGCATTTCAAGGACCCAATCAGCAAAGACTCGATGTTGTTGATGATCGGCCGGCTTGAGTTCTTGTGTTAACTGAACTTTATAAGCCTTAAGACCCAAATCTTTATGCAAAATACGGTGTAATGACGTTTGTGGAATGCCTAATTCCAAAGAACGACGAGGAATGGACAAACCTGGGTTTTCTTCAACACTTTCGGCTACAGCAGCAATATTCTCGGCTGTTCTTGAGCGACGTGCACGGGTTTTATTCTTCAAATCACGACGACCCAAAAATGTTCGAGTTTTACGAACCGTCTCTGCCACATTTTCACCATTTTTATAGTGAATTTTAATAATTTCAATGCGCTGTTGAATCGTGTATCGTTCCATTTTTATTAATGGCGTAGTTTCTACTTGTCAAATATTAAAAAATGACAGCTCCAAAAGTGACATCCACCGAAATAGCGGGCTAATTAAAATAACACCTCTTATTGGAAAACCGTTTACTAAGAAAATACATGAATTTTATCATTAGTTTAATTATTTAATTATTGAAAACTTTTTGAATTTTCAAAATATTAGTAAGGATGCAAAATTGTATTGACAGCTTCAGTCGCTTTAGCTTTTCTGCATTTCAAATCTTTTACAATATTTGAATAAGTAATGCACAGAAATAATTCTGGTAGAGGAAAATGCATAAAATTAAAAGTTCTTTTGATCTTTTCATGACCGTTCGTCCGTCCTGTCTGTCCGTCCGCTCATCCTCACGATAACTCAAGAACGCGTGTACTTAGAGAGCTAAAATTTTGCCTATGGCCTTTAAAAAAAAAAAGTAAAATTAAGCTAAAAAATGGGACAGATCGGGTAACGCCTTCGTAGGGTTGCCATGCAAAAATTGCCTGAAAACGCATCGCCGTAGAGAGCTGAAATTTTGTACATAGCGTTTTTAGTAGTAAATATAATTTCAAAAATGGACTGGGAAAGCCCTTCTTGGTGTTGCCATATAAAAATTTAGCCTTTTTACGTATACTGTAAAAACGATCAGTCCTATATGGTTTTCATGTACTGAAAATTCCTTCAGAATATGAAATCCTATAAAATTGGTTATAATAATTTTTTCTTCCCGATGAACCGTTCTAGAAATATTTGCGAAAAACCACTTCAAAAATCAAACTTGCACAGATGGATGACCATACGAAATTACATACGAGAATTCATCTAGAGTATCGTAAGAATTGGTCTTAGACCAATTCGAGCTTTTTTACTTGTTTGCAATAACTTTAAAACATATTTTACAAAACACTCTGTTATTTATAAGGCTGCGTGCATACAAAGTATGTTTATTGTACGTATTACCTTTTGTTGGCGACAAAACAGCTTCCATAGAATTTCCAAGAATGGTTTCTTGACATATCCATCCGTCGTGCTCTAAATCTATTGTTATGTATACTATATATTAATGTTTGTTGAATTTCTAGGAATTGTTTTAGATTTCCTTTGATCTTCGGATACATTTGCCATATTCATATTGCTTGTATGACAACAACTACATTTAGAAACTTTAATATTGTGCAATATTGCCAAGAATTGAATTTAGTACATTTTGGATGCTTTGACACTTCCTTTTCCATTAGCGAAAGTGATTTTGATCACATTAGATTTTTACTCTGCACTTCTATATATCTGAAAGAACGTTGAGGTCATTTTAAATAATGGTCGACACTCTTTTCCTAACCCGACCATTACCAATCTCGTTTTTCTTTTGCTGAAAGATAAGTAGTTATGAGATAAGAATACAACTATTTATTTTTGTGCTGCGCCGCATGCTGGTTGAATTAAAGGACTCTGAAATCCTTTGGTCTGCTGAGTTATATTCAAAAAATCATAACTTTTGTACTGATTATCTCAGAGACATGACCTTTAGGTTATTTTAAAGATGAGAGAAAATTATAAAACTAGATGGCTTTTAGAAGAAGAAAAAATTAAGGATATTAAATATATCCTTTATCCTTGAATATCTTCAAATGCATTCCCTTAATTTTTCCTTGCTTTATTTTTAAATTAATGCTCATATTGTTGTCAGTAAATGGTTAAATTTTTACTCATAATGTTGTCAGTAAATGGTTAAATTTTTAAATTGGGTTCTCTATGGGTTTGGAGATGAGAATTTGTTTTTTGTTGAGGTCTGGTTTTTTGGAAAAAAATTTAATGCAAATCAATTTTTTTGTTATCCTAGATCCCATAAGTATTTTTCACCAAGGACATAATTTTTTGTCTTCTCAAATGTGACCCATTAACAATCCGTTAAACAAAACCAAAATGATCTCACCCCGAAAATCAAATATTTTCTTATTTTGTCCACAAAAGAAGACAATCTTCATCGTCGTCCTTAAAAATTTCCAGAGTGCATTGTTTTTTTTTTTTTTTTTTTTTTTTTTAAATTGGGAACTATTCTCAAGTTTTTTCCTTTGTGTCACAATTCACAAATTTTATATTGTTTTATTACTAAAACTCAACATTTTTTACAACACTTGAATTAAAGTAAACAAATAATATAGTTAAATTAAATCACTAAATACCTTCGCCGAATTATTAACAAAAACCACTGGACTTAGTTTTTGTGAGCAGGAAAATGAGGAAAATAGGAAAGGCAAACGAAAATGCAAGAAGCGATTAAAGAAAAAACGTTTTCTGGATTAGAATAGAAGTTCTGGACTTCTTCAAGTAGAGAGCGTTGATTATGCACTTCACAAACGTCAATCACAGCGTTTAATGAACGAATCATTATGAAATGACTAGATAGGTGTAATAGGCTAAAACAAATCACAGTAGTACCAAACCAACTTTTCAACTGGACTTAATAGATTTTATTACTAAAATGTACTTCGAATGTATTGTTTTAAATGAAGGTGAATAAAACCTTTTAGATTATTTGCTTACAACATACGTATATAGGTGTTTTAAGTATTAGGAAATGAAAAGCAGAGTACTTTTATAAAAGGAGTAGTACCGGAGTACGCTATTAGTTTTCGGAGTACCTACAATTACTCCAATCGAAGTGCAAATGACAGCACTGCCTACAAGGGACCCAAGTACACTGAATTCATAAACCTTTCACAAATTAGTTCTCCATTAACAGAAGGTTACTGTTCATGACGATGAAAAACTCGATTTTTTTTTACATAATTATCATTCTTAAAGTGTTTAGAACACATGGGTAAAAGAGTATCTTCAAATCTAAAGTATTTTAGAATTCACATCCTGTTGAGAGCGGAACCGTCCGCCAGCTGGGAAATAAGTAGCTTAGCCGTCCGGGGAGACCTTTTCTCGCTACCTGAGGTACCCTCATAAATTTCGGGAAACCGTTAACCTTCAGATTCAGCACAATCAGTTCTTGTAGGGTGAACAAGGGCCTCTGTATGGTGCTGGAATAGCTGAAGTAAGCTATCAAAAAAATTTTATAACGTTAAAATTTATATGAGTTTTTCTGGGAATAGCATTTTTCAGCGCGCGGGGCGCTCTACAGCTTCCACGGATGAACCGATTTTTTCGTCCGTTGAAGGAAAAAAAGCAAGGCAAAAAAATGTTTTTTTTTACCGGCTGGTATTTTGTTATTCAGAGCTTTTTCGATAACAAAAACCGGTAAGACCCCCCAAATTTTATCTAGTTTGATCATTTTCAACCCTATTTATTTCGAATGAGGTGACAGAGTTGTGGAGTAGCCCGCGCAGATCAAAGCACTACCATTTCTTATCTAAACTAGCTTCATAAAGCGTATAATAAAGCACTTCCAAGGTGTTAAGAGGAAAAATTATCCAAACCCAGAAACCATCAGCCACCGAAACGATTAGTGACTTTGATAAAATAAATATGTACTACCAAAAATATTACAAGTTTATTGAGCCACCACAAGAATAGAAATCTAAAACAGTGTCTAGTCCCAATTGCTTTCTTGTTTTCATCTTCTCCATATATAGTTTTTGGTATAGTCAGGTTTCGATCTATAATATCATTTTTGTTTACAGGGTCCAGTCCTACATGAATGACAACGTAGTTATTGATAAAGCATTCACGAGCTATAGCAATCAACCGGTCAAGGTTTTACCCTGACATATTAAACAATATCGCAAGTCTCTCGTTGGAATCACCAGTTCGCAGTTTTGTGAAAAAAATCTCTGGCTTAGTGAGGAAGTTCGCTCCAACATGGAATGGAATTGATCGTAATTGCGTTCGGTCCAAAAATTCATCTCTTCATCAGTCACAGCACCTCTCTTGTTAAAATCTAGCTTAGAACCTCCTTGTAAAGCGTTTCTCATCAATGTCACTGAGCTGGGCTGTATTGAAATCATGAATGACATTCCAGAATTGAGGTAGTTCAGCCCTGTTATTACTCTCTAGGTGTTCTCGATACACTCTAGCACCTTCGGAATGTGCACCATATGACGCTGACTCATTTCTAATGATGCACAAAATGACAGGGGATTATGAAATAACCAAAAAATACGTTATTTGGCTATTGTTAAAACTGACATGTCGATTCTAATTTCACAATTCGATTATGTCTGTTATCTTCAAACTTAAACGTTCTCAAAGTCTGATTTAGCTCTATCGTTCAATATTTGAATAATTTCTAAATAAAAAATAAAATCTTCCTTTTACTTACATTAAAGATACTTGACGCAGGTGTAGATGAGCTTTATACATCTGGCCTGGAGATAGCACACTTACATAGATGGAGATAGTGTTAAAATTTTACTCGGCCAAGATTTTGCTTTCCTTAATTTTTGGGTAACAATTTATTTTTTTCTCCTTTACAAACAATGCCAAATAATTTCGCCTAAACTAGAAATATTATCTTCAGAAGCTTCAAAAATATGGTGCTCAACTTTTGATGAGTTTAACAGGTACATACTTCTCAGGGGTTTATTGAGTATATCTTCCAGACAACTTGACTTGAACGAAAAGTAGATGAATTTTCTTTTCTGACGTATGGAATATAATGAACTAAGTATATAAAACTAAACAATTTACCAAAAACAATGCAATTGGTTTCTATAAATTCATCCTCACTTTATCAAGCTAATATTACCTTGCACTGCCCCGTATATTAGGAATATCGTGAATACTTGTCTAATATATTCTAATTTTCTTAACTTATGGAAGGCAGCTAATATTAAGTATTCAAGTATCTTCAGCTAAGCCTTCTGACTATCGTCTTACTAGACTAGCTTATACCAGTTCAGATCGAAGAATTCAATGCATGGCGAACTATCAGTGGGGTTTTCATGCGAAATACAACTTACTAAATTTCACTTGGGACTGAGATTAACTATGGATGCGGAGCTTGAAGTGCTGGTCTAGTTTTATTTTTTTTTCATCTTCTTGATTGCCTTTATTTCAAGCGGTTCAACAAGGGTCTATTTTGGGACCAATGGCATGTAGTATGTATAGTTACATCTATATACAGATAATATTCAATTTTACCTATGCACACAGTAAAAAAGTTTTTCCTAAAGTCAGTGGCAACAATTTGTGCTACAAAGCTTAGGTATTTGTCGATAAGATTAGGGAAAGATCCACCTTCGAAAACGTAGATTAGGTTAGGCGGAAAGGAAGAGGTGATGAGCTCCATAGTCAGCGAAAAAGCTACAAAATGGGCGATCTGTTTGTTTGACCTTCTTAAGGCATCAGGGATGGATGGACTGAGACCCATTATACTTCAGAAGGCACTGAGGAAGATAATTAAATGGCTAGTGCCGATTTTTAAAAGCTGCCTTTGGTTTTGGCTCTTGCCTAGGGCCTGACGGGAGGTGAGAGTAATCTTCATTCCCAAGGCAGGCAGAACAGACCATATGGAGCCAAAGGACTTTAGACCTATCAGTCTCTCATCCTTTATGCTTAAGGTCTTGGAGAGACCAATAGAGGCAAGTATAAGAATTGTATAGCAGGGCGGCAGTGGTCGCCAGCATACCTATACAAAAGAGAAATCGGCAGAATCCGCATTCAAGTGTATCCGTTGTTGAGAAATCCCTAGAATATGACGAATATACTCTAGGTGCCTTCCTGGATATTGAGGGGGCTTTCAATAACGAGAAGACGTAGGTTATATAATGGACTGAGAACGGTTGGAGTGGATAAGGGTCTATGTGAATGCCATTGTGGGAAAGGCAGTTTATAGAGGTACACCGCAGGGAGGTAGGGTGCTATCACTACTACTGTGGTTACTGGAAATGGATAAAATCCTCATCAAGCTAGAGAGAGAGAGGGCTTTAAGGCAGTTTCCTACGCGGATAACATATGCATCCTGGTAACTGTCAAATTTCTCTCTACTATTAGTGAAAGGCTCGAGTATGCGCTGCTTAAGCTAGATGATTGGGCCAATAATAGTGGATTGAGGGTAAACCCCTTGAAGACGAAGCTGGTTCCTTTTACAAGAAGGAGGCGGGTACAAAGTTTCAGAATTCCAATACTGGGTGGAGATGATCTTACTCTCTTCAGTCAAGCAAAGTATTTGGGAATCATACTCGATTCCAAGCTGAGATGGAAGGTTAATCTAGAAGAACTCATGAAGAAGACCAGTGTGGCCTTCTACACGTGCAAGAGAATATTTCGCAGAAACTTGGGATTAAAACCCAAAGTGATACTGTGGATGTACACAGCCATAGTTCGTCCCATATACTGCTACGTCTCAAAGGGCCTGGTGGATGGCACTGACGAGGAAATGTAACCTGGATGTGCTGTCAAAAATCCAGAGTGCTGCTTGTATAGGAATAACTGGGGGTCTACGCACCACGTCCACGGTAACACTGGAGGTCATGCTTGACTTACTGCCGCTGGACCTCTATTGCATAGATGTAGCGGCAATTAGTGCTGTCAGGCTGTGAGCGGGATGTTTGTGGATTGAGAGGGGTTTTGGGTACTCCAGTATACTTTAGAAGATAGACTGAAATGACTGCAGGGAAGAAACAGATTACCAAGCACCAATCTTGTCTTTTGGTGAGGGTGTTAATGCAATGAAGCCCACCAGGAGTGACTGGAATGCGAAAGAGATGGTTTTAGCATCCGATCTTTCTATTTTTATGTATAGTTCCAAGACAGGTGCGGGTAAAGGGGCTTGAGTGTACTCCAGAGATCTAAAGTGGCAGGAGTCTTACAGACTGCCTGACAAATCCAGTTCAGGCAGAACTCGGAGCTATTTATCAGGCAGCAACATTAGTATGCATGTGAAGAGAGCCCTCACGGCATATAATGATAGCCAGGCAGCGATCAAGGCGCCAGATGTTGTCCTGGTAAAATCAAAATTGGTGCATTTAATGCAAGATTAGCCTGAAGGTATTGACTATAAGGCACAAGGTGACTCTATGCTGGTTACCTGACTATAAGGATATCTCAGGCAATGAGATGGCTGATGAGTTGTCCAAAACGGACTCTGAATTGGATGACTCCGCAACGGTAGCTTATGTGAGGATCCCAATCGGAGCAATAAAAGTGGAAATCATCAGGAGCGCCTATCAAAAGGCAAGCCTTCGGTGGACCTGCAGGGATACCTGCCGTATTACGAGATAATTGTGGCCTGTATATGACAGGAAAAGGACATGCCAGAAGACTGGGTATAGCGGCGAACAATTTTTGCAGGAACTGTAAGGACTCGGAAGAAATCGAATCGGTCCAACACGTGCTTTGTGAATGCCCCGTTCGGATGAATAAAAGAAGTAGGCTATTGGGTAGCTACTTCTTTTCAAGTCTGGGGGATCTTCAAAACAAAAAATTCAGATATATCTTGAGTTTTTTGAGAGAAGCAGGATGGATCTAGGTAAACAGTCTTGGAGAAATCCTGAGTTCCCTAAAGGAAGCAGGATGGATCCACTAGAGGTCTAAGTGTCTAAGGTTAGTTGTCTTGCGACACCCTTTTTACCTAACCTAACCTAACCTAAATCCATTATGAAAAAAAGATGACAAAATGAAACGATATTTGAGAAATGTGGATTTGAAGGAAAATAAAATAATTGATTTTTTTATTATTATTTAACAATTTTATTGCAAAGCGGTAAAGTTTACAAGTAAATAACTCAACTGTAAAATGTAAGTGAAATTAATGTACGGCGCTGCCGCCCAGTGTTAATGTAACTTAACCGGCGTTTTATTCGGCGTTTGACGACGTCGACTTTTATTAATGTAATCCAGCCAATATTCCCTAAAATGTAGAGAATTTTGAAAAAAAAAATTGTTTTTTTTTTTTTTTTTTTTTCGTAAAATGTAGGGAATAGGTAATAGTACACACGACTACTCCTATAAAAAACATAAAATTGAGCTGAATAACTCATTTCTTACCATGTATGTTTTTTTCATTAAAACATATAAGTAGTATGGAAGTTAGTGCTGGAGAGCTGGGCATGCTCAACTCAAACAAAAAAGTGAAAAACAATACATGACTTGTTTTCAAAAGCAATCTGTAAATTATATTAACGATAATATATTTGTAAGTGTTCCATAAAAAATGTAGAATAATACCAAATTTAGTGAATGTTCCTTTCCTTATGTCCGAGAAAGCTCAGGATTTCGGGAATTTTACATACTATATAGGTTTACTGGGACCAAATACCTACATTCATTGAATTTTCCATTGATTTGGGGAAATTGAACTGAGTTTCCATTTCTATCATAGAAAATACATTTATTTGTAGGAAAAGTAGGACAATTTCCTAAATTTAAGGAATTGTCCTACTTTTTTTTTACAGTGTAGGCCACTTGGACTGATTGAGGACTGTACTAGTGTAGAATAAACGACTAACTAACATAAAATTAGGCCCATAGATGAACTGCATGAAGGTGATAGAGAGGGTTGAGGGCTAATACTAAATTTTGTGAGAGCGTTCGGCTGGGATCTATGAGCAATCGCGCATAAATCTGGAGGGTGAACAATGTGCCTTGTTTTGGCCTAAATTCTAAACATTCCTTAGGTTTCTCAACCTCCTTTGAATCAATCCATTCAACAGAAACTTGCAATGTAGTAATATCTCGAAATTACAAGAAAATCGGTGGTAAATAAATGACGCGATTTGTTGAACAACAAAAATATGTGTGAATATCATATTTTATGTGTCAACCATCTGATCTCCCAGACTGCTGAAGTTGGTGATATTACTCCAAGAAGTTAAATGTCACTTATTTGGTGGACGGGAACCTTTACATACTTCCGAACGCTTTGATGTTACAATATTCTGCATGCCGTCGATTCTCCTAACTTTGAGGCAAGTGCCCAACAATACCGTTTGGCTTTATGGAATTTCAATTGCACGCACTCGATCGACAATTTGGTGCTTATTTCCACTTGTTTGAAAACATCCAGTGCTACGCTATACATTTCGTTAGTATAATGATTTCGAATCTACAGTGAGTAGTTCTTGTAGTAGAGCTTGAAGTGCAATTTTTGATAGAAAATTAATATAATCATAGCATAATTAATAAAGTGGTAAGTATAAGCCAATGTATAATATCACCACACATGGTTTTCTTTCACGATATCTTGACTTTTGGTATAAATTTTATACATATTAGTATCGCTCTTAGTTTTCGAAATACTTTGAAATTTTCAACAAATGAGAAGTTGATGCCCAGTAATGAACAAAAATTGTACTAAAGTAAAATGATTTACGTTCTGGAAATGGCCGTATGTCGATAACAAAATGTACTATAATAGGGAAGATATCATTCGAAAAGTCAAAAAACCCAGAAAATATCATCCTCAATGGATATTTACGAAATCCCTGAAATTGAAGATATTGGGGGGCAAAAATAAAAGATAAATTAAATTTTAAATACAAAACTAAAATTAAAATTTAATTTTATATTAAAATTTTACATACCTACAATAGATGTGTTATAGTTAAAAAATTAAGACGGAATAAACAAAATTTTAAATTTCCCTGTTCGTCGCCCAATTTTGAAATTTGGTGGAAAAATTCCTAATGATCCATAGCTGGGCAACTCAGAGCCCAATTTTGTACCAACAACTTTTGTTAAATATGCCTACTGCATAAAGGAAAATTAAGTATAGAAAATTGTACCTAGCTCGTTTCTTTAGTGAAGATACACAAGTCCCCAATACCGAAAGTAAATGGCACAGTTAAGAATTTATAAACAAATATTTCTGAAAAGGGGTCCAAAGTTAGGGAAAACGACGGTACTGTTTTTATGACTTTTCATATTGCTTATTATTTTCAGTCGTATCTAGTCTTCCGTTCTTAACAACTGCACTAATGCAAATTAAGTATTCTTCTTAAAAATATCTCATGCAACATTTTAATGACTGTTATTCACCTTTTGATTATCATTATATCAACTACAAAAAAATTCGAATGAGTGTCCAATTAACAAGATTCTGATGCAAAAATATGTTTGAATTAAGTAATTAAAAGTGTTAAAATAAGTCTTGTGAAAGACATTAAATTTAAAACATTTTAAAAACCAAAACTACACGAAACAAGACTCACTTGCCGAGGAAATTTAATGAACGAAACGTAAGAAACATATACTTATAACTTTTATACCACCATCCAATTAGTGAAATTAAGCTGGTCCTGACTTGAATTATGGTCACATTATCTCAATAACTAATTTCTGGCAGTACTTGTATATACAAGATAGAAGTTTCACAAAGAATTCTTCTATCAACTCAAGTATTTAGATAAGCTTTTGGGTAAATATATAAATGACTGAACAGTACAGTAGCCGCTGGTAACTATCATTTACATGAAAACTAATAATCAATCATCCGTACAATGATGTCATCTCATAACTGCAATACTCTCCTTAAGAAATGTTTTTTAATCCTATCTCTAAAGGAATTCACAGATAGCCAATAACGCCAATAGATAATACAAAAATAAGACCAAGTGCAAAATTATTTGTAGTCAGCACACCATTTATGTAACTCACCACTCACTATCGAGTGGAATTGATCACTGATCTTGTCTAGCTGCTCGCTCGCTCAGGTAAATTCATTTTATTTTTTTAGTTAAATCTGTTCTGAGCTTAAAACTTAAATCATATTTCTTAAGAGATTAACTTTGAAGTTAAGAGCTTCATCTCTTATTTCAGACTTTTGAACTGACTAATCCTCATTGCGTGGTTCTTGGGTTTTACGTTGTTTTCGCTTTTCTTAATAGTAGCTAGCGTTTGTCATACATATCCAAGAGCTGACTGGTCACAAAGAGCTCTTTGAGTGAATGAAATTCTTCTTCTACCAACTGATGGCGACCGATAAAACTTTCTCATTTTCAGGGGTACACAACTTGTTGTACTATGAATAATTTCGGAAAGAAAGTTATTTTAGTACTAGCAAATATTTCTACTTTATTCTGAAGACAATTATGCAAGGTCAAATCTAAAAAAAAAACATATTTTCTTTAACAATTAACATAGATTTCAAATGATTTAGTGGTACTTCATCAAAAAAAAAGTGTAGGATAAAAATTTTAGATAATTTAATTCCGCATTCAACAAGATATTATTCAATTTCATAGCTTCTATTCTTATAGTGAGTTATTTTAATTTTGCAAAATTAACACTACGTTGAAAAATGACATTAATACAATCATGTGACTAAGTAACCAAATATAAATATTTCTTTTTATACCCCAATAAAATTAGACCTTGACTTCGAAAAAAATGCAGAGAATGAAGGATTTTTGTGGAGCCCTTTATTTTGATGTCTTAAGCATATTCTGAAAAGTGCCCTTAATTTGAGCCGTGAATCTACTTTAGTATTTTTCATTACTTAAGATTTTATCTGTAAAGATGAATTTTCAACGAAAAAAATATTTCGGTAATAAAATCACTAATTTTTCCATTATCTGTGAATTGTTCTAAAACTAATTTTCACCAATTGGGAGCCTGTAATGATTCAAATAAAACAAAAATAAAATGCTTGGTTAGTGAGCAATCTGGACTAAGTTAAATTTATAGTTCGAAAGGCGTAGTCAGGTTCAAAATTTCGGAAAAATTGAAAATATAACTTCAAAAATAGCGCGAACTTGGAAAAATTGCACGTAATATTTTCGATTGCATATGGGCTATACTTTCACTACTCAAAATTTTTTATCATCTCGACTGGACACCCTGTATAATATTATAATAATGTCAGCAATTTCTGTTCAGACATACAATTTATATCTTTGAAAAGGATAATTCTATGAATAAAAATTCAGGGAGATTTTATGTGTCCAATTTTACGAATTACAATTTTTCTCATAATTATTTGCCTCGAAACATTCAAAATTTTCGAGATAATTGTAAAAAACAAGAATTCATCTCCTTTCACCTCCTAAAAAACTCATGCCTCAAATTAACCTTAATGGTCTGACCAGATGATTTTCGTTATTTTTTTTTAATTGAAAATTATAAATTTTAAACACCCTCACTTCCTCAAGTAACGAACATTGAATTGAGTGAAATGAAAAAACATACACTTACTATATAGTGTCACTGTTTAAGTCTCGCCATCAGACTTACATACCTGTCCTACATGGTCTGGCTAGGTCAGGGCTTGCATTTGGATAAGATGAAATTCTACGAATTTCAGCAAGAAAATAATGAGTTTAAATTTATCGTAAAGTAATGTATGGAATCAATTGGCCTGGCCAGACCATGCCGTATACTATTATACAGGGTGTCTCCGTCTAGGTAGTCCATACAGCAGGAGGTGATAGTACTCACTTAGACGAACAAAAAATTGTATGGCGGGCGGGGGGGGGTCTACATCAACCGTTTGGGAGTTACAGGGTGATTAAGAAAAAAATATCGAAATATCTTGAAAAGTGCAGGGCGTACGGTCACAGTTAAGAGCTAATAACTTTTTAATGGCTACAGTTAGGACATAGAGTGTAATAGGTCAATTTAAAGAAAAAATATAAAAAACAGTTATGTTAATGAGCTTTTTGCAAAAAAAACATTTGGTCAAACTAAAAAAAATATAAGAAAATCCGAAATATTTATTTTAGACCACCATAACTCCTGAGAGGAGAAGGATACAGGGCTGGTTGAGCAGTTGCGCTCTTAACTGTGACCGTACGCCCTGTACTTTTCAAGACACAGGGTATTTTGTGAAAAACTAGCTCCTTTTCTTAATCACCCGGTAAATCCTTGATTTAGACCACCACCCCCCCCCTGCCATAGAATTTTTTATTCGTCTAGGCGAGTGCTATCACCTTCTGCTCTATGGAGCACCTAGACGGAAACACCCTTTATACGATTATGGAAAGGTCCGTAGACACCAGACTTAACGGTACTTTTCAGAAGTTTTGCCATTTTGATTCTATTTTTACTGGGCTATTTAACTAATAGGATTTTTTTAGAAAATACAAAACTTTTCATAGTTCAGCCAGCCAATACATTCATTCTTCGTATTTGTTACAATAATACAGAGTTTGTTCATGGGTTATGATCCTATGAACTTTATGGAATTGATCTTTCAGAATTATAAGTTATTTTTCTCAGTATGAATAGAAGTGTTCTACTTTAGGTCACAACTTTAATATAATTCAATCTTTTTTAATATCTTAATTGATTTTCTCAATTGTTTAACGACAATCGAGTGGGCAGAGACAGCTCGTGAAAATGAGTTTTGGTGGTGATAACTTACTTTGCAACAGAAATCATTGAATTCTCACTCCACCCAAGGGATATCGCTTTCAGAGCGAATTTTAGAGATTGGTTTAGGACGTTTATAAGTAATAAGATGCCATGAGCAGCATATAAGAAAACAAAAGCCACGCGAATTTTGAAGATAACTGTTAACCCGCAAAAAACCTTTAAGCCTACATACTCGTATATCGCTTACAAAAATAACTTTTTCCTCGGAATCAAAAGATTTCAAAATTTAACTACTTAGTAGTAGAGTCAGCTTTTGTTCTATTCACATTAGCAATGCCTACCAATAATGCCTATAAAGTACTATTCAAAATTATATATGTACATACTCATATATACAAAACCGAGTATTTGCTTAGAATATTGGGTCCTCTTATCACCACGAAAAGCTTTTGAGAATTAAAATGAATAAATCATTCACCTTTTATCAAGATAGATTGATTTTTCTAAAATAAACTAAGTACGGGATTTATTCATTCTCGTGTTAAAATAAACGTGTTCCTATAAATTTTATTCAAGTTGCAGGAGTCTCATTTTTAATTTAATAGAAGTAATTATAACATGGAAAATACTAACAAATTTAAAGAAACAGCTCTGGTAGCCTTTACAAATAAAGGGTTTTCCAATAAGAGGTGTTATTTTAATTAGCCCGCTATTTCGGTAGATGTCACTTTTAGAGCTGTCATTTTTTGACCATTGATAAGTAGAAACTACGCCATTAATAAAAATGGAACGATACACGATTCAACAACGCATTGAAATTATTAACATTCACTATAAAAATGGTGAAAATGTGGCAGAGACGGTTTGTAAAACTCGAACATTTTTGGGTCGTCGTGAAGCACCTTGTCGGACCGCAATACAGAAATTGGTAGAAAAATTCGAGCATTCGAGCTGTCGGGACAAGTTAGTGATGTGAAGAATAAAACCCGTGCACGTCGCTCAAGAATAGCCGAGAAAATTGTTGCTGTAGCCGAAAGTGTTGAAGAAAACCCAGGTTTGCCCATTCCTCGTCGTTCTATGGAATTAGGCATTCCACAAACGTCATTACACCGTATTTCGCATAAAGATTTGGGTCTTAAGGCTTATAAAGTTCAGTTAACACAAGAACTCAAGCCGGCCGATCATCAACAACGTCGAGTCTTTGCTGATTGGGTCCTTGAAATGCATGAAAATGATCCGGAATTCCATCGAAAACTCATCTTGAGTGATGAGGCCCATTTCCACCTCGATGGCTTCGTCAACAAGCAAAATTGTCGCATCTGAGGCTCTGTTATTGTTGAAAAGCCTCTCTATCCTCAACGTGTGACTGTTTGGTGCGGTTTATGGTCCCGCGGGGTCATTGGACCTTACTTTTTCGAAAATGAAGTTGGAGCAACAGCTACGGTGAATGGATTGCGCTATCGACAGATGATTAATGATTTTTTATGGCCAGAATTGGATGGTATTGATCTGGACAACGTTTACTTTCAACAAGACGGCGCTACGTGCCATACAAGCAACGAAACCATTGATCTTTTACGGGAAAAGTTTCCGGACCGTGTTATCTCTCGAAGAGGTGATCACAATTGGCCACCGAGATCTTGTGACTTAACACCTTGCGACTTCTTCCTTTGGGGCCACGTGAAAGAGAAGGTCTACGCCAACAGCCCAGCGTCGATTCAAGACCTCAAAGATGGAATTCGTGAGGCTATCGGGACATAGGGCAGCCACTTTGCGATTTGGTTATGGAAAATTTCATGAAAAGGATATGGTCCTGTAGGCGTGTAGGCATACCTTCCTCTTTATAATGAAATATCCGATCATTTATCTTTTTATGTTTGGAAAACTTATGTACGAGATATAATAAAAATTGTTGTGTAACATGAAAAAGCTTTTAGGAACGGGATGAAAGTGATTTTTTGAGTTTTTGATTTAAAACAAAATCGTAAAACCTTTTCCAAAAATCTAACCCTATTTCAACTGAAGAGTTTCTGATATTGTTCCGAAGTTTTCAAATTAGTATTGTAAAAATTGTGGAAAATAAAAAGTGGAAACAAAATGCTTCCAAATTTATTCAACCTTAAGACCGACTCGAGCTCGCGCAATAAGGCTTCCGTACCAAAGCTTTATAAACGAATAGTCGATCGACCGAATTTGAGTATGTTTAAATCTAATCCAAATTTACCTATGATAACTGAATAATATTCAAACAGATAGACGCAAGAATAATTTTATAAGAGTTGGTTTTATTAGCAAGAGTTGTCTTATAAGGTAACACAAAAAATTGTGTTTTCCAATAGCTATGAGACTGACGTAAAAAAAACTGCGGCTTTCCTGTTATTTACGACTCAATAATATCAAAATTTTAGCCTTAGAAATCTTGAAAATCAGAGGGGAAATGGTATTTTTTCGCAAATTTTGTAATTACCAATTCAATCCTTTTTTTTTAACTTTGAAATAGCCCCCTGAACGACACCCAACAAGATACAAAACCACCCAACCCCCATTACAAATTACAAAAAAATTAATAACCTTTGACTGTCAATCCCACACGAGTATTCTTGATGCAGTAGACATACCGGATTTCTTGGGAACGGGTGAGAAGAAGCAGAGGTATATCTACACTTTGGAGAGATATCTCTTTGCTTCTTCTCAGTCTTCCCCAGAAAACCTGTTTGCATACTGCATTAGGAATACTCGTGCGGGATGACCCATTTTCGAGAAAGACGTCTATGGGTACGTGCGCAACGAGGCCTGGCGAGGCTAGGCACTTGAGCGATGTGAACATACATCTCGATGTGTAGTGTTCAACAAGGCGTTCAGTTTCTTGATAAATCGCGAAGTGAGAGCATGAATTATATCATCAGATTCTGAAGTAGAAATTTTGTGTTTGTCACGTAATGCAACTATATTGCATTTTTCAGATAAGTGCCCTTTCCACTGTTTTGCTTGCCACCCGATAAATACGAAACGTGTGGAATTTGGTGAATTTCATCATCCATATGAAGATTTGCGGGCTGATTCTGATAGATTCTTCCAATATATGAGAATGAGTATAGAAACCTTCGATTAATATAATCAATATAAACTCAAAAAAAAAAATTCCAAAATTTCCATTCTAAGTATATAAGATTAATCATTTTCTGTGTCTCCAGTCTTTTCTATAGTTTTGCTTGTATATGGGGTCAAAATAACAAGCCATTAGAATTTTGGAAATTCCATCATCCACATATATGAAGATTTACATAGTGATCCTCATAGATTCTTCCAGTATATGAGAATGAGTAAAGAACCCTTCTATTATATCAAAGAAAAACTATATCAGAATATGGCAGCTATTCTCGAGCGAGATATCTGGACGTGTCTGGCAATATCGCCCTTTGCCACAGCATTATTATAGTTTCATAGTACAGCGTACAATCATTTTAATTCTTTAGCTCCTGATATAGCCTCGCCTCGCCTCGCCTTGCCTCGACTCTCCTCGTTGTGCACGTACCCTATGACAGATATACGGACGGACACAATGGCGATCTTATAATTGTTCGGTTTTTTCCTTTTGTTGTATACGGAACCCTAAAAACATGCTCATCTAAGTTCATTTTAAATAAAATTCCTGTTAAAATTTTCCTTTTTATTAGCTTACATTACAATAAAACTGCTAACGAATTGAGGCATTTTTGACCATTGTGATCGATTTACAAGTTTTAAAAATTTTTAGAGTGTTAAAACATCTTTCGGATTCTATAGTTGTAACCGGAGTTGTCAAGACAATTTCTATTAATTTGGTCGTTTTTTCAAAAGATAAACAAAACTTATTATCTTTGAAAAACTGTAAAGTTCTACCATGGAAGACATATTCTGCAAGATTTACTTAGAGTAAATCACGGTCAATATCGAGAAATGAAAAGAAAAATTGTATTATTTTTATACTTACTACTAGTAGGAAAATTTCAATAAATTTGGGAAACTCACCCTTTAAAAGTCTCTCTTCTTTGGTAATAATATCACCAACTCCTTTTCCTATCAAATGAGGACTATGCATAGAAGTACGCATATTCTCTTTTTTATGGTATGCATGTTTTAAATACTACTGTATTGTAAAATTTCAATAATATTCAAATAAGCAGACATAAGAGTGATCTTATAAGAGTAAAAGCTGGGATTGAAAGTAAGAGAAAGCAATCATTAATGAAAATTAGGAAGAGATACGGAGAGATAACAGAGTCCTGGAGCACACAGGCATTCATAGAGTTAGATTCAGATGACACACCATCTAATACAACTCGTATTAGACGACTTTCAATCGATAGTAGAAAAGCAGGGGAGAAGCCAAGTGCTTCAAGTTTGGCTAAAAGAGCAGGATGGCAGACTCTACGCAAGGCCATTGAAATATCTAGGGGACCAATTTTGGATTCAGCAGAAGACCACGATTTCATGATACCGTAAATAAAGTCAGCAAGTCTCCAGATGAGCGTCTAGTTCGGATATTGGTGATTGTTGATGAGTTGATTGGTTTCTACATACTTCATTAATGTGAAGTTAATGATAGATTCCAAAATCTTTGAAAGAATCGAAGTGATTGCAATTGGTCGAAAATTTTAGGGATCAGCACCCTCTCCTTTTATCGGAATAGGCTGAACATGGGCTAGTTACCAAATAGTTGGAAAGATTCCTGTCGAATAAGACAAGTAGAATAAATTACGCAGAGGTTTAAACAATGATGAGACACAGCTTTTAAATAAAAGAGGGCGAGAAGCAATCAGGACCTACGGCTTTCGAGACATTTATCCCTTTAAGGACCTTAGACACGTCACTAATACGAATGTTTATTGGCTCTTCTACAAATCTGGGAGATGCAAAACAGGTATCTGGACAGTATGGGTGGAAGATGAGGTTTGAGGCAATCTAACATCCTAAATATTAGCTTTATCTAGATAATCAATGACCACTTCACCAATATTAAGTAGTAAAGGTATACAGGAACTGGTGAAATTATTCCTGATAGTTTTGACGAGAGACCAGAAACCTTTTCATTTTGGCAATATTCTGGTCAAAGATATAAAAACAAATACTTTACTTCATTTGAATTAGCGCAAATCTAAAAGTGATATATCAGATTGAAATACAATTCCCATATTTGGTAGCGGCTGGATGCACTGAATTATCCACAATTGACAAAATTTGAAGGACTGCCCTTTGATTTAATAACCAACACAATAACATCATAATTTCAAATATCGATTCCCTAGACGACCGATATAACCTCATGGATCTTTCACTATTTTCTCGCTACTTTTAAGATATTATCCTGATGAAATCTTTCGCCTAATTCTTTATAGAATTCCTTCTACGTGTCGTACAATCCTCAACCCTAACTTATCCCCAAACTCTTGAAAATAAATTCGGGCGCATTATGAAATTTCGTGAATTCTTCGTATTTCTATATTCTATGGATGATGGATGTGTTAACCGATTGACATCTTTTATTTTCCTTCGTTGGCCACATTTCATAAAACTATTAAGTCTAACATTTATTAACGAATTTTACAATATTTTGCAAATTGTGCCCATACCAAATTTACAAAAATTGCGCAAATTCAATAATAATTGTTAAACTATAATAGTTTTATGAGTTTTATGAATTTCGAGCTACGGAAGTACATCGTCAGTTTTAAATCCAATCCAGATACCCTGGAGTCCCTACACCCTTTTTCCTGCCATGTCTCAGACCGCGGTATATGGTATCGTGAAATAAAACGGCCGACAGATTTACTGAAATCCATCAGTGTTGATGTTAAATAAAATCAATTAACAGAAAAATGATTACGTAATCCTAGAGCAGATACATTCCAAAGTACATTTAAAGAAGACCGCTACCATGGTTAAAAGACTCAAATGTAATAGGCATGGGCGACGCCATGATTTTGGTCTTTGATTATAAAAAATGAAACTTTATTTTCTATTCCATGCAAAGACCTCTTGGGATTTTATTGATGAAGCTTACTGATTTAAAATATGTTTTTGAGAAAATTATAAAGATTTCCATTTAAGATATTTCTCTAGGTCTTTAAGCAATTCCATAAATTGTCCACAAGTATTAACTCCCAAACAAAACAAAAGGCGTACCATCTTTATTTTGAAACAGCTGGTAGCAATTTTGTTGTAGCTCTGCACATAATTGTTATATATTCATCATACTAGAACCCGTCACTAAACAGTTGCAGGGAATTCAAATTAATCTGCAATCTCTAATTAAAACAAGTAGAAAAGCTAGAATTGGTCTAAGACCAATTCTTATGATACCCTAGGAATGCCCGTATGTAATTTTGCACGGGCACTTTTCTGTACAAAAGTATAATTTTTGAAGTGGTTTTTCGCATATAAACGGATCGTCGGACAGTAAAAATGGTTATAACCAATTTCATAGGATTTCACATTCTGACGAGTTTTTCAGTACATTAAAATCGTCTAGGTAGGACTGATCGTTTTCACAGTACTATAAACGCAAAAATCCCAAATTTTTATATGGAACACCAAGAAGGGGTTACCCAATTTAGTCCATTTTTAAAATTTTATTTGGTATTACTATGAAAACATCTTGTACCAAATTTCAGCTCTCTACGTCGACGTGTTCTCAGGCAGTGCCTATATATATAGTGAAAAACGAAATTTTTATATGGCAACCTCACGAAGGAGTTGCCCGATTTGTCTTATTTTCGAACTTAATTTTACATATTTTTTTAAAGTCTGTGTACAAAATTTCAGCTCTCGCCGTATAGGCATTCTCCAGTTATCGTGCGCACAGACAAACAGACGGACGGACGAACGGACAGACGAACATGTAAAAATCAAAATAACTTTTAATATTATGCGTGGGTGTCCAATCCATTTTACTCTACCATCATTATACATGTGCGTTACAAACGGAACAACAAACTCAGTATACCCTATAGATTTCATTTAGGGTATGAAAATTGGAAACTTAGTAAAAAGTTTAAATTGCCATCAAGTAAAGTCAGAATAAGAATTTTCATTAATTCTTCCGCAAATCAAGAGTTCATAAAAATTGTTTCAAAAATAGAGGACTTCTATGAAACATCTTTGATGGAAAACTTTATTGTTAAAGCCACAATATGGTATGAAACTTGTCCCCAAAAAAGCTTAGATACGTCAAAAAATTCATTAATTTATTGGAAAGCGTCAAAGGTTTTTTTTTATCCAGTAGTTCGCAAGCTATTCAAATTAGCCTCACACTTCCTATAACAATACCTGTGTTCTTTTGTATCCGCAGAACAGAGCAGAACAAAAGATACACAAAAGATCGCCTCATACATTTTCATAGAGGATGTATAAAAATGAAGGGAACAGTACAAATAGTTCGCATCAATCGACAGAAGAATTTGTTCTCTCCAGTATATGGGAGTTCTAGAAAAGGGTACACAAAAGAATACAGCTAATATGTACGATGGAACGCTCATTTAGCATATTGAGAGGCTTGGACAAGATCAACTATGTGCGAACAACAATTGTCGGACATGATGACTCTCCATAAAAAAAGAACTGTTAATAATGAAGAAATTGTGGGCGAAGTAGTGTCTAAGTTCGCAGAGAAGTCACGTAGATTACAATTATTATTTAATACAAATTAATACAAATAAAAAATAAATGTATTTTTTTTTTAATGCGTCACTAAATAAATAGATGACCATTTTTATCAAACCACCACCACCTTGCACCATACTGCTGGGGCCCATGGTGATGGGAGAACATCACTGTTGTTATTAGACAACAGCGCTTACGCTTTCCCCACAAACTTTTTCGCAATGGATCACGGACTATTTTATGAAAGAGTACTTATGCATTGGTAGTATCTATATATGTGCTTTTATTGATTGACAGTTCGCAGAACCTATTCCGTCTTCCAGAAAATTCATCCCAATCATCATCTCTAAAAGCTGCTAAAAAAAACGGCCAAGTTTTTGTTATCTTCGTGAAAATGTATAAAATATATAATATCCACCAAAATTTTAAATGGGAAGTAGGAAACTGCTAAAAATAGGAAATTAGCAAATCAACATGTTCGCGTGGGCACAAAAATTCCTCACAGAAATATCTTTAATACTTTATATCAGCAACGTCGATTTCCTACAGCGAAAACCTTCAAGGATAGGAAAAAAATCTCATTTCTAAATGCTACAAAAATAGCAGGGGACTTAACTTACATTTCTTTCTAAGCACACAGCGTTATGCATGGCAACTACAGCGGATATGATTTATCATAGAATTTCAAAGCTTTAGATTATTGTGGCCCAATTAAACTGAGCAGTGTTTTTTTTTTAATTTTTTTATGTTTTGTAAATGTTACCAGAACCGCCAAAAATTTATGCGTGCATTTCGCGATAACTATAGCCCACAATTTGCTTAGCTATGGTAATCAAATGATTCTAAAGCTAGTTACTAGGTTAGCCCCTTGACTTCTTTCCTATCATTAGGAGAATTGATGAATGAAAAATAATATTACGCACAAATTGCTTATGGAAATTAGGTAATCACTGAAGTGTCCCATTCCATAGGAAGTAAAAAGAGGATTGATGAGTGGGTAGAGTATAACCGGGACGACTGAGAGACTCGTGTAGTCACATTATGATACAAGGCCCAAACTCTGAAAGTTTCTTATCTCTATTCAGTTCCGTTTAAAGCAATTTCATTCAAGACATAATGTCGATATCGGAGTACAGCTGTAGCGCATTATATCCAGATGACACGGTTACAGTATGTGAATGTGGTGACACTTATCATTTTGTTTGGATGAATTGTGATTATTTTTATCTTTAGACTTCATTCAAAATCTCCACATTCATGGATTTTTCAGTGATTTAGTATGCATTGATGTTACTTAAACTTGCTTTTTTTTTTTGTATAAAAAATTATCTGATAGATTTTTTAAGCTAAATTAAACATTTCCAACAGCGGAATGACCATGTATACGTTCCAAATGAAGTGCAATTCTAAGGAGTCTTCATACCCACAATTCGGCTAAATCATGAGCAAACGAGTCGATGCGAATACTGTAACATTACCATCAGGAAGATGCAATGGAGATATTAGCTGGCCACATCCAGATCGGTTGTTAAATTAAGAGTAGCACTAGTAGAATTTTTGAGTTATCTTGAATAGAACCAGAGCGTTTATGTAAATAATGTAGAATAGACGGCTAAGGTGACTTAAGGAAGACCAGAAATATTTTTAATTTCGATAGAATATGTAAATATGACGAACATACACAAATGCCAGATTTTTAAGCATATAAAACGAAATTCAGTAATTGATTGGAAAGAGGAAAGAACTATAACGTCACAATATTTAAATTGTGAATTCAACATTAACACTAAAATAACAGTGCAATGTAAACAGTCAAAATAATTTTATTTCCACGAGCACTAACGCTATTTTTGAATAAAATCTGCTTAAACTATGAAATGGTGGATTTGTTTCCCATTGATTAATTTTACACGAATGGATCCAAAATGTTATATTCGGTCGTGAGCACTACTCTTAAATAGTACCTAATCATGGATGGAAAAAAAAGGTGATGTACTTCTGGAGTTTTTTATTTTTTTTATTTAAGTATAAAGGAGTCAGTTTTGAGGCGTCAAAAAGTCTAGAAGTTTTTCGAGTTCAAATTCTGAGCAATTATATCTATACAAAATAAAAATTGCATTATTTTAACAATTTTGACTGTTTGCATATTTTTATTTCTAGCTAGGGGTGCCCGCCGGCGTTGTTCAGCGATAATATAAATGCCTAACTGGGTGGGGTGGATGTTGAAAGTACGGGATGGTTAGAGATGCATAATAACTATGCTATCATCTGACTCGATCGCGCGATTCCATACTCTAGGGAGGGTTTCACTCTTTGGGTGTGTGTATGTGTATGTAGGTGCGGGCATACGTTCATATGTGTAGAAGAGTGTAGCTCTCCACGTCGACCCGTTCTTAGGAAGTGCCCATATATTTAGTAAAAAATGATTTTTTTTGTATGCCAACCCTACGAAGGAGTTGCACGATTGGTCCCATTTTCAAACTCAAATTTCCTTTTTTTAAAAAAAGGGCCGTATACACAATTTCAGCTCTCCACGTCGACTCGTGAGGCAGTGTCCAAATTTGTATGAAAACGCCGTTTACAAAATATGAGCTCGCCACCTCGACACTTTCTCAGGCAGCTTCCAAGTAAGTATATAGTGAATAACCATAGTTTTGTATAGTAACACCAAGAAGGGGTAATCACATTTAGTCCATTTCTGAAATTTTATTTACCATTGCTATGAAAACACCATGTCCAAATTTTAGCTCTCTACGTCAAAGCGTTCTCAAGCAGTGTCCAAATATATACTGAAAAACGAAATTTGTTATGGCAACCCTACGAAGGAGCTGCCAGATTGGTTCCATTTTCGAACTTGATTTACATTTTTTTTTTAAAAAAGGCGCTTGTACAAAATTTCAGATCTCTATGTCGACGCGTGAGCCAGTGTCCAAATATACAGGGTGCTTCCTCCGGTGGTCCATAGAGCGGGATGTGATAATACGCACCTAGACGAACAAAGAATTGTATGGCATGGACGAGTGGGGTCCACATCCATCATTTGGTAGATAAAGGGTGATTAAGAAATTATGCTAGTCTTTCACAAAACACCCTGTTTAAAAAAAAATACAGGTGAACGATCGCTATCAAGAGCTTATTGTATGTAGGACTTCATGGCCTTTCCAACGACCTCTCAACAGCCCTGTACTCCTCTCCCTTCAGGAGTTATTGTGATCTAAACTAAAAATTTGGAATTTTCTTAACTTTTATTTTTATTTTGACCTCTATTTTTTTTTCGTAAAAACTCGTTAACATATCTTGACGCATTACATCATATGCGCTATTTGAAGCCGTTAAGAGGTTATTAGCTCTTAACCTATTCTCAAACCTATTCTCAAAGATAATTTGTTCCCTTAGTGACTGAAAACACGTAATTTAAAAAAATATCGTCTAATTTTGGTATGACCTGAACAGGTTATGAGTTAATAGCTTAACGCTACAGTTAGCAAATAGCACTTAGGATTTTATAGGTCAAATTAAAGAGAAGAGTCTACAATTTATAGTTTTTATAAAAAAAGTTATGTTAACGAGCGTTTTGCAACAAAAGTAAAGGTCAAAGTAAGAGAAAGGTAACAAAATCCGAAATTTTTAGACCACAATAACTCCTAAGGGGACAGGAGTACGGGGCTGGTTGGGCAGTCGTTGGAAAGGCCATACATACAATCAGCTTAAGATACAGGAGATTTTATGAAAAACTATAATAATTTCTTCCTCACCCTGTCTCTACACCCCCCCCCCCCCTTGCCATACAATTTTATGCTCGTCCCGCTGTATATACCACCATGAAGGAAACACCCTGTAAAGTTAAAAACAAAAATTCTATATGGCAACACCAAAAAGCGGCTTCTTTGGCACTATGAGAATACTGATTGGGAAAGTCCTAATCGGTATCTTAGAGAAATTGATTGGTCGGTCTGGTTTGCTTCGAGGGATGTTGATGAATGCACTTTAGATCTTAGTAACTTGCTATAAGTCTTGGCATGCGTGATTACATTCCGTATTCTTACAGCAGATCTCAACAACAGCAAAATCGCTCTTGGTGTAACGATAAGTGCAACCGAGCTATAAAAGCGAAGGAGTCTGCTTTTCGCAGCCATCAATTGCATTCATGTCCAGACCTGAAATAAGTCTACAAGACTACACGGAACACCTGCAAGTCCATTATCCAAAGAGAAAAATAACTTTTTGATCAGAATATTAGACAAAGAATCATGGCAAGCCGCAAAGGTAAATAGTTTTCTGATCCCTGGTCAAAACCATCAGGAACAACTTCACCAGTTCCTCTAAACCTTCACTATTTAATAATGGTGAAGTGGTTGTTGACTCCCTGGATAAAGCTATTATTTTGGCTGCTAGATTCGCTTCAAATTCTCGTCTTCCACCCACTTCACAGACAGCTGTTTTACATCCCTCTTGTGAATGTGTACAAGAGCCAATACACATCCGAGAGACGTGTATATGGTTCTTAACGCGATCAACATCTATAACGACGGAGGTCTTGATGGTTTCTCGTCCCTGTTAATTAAAGCTATGCCTCATCCTTTTCCAAGCCTCCGCGCAACCTATTCTATTTATCTTATTCGACAGAAAAATTTCCAACTGCATGGAAACTAGCTCACGATCAGTCTATTCCCAAGAAAGGAGAAGTTAACGATCCCTCAAATTATCGACTAATTGCAATCACTTCGATTCTCTCCAAGCTATTTGAATCTATCATTAACTAATGAAGTATCTACAAACTAATCATCTCAACAGCGATTGCCAATATGTCTTCCGAACTGGACGCTTATCTGGAGGCTTGTTGACTTTGCTTACGAAACGTAGGAACCGTAGTTTTCATTGCCCTGGATATTTCAAGGGACTTCGATAGAGTCGGACTTCCAGCCATTTTAACAAAAATCAAAGCACTGGGCTTCTCCCCTCCGCGTCTGTTATGGATTGAAAGTTTCCTATCTAGTCGCCAAATACGTGTTGTATTAGATGGCGTTACATCTGAACCTCTTGCCATAAATGACGGTGTGCCGGTGTTATCCCTCCAACTCTCTTTTTAGTTTTCATTAATGATCTGCTTTCAATCCCAACCATAGTTTCTCTGATGACAGTACCCTTGATTTCGCTTACTCCTTTGACACTCTTGCGGACTCCAGGGGGAATGCCGCATGATTGCATGATTAGATCATTAAATACCGATCTTGAAAATATCCTCGCTTGGGGTAAAATGAATCGCATCGAATTAAATGCATCTAAGACCCAAGGCTATCTCATCTCATTAAAACACGATCATAACCACACCCGTTTCTTTTGAAGGAGCATTAATTTCTGATTCACCGTCTCTAAGCATTCTTGGCATTAATATTTCCAGTAAGTTAAGCTGGACAGATCACATCTTCTCTGGACAGATCTCTCCTCTACAAGTCCTACATTAGACCTAGAATTAAATACAATTACCATATATGGGCTGGGGGCTGGTCGCACAGCCTTAGTTTCATTAGACATTGTCCAGAAGAGAGCCTTCAAACTCATTGCCAATATGGCAATCACTTGTCAATCAACTCGCTTAGGCACCGCCGTAATTTTGCATGCCTTTCGCTTCTTTATCGCTACATGCATGGCCAATTTTCGGATGAAATATCTAGTCTGATCTCTTGTACAATGATTCCTGCACACAAAACTCGCACTGCAAACCGCGCACATCCTTTTACTCTTCAAATTACTTTCGGCCGTACAGTGAAATTCCGTAATGCTTTTTTATCCCGAACTGTGCAATTGTGGAATAGTCTACCATCATCTGTCTTTCCTCTGACATAAAATCTGCAGAAGTTTAAGGACGACATACATTGGCACCTCCGCCACTCTCCTCATATCCCCTAATCCTTTCCCTATATCGTTCCTGCCATGCTGTGCTTTCCACCATAGCTTGGCTTGATAATACAAGAAAAAAATGTCCTCTTACTTATTTTTTACTGCATACTTCAAATGATGAAATTCCATGAAATATGAACAAAAGTGAGATCACGTTCATACAGTTGAATATAACTACGAAACTATAAAGCAGGCAGTATTACGCCGCTTAGAACGGTTATGACAATTTTCCTTTGAGATTTCGGTTAGTGAAGATAATATAGAACTGATACTTTTAATTTGTCGAAATAATATGTAATTTTGGTAAAATGCTTCGCCGAGAAAAGTTATCCGAGAGTGGGAATAAAGTGATTAATCGTTTGAAGGAAAAGCAATTTTCTATTTCCGCTATTTCGAGAATTAATAAAAAAAACCGTTGTGCTATTCAGAATTATTTAAAAAATAAGGAAAATTATTGTAAAAAACATGCTGATAGATGACCAAAAGCAACCATTGCACGTGAAAGATTTCTTATTTCGAATATTGCATTCAATTTCATGTTTACTGCAGGACAAATAGCGGCTGAATCTGTCGGTAAAACTAATTTAAGGAATGTGCAACCCATCATAAAAAAAGCCAAGCATATTAAAAGAATAACAATTCTAAAGAAACCGTCACATACAGATCATCACTAACAAGAAAGACTAAAAGAGGAATACCCACTTTTCATACAACTTTAGTCCCGAAATCAACAGACATGAGAGATTTATTAAGCGATGCATTATAATACTCTGAGCATATTTTATTAACAATGTTTATTTCAATTAAGCGGCGTAAAGCTTTAGCGATCGGATCTAGCTTAAGCGACTTCTCGGGTGAAAAAGTGGGCTTTTCTCCTTCTTGTGATTTCGCGGAATTGGCGCATCGTGGAAAATGACTTTCTATGAGAAAAATGTTCACAACAGAGCGCTAATGTCCATGGAAGAAAGGGCTGCAAAAATACATATATACGAAATGTAGTAGCTGGATTGTATGTAACCCAAGTGCATGAAAAAGAGTTTTCCGACAGAAAAAGACGGGAAAAAATACACCACACGATAGTACTCGACGAGGATTTTAATTTGATATGCAACATGCCATATTGACCCCCCCCCCCCCCTCTACCGCTGGGGGGTCCTAACTGTGGCATGGCATCTTTGGAAGCAAGGGAAGCATTGGTTACCTTAGGTTTTCCGATTTAATGTAATTAAAACAAATAATAATGCAAGGAAATAAAAAATTACGACAAAAAAATTCTTCAAAATATTTTCATTCAAATTAATTTCCCTTAAGGCCTTTCATTCGTTCTTCGCTGTAAACTATCAATGAAAAGCAATAATAAAATTACCTCCATCTGAACAAATCAATCAAAAACAAATCAATCGAACAACATGCAACGAAAAGTACAGCATTCGAACAGGTCTGTGCTCTGTCTATGTTATCACAACCGACACAACTGTCTGGAGGAGGAGGTGGTTTTATTTTTGCTTCCATCAACAATCGAAAAACATCCAACAAAATGTATGGCATTAGAATACGTCTGTGATCTACCTATGATGTCAGACATCTCTGTTGCTCATTCGTCACTTATAGTGTAACTACAGTCAATAAGAAATGGTCCTAAGCCAAAGGAATGCAATTGAAAAAATGCTTCTACAGAACCAACAAACACTGCTATACCGGAAGCATGTATTAGGTTAATTTCATTCATGTGAATAGCATTTTCTTATGATAGATCAACGCTGAATTTGTTTCAACTGGAGGTGGTTTTATTTGTGCTTCCATTAAGTTCATGTTGGTAGGTCGATTAGGAAGCGTTCTGGTTGAGGGCAGGCAAATATATTCAAGCTGCGCGGACGAGAGGAAATTGTAAATTTTTGAGGGCGATTTCAAGTTGGATCGGAGAATCTGGCTTGTAATATGATATTTATGACAAAATCGTACAGTGAGGCAAATAAGCAAATGGGAAATTATTGATATTTTAACTTATCTTACTTAGCACTTATTTGTTGTCGTCATACCATAATCGCGAATTTACTTTTTTGGCTATTTTGACCTTCCGTACTCATATGTAACTCAAGAATATCAAATCTATATTTTTTTTATTTTGTGAAAATCTTCTCTATATTACTTTACCAATGTATAAGATATTCCCGGTTTCCGTTTTCAAGAATGAGCTTAAATACTGGAAAAACGCTTACTCCTAAAATTGTTACAACTCAAATGATTAATTTCTGTTTCATGAAGGCGACTAATAATACACTCTCTTATAAAGGAATTTGAAATTTTCCATTTTTGTATTTTGCATATTCCATGAAATTTCATTTATAGGGCTTAAATCCCGTAATTACCAGACAACTTACCCAGTACGTTAGAACACTTTTGAATGTCTCCCCACATGCTGAAAACCATTTATCATTGCCTTCGTTTTCGAAAAAACGGAAAATTTCAAATTTCTTTATAGCTTTGATTGAAACAAAGTGTATAATATACAATTAAATTGCCACCTGACTATGATCATTTCTCCAATTCCTTTTATTTTAATTTGAAAGTAAGGAACTAAAAACTGCAATTCATGCCTACTCTCACGTCTTCGATCGTAGGTGCTTAAACTGCAGCGGCCAGAGTTGATCTATTATGTCCACCCCCGATAGTGGTTAAGTTAGATCTATCACTTTTACGAGCACGGTTACTGCATTTGGGCTTCGCTTGAAAACTTTATTTGGAGATATGTTTCTCCAATGATTTTCAACCTTAAAGTTGCAAGCCTCTTCGATGGACCTGAGAAGACGTGAGTAAACATCGTCTTCCATACCCAATTTTTCTTTTATATAATGTATATATAAAGGGTTTTCCAATAAGAGGTGTTATTTTGATATTCAAAGAAAAATTCCATTTTTTGAGATAAATGATCGGATCTTTATTTCATTATAAAGAGGAAGGTATGCCGTTAAAATGGAAAATAACATCAGCCAAATAACCACCACGACCACGCCTACGGGACCATATCCTTTTCATGAAATTTTCCATAATCAAATCGCAATGTGGCTGCCCTATGTCCTCGATAGCCTCCCGAATTCCATCTTTGAGGTCTTGAATCGACGCTGGGCTGTTGGCGTAGACATTCTCTTTCACGTGGCCCCAAAGGAAGAAGTCGCAAGGTGTTAAGTCACAAGATCTCGGTGGCCAATTGTGATCACCTCTTGAGAGATAACTCGGTCCGGGAACTTTTCCCGTAAAAGATCAATGGTTTCGTTGCTTGTATGGCACGTAGCGCCGTCTTGTTGAAAGCAAACGTTGTCCAGATCAATACCATCCAATTCCGGTCATAAAAAATCATTAATCATCTGTCGATAGCGCAATCCATTCACCGTAACTGTTGCTCCAGCCTCATTTTCGAAAAAGTAAGGTCCAATGACTCCGCTGGACCATAAACCGCACCGAACAGTCACACGTTGAGGATAGAGAGGCTTTTCAACAATAAGTCTTGGGTTTTCCGAGCCCCAGATGCGACAATTTTGCTTGTTGACGAAGCCATCAGGTGGAAATGGGCCTCATCACTCAAGATGAGTTTTTGATGGAATTCCGGATCATTTTCATGCATTTCAAGGACCCAATCAGCAAAGACTCGACGTTGCTGATGATCGGCCGGCTTGAGTTCTTGTGTTAACTGAACTTTATAAGCCTTAAGACCCAAATCTTTATGCAAAATACGGAGTAATGACGTTTGTGGAATGCCTAATTCCAAAGAACGACGAGGAATGGACAAACCTGGGTTTTCTTCAACACTTTCGGCTACAGCAGCAATATTCTCGGCTGTTCTTGAGCGACGTGCACGGGTTTTATTCTTCACATCACTAACTTGTCCCCACAGCTCGAATTTTTCTACCAATTTCTGTATTGCGGTCCGACAAGGTGCTTCACGACGACCCAAAAATGTTCGAGTTTTACGAACCGTCTCTGCCACATTTTCACCATTTTTATAGTGAATTTTAATAATTTCAATGCGTTGTTGAATCGTGTATCGTTCCATTTTTATTAATGGCGTAGTTTCTACTTGTCAAATGTCAAAAAATTACAGCTCCAAAAGTGACATCTACCGAAATAGCGGGCTAATTAAAATAACACCTCTTATTGGAAAGCCCTTTATGTATATGCGGCTTATGCTCAGTACACATATGCTTATACCGCTGAAGACTTCGTGGTGTACCTCTTGTCGGTCAAATAATTTAGTTATACACATATTTCGGCATTCATATGCAACCTGCAGTACCCTAACCATTCGTTAGCCAACCTAGCTGTACATTAGTTTTGAACGCCAGGATATTTTATAATCACCTTTGAATTAATAATCAGAATTATTTTGTATCATTGTGTCCTGAAGTCGGACAATTTTATTTAAGTAGATATATTCCCAAGCCGCTTTGGCATTACATAGTTAAGTAATGATGTCAGATATGTAAGCTGATATACATAGGTTAGTCGTTCTTTATTTAATGTATTGAATTAGTATTTATATTGTAAGGATCTAGGGTACATAATACATGGGATCTAGGGTACATAGTAATTCGATATAGTTTTATATATAACTTTATAATTAACATTGTGTCTATGGTGTATTTCTAAGTAAGAAATTAGCTATTAATTAATGATTCTATAATAAATTCTATAATTAATGATTCTACAACTATAGCTGATACAGTATCCATTTTTTGTTGCAAGACTTGATCTCATACATACGATATTATTCTCGAATTATACAATGATACTCGGAATGAAGAGTAAGAGTTTTTATTAGTCTTTCTCCTCTCAGTCTCTCGGAGCCCTCTCTGAATAACGATTAAATAGGTCCGCTACTCCGTTTTACAGGTCATCATCATTTAGGGACAAAAAAAACATTTTTCCACAGTGTCTTGGGCGGATGGGGAATGGCCGAATACAATAACAACTATGTCTTCAATTTAAGTAAAGTTACGTTCAGGACCGGATGATGTGCTCTTTTTGTTGAAGGCACGACTATTTTTTTTTGTATTATGGTTCGTGACAGCGGCAGAATTGTGGTCACCCACCCCCAAACTCTCCCGCACTATCCGAGGTGCTAGCGTGCCGCCCTGTATTCCAACGCTGATCACGGAGTGAGCTGTCAGTTCATGCTAACAGGATGGACTTCACGTCCAATAGTACTCACTCGATAATAAATTGTGTGGGATCAAGTAATCGAAATATCAAAATATATATTGAACGCGCATCGACTTCAAGTAAATCACAAAATTTTTGTTCAATTTACTTAAAAAAATTCATGTAAACGCAGCTGCAGTACTTGAACATTTTTCATATCTGCGAGTTATGAAAATGGTAAAATGGAACAAAAAGATTATTGCTGACAATTCAAGTTGTGATTTTTTGTAAATTTCAAAAAAATTTCAAAAGTAATTGGAATTACTTCAACCAAAATGGATTTCAAGTCAAGTACTCAAGTATTCATGTAAACGTACCTACTATATATTTCATGAGGAGGATTGGAGTAAGCTATAGAACAAGATTTCTAATTTGGGGATTACACGAGGAAGTACAGCTTGCATGCAGGCTGCACTGCCATACTAGTTGCACTTGTAATCCAAACTGCCATGTAGGCAGCTCAGCTTTCATGCTGAAAAAAATCATGGCAGCTGAAGTGATAGTAATCTGCCATTATACAGTTTTCTTGATGGCTAAAAAGAAATACACGAGAGCGGAGCTTTTTAAATTAATAAATTTATACCGGTAAAATTATTGTTTCTGGAATCATATTGTTACGTGCAACGAAAAGAGACAAGTGACATCTACTGAAAATGAAGAGTAAACAAATTAAGGTTCGGAGAATCGATGATTCGTGAATAGAATCTTTGGGATGGGAAGGCTCTGGAGACTTTGTAGAGTATAAATATAGCAGTTGCCACCACCAGAGCATGAGTCTTGTCTTAGACAGTGCAGTGTTTACAAGTGAAAGTAATAAGCAGGCGAGAGGATTCTAATTGGATTGCGATAATTGGAAATACAGTCCTAGCGATAATTAAAGTTGAGTTATTTAAGTAATTGTTCGTGAGTTTTGTAAGAGTAGAGTGAAAATAAAGAACTTGTGAATTAAAATTTGAACTATTGTATTTTAAATAACGAACCAACGGTCACGCCCACAACAATATGCATGAGGCCTGAATGACAATTACGACTGATCTGTCGACTGCGACTTGCCGAAGTCAACGCGGAGGTGAAATTTGTAATTAAATTAAAGCTTCAACTGTTTGAACAAACCAGAAGTCCCGACTTCTGTGATTGAACTAAAGTTGGTCGCAGCCAACACCAACTTTGCACTCTGAGCAAAGTTTAGTTTCAGTCGCAGTCACAGTGGAAGTCGAAGTTGCAATTGTATCTTACCACATGCATTTAACATTTGGGCAAAGTCGACAGAACAGTCGTAACTGTAATTCACGCTTAACATCATTCATCTATACCTTCCTTTTCCCTGTTTTTCCGAATCTCCTACTTCCTTTATTTCTATATTTGCCGATATACACAAGGCTTTACTACTTCTCAATGCCATTTTTCTAAATGAACTTGCATGCAAGCTTACATGGCATCAAGCGAACCGTCTTCTGCTATAAAATTTAAAAAGACGTTGGAAGGGAGGCTTGCATGCAAGCAATAGTGACTTTCCTCATTTAGATGCTCTCGATTTGCAGTGTACCACCGTCGATTTTTCGATTATAACAGCAGGGTAATTTTGAGGTATACTTTTTCTAGCAGTGCACGTCAATGGACCGCTTTTAGTGTACTATGTACCATGCAAGGAAAGTGTACCACTTCTGCTGGAAAACACGATCATTGGAAATTGGAATTAGAGGACCTAGTGGAGACGAGTGGCAACTGTCAAAAATTTAGTTTGTTTACATTGCCTATAAATTAAAATTCGGTTTTCTTAATACAGCGACTCACTACTAATGTACTAAGCTGAATTACTTTAGCTACATCGTGAAACTTGTCTTTACTAAATTGTTCTTAGCAATTTTTCGTACTGTTGCATTAAAAAAAAAACACAAATGCAATGTTCCTGGTGTAATCTTAAATGTACTGCTTATCCACCCGTGCATTCGGGTGTATACACCGATGTTCTTTTAAGCACATCACATGATTGAAAAAGTAGGGATAACAACTGAACAGTTGGTGTGCACTCGATTCGAAATGTCACTTTTGAAAGTTCTTTAAGAATAATGTCGATTTCAGTGTTGCACTTTTTCTGGCAGCGTAGAACTGGGAGCACTGAAGTCCTTCGAACATATTTCTGTCAAAAATCTAGGTCTTCTCATGGACCCCAACCTAAATTGGAAAGCGCACATTAACCTTATGTGCTCACGTATCTACTTTGGAATTCGGTCATTAAACGCAGCCTCTCCGCACTTCAATGAGATCACAAGACTGCGGCTTTTCAGGGCACTAATTCTACCTCATTTTATGTATGCGGACATATCCTTTATCCTCTCTCACAGGCGGGAATTTCAAAACTTCTAAGAGCCCTTAAGGCCTGTGTTAGATATGTATTTGGTCTGAGAAGAAGAGATCATGTTGGCCCCTTGCTTGAGTTTATACTGCCAGGATCACTGGGAGCAGTAATATATTCTCGCGGGGAGTCACTACTTGGAACCAACTACCGTGCGAGTTAAGAGAAATCAGTATTAACAAGCAGTTCAACAAAGAAGTAATGGCTGTGATTAGCGCTGCTTAATCAGTTATAAGGACGGCTCATTGACTACTAAACAATAATGTCTTATACTAACTCGGACCACCTACCGCTGGCTTGTGAATTCATCGGGAATGTCAACTATGGAGTGTCGGGGTAAAAAAAAAATGATTATTTAAGAAACATGCTGAGGGTGGGTCCGGTGCCAAAGATGGGTCCATTGCCAGCGTAGGCTTAGTTAATACAGTAAAAATAAATATGACTTTTGTTTAATTATAATCTTTGTTCAATTTAAAATAAAATAATAATATTATAACTTAATAGAACTGAATTTAATTTAATTTAAATGCGTGATTTACTTTACTTTAATGCAATGTGATTTATTTGAACTTAATCTCAAATAAGATTGCAATCTAAACTTATTATTAATAATTTACTTTCAAATTATTTAAATACTGCTAGCATCCAGGATTCTACTGGATGAGTCGTGAATGTTAAGGACTGCAGGCACTGTCTAAGTCGGTCCTATGTTATACTAATAATGAATCTGTAAGGATGTACTATGGTCCATTAGACGTAAGAGCTAACCTGTTTATTAATATCTAAGTCAAATACTGAACATGTTATAGTAGACTAGTTTACCTTAACGTTTACTTTTATTATTTGTTTTGCCAGTGTAATAATCTATTTCTAAGCTGTTGTATATCGTTGTATATATATTGTATATCGGAATGCCCAGCGTTTTACGTTGCTTTAAGTACGGGCTCATAAATAAATGCTCTTTGAATTTGAATTCGAATATTCCTTATATTTGTGGACACCCGTATTATATAAACGGATCTGTCAAACGTAATAAATGTTCTTTATTGATATATACAAACAAATTCCTTAAACTTTATGCAAATAACTTATATAAAATGTTTTAATTCATTTAACTTAAAAATTTTACAGAGCAGTTGACTACTTGAATATGGATTTGTAACACCGAGAAAATATCCAGTGCAAAGTAGGGGAAATCAGTATTGCACTTCTGCTATAAAAGTTGTCCCATCGAACATTTTCTGTGCTACACTACTAGAAAAAGTACAATATTGGTTTTGCACTGAAGTCCCATCGAAATTGACATTATCCAGGGTGTTACACCTGCAAGTACAGCTTGCATGCAAGCTGCACTGCATGCTTCTTGCACATGTAACCTCTACTGCCATGCTGGCAGCTCAGCTTTCAGCGAACTTGCATGATGAAAGACCATGGCAGCTGAGGTGATAGTAATTTACCATTATGCAGTTTTCAAGATGGCGGAAAAAAAATGCTTGGCAGAATTTGTTAAATTTATTCTGGAAAAATGAGATTTCTGGGATCATTTGAATTATATCATTTACCAACACCTTCCTCTTAACTTTTTCTTGGGTTTTTATCATTCTGCTACTTCCTTTATTGCTATAATTTTCCAATATACGTATGACTTTACGCCTCAATGCCATTTGAACTTGCATGCAAGATGATAAGACATCAACCGAATTGCCTTCTGCTGTCAAGTCAAAAGTCTTGCAGGTGTAACCCACGGGTAAACTACACTAAACCACAAAGCTACCAAGCGCACCAAGCCACTACTGTCGATTTCCATTGATATTTTAAGAAAAGTGCAATCAATGAGAAACCAGTTCAATGAACAACTTTTTTTAATGTGTTTTAATTAGTATGGCGGGCCATAAGCCCCAAAAAAGAATGGCATTGCGCTACCGCCATGTTTATTTTCATGGACTACAAAAAAAAATATAATGGCCGGTTTCACAGTCCACCCACAGATACAAGGTATTCTCATTACGAAACACGTTTCGCCATTTGTTTCCGAATGTATAGGAAAGTACGGTACAGAGAACACAATATTCTCTCTCATATCTCTGTCTTTTCAATAGAAATGTATATACGTCATAGGACGAAACACGTTACAGGTCTAGTGTCAAAATTTTAATAAAAATACCTTGTATTCTATATACCTTGGCCCAGGCTTAAGTCAGAGCTGAGCTAAGCCATGAGTATGGCTTAAGCCTACTCGGTTCCACAGTACTAAGTAAGCAGAGGCTTATGTCGATTTCCATTGATATTTTCAGAAAAGTGCACGTCAATCAGTAAAAAACGAGTTCAATGGAACAACTTTTGACGCGATGAGATGCAATAGAAGCTCATATCCGTGTAATTTGTCAGATTGAAATTTTCTGGAAAAAATAACATCACGAATATCGTAAAATTTATGAAAATTGATACTTAATAGAATTTGGCGTGATTGCGGATGAATTTGGTAGAGTAATAGTTGAAGATTGATATGTAATTCCCAATGAAATTCAATTGTGACATTTCTCATGTAGATGTGTGCGTTTTTCAGTGTAACACCGCCGATTGTTCCGGTGTAGCACCAGACTCATTTGACGTACACTTTTTCTAGTAGTGCAGGTCAGTGGAACAATTTCGGTGTAACACTGCAAGAAAAGTGTAACACTTCTGCTAGAAAACTTGATCAATGGAAATCGGTATCAGCGTGAAATACAATTACGGCTGATTTGTCGACTGCGACTTGATTTTAAGTCGAAGTCGACGCTCAGGTGAAATTTGTAATTAAATTAAAGCTTGAACTCCTTGAACAAACCAGAAGTCCCGACATCCGCGATTGAACTGAAGTTGGCCGCAGCGAACACCAACTTTGCACTTTGAGCAAAGTTAAATTTCAGTCGTAGTCGCAGTCGAAGTTGAAGTTGCAATTGTATCTTGCGAAATGTATTTACCATTTGAGCGAAGCCGAAGTCGAAGTCGTAATTGTAATTCGCGCTTTAGTTAAACAAATTTCACCTCAGCGTCGACTTCGACTTAAAATCAATTCAGGCCTTACTCGTTTACTTAAACTGTGCACATTTTTTATCTGCGAGTGTATCAGATATCCAAAATCATAGCCGAATGTTTCGACAGTCGGAGCCAAGAATATAATTCAACGTTCAATGTTGCCGGCGCCTTCTTATAGTTTTTTCACGGGTCACACTTGCGATATTATATTTTACAAATTTTCTCCTCGCTTATATCCTCGGCATCGAAAAAAATAACTCTGTTTGTGTTTTAAACATTGAACAAATAACTAATAAGGAAGCGGGGTATCGTGCGGATCTATTGTCCGGGGGGGGGGGAGGGGAGGAGAAATGACAAGAGGGCTTAATGCCTATTTTTCGTCAATTCAACATTCTGACATTTCATAATTTTGAAAATAAGTTCTCGGATTTGAATTCGCGATATTGTGAAAAATAAATAATTAAACGTGATTTCTACGTAATAGCAGTGTGAAATAAGTGCGATATTTTCTTTTGTGAACGATATTTTGTGTAATAGAGACTCCGGAGTCTTAAATTATCATAATGAAGTGAGCTGTGCTGTGCTGCAGGAACGAACGGAGTTATTGTCGTGGGAAAGCGTTCTTCAAGTAAGCTTAATTGCTTCACTTATTAATTATATTGTTTTAAACATCATAAAAGTGAAATATCTATAAAAATAAAGAGCCATGGCAAAAGATTTAACACTTTACCAATGCCGGTTTATTTGTTTACAATTGAATTGTCAGTTGGTGCCTAAATTATTCCAGTCATACAAAGGCAACGCCAAGAAATATTATCTGAAAATAAGGGGGAGCTAAAATTTACTTATTTTACATAGGAATTTGGATTATAAAAAATGTTCCCCTTCAGAATGTCAGAATTTCATTACTGCCATGACGAAACGAATACAAACAGAGCACACTAATGCATTTCGCCGATTGGCTTACGTTTTCACCCGATATGCCGTTTCCTTATTAGTTATTCATTCAATGGTTTTAATTGAATCCTGTTTAAATTGATATATTGTTTCTTTTGCTATAAATCATGTAAACTAATTGATAAGCTTTATACTGTCGTGGAACCCAGCGTTATACGCTGCTTTAAGCAGGGGTTCAAAAATAAATGCACTTTGACTTGGACTTAACTGTTTGTTCTTCCTAAAACGTCAAATGGAATACTGACACTAGCTGCCAGACAGTACTCAAAACTGCTAACTGCATAAATATTTTTCGCTTGGAATATTTCAATTTAATTTTAAAGTATAACATTTGAAATATGTTCGTTCATTTAATAACAAAAATTATAATATTTAGGCAAAATATATATTTAGCAATAATCTCTATATGTGTTTCACAGCAACATCTGAGGCCTAGGCCTTCGAGATGAAGAGTTTAAGTTAAGCTTGCCTTAAGCCAGTGATATCACTTAAGCCTTGACTGAAAGCCCGACAAGTTTAATTAATTAGCCTCTAATTACGCCGCGCCGGCCAGCACGAAAATTATGATTTATGTTTCTTAAATCACTTAATTCGACCCTTTAAGGGTCGCCATACTTGTAACAAATGACTTGAATTTTTCTGTCATCATCTCCCGATCTAGGGTACAAAAATGTCGGAAATAGGTATATTGCTGTCTGTACTGTGTAGATAGGAAAGGGCGACTTATTTATGAAAATAATATGCCTTATTTAATTATTTTCTACGGAATATTTTTATAGAGCAAAATAAAGAAAAATGAAATAATAAACTGTTGATAGCCGACCCAGTTCCAACTTCAACTAATATGAATAGTCGAGAAGTGATTATTAGGAATAGGTGTTTAATTATTTAAGCTGATTTATCACATTAATTTGCCTAATTGCAGCAGAAAACGCACAATCTACGGTAGAAGTTGCTCTGCGTAGTAAGCCTAAAAATTCAAAACAAATTTACGAGCAAGGTGATAAAAGAGGTGAAGCGTGGAGCAGTGTTGTGTCCGAGTTGTCCTCAAATGGATTTAAAATTTCCGGTAAGCGGATTTTGAATATTTCGAGGATATGGACGAAATTTTTCGCAATTGTCCTGCTGTACAACTACTGGAAAGATCTGGTAACCGAAGAGCGCCAGCCTTATCTGAAATAGAGAAAAACATTGGCGTAAATAATGAATCGGATGATTTTGTGGAATCTTATTCAAATGTTTAAGAGAAACTGGAGCCACTGTCACCTCCAAGGAAAAAAAAAGAGTATAAAATATAATATAATGGAACACCATGAACGCCTGGAAAGCTTAAAAAAAGCAATTGTTTCAGACTGAACAATTCCGTTCGAAAATGTTGTCCAGTATAGAATAGAGTCTGTGAACTGCAATAGCAAATTTTTCTAATTTACTAGAAAAAATCATTCCTTCAACCTTCAAATATTAGAGAAGATATTTGTTGGTTAAATGAGGTCTTTTTTTATTAATTTTCTGTTGCATTAGATATCCGTATTCAAATTTGCAATTTCCTCAGCAATTTGATATCTTAAATTTAGAAACTGAGTGGGATTTTCTTCAGGACTTCCAACGAAATAAATACCTTTCAGTAATCAACATTAATGTAGGTCAAATCATCTGAAAAATCCAAGCAAATGTTGGGAAGAACGCATGCTGTAACTACTGTGCGCGGTATATATTTCTGATATTTCATGGACAAAATGTTTTAGACGAAATCTTCGGAATAATAAAACAAACTCTTTTGATGGTTTGTCTCGCCTTGGAATGTTACGTGTTAAAATTCTTTTTAACGGATATCAGCTTTCCGTTGTTCTTCTAAGGAACCAAACGCACATCATCTATGCATAAGTCCTGTCTTCTACTAGACATCTGCCTCCCAGAAAATATTCATCCATGTTTTGGATCACACCAGTGTATAAATCAGAATTCGGGAAGACTCTGCAGTCGAGTAGTGCGACCACAAACAGCCTGTAGTGTTATCGAGTGATAACCGTTTCTAGTGATGTATTGTTCAGACCATTCCTTTAGAGGATCTATTTTTACGTATATCCCGTCGATAACTCCGATAATTCTTTTATCTAATATTTTCAAAGTTCTTTTCTATTACTACCAATTCGGTAAGTGTTGGCTACTTTATGACATGATTCGATATCACATTCAAAATCATTCGATAACGATGACTTTGCGAGGTCGAATCTCTCGATTAATCTAAAATACAGTATAAAATAATAAGAATCTGTTACCATTTAATAATACAGCAATTTACCTGAATGAATCAGGTGTTGCTAGTGTCCATATTTTTTATAGGTCTTTTCAACATTCCTAGATTTTTGGTTGCTCTCTAACAGCTTTAACCTGTATGTAACAACAACTTGGCAACAAGGAAATCACGCTTCCTGGACACTATTTCATCTCCTAATCTCAGCCAAATCAGTTATGTTAAGAATGACATGGATAGGCAGTTAGACCTGGTATTTTCTACTGACGCGGGTAACTTATGAGTTGATTAATCATATTGATTATTTTTAATGTGGGCACTTGTTGAAACACATTACAAATTTAAAAGAATACTTGGAAATTTATGTTTCCCGTTATAAATATTACTACTCGTAGTCGTTTAGCCTTGATAATGTTCTAATCGAACGAAACGCGTCAGTTTTATGTTTTGTTATTAAAAAAATGACAAATATGTTTATAACGTGATACATAAATTGCCAAATGTTCTTGTAAATTTTCTTAAATTTATTCTACCTCACATTATTAGTTGAACTTAGCCCAGTTATAATGTCTACTCTTAACAAATACCACCCCCTCTACTAACTACATATTGTCATGAAATCGAAAACCTCAGAAATATTGACAAAAACATAATACTTGTTCAATTTTAGAAAGGCTGACTTTTCGAAACTCTCGATTTCAACACATTACTGTGTAGCAATTGTGTTGACTAAGACGTTTCCAAATTTTGCATAATTCTTTTTAATGTATTCTCCTCATGTTCCTCGCGAGCGACACGGACAAAGGCATTATAAGTCACAACAATTCCCTCACATCTTATAATGAGTTTCAAAGAGCTTTTCTCTACACTTTATGATGAGTATATTCAAAGCAGCAAGTTTATTAATATGAAGAAAAAAACAGACAACTACCCCAACCCCATGGGGTACAAAAATTCTGCAAGTGATGATGCGTCTGAAATTAGTAATATATTTGCTTAATTTTTTGACCATTTGCCTCGTCAAATTTTCAACCTCGAAATAGCAACTTCAGTCATATGAACGATTCTCATAACGATTCATTCACTATGCCTACAATTGCACAAGAGAATATACTCGACCATATTTATGAGCTTCCTAATGACTTCACAATGGATTCAGATGGGATCCCTCCAGCCTTTTGTTAGCCTTTCTGCCTTGCTCTGGCAGCTCCGCTGAGAATTATTTTCCAAAAATCGCTCGATAGTGGTTGCTTCCCGCAGGTATGGAAAAACTTCTTTATCATGCCTATTTGCAAAAAAGGTAGTAAGAATGAAATTTCTAACTATAGGCCTATTGCAAAATTATCTTGCATACCCAAATTATTCAAATCTATTATTTACGCTGAGCTATCAGCTTCCTGTAAGAATTTGCTCTGTTCAAACCAACATGGATTTATTTCGGGCAAGTCTACAACCACTAGCTTGTTGGAATCTTTCCTGGATAACATTGGCGGGTTTGCAAAAGGCTACCAGACAGATTGTATTTGTGCAGACTTTAGTAAGGCGTTCGACAAGTTATCTTACTCCGTGATACTGTTTAAAATGGAAAATAGTGGCTTTCCCCCTTCGTTTCAAAAATGGACCAAGTCTTATTTATATAACAGAACATACCAAATCTATTCCCGCCATTCCATCTCTAGAGTCTTCATATCTTCATCTGGCGTACTTTGAGGTAGTCAGTTGGGCCCATTGTTCTTTATTCTGTCTATTGACGACATTGTCTCTGTTGTGAGGCACTGCAAAGTCTTGATTCATGCTGACGACATTAAGCTTTTCGTTCAGATTAAATCTATTAACGATTGTGAACAGGTACAAGGTGACGTTCACAAATTTTATGATTGGTGCAAAAGCAATAATTTGGTACTCAATATAGACCAATGTAAGTTTACGACTTTTCACAGGAATCAAAAACCAATTACTTACATGTGCTCTGTCTGTGACTTGGGTGTCTAATGTGATCACAGATTGAATTTTATCTCCCATATAAACGGCATAGTATCAAAGAATACTGGGTTTTTTTAAAACGTTGGTCCCGAGAGTTTTCGAATCCTAACGTAACATTGCGTTTGTACACTTGCATTGTGAGATCACTCCGCTAGCCAGCAGAGCTTCCTGCGCATTACTCTTAGGCACCAACTCTCGAATAATTCATTGATTCTTCCACCCTATGAGGATCGCTTGAAGCTTTTAAATATGAACTTGCTTGAAAAACGTCGCGTGGTTGCCTACGTAACTTTTTTGCATCAACTCTTAAAAGCAAATGGTGATTCTCCGTTGATACTTAACAAGATCTCTTTTCTTTAGCATGTATGAACCTATTAATCGCATGTGCATTACAGTTGTTGATGTTTCTAAGTATGTATAATTGACCGTTTATTTATTAAACGTTTCACTATGGATATACTGTGGTTTCACTACAGCGAGCTTGTGTTAAGCTGGTTCTGATATGAGATAACATTTTCATGGCCATTGGATTTGTGCACTGAGCGGCTCAAATAAAAGTAATACTTTTTGCAAGGTAAGAAATTACAGAAATTTTAATCCGTGCATTAAAGTGTTAATATTTTGCTTATGATTGCTGAAATTAAGATAAATGTAAAATAAAAAATTAATTAATATACCGCGAGATGTTGGTGTTCGTATCGAATAGCAGAAAATAATGCACTATAAGAGTTTTTCTATTCTAATTATAGTCAATCAATGGGAAAGATATTTGCTAAAACATTTTTGACGCCAATAAAACGAAATAGAACATAGAATATAGAATATACATTTTATTTTGGAAAAAAAAGTATGTAATGTTCAGTTAATATTTACAATAAATTAATTACTGTTTTTAAATAATACCCTATGAACTAAAATCCCGGATCCCAGTCAGTTACTTGAGGTTCCAGGCGTGTAGTGTAGCAGATAATCGTGTCGCCTATCTGGGGTATCACGTTTATATCCTTTAGCCTGAGGCCGCACTCTACATCTTTTTTAATAGAATCAACTTCATTCTTTAGGTGCCTCATCGATTCTAAGGAGCCTGAAAATTAATTAAATAAAAAAGTACAGTTACAATTTAAACACAAATCGTTTTTTTTTTTATTTACCATCGTAAATACACTCTCCGTTACGCATCAGCTTGAATTTGGCACTTTTTTTCAAGACTCCTTTTACACATCTAGAACCAGCTACAGGAACCTCTTTACGTCCCTCTGTTATAAAAAATGCCTGCAATACATTAGCTTCTCCCAAAATCTCTTCAACGTCTACTGGCGGCAGTTTATTACTAATTTGCTCTTTTAAGTCGTCTATTAAACGATAAATGATATTTAATTCTTTGATGGTCACATTTGTATTCATTTTCTGGGGTATCTTTACAGAAAATGCATAAATTATAGCATTGAAAGCTTTAGCTAATTCAATATCGCCTTCATTTACATCTCCAACTCCGTAGTGAATTATATCAAGCTTGCATTTATCATTACTGCTATAAGTTTCGAGTACATCTAATATTGCTTCTATGGAACCGTGAACATCTCCTTTAATAATGACATTGACTCGTGGTACTCCATCATCAGAAGCATATTCTTTAGGTCTAGGCCCTTGTCGGCGGGTTTTATAATAGCCTAACTGTCTTCTAGCTTGTCTTTCAGCGCGATATTTCTCCAGGTGTTCCTGCTCCTTTTTTCGTATCAATTCTAGGTCCATCTCAGCCTTCTCTTTTTTCGATTCGGCTTCCCTCCATCGCATTACTGAATGAGCTTTTTTCTTAAATAAACGTGAATATTTAAAAATGTTGGTTACCTGTTTGCGCTACATTATTATACTATCTATATACCTCTGTTTCTACTTCTAAAATGATTTCACCAGCGAAAGGAAGCTCACGCCAACCTAAAATTTCAGTTGGAGTTCCGGGAGGAGCATTTTCCATTGGTTTTCCATTGTGGTCGAATAATCCCCGAACTTTTGCCCAAGCCAATCCACTGACTAATACACATCCTTTCCGCAAAGTGCCTCTTGTAACAATTGCCGTAGAAAGTTTTCTGGAAAACGAAGAGAAATTAAATTAATTTATGGCACTAGTTTTGGGAACACTTCTCATTATGTATAAATCGCAAAGTCATATGAATTAAGAATTCGCACAGCACACAGCAGGTATCCCTGATGGTCCACCGGAGGCTTGCCTTTTGATAGGCATCCCTGATGATTTCCTCTTTAATTGCTGCGATTGCGATCTTCACATTAACTACCGCTGTGAAGCTATCCAATTCACAGCCCTTTTTAGGTAACTCATCAGTCATCTCATTGCCTGAGATATCCTTATAAAATATAAATACGCTGCGAGCTCTGCCTGAAAAACACTGAATTTGTCAGGCAGTCTATAAAACTCGTGCCACTGGAGATCTCTGGAGTACACTCCAGGCCCTGTGCCCGCAGATCGGGTGTGACGACCATCTCTTTCCAATCCCAGTCACTCCTGGTGAGCATCTTTGCATTGACACCCCCACCGAAAGTCAAGATGGGTACTTCGTAATCTGTTTTTTCCCTGTAATCACTACAGTCTATCTTCTGGAGTATATTGGACAGCCCTCTCTCTCTAGCTTGATGAGGATTTCATCCATTTCCACTAACCACAGAAGTAGTGATACCACTCCCCCCCTGCGGTGTACCTCTTTTATCGGAGCTAACTCGCAGTTGATTCAAACACGGTACCTTTATGAAATGAGACTCCCTGAAGATATAAAGGATATTTTGGTCAACAAAGGCACTGAGTGGCACTTCATACTCCCAGGTTCACCCCGCTTTGGAGACTTATGGGAAGCTGGGGAAAAACCCACGAAATTTCATTTAAAGCGTGTTTTAGAGGATGCAACTTTCACCTTTGAGAAGTTAGCCGCGATGCTGACACAAATTGAAGCATACCTTAACTCTCGTCCACTATGTGACCTCTGAGACCTTGAGGACTGCACCACACTGCCTCCAGGACTTCCTCGTGGGAGATTCACTATTAGCTGTCCCAGAACCTAGTTTATTAGATGTAAGTATCCATGCCCTTAGGAGGTGGCAATCAATCCAAAGAATGCAACAAAGATTTTGGGAACTATGGTCCATTGAGTTTCTGGGAAAACAACAACAACGTCCTAACATCGAAAAGGAAAAAGAGGATATACAATTGCTGCAAATAAGTGAAGTTTCACCTATCCACATTTAAAAATGTAAAATAAATATTATCCAGTCCGTTTTAAATGCGGGATGCTCAGCCATATCAGTCTTGTATCCGGTGGACTGCTCACGTTCATCTTAGACATTCCACGAGAGGAGGGATGACTATTCACTGACTTGGCACATACACATATCAGGCATATCAGGATACAAGTAGAGCGGCTATATCTCAACAAACTATTAAAAAAACGTGAATTAGAAACAGATGTATTGCCAACACAACTAAGCATAGCCTCTCATCACCCCGCAGATTTTGCGTACATGCCCATGAAAGAGCCCGGTTATACAGCTGTACCACGGGGAGAAGTCGTATATATGATTAAATGTCAGCCAGTAAAAGTAATGATTCGAAAGATTGATCGCTGCTTCCTGGAATTACCTATCACATACAACACCAACTTTATTTCATGACACAAATTACCCATCTGATACAACAAGACGGAACAGATATTCCTTGCTCAGCGTTCATGGCTCCAGGTTACTTCATCAATGGAGAATGGTATGGGCTTATTCCCTATATTCATAAATTAAAAACGCCAACTGAATTGAAACCATCCAATACTGCAGAGTGGTCATATGAAGATCCTGGTATGCTAATTAAGGCAGGAATATACTCAATGGAGTCTATATAAAATCTAAGATGCCAAATTATGTACCCTTCTGAACGGCAGCCAATAAGCAATATATTGACCCAAAGAATGATGGGAACAAATGTTGAGACTCAGAATATGAATGTGTTACAGTTACTAACACCGAAATCCATCAACCAATTAACTGAAAATATCAGAAAAAGAATCTGGAGAGCTTTTACTTGGTTGGGAAACATATCAGCCGGTATTCTGGCATTACATGTAATATATAGCTAGTACCACTAAATTCATCATCGACACGATTATCAATGCGAAGATTCTCCAAGCTCCAAGCTTGAAGGTGGAGTTTAATTGCGGCCACCTGCACATTAATAATAAACCTTTTGATACACAAACATCATCAACAGCAGCCCACCTCTCCGAACGTTGTAACTCAAGGCGAAACGACAACTACACCCACCACTTCAAGTGAAGAAGACGAAGAAGCTACCAGATCCAGTTTAACCAATTTGAAAAGGAAGCTATATCTTATATATATATATATCTTTATTATCTCCCTTCCCAACATAGTAAATTTCCAGTAATTCCCATCCCACTAAGCACAATAATCATGAACCAACGCTCTTGATATAGTTTCACAATGATCTTTTAAATTTTTTAGTGGCAAGTTGAGGCGCCTTGAAACCTCCCATTCACAGGCTAGCAATAGGTTTCAGACAAGGAAGATATGTAGCTGGAACTAGCTAGTCAGTCATTAGTCAATCATCAGTCCACACATTTGCAAGTCAACCAGTAAGTTGAACTATAATATGGTTCAACTGGGGGCAGAATGTTAATTCTAGTTCGATCAATGATCCGTGCAAGCAACAACGAACAAAACAAAACATTAATGCAATAGGCTACACCACCATAAATTGCATTCAACAAAGCTAATTGTGTCAGCGGATGTCAGCGTCAGTTACATCATCGATGAGTCAGAATATTGATTCTTCCGAAAACACGATGAGTAACCAGATTACTGATTCTGTCTAAAACAACTCTGAACCTTCGATAAGGCCAGAACTGTTTGAAGTAATCAAACTAATGAATAATAGATAAATCAAAAGAAGATAATTACGAACATGTCAATAAATAGCGAATCTCAATTGTAAATAAAGTACCAAAATAAGATAATTAGAATTAAGATAAAGAAGCATATTCGTAAGCTTATTCAGTTCTAAGTTAATTATTATAAAAGTCTATGAAAGAATACTTCGTAGCAACCATCAAAAGTTATTGTTCAGTTTAATTTTGTTAAAGTGCTTTATACAGTGAAATATAGTTCAGTTTTAATAAAAGTTCCCTCTAAATATAAAAATCCTAGTTTTCTTCCGATTTTAAGTGTTTGTTTCATTTCTCATTAGATCTCGAAAACAAAAAATATAATTCTCCCATGCATGGCGAGGAGCAATACCTGGGTGGCGCCAATTGGCGAGCGATTATCGAAAAACACCAGCGCGATATACTGGACAGAGGGCTGACCGTTTTTTATGTATACGTTATAGTTAACATTGTTTCTTTAATTAATTGTGTAATAAAATCTAGTTTAATATATTTAACTTTTTTTGCCTACACGTCATTACCTAAGTTAATTCTTTTTCCCTAATTATGTGCAGTTTTAATCATGATAATACGCACATATTTGACGCAAAGTTGTATTAACTTCATGTTTTTTAAGACTTCAGTGATAACCCCATTAAAATAAAGTTCAACTACTTAACAATGTCCGTCAGTGTACTACACCAGAGATGTTCAACCAAATTTGCTGAGGGCAACAAAGGATTTTAGATTATCCCGTTTTGGTATTGCAAAATAGTTTTCAAAATAGATTTCAAAAGTGCAATGAGTTACCAATAAAATTGAAAGCACAAACGAAAAGCAAACATTGCGAAATATGTCAAGCAAGACTTTTAAATTTAAATTATTAACACTAAACTTTACACAATTGTTAACACGTTCATTGCCAGATCATGAGATACACGTGATGTGACAGTTTAGCGATATCCCGTGGCATGCATTTATTCCCTGTAGATCGGTGGCGTAGCGTATGGCCAACCACATGATATCGCAAGGTTAATAACAATAGTACATTATCTCTGTCATATAATAAAAAAATAATTCTTTGGTGTTCATACTTCATAAAAATCAATACAATTATAATAATAAAGAAACGCAAATTTGGCCACTGAAGTGAACATCCCGTTTTGGCTGCGGCAATGAACGTGTTAAATAACTATAAATGAATTATGATTATTTTTATATACTAATGTATAAGTATTATGACTAGTGACTATGACTTATGGCAAGCTAACAAAAATATTTACAGAGGAGCTTTGCCAAACTCTAGACTAGCTACATAATTTAAAAGATGTCCTTATAGACAAAGTGTAGAATGTAATAAACGAGACTCTATATGTGTTAGATATATTATGTACATCAATTTTAAAATATCTGTCAGTCAGTCGGTTGGTTTCGAATATGCACAAAAACGACTGACTCGATTTTATATGCGCAAAAACGACTGACCCGATTTTAACTAAATTTGAGCCATAATCAATTCTTGAAAGTAGTGTGGCCCGATTATGTATAACGGAAAGCTTAAATTGTTTTTATTGTAAGCGATCTTACTTGCATTAGTCGATTGTGAACTAAAGGTGACATCTGGATCACAGTAATTATATGAGCGTTATTTTTATCAGTATTTGTTATGTTCCGGTTTTCAAAAAATGTCTGATACCCAAAGTTTTTGTAAATGGATCCAAACATATCAGCAGACCGTCTGTTTTTAATACTTGAGCATGGAGCAACTTTACTTTCCCAAGAGTAAAATTTACTTGCAGCTGTAACGAAGAAGCATTAGCTTCAACCAGATCTATTCCAAGAAAACGATCAGCAGTGATATTCGTTACAACCGAAGGACATTGGCCACAATGGGGAACTAAGCACCGATGTGCTCTCTGTAAAAAAGGCTGGCTAAGGAAAAAATACACTAATGAAATACCTATTTGTGTTTCAATCCCCAGAAAAACTGTTTTGTGGCTTACCATACATAAATAAATATATTTTCTTTTACAAAAATAACAGAGCAATAAAATATTTTTCTTTGATTTCCCTGCCACTTGTTGCCTATAGGCAACAATCTCGAAAATTTACACTGAGGCATAATTTTTTTTTTATAACTATATGACACCTAAAAAAAGTGCTGTTGCAGGATTTAGGCGGGTGGGCATTAAATGGTTAAATGAAGAATGGCATCTCATCCATACCAAACTAAACATATATTTTCAATAATTCCCGTCAAATTGTAGCATATACCCTCACCCAAAATTCGAATTTAATTAAAGAAATAAAACATTGCAATGGACAGCCAACGTTCATTTTCTACAATACTAACCCTCTCGTTGGATCTGTTTTAGATTCTACCACAACACCTTCCACAAATCCTGTGTATTCAGCTTTTAATCCCATGAGAGTGGCTTGAGTGCTGACGGCTTCAGCTAACTGCAGTAAATTAGTACCTTTTCGAGCGGATATTGGTACTGCTTGAACATCTCCTCCAAATTCTTCTAAAATCAATCCTAGCTGCATCAGCCCTTTCTTCGTTCTTTCCTGAAAATATTCATGGTAAGAGCTAAATGCCTAAAAATGAATCGAAACCTACAATATCTGCTTCCGGTTTATCAATTTTATTAATAGCAACGATAATCGGTACTAAAAGTAAACGAAAGAAAAAAAAACTGTTATGTCTTTGGAAAAATCAGCTTTCGACACTCCTAAAGGTACAAACCATTTGCATCCAATGCTAATTTAACGACTTCTCGCGTTTGTGCCATAACTCCATCATCAGCAGCCACTACTAGAACTATGATGTCAGTCAAATTTGCTCCTCGAGCTCGCATTGCACTAAAGGCAGCATGACCAGGTGTATCAAGAAATGTCACCTTTTCACCGTTTTCTAAGGTAACAACAAAGGCTCCAATGTGTTGAGTAATACCGCCTGCTTCTCCTGCCGCAATCGAAGTTCCACGAAGAGAATCGAGCAGTGTTGTCTTTCCATGGTCTACATGACCCATAACAGTTACGACAGGATATCTAGGAATTAAATTTTCAGGTGGTGCAGGTGGTCTTGGCGTTACATCCTTATCTTTAATCTCAATGTCTTGTTCCTTCTCTGGAGCGGCAACAACCCGCGACCTCATCCCACATTTTGTGACAATATCTCGAATAATTTTAACGTCTTCCAACCGTGCATTTGGGCTTAAGTCACTTGTACCTGGCACATAAAGCATAGCTTCTTGTACTTCATCTGGAATAATTGCGGCAGTTATGATTTTTACGTATGCAATTTAAAAATAAATGTTTACCTATTTCACGATTCAGTAATTTTGAAAGTTGCTCGACGGTGATATTTCTCCAAATATCAACCACTCCATGCGTGACGATTTTGTTAGACTTCTTTGGGGTGTATTCAATAATTTTTGCAGATTTCTATGTTGACAATGAAATCAACTTAGTATGTAATATGTATTACTTATTATGCTTCTTATATTCACCCTTTCTTCTGCTGTTTTTCTTCTTTTCAATAAAATCATGGAAGAGAATACGGAACGATATCTCCCATCGCTAAATGAGTTCTGTTTGCTAAACACCACATTACTAGAGTTCCATGGTAGGTCAGCTGAAAATGTTCTAAACAGAAGAGGTTAGCTCTGGCCGTAGACAATATATACGAATTTGGGTAGAATAAAACACAACTCATTATAGTTACAGCATCATGCAGCGCTGTCATTTGTAGCAAATAAATTTTATTAATACACTTTGTGTTATTAAATATTACATACCGGCCTAGACACCGTCGGAACACAGCAAGCAACATATTTACATAAATTTCCAAATTACCCGGACTAATGTCAGTGGCTGTCACTACACAAGTTCCGTAATTTCCCTGAAGGATAAATCACTAATTTTCAAACTATGCCCGTGATAAAATATGGTGAATGCCGTAACTAAGAATTCAGTTGCAATATTTTACCACGAGATTGCAGGATAGTACTTTATTTTCTATTAAAACCGTGTACATTCCCAGTTAAAAATCAATCCCCAACCTAGGCGTACACTCTGCAGTTTTTTCAAATGATAGGCATTGGAGGGGAGATAATATTCCGAAATGCAGCACGAGCAGCATACCAATCATACTGAAAGCAAATTAATTCGGCCATTTTAAAATTGCGAAATCTATAATCGGTCGGCTGTACAGTTGTTTACCTGCAATTTGAGGTGATAATATTATAATTTAATTATCATTACGTGCCGTGAATATGTAATACGGTTATTGTTTATTTCAGAAACTGTAACTTGTTTGAACACATTCACAATTAACCTCGGAATTCATATAAGGAACTACAACTCAGCAAAATTACAAATCTGGCCACAGCAAGTTCGCAAATTTGCGGGTGCTGCGTAACAGCTACGTGTACGACCATTGTTTATCGATAGAGAATTTCTAAATTTTGACGGAATACTTTCTTCGATAGAAAAGTCTATAAGAGAGTTTATCTCTCCATCTGACGAGTTCGTACTATCTTTCTTCTTAACTCCACTCCTTTTCATTAAAACAAAATAAAAGTTCGCGCTATCAATGAAAATCATTGAGTAAATAGCTAACAGGAAACGGCATATCGAGTGAAAACAATGCAAGTGAATATGCCACTCAATAACTTTTGAATCTCAGATTTGACATTTCTGAAAACAATCATTTCAGAGCTGCGAGTTCAGCGTCTATTTCAATTTTATTATTATTAATAAACATTACAAATTTGAAATAGCATTGTTTGTAAAGTTTGAAGTGTATATTTTCATTAAATTTTAGTGTTTTGTAAAATTATTGCACACTAATACATTTAAAATTACTGTCAACGAGTGGCTTAAGTTTTAATCAAATCTGACCTTCTCAGTGACATGTTCAATGGATCTAATGTCCACGCATTAGTTATATCTGAACATAGCTAGACAAGAATATTAACTCAACATTTATATCTCTTCTTCATTATAAGATTTTTAGAGTTGTCCGAGAGGAGCTCACAGGAGGGGGAGTTGTTATTTATGTCCATCAGTCTCTCAATGTCTCAGTTCTCAAAGAGTCCTCTTATGGAGTAAATGTTGAGTTTATTGGAGTTGGGATTAGTTCGCCTTTCGAAAAATGTTCTTTTTTTGTTTGGAATTTACTGTCCCCCAAATTGTTATAATTCTGAAAATATCTCCGAACTGGAAGACGCTTCAACTAACGCGGGATACCAGAATCTAGTTCACTGTGGGGACTTGAATGTGAATGCTCTCAGGTCTAGCCCGTCACTTGATAATCTATTATATCTACTTCAGAGGCTGGACCTCAAAGTTGTGAACAATCTGTCCGCATATCACAATACCTCATCGCCATATCCGTTGGACTATATTTTAACTACCAATATGGACAATGTTCTTTTTCACAATCAGATCTCCCCACCGACCAACTTTGATCACAACTTTTTTTACTTGACGTACAAAATGAGAATAGATTCACTACCAACCATCCGAATGCAATATTATTCATTATGACAATCTTTACAACTGTAGTATTCTCGATGATAAAATAGAAATTCTTAATAGTGCTGTTTTGTATCTACACATATGATAAATATGCCCCACTAAGAACATGTATAATATTCGTCCCCAGCGTTGTCCCCTAGATCACTAATGAAATTCGCCAAAAAATGGCTGAGCGTGATTTCTTACTAAAAAAATACAAAAGAAATCATAATGAGATAGTTCTCTATAGATATAAGATTACCCGTAATTGGGTAACAAGCCTGATTGGATCTTCTAAACGTGCATATCTTGGATTGAAATTGGACCCAAATCAACCTGGCAAGAAACTTTGGAAAAACATTAGCAATCTACCAATAATGTCATCAATGATATTTTTAATCAACCCAATCCTGATTTTAGTATGAGCAGTCCTCAGATGGATGGATTCTCGTTTAAGTGTGTTACTGGAGTTGATATTATTAATGTAATATATTCTATCCAGTCAATTGCCTCCGGACCGGATACACTGTTTCCAAATTCCGTGAAAATAATTTCTTCATTTATAATAACCCCGTTAACACACATTTATAATCAGTGTCTAATGACATCATAATTCTCCACTACATAAGTGGAAGTGTGAATTTGCTGTTTCTATTCCTAAGAAAGCTCACCTTAATAGCCCCAGTGAAGTTCGGCCAATTAGTTTATTAAATTGTCTTGCTAAGAGGTTAGAAAAAATAATGTATAACCAAGCGACTGAGTATATTTAATGTAATAATCTACTGTCAAAATGTCAATCTGTATTCAGAGCAAAACTTAGCTATGAAACTGCCATTTTAAAAGTTGAAACTGATATTTATGAAGCCCTTGATAAAGAACTTCTAACAATACTCGTTCTTCTTGATTTCAGTGGCATTTGATATTGTCAATTACTCTATTTTACTTTTTAAACTTAAGAATAAATTCTTTTTCTCCTCATCAGCTTTAAGATTAATCAGTAATTTCCTGTCGATGCGAAATCAACTCGTTAAAGTGAGTAGTGCATTTTCTAATGTAAAGCTCCTTTATCAAGGGATTCCCCAAGGTTCTATCCTTGGTCCTTTACTATTCGGCATGTATATCAATGACTTCACAAGCGTTGTGAAGAATGTATCCATACATCTATATGCTGCTGATGTACAGATCTATTTAAGTCGACCAATTGGTCTACTTGAAGACTATGTGCAACGTATCAACGAGGATCTACACTACTTATATGAATGGTCACTAACTAATATGCTCTCAATCAACTCTTCAAAGTCTGGGTACCTAACTGTGTACTGAAAACATTGACTTTCCATCCGAACCTAAAATTTTTTACTCCCCATTGCCAGTAGATGGTATCACTTTTCTTTTTTGTACAAATATGCATAATATTTTCTTGAAATAGATTTAAAAAAAAAAAAAATTTTAAGAGTGTTTATAAACTTACACAGTTTTAGGATTGGCACAGACATTTTTGATTATGCGCTTCTCCTTCAGTTTCTAAAAGGCCGCTACAAACGCTCAAGCAAATCTTGCAAGTTGCGCATGGCACAGTTGTTTGATCTGCATGAGCGTGTGTACATGCTTGTACGCAATAGTTTCCACCGCGACGCGAAAATTTACGAACTTGTGCCCAGATTTGTCATCACAATAATTTTGCTGCGCTGTAGTTCCTTATATGAATACCGAGGTTAATTGTGTGTGTATTCAAACAAGGTACAGTATTTGATATAAGCAATAACTGTATCATAAGTTCACAGCACGTAATTAGAATTTAATTTTTATATTATCACCTCATATGTAAAGCCCAAAGTATATAGAATACAAGATATTACCATTACGAACCACGTTCCGCCATTAGTAACGAAATATTTTGAAAATGTATAGGAAAGTACGGTACAGAGAACACTATACTCTCTCTTTTCTCTCTGTCTTTCATAAAAAATGTATATCCATTAATCACAGAATTACGTCACAGGCTATCAGCTGCAATGTGCCAAAATTTTAATGGGAATACTTGTCTTCCATAAACCTTGTGTAAAGCCATCCGATCAAAAATTTGACAATTTTAAAATGGCCGAATCAATTTCCTTTCAGTAGTATTGGTATGCTGCTCGTGCTGCAGTTCGAAATTTGGCATTTCGGCAATTTTCCTCCCGCCGAATGAATATCACCTGTAAAAAGTGCAGACTGTACGGTTAGCCAAAGTGCCATTACCTGGAGATTACATGAGTCAGTAGTACTGACACTGACCCAACCTCATGTATATCCTGACACTGACACAACCTCATGTATATCCCTACTGACTAGATTACTGGCCAGTTAGTACTAGTCAATAAAATGTCGAAGGTAAAATTAAAATGGCCGAAACTGAAAAGAAGATGCTAGTGGTAATTTGCGTTTATATTTCCAATCTTCTCTCTTTGAGTGGAATGACTGAAAAGAGCTTAATATACATTTTAGTCTTTATTTTTCAGAGAAAAATTATGGAATAAGGAAGAAATCATTACCAACACATAGAGAAGAGGAATGTCTGAACAGCTTGACAAAATTTTATAATAAACTCCGTAGATACTTGATCGAGCGCAAAGCGTTTTTAGTCAGTGATATTGACAGCCAAAATCAGTACTGTCCGTCAGCTCTACTGACTAGTGTAATCACGGGTTAAAGAACAAATAATAATAATAATAATAATTCTTTATTAACAAGCACAAGTGAGTTACATAATACTCTTTTATGTGTGCCTAATCAAATTCGTAAATAAGAAACAAAATTTTACAGTGTAAAAAAAAAAAAAAATTCAAAGTAATATCAAATCATTGAAAATTATATTAGAAGCTTTAAGGCTGGAGCTAACAATCGAAAGACAAGTAGAGACATCTACAATACCACACAGAAATGATTCTGAAGACATCTAATACAGTAATTAAATTTAAGTGAATTTTAGAATTTAAATAAAAAAAACAAGAAAAACTCAAAATTTCTCCCATAAAGGGAGCTATTAAGAGGAGTCAGTACCAAGATTTGCAAGTTTCATACATTTTTCAATGCGAATTTCTGGCAAACTATTTGTAGCAGAATAATGACTGAATAATGAATGAAAGGTAATGAAGAAGTCTAGTAAATAACGTCGGAAAAAATTTAAAAAAAAGTGTATTGGAATGTAAAAAATGGTAAAAATTGAAGTTTTTAAATGAAATTCCTGTGAGTAGGTATTCTCATTTCTTTAAATTGTGACTGTTTTATAAAGATAAGGCCTAGATCTAGCAAAAAACGTCGAGTTTTCTAATTGTTAGTGGCGCTTTTTATAATTATTTGACTCTAATAGTACTTTTTTTTTCTCCCGACATTTCACCAGCGAGAAATTGCAATATTTATTTGAAAGTTGTTTAAATACAAAACAAAATAGCATATTTAACAATTATGGGTAAAAAAAATTTAGGAGAGTTAATTCCCGTTAAAAATTTTCAATTTATGTGAACTGCAAATTTTCATTTTTCGTCTTAAATTGTATGGTTTTGTCCGATGGTGGGGTTCTGTCTTTTGCGGTAGATGTCTCTAATGTGCTCTGTGGTCTAGGTCTAGGCTAATTTTATATGAATTTTCTCACTTTCAGGACACAAACCTACGTATAGTAAATTTTATTACCTGCAGGTTCGCTGGAATCTAAATTGAAACTTTTGATGAGTACTGACTCCTCGTAAGAATGATATTGAAGTAAATGGGCGAAAAGTAGGTACGTAATGGCACTGTTTACCACGAATGGATTAAGGTTATGCAAGGTCATCTCGAGAAATTTACTCTGAAATAATTTATACCGTCAACTAAACATTTATTTGTCCGTAAAGTGGTGTTCGTTCATAAAGGTGCCATGGGCGGTAAAATATGCAAAATGGCTGTAATACTGGGCGTGTTTAGACGGAGACCAAACCGGTTAAAATGTACTGATTTTCCTCCGCGTATTACCAACCATTCGGAAGTAGTTGGTACTTTCAAAATGGTTGTGAAGAATTCCAATTCTTCCAAACTCGGTCTCAGCCTAAATGCGCCCAGTGTTTGTGACAGTTCTACCAAGCCAAATAATTTTACCTTTTTATTAAAAAGATGCAGTGAAATTAACCCTTCATTGCGCAATGTATCATATCTGCTCCAATCTGAAATATCGCTTATAAATCGTGTGATTGATTTTCAATGCCTTTTCTGCGTGATGTGGATGTTCAACAACAAAGTGGAATTTAACATTATTCATATAGTATTATCGCATTTTTAGAAACTGTGCGCAAAGTGCATCAGTCTTGTTAAGTGTGCCACCGAATCAAAAAATGTGTCAATTTCATAAGCCTATATTTAGTAAAATCCGGAATTTCTTTGACCAGAAAAATTATAATCTATTATAAAAAGGTTTGTATGACACGTTTTTTTTAATTCGATGAAATTATGTCAACTAGTATTTGTTCGCTTGCTATTTTTCGCTATGTAAAGTGTTCTCCAATAAGAGGTGTTATTTTAATTATCCCGCTATTTCGGTAGATGTCACTTTTGGAGCTGTCATTTTTTGACATTTGACAAGCAGAAACTACGCCATTAATAAAAATGGAACGATACACGATTCAACAACGCATTGAAATTATTAAAATTCACTATAAAAATGGTGAAAATGTGGCAGAGACGGTTCGTAAAACTCGAACATTTTTGGGTCGTCGTTAAGCACCTTGTCGGACCGCAATACAAAAATTGGTAGAAAAATTCGAGCTGTCGGGACAAGTTAGTGATGGAAAGAATAAAACCCGTGCACGTCGCTCAAGAACAGCCGAGAATATTGCTGCTGTAGCCGAAAGTGTTGAAGAAAACCCAGGTTTGTCCATTTCTCGTCGTTCTTTGGAATTAGGCATTCCACAAACGTCATTACACCGTATTTTGCATAAAGATTTGGGTCTTAAGGCTTATAAAATTCAGTTAACACAAGAACTCAAGCCGGCCGATCATCAACAACGTCGAGTCTTTGCTGATTGGGTCCTTGATATGCATGCAAATGATCCGGAATTCCATCGAAAACTCATCTTGAGTGATGAGGTAAGATCCGAACACTTATCTCAAAAAATGGCATTTTTCTTTGAATATCAAAATAACACCTCTTATTGGAAAACCCTTTAATATATTATCTACATTGCGCACTGCAGTTAGAAAGGACAATGGGTTGTGATAAAAAATTTCAGGAGCTAGTTGAACAGTATCTGATGGGATTTGACGATAGTGAAGATGACTTAGATTTCTCAGATCCGGACGAAGATGATGTAGTAGCCACTGAAGGTCTTTTTGATATTGTCAATATGCCAATTGCTATTATTTCAGGTGAATCTGTGGATGAAATCGGAGAAGTTGCAGAGCTTCGATTCAAGAAGATGAAAATATGAAACCAGCGAATATATTCAGGAATAATGGTGGAAAAATAAAAGGAAATAACTTGATATGGCTACGTCGGAGCCTTCAAATGGACTCAACAGTGCTGCATTTTCAAAATACGCCTCTACCTGCATTTGTGAAGGAACAGGTTACTCCTAGAGAATTTTTCCGTTACTTCATCACTAATGAAATATTGGAGGCTATCGTGAAAGAATCAAACTTATATGCAACAAAAGAAGACTTAGAACAATATATCGGCATTTGCATATATACGGCCATCATCACGATATCAAATGTAAGGAAATATTGGAATAATCACTATGGGTTCGAAAAAGTGAAGGATACGATGAGCCAAAAAAAAAAAATTTGAAAGAATTAGACGTTGCCTACATTTCAATAACAACGACAAAATGCTTGCGAGGGATGATCCCAATCATGACCGCATGTATAAACTCAGACCGCTTATTGATCATTTGAACAGTAGATACCAAAGCATTCCATATGACGAGCATTTATTTTTAGATGATCAACTATGTGCTACAAAAGCAAAAAGAACTCTTAGGCAGTAGCTTCCAATGAAACCTCATAAGTGTGGTTACAAAATATATGTACTTAGTGGAGTCGATGGATATGCCTATAAATTTGAAGTTTATACGGGGCAAGAAAATCTTGAGAAGTACAGGCTTCCAAATGAACCAGACTTAAGGTCATGTGCTAATGTTGTGGTGAGATTGACAAGAAATATTCCTAAAAATATCAATTACAAAACTTTCATTGACAACTATATTATACTACTGTTGAGCTCATGGTATATATAGCTAAGCAAGGAAATCATGCACTAGGTACAGTTCGCCGTAATCGTCTCCCAAATTGTAAGCTACCCAATGAAACAGACATGAGAAAAGCTACTCGTGGCACTTCTGCCGAATATGTTACTACATATGAGAAAGTAGAAATAAGTTCAGTAGTGTGGAAAGACAACAAACTTGTAACGTTATTATCGACATATTGCGGAGTGCTTCCTTTAGGTACTATACCGAGATATGATAAGAAAAAGATATTGTTGCGTACGTGGCCTTTGGTTCGTTATTTAAAACACTATATTAAATACTTAATATACAAGTTCTTTATTTAACTCTAATCTTAACAATTCACAAACTTTCACTTAATCAACTCAACTTTAATTATCGCTTAATACTGTACTTTCAATTATCGCAATCTAATTACAACACTTCCGCACGTTATTACTTTCGCTTGTTAACACTGCAACGTCTAAGACAAGACTCTTTTTCTGGCTATGACAACTGTTATATTTATACCCTAGAAACTCTCCAGATTATTCTTGAGTGTTCTATTTTCCAGAAGCTTCCTGACTGTTCTATTCATTCTATTCATTCTATTCCTGAACCTTCCTGTAGATACCATAATGAATTCTCCGAACCTAAAGTCGCTTACTTCCATTGCCAGTAGATGTCACCAGTTGTCTATTTCTATTGCACGTAACAATATTTTGTGGATCTAGCGCTAGTCAACGTATGGCTCCTTTAGAAAAAAATTATGCGCTCTAAAAGGCATTCTTCCCGTCTCCACTTTAAACGTTGCGTATTGCCTCACGAAAACCGGTCAAAATTGAAGCTAAAAAGAAAAAAGGGCCCACTTCATACGTACCGCCCAGGATGTTAGAAGAGATGGATTGCAGCACTGGGCAATGCACGCGGATGTTCGCCAAAGGTGCAAGTATCAAGGATGTAAAGGATTCTCTTTCCTCAAATGCTGCTTTTTCAAATTCCATAACGAATAACTCGCATATTTATAAATAACTTTTCTGTTTTATACTTTTTCAATGAAAATATTTTTATTTCTACATTTATAATATATTTTATTGGATTCAGTTTTTGTTTTCTTTGGATCCTAAAATTGTTCAAAATATTTCTTTCATTTAAGAAGTAAAATAAAATATATGTATACCGTAGTAGGGCGATGTAGCAGAATTGCTGCAAAGGACAAAACGCCTTTTTTTCTCTTGAAAAAGGATGCTTTTAAGGTTTCCGTTAAAATGGAGATTTTCTTTTTAATTTATACAGGACCATAAAAAATATTTTTGTTCAAATAAAAAAAAACTGCACATTAAAGGGTTAAAATGTGAAGTGCAAATGTAGTCGCACTGACATTACATAATTTTGTTTGTGAAAACAAGCTATTGTTGCGATCGTGGCCGTAGTTCGTTATTCAAAACACAATGTTTCAAAAATAGCTGACAAGTACTTTTTATTTCACTATACTGACGGACTGGAAGATTCCGCAACTGTGAGTTTTCGCGTGCACACAAAATTTTGTGTACATCATTTTGTTCCAATCCCGCAAAAGTGGAAATGAGTTTTTCTGTCAAAATTGTGTACATACACGGTAACCAATATTTTCTCACGGAAATTTTGTTCGTGAATTTTGAAGAGGTAAGTACATTGAACTGATGAGTTTTTTTTTGAGCGGTATTTATTAATATGATTTCAAAATTTGTAGATAAAAAGTAAGATAAAAAAAAATTGTACCAATTCTTAGGATACCCTAGTATACGTAAAAATCCAAAATTTTTATATGACAACACCAAGAAATGCCCGATTGAGTCTATTTTTGAAATCATATTTACTATTTCTATGAAAATGTCATGTAACTCATTTTTTATAACTATACTTAACTTTTTAAGAATGACTATTTTCTCTACAGAATCCCTGAAAATTCAAAAGTGTACACTTGCGCTCACGGTGAGTTTTTCAATTTTCAAATTGTTCACAGTTGCGGAATCCAGCCGTTGGTTACTTTTACAAAATTCATAAACAGTTACCAATCAATTACCGCAATCCAATTAAAATACTTCAAAAATACTGGTGGTACATGGTGAACTGTACCACTGGTGCTACACGGATGACTGTCCTATGGGACGGCATGTATCACTGGTGGTACAAAGGAAGAAATCAATTTTTTATTACTTTTTATTATGGTGCGAAAGTTTCATCCAAGTTCATTTACAAAAAAGTTTTTGTAAATGAACTTGGATGAAACTTTCGCACCATAATATAATACAAAAATAGCTCACACGTATTTGTTTGTTTCCCCTATCACGTCCCACCTACACGCTAAGGGGGTTAGGAATTTCGTGATTTACGGTGAAACGTCATTTTCAAAAAATCGTATCTCCAGAACAGAGCAACGATTTTTCTGATTCAAATGCCAAAATATTTTATATTTTTCATAAAAAAATATAGCAGCTCCGAAAGAAAAAGAATTTTGTTAACAATAGTATTTCGAGAGTTTACGGTATACGGGGACTTTAAATATTCATAAAAAATAACTGCGCGTGGGAGGGCCGTAGAGCAGTGCCATTTTTAAGTTGTATTTCTGGTATTTGGGGGAAAAAGATAGGTGAAAAAAAATTTGGGTTGGGGTTCGGGGAGTTGGGGGGATGTACCCCGCGCATAGGGGTTGTTTAAAATGGTGCGTATGGGATATCAATTTAAAGAGGGAAGGGAATGTGATCGAAAGGCGGGGTTATTTTTTGATCCTGCAAATCTCATATGGACGTTTTTACCGTTAAAAAAGGATCTTTTAGCACTTGGGTCATATACACCGCCTTTCTTCTTTTTGCATACATTTTGCCCGTTGTTCTTTTCGTATGCATTAGTGGTCTGTTGGAAACGTTTTCTGTTTGGGTAGCAGATTTCGCTGACGTAACGATTCTTCGTAAAAATAAAACCATTTTTTTTTCACTCAAAAAAACGACCATTTTCCAATTTAAAAAAGGCTGGTCTCTTTTTTTCGAGTTATCTTCGCAACTGTCGGATTTAAAAATAATTAGCTATTTGATTCAGGGACAAAAAGTAGATGCGATGTCATGTTACAAACATGCTTTAACGTTTATATTTAAAAATTTTATATATTCTCTACTGTGCTGGAAGACGACCAAATTGAGCTTTTTTCGGATAACCTCAGATTACCTTGATCCACCAAAGTCGTCATTTCTTTGTAAATGTTAGATGGATAGCAGTAATTCTTTTTTCACAATATAGCTAATATACAGGGTGATTCTGATCAAGATACTTTCCGCTGTACTACGCGATTCTTTGAGGTAAGCTGATCAAAAAATTGTTCCACATACCACCCCCCCCCCCCAACCTTCCATTAGTAGTTGTGGCCTTGAAGATTTCGCCAATATTCGTGATTCCTGATGGGAATAAATGAGTATAACTTTTGAACCACCCTATAGATTTTGGTTATTGTTGTTATTAAATAGCCAAGAATTGTAGCTATCGAAGTGTATTTCTCTGTATTTGTTAATTAAGCATCTTTAAGTTATTATGAAATATTTCCAAAATTTTGATTTTTTTTACACACAAATTTCATAAATACCGTTATTTATTTCAAAAACTTTCTTCCATGTAACCCAAATTTATTGCTTCTTATTAATGCTCCTACTACCCCCTATCACTGGAAAAAAACCGCATGCCAATACCTGAATCGGTTTTAGCACTGGAGGTTTATTGGCAGATTCAAGCCAGATCATAAAATTGCATTAAACCAATAATCACAGGTAGGTACGTAGGGTCTTTTATGACTGGACCCACAATTGCTTTGGTTATAATTTTCTGAACTGGTACTCTTAGTACCACTTACCTCTCCTTTTTAAAACATGATTTAGAAGACATGTTGGATGAGTATATTCCGCTTTCCCTTAGGAGCGAGATGTACTTTATGCACGATGGCACTCCACCGCATTACTCTGCTTAAATACTAAATAAGACTACCACTACCTTCAGAAAATTATAACCAAAGCAATTGTGGGTCCAGTCATAAAAGACCCTACGGGGGGGGGGGGGTATGTGGAACAATTTTTTGATCAGCTTACCTCAAGAAATCGCGTGGTATACCGGAAAGTATCTTGATCAGAATCACCCTGTATATTGCAATAATAGAGGTCTAAATTAAAGTGGCGGGCTCAGCGGGGTGGAGGGTGGAAATAAAAACGGAAAATTTATCGGATATTTAAAAAACAATTTTTTTTCAAATCAATGTTTTAGTTCGGAAATTACCTAGGACTGCTAAATAAGGGTAACTACCTCTAATTACAACCCTTATTTGTCCTAAAAATAATTCTTTTCACTAAACCTCGATCCGATTCTAATTACCGAATGTAATGATCACCCCCAAACAAATCCCATCTGGCACGATCGTTATGGGACCCTTCGATATCTCCAACGTTAAGAAACCTTCTTTACGACTCGGCGATAAACTGACAGTGTAGTTAGAGCTAAATATAGGAAATGTGTAATATCATTTACGATGGGGTAATTAGAAAGCATAGATTCTCGGACTATATGAGAATGTGGAGCAAGGTGTAATAAATTCCGGTCTTAAGATTATCATAGTGGTAGGCAGTAGCAATATTAGGATTTAGCTGAATTTAATGCTTTTTAGGATCTTTGAGCGAAGAGAAAAAGAGTTCCGTTGTAATATTGAGTTGACAGTAGTTAGGCGGTAAATCGTGTTCGGGCGGGTCGTTAAGTTGTGTGAATATTAAGGGAAAAGTTTGAATTTATTTACACGAATCTAAGATGATTTCTGTAATATACTACGCCTTATCGTCCATTACATTAATTTCAATGACATCTTTCTGCTAAATTTTGTAACATTTAAGCCACTTTTTTTCTCAAATTATTATCTATTGTCTATCATCTTTCATTTAAGAAAAACCATATTGCAATAAACTCGTATACAGCTTACGTTTTTCGCAATTTCAATATTGAGCTTCAATTTACTATATACTGAGTATACACCGAGCGTATCGTATACCGAGCTGCTTCTCAATATATAGAGACAGACTTTCGGTTGAGCGCAAAATGCAATATTGAAATTGCAAGTCTGACTCCAGTATAACAAATTAACAATTTAAATTATATTAGAGATTAGTTTTTTATTCTTCCCGTTTTTCAATATGAATCTTCTCGGCTAAAACTACTAAAATTTGAGACGGTTCCAAAAAAACTCTGGGTATCCGATTTTTTACTCAGATTCAAAAGCCTTAACTCTGGCTAAAATGGCTAAATTTAGCTGGCATAAAATAATTTTCTGGTAACTCTGTGCTTGTGCTATATTCTGTCTACATTCGAGGTAAGATTGATGGATGATGCAGAACATAGGGTTGCTAGCCACATTTGAACAATTTTTGAATTCATGATGATACAAATGTACAGTTTGAGAATTTAGCGGAATTTTTAGTTTAATTAGCTTACAGAGGCCTACAGACTTAAATTTAATAGACAGTAAACTGATTGACTGTATAACTTTAAGCACAATTGAAAGTATGATATCAGCAAGGCAGCTTTTAGATTCCGGAAAGAAGACTGAAATGTTAAGTATGGTTTAAACAAATTTTCCAATTCTTGTAATTAAATTTTTTTCTCGTTTAGTTATGAGTTCAGAAGTCCGTTGTATTGCCGCCCCCTTAAAACTATAGCCCCGGGCAAGTGCCCCGCGTGCCCCCCATAGATCCGGCCCTGTCATTCTTTGATATTTTATTTAAGTGGAATTTTACATCTCCTTTTAGCACCTTGGCTAAAGCGAAATTTATCTTTTCTTAAAAAGTGAGGTAGTGTGACCTGATGTACGTTATTATGAATAGTATGATAGGATTTTGAGCGATTTAATAAGATTTTGTCATTCGGGTAATTTTACTTTCTCTCGATTTTTGTTTTTAACTTGTTGTCTCAATCGCACTACAATAATGCATAGCCAAGTTCTTTTTCCCCATTCATGACACGAAAGTATATGACATTACTTGTTTCGGTCTAAAAAGTTTCACCCAAATCGGAAATGGTCGGGCTCCAAGTTGTTCGGTTTTGTGTGGAATGACTGTATACATATATTTACATTTATATATGTACATTGTCCCCCGAATTGCTTTAACTATGATAATGCCCGTGAATTTGAAAATAAAATGTCATACATAACACAACGCTATGCGAACGTCATTACTGGTGGTGATTTTAATGTCAATTTGCTAAGGCAAGACACCTTAGCAAATCAATGCACACACTTACTCCAGTCCCTTCACTTTGATTTTGTTAATTTCTATCCAACCTACTACAACACGTCTAGTCCTACTATTCTTGACCTGATTCTTGTGACAGATAATGGAAAGATCATTACACACGATCAAATCAGCCCTCCGAGTACACTCGACCATGATATCATTTTTCTCAGCTATGACCTTATGCTATTCATGAATTACTCTCCTATTAAGTATTCTTTCCGAGATTATAAAAATATAGATACTGATTCCTTATTTGATGAGTGCATGGTTTTGCCGTGGCAGCGGATATATGATTATGTATTAGTTGATGACCAAGTCGACATCTGTACGACGTTGATCTCCTATCTGTATAATAAATATGTACCTGTTCGGGTGAAATATACTGATGCGAATTGTTGCCCATGGTTTACTACAAGAGTCCGCACGCTTATTATAGAGCGTGAGTATCTATATCAACGTTATAGGCGGCTCAAAACTTACGAAGCCAGGTCCTTGTACAAAACTGCTCGAAATAGAACCACCACAGCGATTAAACTGGCTAAACGTCAGTATTATAGTTCCAAAATTAATACTAACCTTGATTCAAAAATGTTGTGGAGCAATCTGCGGGAAATCGGAGTATATGGTAAGGACAAGAGCTACTCCAGTTTCCAACCTGAAGAATTGAATGCCGTTTTTACCTCGATCAGTAACTCCCCTGATGAAACGTCTGCTCCACATCAGGCTAGTTTATTATCCAATTCAGTAAGCAGTATCTCGCATGATTCCAGTGACCTATTTTCTTTCCGGTGCGTTAACATGGTTGAACTTATTTCGGCCCTTAATTCAATAAAATCTGATGCTACTGACTGGACCTGATGACCTCTCACCGCGCTTTATCAAAATACTGCTTCCAATCATCTGTACATTTATTCTTCATATAGTTAATTCATGCTTGTCTTCATCCTCCTTTCCCTCCAATTGGAAAGTTGCTAATATTCTTCCAATTCCAAAGAAATCTTCTCCAGAATCTCCAGCAGATTTTCGTCCAATTAGCATACTATGCTTTCTATCTAAAGTGGTTGAAAAATTAATGTACCGACAGGTTTCTGAACACGTAGACAAAAATAATTTATTAACCTATTGGCAATCCGGATTTAGGACGCACCACAGTTGTGAAACTGCTATCTTACAGATATCCACTGACATAAGAAGTGCTATGGATCAGGACAAATTTACCACCTTGGTGCTTTTGGATTTTTCAAATACTTTTGATACCGTTGATCATAGCATTCTCTTGCAGAAACTCTATGCCTCTTTTAAATTTAGTAGTACAGCAGTATCGATGATCAGTAGTTTTCTATCTGATCGCAGTCAACGAGTCAAGCTCAATGATAGAATATCCATTCCGCTGCCGCTAGTGCGAGGAGTGCCTCAAGGTTCTATCATGGGTCCATTGTTGTTCAGCCTATTCATTAATGACTTGCCAGTAATGGTTCGCGATGTGAGCATTCACCTCTACGCAGATGATGTACAATTATACTTAAGTCGTCCAATTGGGCTTATTGAAGATTGTATAGAACGTATTACCTCTGATTTAGACAGAATCCACGCATGGTCTAGGTATAATAGGTTACAATTAAGCCCTAGTAAGTCCCTGTGTATAAGCTTCTACAATAATTCATTTGATTTGCTTGATGTTCCACCAGTAGTGTTAAATGGTTCCGTCCTACCAATGCTTAGTAAGATCACCAATTTAGGGATAACCTTGAATAGCAGTATGAAGTGTTGTGATAATGTCAATATGCAATTCAGGAAAATATATTCTGGTTTACGAAGGCTTTGGCTTTCTGCTAATATCTTACCTTGTAGTATTCGTCTAATGCTAGTGAAATCGTTAATCTTGCCTCATTTCACTTCGGGTAGCATTGTTTTTCCCAAACTGGATAGTGTGTGTGGACGTAAATTAGAGACTGCATTTAATGACTGTATTCGATTCATTTTTAGATTACGTAGGTTTGACCATGTATCCTCTTTTCGAATGCATTTATTAGGATGCTCGTTGAAACATTTTCTACAACGTAAATCGATTATCTTGTTGTATAACATACTGAAGTCAAATAAGCCAGAGTATATTAGAGAGTTATTCTTGTTTACAACATCCCAACGGAATAAAAATTTAGTGATGCCACAATTTCATAGGCTGGTCATGGAGAATTCGTACCTTGTTCAGATCATCCGGCTATGGAATAGTTTACCTGTTGCTATCCAAACAGCAGGCACTGTTAGTGTATTTAAAACGCTAGTTAAAACCCACTTAAAATAACATTTTTATTTAATTTAACATGTAAAGTTTAAATAATAAATTTTATCTTCGCTTTTGAGCTGCACGATTAGGTATATAACGTAAAGCTTACTAAATTGATTTAGATTGTTTCTTTTTATATTTTAGTTTTTTTTCAATTATCTCTAGAACCAATATATAATATTGTACTTAAAAAAGATTATAAATCTTGTATGTACTGTCACCAGGAATAAATGAATTTGAATTTGAATTTTCCATATTGTCATACTGAATTATAGCAAAGTAACATTAGAATTGCATGAAAAATTTACTTAAGTTGTGCAAATTTCAAGTTGACGAGCAATAGAGCAATCCCGATCCTATCTGGCCAAGCGCATATATAGGGGAAGGTAGCCTATAATGACATAGTCGGGTAAAACGAACCATTACCTTTTCCACAAAATCTAAGCGTCCGCTGCATTTCTAATTGCATTGGTCGTACTCTAAAATTGTTTTGCAGCCGACAATAAGAATATCAGTATTCAAAACTATCTCGGAGCGATTTGGTGGTAGAAAAGAAAAAAAAAACAAGTGAATGATGAAGTATTTTTTATAAGGGTTAGTATTGCGTTTTTCCAGTATTAAGTATTGCTTTTATTTAATATTCTATTTTTGCACGATTGCTCCTATTCTCAAATCCAATTGATGTGACATTCGTAGATATGTGATGAATAATAATGGTATTATAATTATTTTATTTTACTCTTGGCCATTTGCGTAAAATGACATACCTTGGCCAAGGGCAAATTGACATACTTTGACCAAGGGCATACCTGTGTCATTTTACTCATGGATTCTAAAAATTATGTTATTTTCAGAGGTTGGGCAATACGAAAGAAATATAATATAAGCATACAGAAGTTTTAAGAAAAAAGCTATATTTTCGTGTATTTTGACAAATAAACCAAATTTCTTTTGAACCACTAGCGTTTTATTCAAATTACATGGGTGGCCTAAAATGACACAGAGTATGTCGTTTTATACACATGCCGCCAAAATAACACATTAAGTGTTTTTGTTTTAATAAAAAAAAAAAATCTTGTCTTTGTTTTAATGTCAAACATTCTTCAAAACATGAAAGCAAACACTTTTAAGCTGCTAAATGTGTAATTAAAGTATTCTTAAATAAATACTGTTAAGATCCACAAGGTAAAATGATTTGTATAAATTTAACTTAGGAGTTGATTGGCCTAATTCTCAAAAGCTGCTCCATGTTTATCCCAGACTTTTCGTCAGTTTCAGATTCCTGCAAAATGTCTCCGAAAATAAATGTCTCTGGATTTTTTCCTTCCTCGGTCAAAGCTTGTCTAATACCGGGGACAGATTTGCAATTTCAATATTGCAATTTGCGTTAAATCGCAAGTCTGTCTCTATATACTGAGAAAAAGCTCGATATACGCTCGGTGTACACTTAGTATATAGAACATTGGAAATCAATGCAATATAACCTTAGTTATAAACCATAACCATTTAATACACGAACCTCTTTCTGCCATTTAATATTATAAAAATTGTTTCTATTAGCTTATTCGTCTCTCGGTAGGTGATACAAATTTATGCCAACTTGCATTTGCCTTTTCAATATCTCCAGACACTTTTATAAGTAAGCGCTAATCGAAAGTAGAAATATAGACATCCTTGCGTACTCTGTCAGTCATCTCTAGTAAATTTACAGTTCTCAATAAGTTTAAAGGTCAATATCACACTTATGATATGAACTTCACACGTGCTGATGACGATATTGAAACATAACAAAGAGAAGCAAAGCCTTGATTCAGTGGGTTTGGATTCCACGAACGCTTCCAGGGAAGTAAATTATATTTCCGTAAATTTTTAGTTTTGAGGTCCGAATCATAAATTTTAAATTGCTAAATTTGTCTGTCTCTAGGCTGCTTATACGTCCAACATAGCTAAAAATTACAAGAATTGTATTTCACTTCAAAATTGATGCAAAAGGACTTTTGTTATCAAGTAGTTGGGAAAAGTGAGTCTCGCCTGAATACAAAAACACAAAAACGCTCTTGTGTCGAGTGTTTTGGAAACAAATTGTAGCAATTACCGCTTTTGCCACGGATCTTAGTACAATTCATCGGGTGCTTTTGAATCAGCATCCGCTCCACCCTCTTGTTATTTTTGTTAAATTATTGAGATGTTGTCGTTAGTCTGCCACTTCAGTTTTCCCCCTTCAATTATTTGCTGCCCGCACATTTATATATGTACATTCAACAAAAGCCGAACAAGTACGGTAACAATTATTAATACTCGCCAATTCTACAATAACATTGTAGTAAAAATAAGTGGGGTGTATGACCAGAACACTTAAAACTCTTACAATTTTATAGATTTATTGATGAAGAGTTTAAGGGTGGTGACACATTCTACTCTTGAGAGCCACTGCAAATGATTGACGTCACCGCAAGGTAAAAAGAACGCGGTAAGCCCAAAAGTGATTTTTTATCCTCTTCAAACCTTTAGGGATTCTAAGGGATGTCAAAAGAACGATAGTCATATATAAATTTCCAGTTTTAGTGAAGAAAAAAAAAATAATAAATTGTCTGCTGCAGACTTAAGCGACGTACTGAATGAAAATCCCTGATCCATGACCTTTAAAATTGTTCAACTTAATAAACTTTGCACTTTCGATTTATGCAGATAGCTATATTGAAGTGTTTTGTTTTTAGCGGAAGTGTACCTACTTCTTTCTCAATATTATTTAGCAACATCTGAAAAATTAAAAAAAAAAACTCTTAGGGTTGAAAAACTCTCTCTTTTTCCACTTAATTCCATTTTGAAGTGAATCGCATATTAAAATGATTGCTCTTCTGCAAATATGGCATCTGTTTGAATTATGATGAAGCGCGCAAATATTCCAGAAGCAAATATTTACAATAAAACTAACTACACCCTTCAGTGAGCCCCGGAAACCCTTCATATAATCACATCCCCTTTGGTGCCCATCGCTTCATCTGTCTGCCATTCAAAGAGTACTTTTGATGGGTACTCGTTGCCTTGCTTCGGCTTCTATAAATGCTTGGTGCATTTATGATGTACGATATTTTATATAATGCTTAAGGGCCACTATGTTTTCCAAGTGATGGTAAAGGTTTAGTGAGATTAGCTTCGTTTACGGCAGGTGAAAAGTAAAGCAAAAATTATCTCAACGGACACAAAGTTGAATGGATTTTTCTTTATTGTACTCGTACATATTATATTCAAAAATTCCAGCAAATATGAGTGTAGGGGCGGAATTGATTTTTTGAGTGCGTTTAAGACTAAAGCTAAGACTGCACTAAAAGTAAATACCCAGCAGCGTATATTCGGATTCAGGAAGATCTCATCTATGACTACATCGATGAACATAATGAAAATGTTATAGAAGAAAAAGTCACCTTACGGTAATAAGTAATAGTAATAAGTGAGCAACTAGTCTTCCTTGGAAGTGATATGTGCGTCATGCACCAAAGATAATAATTTAATAAGAAGATAGGACAAAATTGGAATTTTTTCGTGTTTTTTAGACCGAAACAAGTACTGTCATACACATTCGTCTTTTGCATGAATGGGAGAAAAGAACTGGGCTATGTATTATTGTAGTGCGATTGAGATAACGAGTTAAAAACAAAAATCGAGTGAAAGTGGGATTACCCGATCGACAAAATCTTCTAGGACATATTATCCAAAATCCTATCAAATTATTCATAATAACGTACATCGGGTCACACTACCTCACTTTTTTCAGAAAAAAGATAAATTTCGCTTTGGCCAAGGTGATGAAAGGAGATGTAAAATTCCACTCAAATAAAATTCTCATTTTTCTCGAAAATATCAGAGAATTAGCATGAATTTCTCCCACTTAATATTTTCAGAACAAACGAATGTATACAGAAGCACGTGCTGTTCATTGATTTTGCTATAAAAAATATTGAATAATTCTCTCAATATTTCAGAATTCTGATTTTCAAAAAGCGCGGGAACATCTTATGAGAGTAAAATCTGAAAACTCCGTCCGTTCTCATTTATTTACGAAAATGAATCATTTGCCATTCTGTTTCGCTGCATTTAATCTGCTCTTTCACATTTTTTTATCTTTATTCATAAAAGTTTTAAAGAGTTTTTTGGAATTTTTTCTTCTTCTCCCTTTCTTTTTCTTGCCGTGTACATTTTAAATGTAAAACACTCGGAAAACTCGGCTGATTCTTAACTTCTTGTTAAGGGAGAAAAGAGGGTGTAGACGTTTAAAAAAATTAATTTTTTTCATAAATCACCTGTAAAACGATTTAAAAATATACTCCTAAAATTACAAGTCAAAATTCCAATGCATTCAAAAGTTATAAGTGATTAAGTAAGCGTCACTCGTTCAAGTGTTGGACCGCGTGCAAGTAATACCTTTTCTGCCACCTTTTTTCAAACGCGTTTTTCTCGAAACGACTTTTTTTTGAATTTTCGTACACTCTAGCTTAAAAAGTTTTCAACCGATCATTTTGAAATTTTGTATATAGTTTCTTTATATACATAAATACACTCTATTTGAACCTGAAACCGCAGTAATATCTTTGTAATTTTTTTTTAAATAGCGCGAAAAAATGGCAAAAAACCCCTCTAAAAAATTCTAGTTTTAATTGTTTTTTTGAGAAAATTGAGGTTCACATAGAAGAGACACATAAAAAAAGTAAATTCTGCAGTTCATTTCAGATAAAAATTGCGGCCTCCAAGATGTACGCAAACTGCTCAGTCGGATGAGGACCTTCAATGCGCGGCAGCTGGTATCTCTGTTACTTTCCGAAATGTTTTTTTTTTGAAAATTTCAGAAGTTATGTGTGAAATAGCCTCACGATATCAATAAAAAATATTAACTCTAGATCTGTTAAAAAAATACATGGAAATCACCGTAAAAACGCCATCCTACACCTATTTCCCCTCTTAAGTTAACTTTGATGCTACGACATAGAGAGAAAGAATAAGAGGTAGACAATGGGTGAAGTCTCGTTGCTGCAGTTTGCACGGGGAATCACAGTTTAGTTTTAGTTCATCTTGAAACTTAACAGAACAGTGCAGATATGGAAAATTATTTTTTTATTTGAATTTTGAAAGCAATTAAACTTTTTTATCTTACGTTTTATGTCCACTTGCTTGCACTACATACGACATAAATGAAAACATCAAAGAAGAGAAGCTTTTTTCACTAAAGAGGGCTGCATATTTTGTAATCCGTGAAAATACCGATTACTGTCTATGAAGTGCTGCTACTCGCAAAAAAAAATCTGGTAAAAAATGTAACAAATGTATTGACGTCAAAATTGTAACAGTTTATAGTACTTCGTTAGTCATTTAACTTTGCACGTAAACATAACAAAAGTGGAACAAAATAAGATCCCTTCAAAATATAATTTCGTATATCATTTCAGAGTATTCTTACATCTTATAGAATATTATATCTTTAAATAACAAAAGCAACGAACATTTTGTTTCTTATTTTTTTTTTACATAAAAAATATCCGATATAAAATTATTGAACACCTTAATAACTCATTTAAGATCTTTTACCGGGGCAAACTTATATTAGTTCAAAAATTTTTTACCGGGGCAAACTTATATTTGTTCAAGAAGGCGTTTTTTTGGATTCTCCGGTATATAGCTGAAGCTAAAAAATTTTTTATTTGTTATTTCATCAGACAATCCATTTTATTTTTGGTGACAAGTTTCAAGTCTTGGTTTTGACTCATCAACGTACAGGTCCCAATAGCAAAATTGAGTGACTTGAAAAACAAATGAAAAATAGAACAAAGAAAATAAATTTTAAAAAATCAAAAAATTGAGAAAAACAGAAAAAAAAATTTATTAAAAAAATTTGAAAAACCAGATTCATTCCAAATGAATCGAACCTGTATACGCCTGCATTGGGCTGGAATAAAATATTTTTTTAGCTTTTGCTATATACCGGAGAATCCAAAAAAGTCTTTCCAGTTCCAATTTGGTCATTATTAGATTATTACAAGTAAAAAAGCTAGATTTGGTCTAAGACCAATTCTTATGATACTCTAGATGAATGCCCGTATAAAATTTCGTATGGCACCGATGTATGCAAGTTTGATTTATGAAGTGGTTTTTCGTATATATTTCTAGAACGGTTCGTCGGACAGAAAAAATGATTGTAACCAATTTTATAGCATTTCGTATTCTGAAGAAGTTTTTAGTACAATAAAAATGTCTAGGGGTGTAAAAAACCTAAATTCATTTGAACATCTTAAAATTACACTCGTAATTCATTGTAATAGCTCAACATACGTAAGTATATATGTACACAGCTAAGCATTTTAGTTATTTCCATATTTCGATGACTTAAATATTTGCAGATTTACTTCGTTCTAGTGAAATAATATTGTCACTTTTCAATACATTTATTATGATCATTTTTCTATATTTTAGGGTCATCAACATCCGAGCCCTAGTTACTAGTCAAGCGTGATTAGACATCTTCAGTCCAGCAAAATTAAAATCTTAAATATATAGATATATTTTTTTAATTCTAAAGAATGCATCATGATAATGCTGCTTAGCTCCGTGCTTAAACCTACCGAAATTGGATTTCATTTTTGTGACAGCGTACTTTAAAGCCAAGAATCAAAAGAGATATGGAAATGATCCGTTTCTTTGTCCCTTAGTTAGAGTTTTGCAAAAGCTCCTTCAGATCTAAAACTGTCTTAACCAGTAATGGAACATATCAGGTTCACTTCATATTGGCCGCTGTCATAGGCATAAACAACATTTATCAATTAATTGCGCAGAGCACTCAGAAAATATTAGAAATGAAGATAATTACAATACTGGAAAAAAACTCTTTTAGAAATGAAATTTTTTGAAAAATAAATTTCTATGCAAAAAACGGTGTTTCGTATCGGTAAGAATCGTATACTCATCAGTACGGCGTGGTTCCTGCGTACTGTATACGCCAAAGTGAATAGCCAAGTTTACCTCATACTATATATACGTTTAAAATAATTTTTAAATGTGACTTACATACGAGCTGATATACCAAGTGTTTTCATGGTTGTCTAACATTTCATAGAGTTTTGTTTCTTTTTTAAGATTTTTCATTCATTAGCTGCAGATTTTATAGCAAACACGGTCAATTTTCATATTGACTAAATTGGTAAGATGACAAAATCCAGAAGTATAAAATCCAGAAGTGACAAAATCCAGGAAAATTACAAAAAGCTGGAAATAAGAAAATTCAGAAGTGACTAAATTCAGAAACGACAAAATACATAAATGTCAAAATCCCGAAATTGTAAAAATTGTTATAATTAAAATTTTATCAAAAATTTAAAAATGGCATGCACTTCGCTTCGCAAATCTCGTCGCGTTGTTGTTATATTAATCTGTGTTAATAATAAAATTGGGAGTCTTGTGATGACATATTCATCTGATGAAAACCTAGTACCTACACATGGGTCACGATTTGTTAACAGCGGTCAAGAAACATTATATGAAATTTTGAAGTGTTGATCGCGATTTTGAGATGGTCAAGGTCCAAAATGCATGAGAATTTGAATTAGAAAATAGAAGTAGCTTAAATTTTGGAAATTACTAATACATAGGAATATTTTTGCGTTGAGGTATTATCCTGCTCTGAAATGTATGAATTAGTGCTTATATGGTACATATGTACTAGGTCTGTGTCTAGGTCTCATCAATTAATGAGTGCGTAAATAAATGAATATGTGTGTTGAAGTGGTAGTGTGGGGTGATTAAATGTAAACAAACACATATATAATTTGTTTGTTTTTAACGTAAACGAAAAAGTTCCGAGTTCATGAAGAATTCAAATTAAGAGGAAATCAAGAAAAAAACTCAGAAAAGATATTCGCGCGCGAATTTTGTCTCTTCTGGATTTTGTCACTTCTGGACTTTTGGATTTTGTCACTTGTGGATTTTGTCACTTGTGGATTTTGTCTCTTGTGGATTTTGTCTTTCTGGAATTCGTACCCAACCCGACTAAATTTGCTATAAATTTATTTCATGGCAAAACTCTCTAATACTGATTTAACAGGAAATGACGTATCTTTAGCAGGAATAAGAGAATTTTGTTTGTTTAAAGACAAATATCTGATTTGCATGTTAACAGAAATTAAAATTTTAAAGGAAATTGCTGCAAAAAGAACAAGACGTATGAATTTAATAAGGATCTTATCAATGAAATAATTTATAAGAGTTGTATCTCATTATCCCTTATACTTATAAACAATGCGCTGAGGTATATTATCAAAACGCTTCCAAGATTTTATACCATATTATAATAATACTTAATTCGTATTGGAGAAATTTTGTGTAGGAATCTTATCAATTTGATAGCGGAAATTTCAGGTGTTTTTTTTCGGTGTACACTGATATTCGGTCGGAGGGAAAGGATAACAAATAAAATTGTGGTTATAATGATGATGAGGATGATTGTAGAATCAAGCAAAAACCTTTTTATATTATTTCCATCCATTATATTTTGCATTGTAGTAATAATTGCAATTTAGATGATCTATTCTTTATTTTTGCTCTTTCTTATAGGTACACAATTAACAACAGATTCTCAAACGCAGATCTTTTTTTCGAACAAATATGCTCTTATGCCACATTTTATTCACAAGAAGTCCAATGTGGTACCTTTCTCCTGTGTCGTAATTTTTCTTATAAAATTAATACATGTTGTACTTAAATGTAATTACATCTAAGGATATTCATTGAAAAATGGAAGTGAGCATTACTGGCATGTGCTTGTATCTCCTGTCTAAATTTATTCACGTAATTTCAAACCATACAGCGAAGAAAAACTCTAAAGATGACAAAATATTCAATAAAACACAGCGAAGTTATCGACCATTTTCAATTGTTTGAATCTAGTGCTCTCGATTCACAAGGTACTTATGGTGTCCCTCAATAAGGAAAACATCGAGTGAAAAACATTTGATTTGTTGGGTCCTTTTCATATACATATATGCATATGTGTATAGACCCGAATCATATCCAATGTTCAATCTATGTATGTATGTATATGCATTATAAGTTAAACTTGGGTGGCATTTCCATTGAATCTTTGACCACAGCAAGTTCGCAAACACTATCGTGTACATATGCAACCAGTTCACATTCACACTCTTTGTGTCCATTACATTGCGGGCGGAATTGAAGGGAAAAAATATCCTGGAGAAGCAGACAATCACTACCGATGCCAATAACAGGATATTGCAGGAGCCATCATCTCGACATCTTCGAAACGCGATTTGATCAAATATTGATTTATAAAATACAATTGTCAATAATTTAAGTGGATTTGTTGACTGGGGTTGTTCTATCTTACACCTACCGAGAAGCTCTTGTTACTGCAGTTCTGTTTTCCTAGATTTCATGCTGTTGACGTATTTGGAATTTCCTAATTTTTTTTTCTTTTCTGAAAAGGAATCGTGTGAGCTCTATGTATATGCATATGTAAAATAGAAAGTGGGACATTACGAATATTTCTCTTATTGTTAAAGGAAATTGTAATTAAAAATTCTCTTTATACATGAGAAAACAGTTTGCATTGGATTGGATCATTCCGGAATATTAATTGTAGTTTTTAAAATTTAGATTAAATTGTAAGTGTAATCCACGATTTTTACTCTTTACTAAATCCCATATATCCCATAATCTTTCTAGTGGATCTTCACCAAGGGCGGATTCAGAAATTTGCTGTAGGGGTGAGGGGGGGGCGATAAAATAACAATTTTTAAAATTTGAATTGAATATAAGAACAAAATCGAGTACTTACATATAGTATATTACTTAGCGATAGGCTACATTTATAGAAACATGAATACATTGTTATTTTATATACATATAGAGTGGTGAAATATAAGACTGAATGAATTTGATGAGATACAAAATATGACACACCTGTATACATAATTTTAAACAGCAAGAATATAAGAAATAAATTGCGGAAAACTTATTTCTACAATTAGAAAAAGTTTTCGTAAAGTATTTATGAAAACTATTATGTCGTAAAATCTCGAATTTGAAAGATTTTCGTCGTATTTTCTGCAATTCTTTTCTTGATGAAAAATTTTTAAATTCCCTCAAGTTACCAAAATTAATAATGGATTAACCCGGATAATGTCGTTTTCTGTCCGGATTCCTGCATTCAAATGCCTTCACGGTGTCATGTGAATTTCACGATATAAAAATCACCACCGTTGATTTTAGAAATTCCAGCCATACCAACTTCTTGAGACATGTGACAGTTTATCTTCTCATGTTCGATAATTCCAATTCTTTATGAGACGAGTCCCTTTACTTCGTAAAGGAAAATATTGGCATTAGTTTTTTTACTTCGTCATTGTCACAATTAATTCGCCGGCTTCTCATTTCATCGGCCACACCAATGATTGTTCAATGGTCATATCTGACCAGGTCTAATTATAAAGTATCCTTTAGTTGTAAAAACTCTGTTTTATTCAACTGTCATTCTTTCCATCAAATGAACCATATCTTGCAAATATAAGTGGCAAGACTTTTCATATAAGAAATGGCCACTGGCATCATGACTGTAGCGTTTTCGACACACATAGTGGACCACTATTAATTTCAGTCCCTCCAATAGTTTCACCTTCTTGACGTTTCTTTTAACTCTTGACTTACGAAATGTCACCAATCCTTTTTCCTTCAATTCAATCACATCACTTGCAATTGATTTCCACAAATTAAACAGTTCACTTCGTTAGAAGTCCTGGCACTGAAATTGCGAATGACATTGTAGAACGATACACTCATACTGATGAATCAGGCAGAATTTGTCGGCAGATGCCCTGTAGAGGGCCCCAGACCAAGAGGAAGCTTTCTCTTACACCTGCAACGGACTGTATAGGCCGTAACAGGTCGGGGTTTTTAAGCGTAATGAAATATTTTTCGTTAATAAACGAAATACAGGTAGAGTTTGAAATGCGGCTGAAACTATTCATTTTACAAAAAAAAAAAAAAAAAGAAGTGTTAGTATATAAATTATAGAAAATTTTCTCTAGTTTAATTTATCACACAACTATTTCCATCGTACAATGCATCATAAAAGATTTATTAATATTATCAACTAAGTGGATTTGGACTCCAGTTTTTTTACTAGAACGGCGCGAGCGGAAAATATACGAGGTGGCTAAGTAAAAATTCAAAAAGAGCTAGTCGAAATCTATATTTCAAAGCTCTCGGAAAACCTTCCAGGTCACCCCCTTTTTGCACACCAAATGATTGTCCTATGAAACGTTTTTTAACATTTTGTTTGAAGTTGGAGATTATATAGTTTCGCAGAAAACGGGGTAAAGTTTGAAAACAAAAAACAAGAGTGAACTATTTCTTTGAAAGCTTGGACAGTTAGTCATCATTTCGCATCCTTCCTTATGGGCATTTGGGGGGAAATATACAAAAATCAAAAAAAGCCTCTCTCTCCTAAAAGACTTATTTGCTCCACTTAACTCAAGGTTCTCTATCAGCTCTTGAAGATCGAACAATCAGTTGTGGAGCGCCCTGTATAGCTTTATCTTTCCAGTTTAGTATGAAAATTTCGTAAGCACCAGATATCGCCGGAGTTTTTTAATCCCGTGAGCACAAAAAATTTTGTACCACATAAAATAGACCTTATACACTGCTTGTCTTGTCTTACTGCAGGTGTTTTTCAAATAAAGGTAGCTTGCATTTCGTTCAAACACTATAATTAACACAACATTTCTAATAAGCTCTTTCGAACTGACACTTAAGGGATTTTCTAGGAGGGCTAATTAGGTATTTTTTTATTGTTTTAAATTAAATATTTGCATACATATTAAACTCATCGCTGCCTTCTAAGAAACTGTGGTCTAATTTGAAGCGGTTCGGTGTTTGCGGAAAGGGTTTGCCACCATGTAACTTGAATACCGATGATCTTAATATCTATTTTACTACATCCTGTAATATTTCCTTGACACGGCCCGTTCCCAATACCAGTGTGAACTTTGCAAATCACAGCAGTTTCAGTTTCCGATGCGTATCACATGAAGAGGTTTTCAAGGCATGCATGTCCGTTAGATCCGTAGCCACCGGGTCAGACGATATTTCTCCATCATTTTTCAAATTGTTGTTGCCTGTAATTCTTGACAGTTTAGTATATATTTATAACTCTTGTCTTACATTTTCTGTGTTTCCTCAAATATGGAAAAAGGCAGTTGTTATACCTTTGGATAAGTCCTCTGCACCAAAATCAGTCTCTGATTATCGGCAAATAAGTTTACTATGTTACCTTAGCAAAATCCTAGAGAAATTAATGAGCACGCAAATTCTTCAGTATGTGTCGGATAATAAGCTCATTTCGAAATGGCAGTCCGGCTTTCATTCTGGCCACAGAAGTGAAACTACCTTGTTGAAAGTATCTACTGATATCCGCAATTCACTTGACAGTGATTTGTTAACAGCTTTGGTACTCCTCGACTTCACTAAAGCATTTGATTCCGTTAATCACAGTTTACTTTTATCAAAACTTCAAAAAATGTATAATTTTTCTCATTAATCTTCTAGAATGATTTCAGACTTCCTTTCAAATAGCTCTCAGCATGTTAAAGTCGGGGATGCTAAATCGAAGTGGATTAAGGTTAAATGTGGTGTTCCGCAAGGCTCAATTCTTGGACCGCTTCTCTTTAGCTTATTCATAAATGATTTCCCTGATATTATTGAAGACGTGAACATTCACATGTATTCTGACGATGTTCAGATATATTTATCTCGTCCAATTGGGTTAATTGAGGACTGCATTTACCGATTAAACCGTGATTTAAAAAATATCTCTGATTGGGCCACCAGCAATCGACTCTTGTTGAATCCCCTGAAATCTTCTTGTATGGTTTTTTGCAGGAGAGACTTGGAGTTTTCAGATCTTCCCTCTATATATCTTAATGGAGTGCTTTTGCCATATGCCAGCAAGGTTAAGAATCTTGGTGTTTACTTCAATAGTAAATTTGAGTGTTGTGACCATGTTAATTCCTCATTACAAAAGATTTATGGCGGCCTTCGATTGCTTCGTCTGTCGAGTAGCCTGCTGCAGGTTGAGTTAAAGCTAAAGCTTGTTAAGGCACTGATAATTCCACATTTCACTTTCTGTAGTACAATTCATTCGCGGCTTGACTCTGTGTGCAGTCGTAAATTAAATGTAGCTTTTCTGCTTATAGAAATTCCATATTAAGGATGCTCTTTAGATACTTACTTAGACATTAGAGCATTAGTTTTCCTACGTAATTTGATAATTTCTAAGTTTCCTTTGTATTTATATAGTCACTTACAATTCTTGCATTCATCCCGTCATGTAATCCTTCGGATTCCTCGTGCATGCTATGTTGTTGGGCAACGTTCTTATTTTTCCGTTATTTCTCGATTATGGAATTCTCTTCCGGTCACTGTTAGAAGGCAAACTCGGACATTAGATTTTAAAAATGAGCTGAAGCGTATTCTGAATTAATCATGAACTATACGTGCCGATGACACAATTTTTTGCGTAGTTTAGATTAATATTAAACTCTAGCACTTACAATTTTTTTATGTTTTATTTTATTAATTTGTTGATTTTGTTTTATTTTTTTCTCTTCTCTTTTGGTTTTTAGTCTGTATGGTGTTTTTTTTTTCTCTTATTTGAAATTATTATATTATTATAGTTATATTTGGTCTTAAATTTAATTTTTTTTTTCTCTTTCACTAAATTTTATATTTTCCATTTGTACTGTACTAAAAAAAGATGTAGTCTTTTGTACATATCCATGAATAAATTATTATTATTATTATTATAACTGAATCTGATTTTGATTACCCCGGCAATTATGATTATCCCAGCATACTACTTTTCATCGATGTACACCCATTTTGTAAGTTTTCGATCACAAAAAAATGCACAACAATTATTTTTGTTAGTACCCACTAGATATTCCTTACTAATATAATTTTTAATTTTTTGACAATAAGTTAAAACAAAAAAAGAAAATAATAATAAATATAAAAAATAATTATTTAACAAATCTGCTTCTAAACTCGCACTAAAAAATAGTAAATAATATCTCCCTTCATTTAATGAGTACCTTCATCACATAAGTTATCATTTTACATTTCATTAAGTATTGAAATAATGTAACATTTGTGTATAAAAGCAGCAAAGTCAGAGTAATTCAATTAAGTATTTTGATAAAAATTATAGGAGCTCCAAATTTCAATTTCGGCAAATTGCTTTTCACTGTAGTGTTAAAATTTCAACTGCCCAGACTTTGTTTTCTCTGTGTACCTTGAAAATGTATACGCAAATGTAATATAATTTGAATATTTAATTAAATCTAAAATGCAGAGAAACTCTAAATATGTAACTTATGTGATGTAGGTACTCATTAAATGCAGGGGAGATATTATTTACTATTTTTAGTGCGAGTTTAGAAGCGGTCTTTTTTAAAAATATTTTTTTTTTCTATTTCATTTGATTAGAGTATACATTTTAAGAGTATAAATTTAGAGCTCTAGGGGGGCGGCGATCGCCCCGATGGCCCCGCTGTATCTGCCCATGGTTATTACATTTCCTGGTAATAAGTACACCTTTCATAAATGTTTTAGCTATAATGGAGCAATTGTGGCATATTATAAATAAGTTTAGCCTTAAACTTATCCAATCTTTCTAAAATGTTACATCACGCAGTAGAGTTCAGGCTTGACGCTTGATATTATAGGATTTTGTGAGGTAACTCTTCGGTGCCGGAATTGATGGTATGATTTAGCGGTAGATTAGCTAGGTGCTATCCATGGAGTTTAACATAATCACCAATTAGTCAGAGTAATGGTGGAGAAGAGCATTGTAAGCCACGTGTAATGTGGCATACTTTCTTTTATACTTTGGTAGATGTTGGTTGATTGTCTTATCGTTTCATTACAAAATCTCCCATTTCGAAATTCCACTGCTTATTACCGGCCTTTTGTGCATTCATGCAGCTTCGTCTGAAAACTGTTGAAGATTAGTGTGTCTGTCAAGAAATCTGAATATTTTATACTTCCAAAGCTACCGTGGCGGTTAAGATCTTCAGCCAGTTTAGTAGAGCAATTGAATTCACATGGGGAATGAATGCAAGGATATACTTGTAGTATACTGCACTGGATATACATACATACATAAATATCTGTAGTAAAATCCATGATTACTTAAGTGTAAGTTGGAATTTCAAACAAAAGGCTAGCGATTTTACCAAGACTGTTTCGTTTAGATATCACGGGCCCCATACACTCAGCGGCTACGCAAAGTTTCGAGGTTTTATTTAACCTGCCTCTATGAGGGCATCTGAGGCAACAAGAGTCCATCCGGTCAATATTTTGTAGCATTTTGGATGCAGGGAAACGATTCTTTGGTCTCCAACCTTCAGATAACCTCCGGTCCAGCTTTGTAAATTTTCAGTCTCTAACATATAAATGGACACAGGTTCGAGTGTTTGTTTCTGTAGACTTGTATTGAGATGGCTTACCTACTTAAAATGAAATCCTTCAGTATCTCTTTCGTGCTTGCCTGGTCCAGGATTGGAACTCCTTTTCTTTTGAGAGAGCCGTTTGTAAGCCTTGCAACTTAGTGATTTGGTATTTTATTAATGAAGATGTTTGCAGAAAATATCAATAGCATTCGACGAGAGTAAATTATTGTAGGTGGAGAAAACTCTCTTTCTAACTGGGTGGAAAGTGGTCGAAGTTGTTTCAGTAAAAAAAACATGACAACTTTTCGCGGATAAGCAATCTGGTTCTAGTAAGGGCCATATCGTACTTCTGCATTTCATATTCCTGTTGCCCATGTCAATATCTTATTTTATAATTTTTCCGCCATGGTCAATTTCTGGTGTATTCTTTTCTAAAATCGTTACAAATTATCAAAGATACTTTTTAACCAAAGGTGGCAAGAGAGTAGGCCTGTTCAAATGAAATAACTGCGCAATATCCCGCTTGTTGAGGTTATTCGCTAATTTCACTTGGAGAGATATAAAAGTGCATTAGTTATTTCTGCGATGGGCTAATATTTCTACAAGAAAAAACCGGGAAATGAATGAATTATAGGCCATGGACCAATATACATATGTATAAATTTTATAAAATGCCTTGACCTGATGTATGGAAGGCCGCAAAATTCTCTTAGAAATGTACTGAACATTTTTTCTTTAGAATTTTTATGCTTTATTGGCGGCCGACAACGGGTGCTTGGGTCACTAGCAGCGTAGACGTGGGTTACATGACATAGTACAGCTTGCATGAAAGCCTCCCTTCCAACGCGGTTCTAAATTTGACAGCCGAAGGCAGTAAGTTTGATGTCTTATGATCTTGTATGAAAGTTCATTTAAAAAATTTCATTCAGACATAAAGTCTTGTGTATGTCGGAAATTTTAACAAATAAAGGAATAAGCAAAATCGGAAAAACAGAAGAAAAAAGGAGGAGGAAGGTGTTGGTAAATGATGTAACGCAAATGATATAAGAGTATATCTTTTTCCCGGTATAAATTTATTGATTTCGCTCAAGCATTTCTTTTCCGACATCTTGAAAACTGTATAATGTCAAATTACTATCACCTAAGCTGCCATGATTTTTCATCACGCAAGTTCGCTGAAAGCTGCCTGCATGGCAGAAAATGTATCGGCAGAATTTTTACTCAGTCTGGTAGCCGACAGAAGTTATTTTCAGATACAATAATACTTTCATGTGCGCTGTTGTCGGCCTTCAAAATGCATAGAAATTCTAAGGAACAAATTTTCAGTAAATTTGAAAGAAAAAATTGATGCCTATCCTACATCAGGTCGAGGCAATGTTGATTTTAAATTAAAGCGAGGCATTGCTGGCTGGCTAAGGCATCAAGTCGAGGCATCGTCGATTTTATATTCTAGCGAGGCGTTACTTGGTTGCTCTACTTCTCACTCTGTATGTTATTAGTTTGCCTATCCGGCTTAAACCCTGAACCCACTGAAATCCAGGACAGAATGATACAAGTTTTATATAGTTTTATCTTTTGCGCTATGGCAGAGTTGGAGCTACCAAAATCCTTTGATGTTTTTATGTTAACTGCAAATGCAATCAGCAAAAACCCTCGAGAATATTTCAGAAGCCATGAAAGAGACTCCTTCACTATAAGATGAGAGCTCCAGATCAGTCCTGACATTCTAAAAGGGTACCAGTGTTTTTATGTAAAACTGACAAAAGTTTGATTTGAATTGCTCCTCCGCCCTAAATTACTATTTATACAGAAAAATGGTGTTTTGATAATCTTAAGCTTGCTGTCTTATCTTCCGGACCGAAATAAAATTTTTATACCTTTCCTAACAAAATTATTTAAAAAAATTTACCTTAACTAAATGATTTCGATTCCTCAAACAAAAACTCTCAGCCATGGGCCGTGGCATGACTGCCGTGGTCTGATGAAATCGAATCAGTCTGCCTACAGATTCGGACTGCGGCCGCATATACACTATTGCAACTATTACTCAGCTGAGAGTTATTGAGCCTGAAATTGTGAGGCTATTTTTAAATCAAGGCTATTTGATTATTTTGTTTAGTAAGGTATATAGTTAAGTATAGAATTTGGGAAGATAAGGAACTAACCTTTAAATTACTACGGGACTATTTTCCTATATGGATAGTAGTTTAGGCTCTACAGCTACATAATATAAAATCAATGTTGTAATTTTTCCATAAGTATCAATATAGAACATTTTAGAGAATGGACTCGCACATATGTGTTTCTGTTTCATAGCTTGGGAAATATTCTCGATGGTTTTGAATCATCGCAGGAAGAATAAGGTAAAGATAGTGCTTACCATGCTCCTTCTCATTTGTCCATACGCAGGATTCAGGTAAAGATAACCTTTTGAAAATTAAAATTAAAATGAGGTTAATTTCTTATAAGCGATTAAAATATCACTTGAACACAAGAAAAATATTTTTTTAATTTAATTCGATTTTCGGGTGTAAAATTTCATCTGATTGGTTGAGTTTTACATGTTTTTTTTATGTAGTAAACGTTTTAAAGGGTGCTCAAGCCCCCCCAATATATGTCCATTGTTAAGTTAGTGTTTGAATCCCTTGTCCATAGTTGAGCTTTTAGTCTGCAGTACCGCCTTTACAATACAGCAAGTAACTAAGTAAAACTTCGTTTTGCAATCACTAGATAGATCTATACACAAGGGTTTATGGCTGTTCAATGCGCTGACATATCTAAAACACTGGCCTGACTACAATACCAAACAGTCGATGTTATTTATTTTAGTTTGACGCCAAATAAATTACCTTTTAGAAGCTAGTTGAGGGAGATAGTAATTATTTATGATTTTTAAGTGAATTCCACTTTAAAAAATTATAATTTGTATAACACCAATCACCAATATATCATGCTTAATGTACGGCATAGAACCGTCTTTGCTTTCAAAATTCTGTAGACAAAATCTATAAAAACAAAATGTTAAAAGCAGTATGCAAACGCATTTTTTTTTAGTAGTACTCAAGAGGTTTAAGGAAGTGAAAAAGTAGTGGTTTTTTCTTTTAAGTTTTATGCAAACGCTTTATGGAAGCAATTCAAATGTGATTTCTAGAAGCAGCATGTAATTTCATTAAGGAAGCGATAAAAGCACCCCTTTTTATTTTAAACCAGTAGAGAAGAGAAGCAATCTAACTATTGAAGCACTTTATTTAGTGAACGTACATTATGTAATAATACGCAGGAATTAAGCGGAGTAAAAGTTACCTTGCGCTTCCACAAGAGCGCTATTAAATCCATTATGAAACGCATTTTTTTCTAATGGATGGCTTGTTAACTATTTCTCGAGAGCTTTGGTTTAGACCTTTTGAAATACAAACAGATTAAAAATTGAACCATGCGGAACCGCCTTTGATAAAGAAAGAAATTTATAAATTATTAAGGTTTTTCTGCATGTGGTAAGGTAATATTGCAAGAGGTTGAAGAAATCTTCGATTGAAAACTGCCAGCGTAAAGATATAGAAAATCTTATAAAGAAAAGAAATAGGCGGAGCTCGAGTAAGATGTGATCGTAAACAAAATGGTGGAAGATTGTGTTACATGATTTCACAAAAAACTCGGACAAAATCGTATTGAAATACATTGCCAGTAGGTTAATCAGGTATGCATACATATACACATACATTTATTTGAAATGCTTTGAAAATCTAGCAGGTGTATACATATCTATACAGTATATCAAAGAGGACTATTTTTTTTTGTATTATTTTATTTTTAAATACTTACATCTGCTTAAAAATTAAATTCTTTTCTTGCATTTATTGAAATGTTAATTTTCGTAGGTAATCCTTAAGTAATCGATATTGCGTTAATAAACAAAAGGGTTTGTCTTCTACAAAAGTTTTCCTATATGTTTTCCTACGTACTCGTATATGAACTTCTCCCCCTTAAAAACAACTTATCGAATTACATTGAGGTCATCCCGGCACAGACGAATCGAATATTATTAACAGGGTTAGATATGCACATTCTCGTAATTCCCTTCCTACGTTTTCATTTTGTTTTATTCGCTAATGGAAGTGAATCTAAAAGCAAGATAAAGTAAACAACACTGAACTAACTGAATATCAAGTTACAGACCCAAGTGAAGGAAGAATTCATTCACAAGGCGAAGTTGCCATCATGTTGTGTGAAATTGGAGTGATATTTTACGCTATATAAAGCAACTTTAGTGTAAAAAAAATATATATATATATAAATTAACTTTGTGAGAAGTAAGTCACTTATGAGGATATGGGATGCTAAACTGAAGATATGAACCTATATGTGTATATGTACATATGAATGGAAGCGCTCAAACACGATTGTAGGAGCGCTCCTTTGCAGCGCTTCCCCACGATATCCTTGTTCATATCGTTTTAAGGCGACCATGTCCGTAGAGGGAAGCGCTTATAGGGTAGCATTCTTGGAGCGCTTGTAGGATGCAGTGGTGCCAAGTCCTATCGATGGTTGAGCACCGTCTCGAAGAATTTTAGACGTTAATTTTTCCTTTTAAGCACTAAAAATACTTTTATCACAGCGAGCTGAAATTTGGTACACACGTTCATGTCGCGTGACAATTGAATCTGTCAAAATTTGAACCGGAAATTTCCATGGAAAACCCGGAAAATCGGGAAAAATCATTTGAAAATTTGGTACAAATTTGATTAGTGATAAATCCGTTTCAGGAAAAATGCAGAGTTTTCCGATTTTTCCGAAAAATTTTCCGGAATTTTCCGACTTTTCCGGAAAATTTTCCGGTAAAAAAGTTTTCTAAATTATGCAGGATCAAGTTACATATCAACTGGCATCATTACTTTCTCTCCGACAATGGTGAAAACTTGCAGAAAAAATCGAGGAAAATTCATGTAAAACGCTTTTCCGGAGTTTGTCCGACCAAGGAAGCGTTTGAGCGTTTTGCAACCTAAGACAAAGTTGTAGAGCAAAATGAGTTGCATAAAGTTGCCTTTGTGGAAAACTCCATGGAAAACCTGGAAAAGCGGGAAAATCATCGGAAAAATTTTCATCTATATGATTAGTGATAAATCTGTTTCAGGAAAAATGCAGAATTTTCCAATTTAGTTAACGTGAAAAAGGCAGAAAATAAAATAAGTAAAAAACGAGTTTTCAAACAAAACTGAGGCCAAGTCGCATGAAAAAGTAGAAAATAAACTTTTCTTCACACACAGAGGTGGACTCAGATTTTATTCGCTGACAATCACCGATATATTTCAGTATGATCAATCAGAGGTAATAAGTGATTTGATTCATGAAGAGAAAGAATATTCAAGAGAAATGTCAGAGGTGGACACAGATTTTTTGATTGGGACATTTCTTGGGCGCTTGTATTGTAGTAGTCGGTTAGCGGTTGTAGGGAATACAGAGGAAATCAAGATAAGATCTTTATTAAAAATTTCAGTTTTATTTGTATGTGCACCATTTCTTTTTGAATTAAATTAAATTTTAAATTAACCTCACACTCCAATTGACTACTAAAGAATGAAAATTCTTCTGGGCTTTCAGCTGCATATGAGCCATCTTTTTACAACAAAGAACGAGGGTTGCGTTCCAAAACATAGCTACAATTGACTACAGTTGACTACAGTTGACTATAGTTGACTTCAATCGTTTCAAAACCCTTTAGTTAACTGAATTATGTCAGCTGAGTTGACTTTTGTGCGTTCCGAAAAATCTGAAGTTGACTAAGATAGTCAACTATCCCTGACTGTGCTCTGAACTGCTATCTAAGGGATAATCTGTGACGTGATCTGTCAAATTGAAATATTTCGTTTGGCGCGCTTTTTGTTTCACGCACTTTTACAAATGTTACGTACAATTCATAATTTTAATTTTAAATTGAGCGGGGAAATAGCTGGAGTTTTAGAACTGAATGGAGAAAAGTTTAGTCAGGTTCAACTTGAAGATGGTATTTTGATTGTATTTATTTTATAAACAAGGTTTTGTTTTAGGCTCCCAAATCCGACTCCCCGTTTACTGAGGATTTAGGTAAGCAGCTAGGTGTAAATTGGGAAGAATTGGTTACAGGGGAGACAGTTCAGCAACTTCCAGAAGATCCTGATATATTGAATCCTGGCGAACCAGTAAGTGGATCACGGATATTCAAGAATTCTTCGACTAATATAGGTATATTAAAAAAAAATCAATGTCTTCTATGAGTATCAAAAGGTTTAACATACTTTTAGGCAAGAAAAAAATTTTTAATAAATTTCTATAAAGAGGAGAAGGAGAAATTCGACAACACGCCATTTAAAAATGATGCTGTCTGGGATATAATTTCTCAAAGGATGAAACGCAATGATTTCGATGATTCAGTGAACCAGTGCAAATTCAAATTCCAAAAATTAAAAAAAAAATATGTATGGAAGAATTTGAGGAATTGTTTTCCAGAGAACACATTGAATGCCCAGTAGCTTTGCTAAAAGCATGCAATATACATCTATGCCAAGCACGAACACAGCTGTACTGGAGGAAAATCGGGAAGTGTCGCAAAATGAAGGAGAGACCACCGAAGCAAAGTTTACCTAATAATTATTAGCTAAACTTTGACCGAAGATTCATCTTTGACAGCCACGAAAAGACGACTGCCTATAAACAGAATGTAGCTGGAAGAGTTCCAGTTAAATAGAGAGGAGAAAGTTTTGAGGGAAAATGAAAGAAAAGAAGAAAGGAATGCGGACAGGGATGAAAGAAGGAGACAACACGACGAAAGTATTGCAGTGATGACGCAGGCCGTAAAAACATATAAGGAAATGATGAGCAAACAAACAAACAGTATATTTATTTAATTCTAAGTTTTCAATTCTTTTTTTTTTGTATATATATAATAGAATTGTTAGTAGATTTAGAATAAAATATAAAAACCGATTGGTCGAAGTTTCATTCATTGAACAATTCTAAAGCTATCAAATTTCTCAACATTTCACCGGTTCGCATTGTTTCTGAATTCGGTACTCTATATGTAGAGGAACTTGCTGCAGCCTGTGGTATTCCCTCCCGAAGATAAGTGTCTCTGCATGCCTCTGGAAACCTGAGGCATACGTTGTGCATCACCCAACATGCTAAAATTGTTGCAGGAATTGCGTCTATTTTGTTCATGTCTAAATACCGCAATCTCCGCCAAAGGCCAAAGAGCAGAGCAAAACTACTCTCAATTACTTGCCTAGTAGATGCATGCGACTTATAAAATTTTTTTTTGCACTTCAGTCAGTCTTCCATTATCAATGAAAAGAGGGATGCACCACTTCATAAGTGGATATGTTTTATCTCCCAAAATAACGTCGTTTCCTGAAAAATAATTGTCAGATTCTCTGTCAACTTGTTGAAATATTAATGAATTTTTGAAAATTCGCGCATCGTCGACGGAACTGGGATATCCAATAGAATAATTTCTGAAAACCATTTTGTGGTCACATATTGCCTGCAAGGTTATCGAATGAAATCTCGTGTGATTAGTGTAGGAATGCGCATGCTCTTTAGGGAATTTAATTGGAACATATGTACAATCTGAGGATTGTCTTTTCAAAAGGGGATATTTACAATTTTCATTTTTTTTTAAGTTAAGTATGAGATTATATTCTCTACTCTGAAATTCAAGATTTCGTCACTGTAAACCGAAACAAAACGCGATAAACTTATAGGAAATCTTACTTGAAAACACTTGTTCCGATCAAAAGGGGATATTTACATTAAAAAATATGACATAAATACTGTTACTTTGGTTTCATTTCAAAAAGGGATATTTACAGCACGATTTCAATAGTCGAAATCAATTTTTAAGGGTGAAGTTTCTGTTTTATATTTTTGAGTAAAAATAGAAGTAAGAATTAAAAAATAAAAACTGATAAGAATACTCAAAATATGCTTTAATAATTTTATTCTAGTATAATGTACAAATCAAAAGAGGATATTTACAAAAACGTGCAACACAAAAAAGGATATTTACAAAATGGTACAGAACAAAAGGGGATATTATAAAGATTTTTATTCAAAAGAGGATATTTCCAAACTTTGCAAGCCAATATTACCGGAAGTAATAGTCAAATTTTTTTTCAAAATAATATATTCTAGATAACTTATCATATCCTTTCCATATATTCCTCCTATTATTTTGTAAAGCTGTTGGTATTGCTACAGTCAGTTTTTTCGATTTTATGAAAAAACGATTAGGACGTAAATATCCCCTTTTGAAAAGACACTCCTCATCTATAGCACCTGTCACATATTTTAAGCGAGCCAATTTTTTAAAATCCTTTCTTAATAACTTCCTTTTCATCAGAATCCGGCCAAGTTATCGTAATCGCAGCTATTTGGTTGATGGCATCTATTATGCGAAAAGATGCTCGAGATAGTGTTGCCTTCCCAATATCAAATCTTTCGACAACTGATCTATTATGAGTTATGTTATAATAGGTGGTTTTAATGTATTATAGAATTGCCTGTGTTACCTATAACTTTCCGGTGTTGCAAGCAGCCAGGTAACTGCAAGTAATTGCTTCCTTGTATCTTTTTGTGGTCTTTTTGTTGGCGCTACAATTATTTTTTTCACAATTTTTGATAATAGGAAATCAAAAGCTGCTCTAGTCAAACGAAAATTTTGTTGCAACTCGACATTGCTGTAATTATCTACAACTCTCTCAATATAGTTGTCAATGCGCACAAGTTCTCCTTTTATATTGATGGCTACATTTAATAATAGTAATGGTTCCTCATCGCTTTCATCGTCATAATTCAAGTCCGAAACTCTGAACCAGGTCTAGGCTATTAAAGTGAAAGCAATATATTCTAAGAGATTGTAATTAAGCATATGAAATTAATCACAACCATTCTTTCTAAATTTCGTGAGTTTTCCATAAGTTCATCGCCCAAATGTAAAGCAAGCAAAACGATTATTTTTCTCTGGCTCATTTCGGATTAACACACAGCTATGAATATAATAAAGTATTAGTTTTAACTATCAACAAATTTATACAATCAGCATAAATCACACTTCTAATACTTGTAGCTTAATCAGATGGTTCCAAAACCTCAAACAGATTTAGTTGACTTCAGACAACTCTTCGAGGAGAGAACTAAAGGAGGCGACATGTGATGAAAAAAGCGTAGCAACTTTCGTTCTTCTTACCGAATTTACCACAACAGTATTTTTAAAGCATTTTCCTCAACACGGCTTGTTGTATCTAAATCTTCGAGCACATATAACTCCTTTTTATATTACTATCACTTAGTCCAATAGTCATTAACCTTTTCCTATAAAAAGCAAATTATCCATTTGTAACTACGTCTCTACGCCAAACGCACTTCGCGGCTCTTTGTTTATAGAAAAATGACAGTCAAACACCCCGCCAAAATCAAGATGGCGAAAATTTTTGGCTACGCTGCCATACATATACTTTACTATAGGATGTCATCTCCTTTAGTTCTCTCCTCAAAGAGACAACTAGACATAGCTCTGACATAGCTAGAACTATAGCTGCAGTTGTGTTTTGGAAAGCACTCCAGATAGGCTATGAATAAGCCAACTCAGAGAAGATATGTGCTTCCGCCAAGCTTCTTTTGGCTATGGTAAGAGCAGGGGCGGATCTAGCATTGGAATTAGGGGCGGGGGGGGGGGGGGGGGGTTATCTTACAAATTAAATTGAGCACAAAAAAAAACACAATCTGCGCCGTTAGTCGCTTAGTTCAGCCACCGCAGTACTGCAGTACTAAGAAGGTTTCCGGATTAAGCCGTGTGGATGATGTGTCATTTTTTAGCATACTTTTTTTTAAAAAACGTCATATTTTTAATAGAATACTAGTTTAGGGTGCAAACTGAAGCAGTCATTCAAACCATACTTTTCTCAGTTTTATACACTGGCATATATAGATATCGTACGGACTGCTCGATATGCTATTTCATGCGGGTACAATTTTGTGTGTCAAAACTAATTCTTACGTCGGTGCCAACATCGAAAAATCATTGGCGGGAAGTTGAAAAGTGATTTGAATAAAACTTTTCGAATTTCTGTTGAGTATCTATGAATATATTGCCTTTGGTAAAACACTTTTTATCACTAATTAATCCAAATAATTAAATTAAAAGCATTTATTTCGCAGAACTAATTTATTTATTTGTTGTTGATTGTTGTCCCCCAGTTGGTACTTGATATTTAGACCGAAAGAGAATGCTATATAGAAGTGAGCCTACTTTCTGCAGTGTATTCCAATGGACGTAGTCAGTCCATATTATACATGTCAGTGGTTTTACATAAGAACGCTGCAAATATTTTAGAATGTTAGGAGTTACTACTAAGCTAGGGCTCTGTTGTGGTAGTGAGCGAGTCTGTTTCGGGGCTTGGGAAGTGTTTCTCGTGGGTTTTGGATCACCCAAAGTTGGGGTCCTAAACTCAAATTCTGAGAAAAATCTATACACATACAACACATGCATACAATAATATTCATTGAAATAAATTTTGATTTTTTAAAGTTTTGGGATAAAAATTTTTTTTTGAAGTTGGATTATATAAATAAAAAAATATAAAATAATAATTATATTTTTTCAAATAAGTTAAATGGGAGTCCCCCCCTTCGCTGGGAAAATATGTTCCCGGCCAAAAGACAAGCGGTCTACAAATAAAATCACGGTAGAGTAGAACAAATAATATTAATCTAATCGTTTTATTTTAGATGATATATTTATGTATTTGTTAAAATTAGAGTGAGTTTTGAAATGCTATTATAATTAAAAAACAAAATTAACAGAGTTTGTTAACAAATTATGTCTCAGAACCCAATTTTTCGTCAAAAAGGAATCAACACTTGTTATAATTCTAGATACATCATGTAAAAATTGAGCTCAGAAGCTTTTGTTTGTCGTAGGCATACTCTAAAAAACTGAACCAACGAAAATAATTTTTTAATTTATTACTTATAAATAAAAATAATAATTACAAAGAATTCCGATCTTTTACTGAGTAAAATGACGGAGGAAAGCTCAAGCGTCTCAAATAAAAAAGAGTTTGGGATTGCAGTTCTAATTACAGATGTTACGCGCTAATTTTTCCTTCTGTAACTTAGAATTAGAACAAGGGTTAATTCTTTTGATTAAAAAAAAAGGTTTGCAAACTAAGAAGTTACAAAAATTCAGGTTTAAAACAAAACATGTACCGCTCAACGGAAAGAACCTTTTCTCTTCTATTTAAGTTGATAATATACATATATTCTTATCTAAAACACTGGACAGTGGATAACATGCTTTATTGTATGTACAAAAAATAAAATAGTTAATATTACAATATTTCCGTAAATGGAAGGTCTAGATCTCCTTGGATATTAGTGGCGCTCCCAACCATGAATAAAGCCACAGATGAATATTTTTAAAATTTTCAGTATTATTTTTCACTCATACAGAAATTTCCTTAATGGCTGGGTAACGCAGACCATTCTTGTTCAGACATACTTAATACCGCTGCATGACATCATCAATTTCAAATTGTTAAATTGTTAATTATGTGAAGCGTAGCAGATATGGATTACAATTTATTCATCGTACACAATATTACAAAAAAAAAGAAAACCTTACCTTCACTGACACAAAGTTTTTTTTTTCCAGGAATTAGTCTATTCATTTCATTAATGCTGGTGAATTCTGCAATTAGTCTTACAACATGAGCTACCATCTACGTTGATTCTTGATGATGGTTGTTAGTTGTTGCTTTTTCGATTATTTTGTAATATGTGCCCAATGAAACTACTCCGCTATTTTCATTGCATTCTAGTTTTCCAGAACTAGAGACAACAAGGCTTGTTTGGTTTCCTTATTTACTGCTTTTCCATATTTCGTCTTAAAGTTTTTATTAAAATATATGTGATTAAAGGCACTTTCACATCAAAACCGAAAACCGAAAAATGTAAACCGAAAAACTCCATTTTTTTCCACTTTAAAACAAGATTTTTGCTCCAATGATTAATAAAATCATGGGAAATAGGATAAACTAACAATTTTACTAATAAAATAGAATATTTATCTCAGATTTTTAAGAAAAACACAACTTTTATCTTTTTTCGGCCGAAAAACGAAATTTCGGTCGCATCTGTCAATTTCTTTTCGGTTTCCACATGTGGAAGGTTTCGGGATGAAAAATATTTTCGGTCGTACTAAACCTCACTTTTGTGTTTACATTGAAAATTATGTTATTTTATTTTATTATTTATTATGTTATTATAATATGGATAGGGATTTCGAAGGAAATTAAAATTCGTTTTTTGGTATGAGCTCTCATCATACAACTTTTATGGTAATTACTAGGGTGAGCCCGCCGGCGATGCCCGGCGAGAGGGTTGCGATGGGTGCGACGTTTTCCCATAGGTAGGGGGAGGGGTTGGCTATCATTTGAGAGAAGAATGAAGAGAAACGGTGCAGAGGGTGAGGAGCAATGGACAAAAGAGTGGAGGCATGTCGAAAATTTTTTTTGAATGTAGACTGTAGATTGGCATGGTGTGCTTCGCGAGGGTGTGAGGGGAGGAACAGATGATTGCCTGTTTGTAGAGAGAGGGGTTGGCTACCATATGCAAAAAGAATGAAGAGAAACGGTAAGGAGGGTGAGGAGCAATAGCCAAAAGAGTGGAGTCAATTCTGGTTTTTACTCCCACCCTCCCCATCTTTTTCACTAAATTATATGGAGGGGGTAAAATATTTTTACATGTTCATAATACACTCATCGAGACCTTTCCAATGAGTGATCATACGTTAAGATTGGATGAAAAATAGTAAATTGATGTTTTACCACTTACATACATACATACATAATGTATGGAACGTACACCAATCCCCAATTAGATAGGGGCTTAAATATTTTGAATTTTGATATCTCCTGAACGCTAAAAGCTAAGTGAGTATAACTTTCTCCTATATTGGAAGTCTCGATATTTCAAGGGAGCGCCGCGCCGGTATAAGGCCATCTTCTCAGGTACATGAGCGTACCCCAATGTGTATAGAATTCATGTTATTCCCATTACGAACCATGTTCCACCATTAGATGATGTCATATCGTGAAATGTATAGGAAAGCACGGTACAGGGAACACAATACGCTCTCTGATCTCTCTGTCTTTCCTATAAACATGCAAGTACATTAGTCACACAATTACGTCACAGGCTATCAGCTTCAATGTGTCAAAATTCTAATGGGAATACTTGTCGTGTATCTACCTTCAGCGTAACCAAAATGCCGGCTTATCTGTGCGTGAAGTTCGGTCATATTAGAGCCTGACTGTCAAATTTCAAAGCTGGAACTTGGCACTTTGGTACTTTTGTTTATCTTGTTTGGAAACTGACGCATGAACGTAGTAAGATACAGGAAAAATAAAAATTTCCAATTAACTGAGTTGAAATTTTGCACACTGGCTTTAAAAAAAAAACAAATCGGGTATCTCTTTCATGGGGCTTTCTTTAAAGATTTAGTTTTTCGCTATATATTTGAGAATATTTGAGAATGCATCTACGTAGTGAACTGAAATTTGTATACGAATTTTTTTATAGGCATAGTTCACTTAGAGCGCTGAAAGTTAGCAGACGGCCTTTTTCATAAAAATAGTAAATAAAATCACAATGGACCAACTCTAATCAATATTACTATCAGTTGTAAAAGTGGACTTGGTTCACTTTAGCAATAAACCCGTCATATATAAAAAAAAATTAAAAAAAAAAATTAACAAAAAAAAAAAAAACCTTGCCATTGTCAACAATCGAACCCATACCCGCCCTACTCGAGGACTTTGACCTACCGCCCTACTGACTGAGCCAAACTTCCTTATTCAGTTTGGGCTATAAATGTATATTTAAACCGAATTGTGTTCGATCTCACGGGTGTATGCAGACGCGTAAAAATTAATCGTGAGATTTTATTTTTTTTTAATAGAAAAATAAAATCTAGGAATACTAAAATTCAGTACAGACAATCCTTTTATGATAACAATTGTAGGAAAAAATTAAAAATTGGAATAACCGTTATTTCATACAATAAAATTTTCAAATCACTTTTCAAGGTGGAAATTTGGCGCTCAAGAATTTCTGATTACGCCACGTTGTTCGTCCCAGGAGTTTGCAAATATGTTCAAAAAATCAGAAAAATTCACAATAACAGAAAATCGAAAATTTTCTGAAATAAGTGAATAATTGTAGGAGATACACGTGCTCAAACTGTACGCGTAGTACAAATAATTCCTTTCCCCGCCTTCCTTTTCACTAAATTATATGGTGGGGTAAAATGTTTTTGCATATTCAAAATGTACTCGCCAAGACCTTTCCAATGAGTGGTCAATCGCTAAGATAGGATGAAAATAAGAAATTGATGCTTTACCACTTTTCATACATATGTACATACCTACATGCACCAAGGAATTCCCTAATTATATTGGGACTTGAATACTTTGAAATTCGATATCTCCTGAATGATAAGAGGTAATGACTTCAAATAAATTTTAAAAATTATAGGACATAAGTAGCTATACTGGCCTTCTGCATTACAAGTCTATGTAGTTCAAGGGGGCGCCGCTAGGAAGCGCAGACTGCAAAAATAACTGTTTTTTGTCCTAAACCACCCGAAAAATTGGAGGAGGGGGGAAATTTTTGTTATTTCTGTAATGTACTCATCGAGACCTTTCCAATGAGTCCTCACATGTGGGGGTAGGCTCAAAAAATGAAATCATGATTACAAAATGCTTGATTTCGCAAATCTTGGCTGGACTTGTCGAACTCAAATGCTTGTAGAATTTGAACGAAGTAACCGAATTGGCTCAAATAAATTTTAAACGATAAAGCAGGAATGTCAAAAGTCACTTCTTGAAATAGACTGTCCAGTTACTTTATGTGGCCCCCACCAGGAGTCGTCTAATGGACCTTACATTTCCAGGACATTTTAATTTTTTTAAATAGGAAAATAAAATCAGAGAATGCTAAAATTCGGTATAGACAATCCTTTTATGATCACAATTTTAGAAAAAAATTAAAAATTAGAATAATTGTTATTTCGTATAACCAAATTTCCAAATCAATTTTCAGGACGCTGATTTCGGGCGCCAAATATTCAGATTTTGTCACGTATGTCGGCAGAGTTTGAAAATATGCTCAAAAAATCAGAAAAAAATCGTAATAAAAATTAAGCTAAAAAAATTAGCATATTAATTAAAAAATAACGGGAATTTTAATTCATTCCTTAATATGAGCATGAAAATTAAATGACATAATGAAATCTATGTATGACAATCTTTTAAACCGTTTGTCGGATAGCATTGAAAAAAAACACAATAATTTAGGGACAGTAGTATACTACTTCTAAATTTATAACGGGACTTATACGATTGCTATAAGTCCCGTTAAAATTAAAACATTTCAATCGTACGTAACATTCCCCATATAAATGAGGGACGAATCTAATTAGAATCTAATTTAGCGAACGATGCAAACTTATTTGGTTAGTTATTGCTAAACGGCTTTGAATAATGTCTTGTAGTTTATTTCAGATAAAAGCTAGTGGATTAGAGATAATGTTAAGAGAAAAAAAGTGGCTTAATTGTTGCAGGATATACAAAAAAGATGGCGCTGAATGTAATGTAATGACCGATGAAAGATAGTATCATACAAAACTCATCGGCGAATCGGTAATTAGAATCGCATCGAGATTTAGTAAAAAGATTTATTTTTAGGACATAAAGTTAAATCTAATTAGTTTTGCGATCGGCCTAATAGTTTAGAAGAAAAATTAATAAGAGTAGAACAACCTCCTGCCGTGAAAATCTGTAAATCAGGGTATATATACAGGTTATGTAATCATGGGTTATACGCAAATTATTAAAAGTTATTTTGAGTTTTGCATGTCCGTCCATCCGGGGGAAAAAATTTGCACATGGGCTTTTTAAAAAAAAAATTAAATTTGAATGTTACATTTCACATAGACCTACATCCAAATCCGTCTCATATATCATATTTTTCTTTATTTTTTTCCATATAGGTACTCTAATAATAAATAGGCCAACCTTGCTTTATGTTGAAAAAAATCCTCATAATAAGCATCAAGTCTCACTTTTACTGGTAAATTTATTTCCAATATAAGTACTGGTACTGGTACATGTAATGAGTACCAATTTACTTGAATATCATACAATTCTAAGTAGCCGTCAAACCAAAAGCTTGAAAAAGATTTGTGAATTTTTTACAATAGACCAACTATATTTGGTTCACTTTAGCAATGAACCCGCCATATATATAAAAAATACAATATTGAAAAAAATTCATGCTCAACACTCGAACCCACAATCCCTAAATTCTCTAACCTAGCGCCCTACTGGCTAAGCCAAACTATCTTACTTGGCTTGCGCTATAAATACATATTTCAATCAAATTGTGAACTTCTTAGCTCATATGCAAATGCTTTCATACACAAGTGAAAATTAGTTTCGCATAATATATACGTATGTGTGTTCATCAAACTAATTTAGCTTGCCTCGCAATGTAATTATGGGAATGAAATTTGTTATTTTGGGAACAGGGTGATTAAATGGGCCCGTAGGAGCCCTTCCCGGCTCCGGAAAAAATTGAAAAAAATCCACAAGATTCCCAGGGGTCATAGTTATCATAGAAAAAATGAACTATGAAGATCCGGTTAAAAATAGCTAAAATAAAAACAAAAGTATCTCAACCAAATGGCTTAAATTAAGGAAATGCCGGTTTTTCATGGCGTTTTCTGACCGTTTTGGTCGTTTTCAAAGTTTTTATTTCTACTATTACTACTTAATTATACACTTTTTGAGTATAATGTCAGCGGATAAAATGAAGCCTGTTTTGTTGGGAACGTTTATTTGTAATTAGTTTTCCGCTCGGGCTGATAGTTTAGGAGAAAACTTAATAATAGTAGAATAACCCCCTTTTACGACGGCTTTTTGCCGCTTTTTGCCGTGAGATGATGTAAAAGTTTACAATTTCTCTTTACGGAATAACGGTGCTTCGGAGAATTTTTTTTGTAAAGATAAAAAAGTTTCGTAATCGAACACTAATGCCTATGGTTTAAAAAAATTTGGAAAAATAACTCATATGTAGTAATGGGGTATATGGGACCCAGATGAGGAAAAACTTTGAACTTCGGGCGGAAAAGCTCAGTGAGAAAATGTCTCAAATTGAAAATAAAAACTTACTAATAGATAGAGAATTTTGTTAGCTTTAATTTGAATGTAAATTTTTTTCTGTAGGCGCATCCGTTATGATGCAGGGTCCGACAAAGTGAAAAAGTGGTTTTCAGGTAAAATGTAAGAGGGTGAAAAAAATATACTACGAAGTATACTCAATTGAAATTTGAAAAACGCCATTCGATAGTGCTCGGCGGGGGCTTTAATTAGACACCCAACATGCCAAATTTGGGGGTTGTGGGGGGTGGGGGTAACAACCCCCCACCACAAAATACCCCCACCCCAAATTTTTTTTTTCATAACTTTAATCCCTTTATTGAACTAAAGACGAATCTGAAGTTAGTTTTTTAATCCGTCATCCCCTCTCTTCACAAATGAGGTTCGAATATTGAAAATAATTAAAGCAAATTTCTGAACTTCAAATACTATTATTAAGTAAATAAGGGCAGAAAAAGAAAATCGATCACACCAATTTGTTTTTCGCTGATGTTTTATTAAGTTTTCCAGAAAGTTTCATGCTCTTTGATGCGCTATTACTTATGTTTTGGGATCCCAAATTTGCAATAACTTTTTTTGTGGGGTAGCACCGTGATGCGGGTAGATGTAAATTGAACACCCTGTTAAATCAACCCAGTACCACCCTTAAGCGATATTAGTGCACAAATCGATAGTCCTCGAAGGGATCTTTCATTTGGCGCATTCGAAATTTTCCTCGGACACCCCCCTCCCCCGCTCCACCCCCTAACATTTTACGTTACGTTTTACCTCCCCCCACCCAAAATGAAGGGCGGAGGGGGGTGAAATTTCAGATTCGTAAATTTTGAAGTGTTCTCTTTCCAAGGATACCCCACTCGACCCAGTGGAGTTGGAATTTCACTTGTAATCGGCCGATCAAATGACCCTTAAGTTTTTCGAAAATCATCAATTTTGTATGAAAATTTTTCGAAATTCGAAAAAAAAATACCATCATGCTATGGGAAATTTTAAGTGGAATTTAGGTGTAGAATTTCATCCCCATGTGATAAGAAGTACGGAATCTAGGACGATTTTCGTGATAGCACCCTTCACCCTATTTCCCCCTTTTCCGAGCGTTTCGAAAATATCGTTTTTCTAAATTTTTGATATTTTATAGCCACGCCCATAGGCTTTCCAACGAATCTTAAAACATCACGCTAGACCCTCAGGAAGTGGAGAAATAAAGGAAAATCTGAAATGACGATTTGAAAATTTCAACTGCGTGAATTTCGAAATCTATTTCGAATTTCGAATATTTTCGAAAACCAAAAGATAGCTTATCAAAAGATCTATAAGGTGTATAAATTTCATCCCCCTACTCCTTAAATTACTCAAGTTAGAGTTTATATCGAAAATTCCCCCCACCCAATTTTTCTCCCCACTCAAAAGTCCAAATGAACTAAAACTTGAAAAAATTGGTTCAGAATAAAAAGATCTTTCAAAAAAGTGCTATAATTAAAAAATCGTACGATTCAAATAGAAGTTATTCGAATTCGAAAATGTCCAATTTTAACCATTATAAAAGGTATTTTCGAATTCGAATTTTGTACCCAAAGGTGAATGGAGAAAAATTCAATATATATTCTATCGATATATGAAATTTGATAAAAATCCGACAATAATTGTGAAAGTTTTGGTACCAAAGACTTTTTCATGTTTTTCACTCATCACTTTTTACTTTATTTAAGAAGTGTTAGGTACTTCTATTTAGCCAAAAAAAGTTTTCGATATTTGATGTGAAAGCGAAAGCGAATTTTCGATATAGAACTTACCGGTTTTTGGTTTTCGATTTTCGATGTGAAAGTGCCTTAATACCATTAGAATCGCTGTCCTCGTATCTTAATCCGAAAGATTTTCTGCAGTTATGTTTTTCATACATTTAAGTCTTTTTTTTTTGCAGATAAATCTCATTTGGTATTATCCTAAATTTTCAAACTCTTGGGGTCCCTATAAAAATAATGTTCTTGTAATGCCAAAATTTCGTGTGGATCAACTGAAACATATCGCACACGAGTTCCATTAGATTTTGTAATGCCGGGCAAATGGTAAGCCTGTGAAACAGAGCACCTGCACCAGCACAAACTGTGCAGATCCTCTGAACCGGCCCCGGCCAATATCCCAATAATCAATTCGAATGGAATTCCGGACGTTTTCCTTGCAATTTTTGATGAGTTTACCTGGAAATCCGTACTATTTGCGCACGTATTTCCGCTTTTTGGTCGAAGGGAACTGCGTCGAGATTCGAAATCTTTGATTGCGTTGGTAAATGGAACTGAACGTGGAAATCTATCAGATTTCCATGTTTTTTCCTTGTTATTTTTGCGTGGAATTCCCAGACTTTTCCGTGGCATTTTTACATGGAATTCTTAGGGATTTCAAAGTTTTTTCTGCATTTTTTAATTAAACAGGGGAACATAAATAATTTGTAGGATGCAAAGCAGTAGAAAAAGTTTCGAAAGTATAGAGAAAATAATCGAATTCTTGCAAAATGTTAAAATAGAGCTTGCTAAATTCGGAAGGTTTGACAGATTTAGCGTTTTGTAAGAATTAAAGTCATGGCACCTTGAATATTTTCTCTATACTTTCAAAACTTTTTCTACTGCTATGCACTCTACAAATCAATTCAATTCGCAATCGCCTGTGTTTTGCAGAACACTACACGGAACCAAAAGAACACAGCTAATATAAGCCATTAACAATTTTTCCTATACCTCCAACACATCTGTAAAGCTGAAAATGGCGTTTGCTGTAGCGTGTAAAAACAGCTGTGTGTGTGAGGATGCCGTCACTATTTTCAACTGGAAATCCGTGAGAAAACTCCACATCTGGAATTTTTGCTTATTGGGATGTGACAACTGATTAGGATGCATAAGACTGTGATGTAACAGTTTGAATGCCATATCAGCATCTATGTAATTAAATGGATAACTGTAGAATACTCTGCAAGTTATCTTTCCGATCATGCCCATATTCATCCGAGGTATATTCGCTATCTGTTGTGTCCTATAAGCTTCGGAGGATTTTTGGGCATAAGTACGGAGTACACGTGTCAAGGTGAAATACTGGCCTGATGCTGTTCCAGGTCTTAATCGTGGAGATTAAGCAGGTAGTAGCGCTCCTATATGCCGAACCCTCTCAATAAATTCACTCACAGCGGAGAAATCAAGGTGTCTCTTTGGTAAAACACTCTTTGGAATGCATGCACTTGATTTCATAAGTAAGTTAGTGTGACCTAGTCCACCTAATCCACCAAATCCCCCTATCCTAATCCACCTATCCAAATCTGCCTATCCTAATCCACCTATGCTAATCTACTTAATCCAACAAATTTGACTGGTAGACAGAGCGTGCTTTCAGTAATCCTTCGTCTTCGGCACGCACCAAAAGGTCGCTTTTGATTGACGAAGTCCTACAAAGTCTTCATCGATCGTTTCAGATTTTAGCAGATGAACGATGGATGAGGTAATCAAATAATATAATAATAATAATAATTTAACCTCAAACTAATAAGCTTTGCTATGAACTTTATATGTAAATATATAAATACACGTGCAATAAAACTTAAAGTATGGCATTAATTCACTTTTTAATCTCCAACGTAAGTTAATAAGTGTATTTAACAATAAAATAAGAAATCATAAAATTTTTTCTGTTAATTGAGCCACGTGTTTTATATGTATGTATGCATGTATGTATGTATCTATCTCATCTACCTATAATTGAGATTTTTCAATCGATAGTTTTTCATTCCATTTCCTTTATCTATCCTTTTTACACAATTTGAAAACCTTTCTGGGTGGTCTTAAAGGAAAACAAACATTTCAGGTATTGTAAGAAATTGGAATTATCAAATGACGAACGATGTGATCCAAGAAGAGCCGGTTAAGACGTTCGTTCGGTTCTGCCTCTTTAAAATTTGCCGCTGAGTCAATATTTTGCTTATTTGAATTGAAGTCCATGATTACCTGGGATGGGTGGGCTCTTACCAACTTCTCGAGTGTTTGAGAATTTCTTGTCGTCAATGTCGTTTTCACAAGATTTTGTTTGATGATTTACCTGCAGACAGTTTACTCGTCCATTTAAAATTTTCTTTCAATAAATGTTTTGTTGTTTTTGCCTAGTGCTGTAGATATGTATATATTTGTAGGTATTTATAAACAAAACGACCTGCATCTGATATACATAAGTGCAAATACTTATGTAGGTGTATCGTTCATAAGTTTTAAGGTAAGTTTTAAAGAGTTTAAAAAAAAAAAAAATGGAGTTACTTAACTTAACTTAATTTAACAATGTGCATATATAAATTTTTTAAATATTGTTAACTAATATATAAAGTTACCAAAGGACGAATTATCTTCATTTCCTAACGTGAAAGTTTAGTCTCGGTTGTAGTTAGAATCACAGTCTTTAAAATCTGTAGACTACTTTATTTATACGGTAATACAGACATCATCATCATTTTCATTTTATCCAATGTAAGAAATATGCCAAAAACAGTAGCTATCTATCTACCTGTGTTTTTAAGAAGCATTCCTGCCAATATAGTTTGCTGGAAGTGCTTCTAGATTATCCTATGAACTTACAAACGAAACTTATTTGAACTTATGTAGGTATATGTTGATATAATATACGTAAGCATATATACCGAGAAAAATTAATTACCAAGCCTCAGCAAAAAGAACAATACTTTCCAGAATAAATACATATATAAATCTGACTAGGCAGAAATAAATTAGAGCTTACTCTTTATTTGTTAGAGATTTAACAGTCTTTCAGTTTCTCTTTCAGAAAGGTTTGACAGACAAAGTTTATCAAAAAAAAAAAAAAAAAAAATAGAATAGATCATGTTCAAAGAGCTCATCTAACAATACAATAGGAGTTGTAGTAGCACTCGAAATTTTGAAGAATTTGAAAGGTATTCGTTATTCGCCATAGAGTTTCGGGGAGATTGAAAGAAATACAAAAAAAAACCGATGAAACATAAGGGATAGAATTAGTGACATTGCTTTAAGCAGTTTTTCATTTAATGTAAGAAAAACTTAATTACCTGATTGATATCGGAGCAGTATCACTCAAGTATTTCCCGCGTGATAAAAAGGTAAATAATTTTTGCTTATCAACTATAAACGATAGGTAGATACTTTGATCCTTACTTTTTAATGTATTCGATTATTATTAAATCCGTCGATACAGCAACATCTAAATTTTCGGAAGTTTACGCTGAATTATTCAGAAACTTTCCAAAATGTGGAAATAGTTCACCAAATACATAATATGTAGGTACTAAAAGCAGCTGAATGATTCTAAGATATGTCGTCTAGATAAAATGAATATCAAGATACCGCCAAGATTTACAAAGTTGTAAAATATATTTGATTTTACGATTTGTTAAGAACATTTAATCATATACCGGTGCACAGTGGTCCCACAATCATATCAAGATGATAAAATTCAGGTTAAATTATGGAGGGAAACTAATTTATTTATCAAAAAATTATGCTATTCAATGTATTATACACAATCATGACGAGAGAAAACAAATTTTAAATAAAAAAAAAAATGAGTTCACAAAATTAACATAATTTTTAATTGTAATTAAGTATATTCTAAAATTATTTCATTAATGCTCTAGACACAGAGCATTCTTAACCCATTACCCGCCGTAATTCAAAAATACAAAAGAAAATTAAATTAACTGTATAATGATATTCATACTTAGCAATTGGAACTATTTTTGCCATAATTGTTATTGTTTTTATTTCAATATAAAAATTATAGCCCGTCCCAATTTTGGGACATTGGCGGAATGTACTATGGAATACTAAAAAAAAAAAACAAAATTAAAATTATATATTCATTTTATTCAGTTTTTTAGAAAATAATACAAAAAAATATATTTATGGAGTATGGAAATATTCAAAACATTTGTCGTGCAACGGAACATTACATCTTGCGCATATTCTTGTTGTTTTTTTTTCACAAGCTGCACATCTTCGCTGTGTGTCTATGGGTTTTATGAAATGATCCATTCGGTCGTAGCGTACTTCTAAACTTACTCTGCCTCCAACAACTTTTGATTTTTGTGGACCTGGTCTTGATTTCACACCTGACATATAACCAAGAACTATTTTGCGTCTTATGTCAAGGAGTGATATTTTTTCATTAAGATGCGATATTTGGTACATCTCCAAGTATTTATAACGGCTATATCCAAGAATTGAGTAAATAATGGCCACCACCATTTTTTTGAACGAATTCTTGTTCTTATCTAGCAGTTCGACGCCACCCATATATTTATTATATTCAATAAACAAACGAGGTATTGGAACAATAATTGTTTGCTTATCTTTTCTTGAAAATCGTTTGACGTTTCCTAGAGGTAATACGTCGCTATAATTTGATGCCATAGTTACGGTTTTGTTGTCCTTCCATCGTACCCTAAGAACTTCGCCGTTTTTGTCATATTCCTAGGATGACATTAGCGAGACACTGCTTGGTTCGACTTTCACGAATAGTTCCCGTTGCTTTCAATTTTATACATTGTAGGTCCTTTAGAAGTTCATGCCCCGTAAAGAAGTTGTCAAAAAAAACCTCATGGTCCTCTATAGTGTCCAGTCCAATTACTTTTATCAAGTTTTTCACTACTCTGGAGCCTAGGGGACCTTCATTTTCGTTTTCTGATTTACCACTATAAGGATCAAAATTATAAAGATATCCATTTGAGCTATACAAGCACCAAATTTTGTATCCAAATTTAATTGGATTTCCTTGCAAAAACATCTTAGTTGGGTGTTTTCCATAGTAACGAACCATCATTTCATCTATAGATAACATGCTATAAAAAACTCCAAATCTTGAAAAATTTATTTTTAGCATATCAAAGAATTTTCTAACTTTATAAAATTTGTCTGTCTTGTCCAGTTTACTATTGTCATTTAGATGAATATGTCGCTTTATTTCTCGAAATCTACCTCTTGTCATCGAATTAAAAATAATCGGTATACCAGCATCAAGTGCTTGTTCCCAATACATATCTTCTTGTGGTAGTTTATGATAGCCACTAATTAGCAAAATCCCAATAAATTTCTTCAAATCTTCCAAACTCAAAGAAAAATTTACGATATTATTTTGTTTTGCATAAATTTCACTTTGTTCGATAATAAGTTGAAATATGTCATCAGAAAACATGCATTCAAATATTTCAATTACTGAATATCCTTCTAATTTTTCTAGGACAATTTCTGTTTTATCCCTGGAAGATGCGTTGGTCTTGCTGTAAATTGGGGAGACATTTTCCCACTTTATTTCACTTTATTTTCTCTTCTTTCTTTTTCTTAGAAACAGATTTATTCGATTCTTTTTTTCTTCTTTTGGTTAGACTGACCCTTGCTGGCACTTCTTTTTCTGTTTGATTTTCGTCAACATCAGGTTCAATGTGAGGAGTAAATAACTCGAAACTTCCTGCAATGTCGCCGCTCTCATTCTTCGTGTCATTTTCATCCAAATCATTTTCATTTATATCTTCCAAATCCGTCAATTCGTCCGTATCTGGTGGTATAATTGCAACATACACATCGTTAGGGTCTTCATTTCAAGGTCTGCCAAAAAATTCATCCTCTTCCAAAGTAGCAGTAAGTTCAGAAATCGTTAAAAATCTCTTTGAACCCATTTCTAAAAAAAAAAAAATTCTAATAGTTATTTTATATACTTTATGCCAATGTCTCAAAAATGGGACACTGCATTTAGAAGTGAAAAACACTTACCCAGGATATATCCGAAATAATTTTTCTCGATATATATATAAAACAACATCCAAAGAACAAGTTTCAATCAAAAGTTTTTTATTTAGCAGTATTGTGAACACTCTGCGATATCAGAAATAAACACATGCACAGGGCCGACTGAGGTTAGTAGCTTCAACCTGAAGTTTGCAATGATTTAAAACAAAATACCAGGAATTTTTAATACTTTCATGGAGCACGTCATATGATCTCATCATTTTAACGACTATATTTTGTTTAAAAGTTGCAGTTATTAAAAGAAAAAAAATTGAAAATGCGTCCCAAAAATGGGACATTGGCGGATAATGGGTTAATGAAGAAAAAAGAAGAAACAACTAACGACTCGTTAGTCTATAATGATTCATTATAAACTGCAGGCACACAGCCATTTCTTTAATTAAGTTGTACTGTCAAACTGTGGTTTTGAAACAAATAAATTTGTGATTTGCATCTCTTTGCATTTCTTCTTTTTATTTTTCAAATCGCCACATGCACAGCGTAGCTCCAGATTTATATTATATGCCAAATTTAGCACATTTTTCCTCATTATAGCTATAATGACAAAAAAAAAAACACTTCTTTAGTGTACTTCATTTTTGAGGCATAATGATACTATGTGACATGATACATTGCATTTTAATGAGCAGTTAGTACTAATGATTCATTAGATCGGGCTATGTGTCTAGGCTAGCATATAAAATAATGTTCCCTATTCTGTAATTTTTCATAAAATAATATTTTATGTTATTTTGTGGCGATAAAATCTCTTCTTCATAAAATGAAAATAAAATATTTTAAAAATTCGTATTCTGTCGTGGTTCCATAAAATTATTTTATGAATTCTTTTATGAACACGAAAGATAAAATATTTAGTACATTCCTCTATGTTTTCTATTAGTTTTTGAACAGCTGTTCAATTGACATTTCCATGATACTCTATCAAATTACCTACTAAATAATTATTTATGAAAGCAGTTGCTTTCTTGCGATACTTGGTTGTAAAATAGCTAAAATATGACAACTCCTAACTGGAGTTTGACACGAACCATGTCCGTAGAAATGCAAAGCAGTAGAAAGACATCCATTTCGTTCACTTTGAGATTACTAACTCAAAGTGAACGGAATGGATGTCTTTCCGGTATGAGACTCTTGTTACTCTATAAGTATTTGAATTTGTTTTCTTACAAAATTAGTTTTCAAATCATAATATGAGAAGTTTATTAATTATCCAGCCGGAAGAACTTCTGAAGTCTAAGGTTAGGCAACTCCCATGGATCGTAGGAATCGCAAAGATATCGTATTCTATGATCTTTTACCATACCGCACCAGTGCAAATTTCCACAATTTCTGACAAAATTGTAATTTTTATGTATGGCGCACAACAAATGTTTATTGACGTATGTCATTTTCATAAAATGTGTAAAAATACCTTCAAAATGTGCTGCTTAGGATCTTTTATGTTATCTTCCATAACAGGAAATAATTTATGTTACGATGAATAAAATAAAATAAAATTTCTGGTACAGAATACGATTTTAGGGAATTATTTTATTTTAAGGAATAAAATAACATAAAATGATAAAATTTTACCAACAGAATAGGGCCAAATAATACTCGTTTTAACATAGAATAGCAAAAAACTCTTTTAATATAAGAAATAAACTTAGGCAAATTATTATGTACTGTGGACTTAAGTTATTTTAATTTATAACAAGGTATGACTATCCGGTACCATAGATTCGCTATTTTCTGTGTTGTCGATTCGCATCGAATGACGCTTTTCTTAAAAAGTGAAAAATATAAGGTTTAATATTTATGCAAATTTATTCTACTGGATCCATTCAAAATCTTAAAATAAGTACCATTTTACTTTCTAAACAGAAAGATAAATTGAAGAAAGATTATTAGAATTGTATTCCATATTTTAATTTGACACTAACCCCACTTTTTAAACTTCGTTATGATGCATTGAAAATTTGCCTTCTATTTGAGAAAATTACCATTATCACTAACAAATTTCACTATAGAGATAAATAAAAAGATTACGTTTGGACTTTTTACCGGGTTAAACTTAATTTTGTTCAAGAAAGAATTTTTTGGGATTCTCCGGTATATAGCAAAAGCTAAAAAATGTTTTATTTTTTAAATTTTTTTAATAAATAAAAAAATTGTTTTTTTCTATTTTTCTCAAACTTTTCATTTCTTTCTTCTTTTTTTTTTTTCATTTTTTCATTTGTTTTTCAAATCATCCAATTCCGCTATATGTGACCTGTTGATGAGTCAAACCAAGACTTGAAACTTGTCACCAAAAATTAATGGATTGTGTGATGAAATAACAAATTAGAACATTTTTTAGCTTTTGCTATATACCGGAGAATCCCAAAAAATTCTTTCTTGAACAAAACTATAGAGATAATAAATAGAGCTTAAATAATCAATTAAGAGTGTAAATTATAGGTATTTCACTTTTATTTTGCATTTTTTTATCGATAAAGTTTCGTGGCACTTTGTTTTGATTCGAACTGATTTCCCTGAAATGAGCTTTAAATTCAATGTGTATTTATGGTAAGAAACTTATATTATATTTATTGCAACATTTTCAATGGATCCAGTGGAATAAATTTACATAAATATTAGCACTTTATTTTTCCCGTTTTAAGAGTCGAGACCGGACAATCATACCTTGTTACTCTGTATATCTTGGACATAAGTATACGTTTTTTTTGTAGTAAAATAAAAATAACGTACAACAAAACAAATCCCGTTTTACGCGTTTTACGATTTCTTAAAGCTAGTAAAAAAAAAAATGGGTCAGAGCTCAGGAACAGTCTATTCAATAGATCTGTATGTGTCGTTATATATTTTTTTTTGGTAGGATCATCTCTAAATAACTTAATATTTTTATTAATTGACTCTGAAGTTTCTTCAGAAGTTCTAGAGGAGGGAGATTGTATGTATGCTATATTATTGTGCGGTTATCCTGTTCTAAGGAGCGCAATACTTTCGTGCAAGCACTAAGAAAGCATGGCTCTATAAAGCTTAAGGGATTATATCCACCTAAGCAATCGAGATTTTTTCAAAAATGTCATAGTTTTATAGAGCCATCTGTTGTCTATTAGCCTTTTTTTCTTAAATTCGCAGAAATATCTAAGTTGTAGGTTTTTATTTACCTGAGATAATCCTTCAATGTATTTGTTTTAATATTTACTGTAAGTCACTCTACTCACAGAATAAAGAAAGAAACATAGCCACTTTTATGAAATGTTAATGTCTGCTGAAGGAAGCATTTTTGGGGATGGAATAGTAAGTATAAAATATTTACTTTTTTTATTAGTTTAATCTTTAAATGCGTTTTTCTCAAAACATATTTTTGAAAATCGGTACCACGAAATTTTCCCATTTTCGTTCAATTTATTTCGCTAAAATTTTGTACATTGGTTGAAAATATTATTTAGTTCTTGAAATTAAGAATATTTATTAAAAAAAAAAATGTGAAAAATTTTCCCCGAATATCGGGTTTTCAATTTTGAATAGCTATCATTTTTCCTAGATATTATTATTTTGAAAAATGGCTACGACAAGTACTAAATAATATAGTTTTCAACTAATGTACAAAATTTGAGCGAAATCGATTGAAAGCAAATGGGTAAATTTCGTGGCACCAAAAAAGCTTTCTTCGATGACTATGGTAAACAGAAGTAGGCACCCACCCCACCCCAATGGATGAACTTTTATGATAAAATTTGAATTTTTTTAAAGATTATTGATATAGTGTTATAAAATAAAAAAAATATTTCTGTAAAACTACGAAAAACGAAAAGGGGCCAAAATTTGGGGAAAAATTGCTTTTGCCTTAGTCCTTTAAACACTGCGCTGTTATGTACAGCTAGGCGCCTGCGCAAGACCCAGCGTCTTTTTTCTGTCTGTCTGGATCAATTGGATACTGCCAGCTTACCATAAAACTCATCAGTGCCGGAGCTGCAATTTAATTCCATCGTTGTTTTTTTTTCTTTAATTGAATGAATTTTTCCTACTGATAATTTGTTTTCATATTGTGTTTCTTTATATATTTTTCAAATTTAAATTTGTTTTCTGTGTTTTTATCTTAACATTCTTTTCGTAATGATCTTAATTTTGAAATTTGTGTATGAGCTTTCTGATCGCTGCTACTGCTCTTCTCTTCAATGGCTGGGATTAGCTCTACTACATCAGTGCACGGGATAAGAACTCTACTTAATATTTTTTGCAAAAAGGACTAATGGCGAAAATATTTGCATTCTTAATGCCGGAAGTATTCAAAATAAGTTGGATGAACTTCGGTTTATCTTTAATTGTTCTTCAGTGTATGCAATTCTAATTTCCGAAACTTTGCTGTATGACAATATCAATTCTTCATTAGTGAAAATCTCGTGGTGCAATTTATATAGGAATGATCGGAGAAATCGTATCGGCGGAGGAGTAGCCTTGTATATAAAAGACTGCTTTAAAGTAAAAAAATTTTACTCCTTAAATGATGCGGAGTTTCTCTGTGTTGAATTGGATACAAGTATTGAAAAGTGTGCTCTTATGATAGTTTACTGTCCACTAGACAACATTAAAAATGGTTACATAAGCGAATTCCAAAACACAGCATTCCAATTATGTCACAGGTATAATAACGTTCTAATCGGCGGTGATTTTAATGTTGATGTTCTTCACCAAAGTAATCTTAGTGATGTCTTTAAGGATATTTTACAATCTGTACATCTAACAAGAATCAATTCTCAGCCAACCTATTTTAACACATCTAATCCATCATTATTCGATCTAATCCTAACGTCAAATGATTCTCGTACATATTTTCATAGCCAAGGAAGCCCACCTTTTTTCTTTCGAACATGATTTCTTATTTGTTAGCTATAATATTCCTATTGATCGCAATAATATGGTCAACATAGCGACTTATCGTAATTTTAATAATATTGATTATGCTAGTCTGTATTTATTATTATTATTGTGCTATAGCTGATGCTCAGCTAAAATTATTGGAAGACAATTTGAATTATGTTCTCGCGCAGCCAAGCCTATTATGACCTGATATTTCCACTAAATCTCTCTAGAAAAATCTCAAACTGATAGGCGTTTGTGAAACTGAAAGAAACAATTACAATTTGAACCCTAATGATCTCAATGTTTATTTTACTTCCAGTTATTATAGTTTCCCTAACGTTGGTTGTTATTCAGAGATCATTCAAATCAGTCGACACTTCGAAAATCTTTTTTCCTTCAGATGTGCAACCATTGAGGAATTGTTTAAAACGGTCTATTCAATTAAATCGGATTCAATTGGCCCAGACACTATGCCGCTTAGATCTCTAAAGATATTATTTCCTCTAATGCAACCGTATGCATTACATATAATTAACTTTTGTCTGACATCTTCTAGTTTTCCAGCCTCTTGCAAATATGCTTGCGGTAGCTAAGATAAGATTACCAGAGAGCGACGGTGATTTTCGCCCAATAAGTATCCTGTGTTTCATGGCAAAGGTGTTAGAGAAATTAATTTTCTGGCAAATACAAAGTTTTCTTACTACACTTTTCGTCAATGAGACAATTGTGAATCGGCACTGCTAAGAATTAAAACTGAAAACCGCGAAGCGCTTGACAATGGCGATGTTAGCGTACTAGTCCTCGTAGACTTCTCTAAGGCTTTCCGCCATAATATGCTATGTAGAAAATTGGCTTCTTTTTATCATGTCTCCAGATTCGTGTTTAATTGAAAATTTCCTGTTTAACAGTGAGCAAAGAGTGAAAGTCAACAATGTGTTTTCAGATGCTTCCTAATCACCGAGGTGTTCCTCAAGGATCGGTTCTTGGACCTCTCCTTTTCTGCATATACATAAACGATCTTCCTGATGTTCTGAAGGATGTTGAAATTCAACTGTATGCAGATGATGTTCAACTTTAATGCAGCAAACCAATCGGACATACTGAAGATTGTGTTGAACGCATCAATGGTGACAATGACCGAATTACTGAATGGGCGTATAACAATGATCTGATGTTAAATCCGCTAAAATCTCAGTGTATACTATTTAGCCAAAATATTTTTGACCTCGGGGATATCTCTTCCATAAATTTTAATGCAAGACCGTCCAAGCCCAGGCCCGCGGGTCACGAAGTGTCCCGACAACCTTTTTGAATTTGCCCGCCAACTCACAGAGCTTCGCTGCACCAATAGACTGCGAACGCGATTGCCTAGCGTGCCGTCGCCACTTTTAAATTTAAACGTAAACAAACAATGAAAGAGCGAGACAGAGCTATACGTAATTGATTTCTACTTCATCGCCTGCGTCTCCGCCAAAGTGGTGCCAACATGACAATAATGTGGGTGAGTGTACTTTCGCGTTGACAAACAGACTCAAAAATTGAAAATCATTTTTGTTTCGTTTCATTTAATTTCTTTTACCTTTTCTTGAGTTCAGTTACCTATAAATTGGAGTAGTTGGCACATTAGCAGCCATCTCTTGAAGGACCTAATACTAAAATTTGCGAATGAAATTTTATTTGTACTGATGGAATACCTTCAATGACGAGGAAGATCAATGGCTGTGTTACTTTGCTACAAAACTACTTGGGTCGGCATTTGTATGCATTCCATAGTGTCATTCACCAGCAAGCCTTGTGTGCTAAGGATATGAGGTTTGATGATGTTATTGAACCAGTAATAATGCTGCATTAATTTTATGCGCGCGGGAGTTCTTCATCGAAGAGTTTTATTTGACGACGATATAAATGAACACGGGAAATTAAATTTGTATTGTGCTATCCGCTGGCTATCAAAGGGTAAAATTTTGAAGCAATTTTATCTTTGAAGAGCTCAGGTTGTGGAATTTTTAGAAGAAAAGGCAATGCCTGCTGAGAGAGATCTAATTTAAAAAGACTCTTGATTATGCAATTTTGCTTTTTTAGTTGATATTTCCAATTATTTCAATATGCTTAACCTAAAGCTGCAGGTTAAGAACTACTCGTTTCCAACAATGGTTGATTTGGTCAACGAACTCTGATCGAAATTAATACTGTTTTCTACGAACTTAGACAGAAACAATATCGACCATTTTTCTACGCTCTTAGATATGTCCTGTCATAGCAACAACATCCATTGAGACCGTAAAATACAGGTCAAAAATAAAATCACTCTCTGAATCTTTTCAGAAAATGTTTCAGGATTTCGAGCCTGACAAAAAAGTGCTTTGCTGCTTATGAACTCCTTTTCAATTACTTTCAACTAATTAGTCGACTACCGAAAAAATTTACAACTAGAACTAACTGAGATTCAAAACAGCACATTTCTGAAATATCGGTTTTTGGAATCGGTGACTTCACAACCTAAACCGTCGTCAAACGACTATGAAAATTTTTGGAAAATGGTATCAAAAGATAACTACCCAGAAATGTGTGACCTAACTTTGCAAATTTTATACAGGCTTATCCCAACGTAGGTATGTGAAAAAGCTTTTTCAACGCTTAAATATATCAAAAATAAATACCGCAAATTACCTCTTCAAAAACAGCATTAATTTTTTTATTTGCAATAAATACCTATGTACAACATACTGGGTGGCGCAAAAGTACTGGCACTATAGAAATTACTTATATATTTTTTATATGACAATCTCATATTGAAAATTGTGTAGTAAACAAATGTAAAATTACTAAAAATAAAGATGGACCGTTACACTCCCTAAGAACGTGGAATAATCGTGTCAATATTTTTACGGAATAATTCATCAGTGATAAAAACATAACGTGTATTTCGTCGACGATTTCCCTGCCGTCCGACACCGGTTAGTCACACAATGCGACGCTTTGCCACACGCCTCGAAGCAACTGGCACAACATTGGATAGACCTAAGTCTGCAGACCAAGAACAGGCCATTCAGTCGAAAATATCGATTCTGTGCGCAAAGATGTGGAAGAGTGTCCAGAAACATCAACGACGCGATGTGGTATGCAATTGGGCATTTCCAGGCGGACGCTGCAGCGTATTATGGTCAAAAACTTGAAGATGTTTCCATATAAAACTCAGATGACTCATCAGCTGCTGCCTACTGACCACCGAGCTCGTCTAGAGTATAAGTAGCGCGTCAAAAGCCTCAATCTTGAAGAGGATGATTTTTTTTTTTCAAAGCGCCTTTCAATCTCTCGGGGAATGTCAATAAGCAGAATACTCACTTCTAGGGTACTGAAAATCGGCGCATTATTCAAGAAACACCTTTACACCCACTTAAAGTTACTTTATGATGTGGCGTCTGTGATGAAAGAGTGATCGGTCCTTATTTTTTCGAAGACGCTGCAGGCAATACGATAATTGTCACTGGCGAGCGCTACAGAACCATGTTACCTGAGTTCTTGATACCCAGTTTGGATGAATTGGGGCTGGAGGACATCTAGTTCCAACAAGATGGCGCCACGGCACACACAGCGTGCAACACTATGGACTTAGTGAGGGACGCTTATCCAGGCCGTGTTATCTCTCGTTTTGGCGATTTACCTTGGCCTGCAAGATCATCCGATCTGTCCTGTCCAGACTTCTTTCTTTGGGGTTATTTGAAATCTCTGGTGTATGTGAATAAACCACAGACTCTCGCAGCCCTAAAAGATAACATTCATCAAGAAATAAGGAACATATGATAGGAAGTGTTACGGCAAGTTATGAAAAATATTATAAATAGGGCTGAAATGTGCATCAACTCTGGAAGTCACCATTTAAGAGATATCATCTTCAAATCCTAATGCGACGAAATTTCATGGCACAAATATAGATATATAAAAAACTAATTCTAGTTTTATCGTAACTATGAAATGAAGTTAAATCAAATAAATTCATAATCCGCAATCCTTAAAATCCCCCATATCGATTTAATCTGACCATTTTGCAGTCATCGTATTGATTTTATATAAAATTCTAAAAGTGTATTTTCATCCAAGAATTATAATTGTGACAAATTTTAGCTGAAAACAAGACAAAAAGTGTGTGAAATTAGCGTTAAGAGCTTTAACGCCGTCGTGTTTCAAATCATACATATAACAAAATATATTTAACTATATTCTTATCATAACCGAAATACTTATAATAGGTCTATTCTCCGAAAAGCCCTTTAAACTACTCAAAAATTATTTCAATTCACCTCGAATATTATAATTTAACTTTAACACTACAGAAAAGACACCAGGAAATTTTTCATGCTTCGACCTTCTGAAGCTTCGAAGCATTCGTAAAACTGTAATGCTTCGAAGCTTCGGCAAAACGTGCATGCTTCGAAGGATTTGAGTTCGAAGCTTTGAAGCTTCGAACCGTTTGCTTTGAATTCTATCAACAGCCCTAGTAGAAATGGCGTTCACAAAATTAATCCAATACCAAAGGAGTTCTTTGCCAAGTTTAACTATGGCACGGTTGAATGGAAAATGTTACATACCAATTGACTTATCATGGGTATCGACTGAATACAAGATGCAAGGTAGTTCTGTAGACTACGCTATCGTATACTTGGGATCAACAAAGATATTCGCATTGGGTCAAGTATGTATATGTCGCTCTTAGCAGAATAAGAGCACTCGATGGACTTCGCATTAAAGAGCTCGACTGCACAAAAATCACTGAAAAGAAGCTATAGTATAATAATAACGCTGTTGCAGAAATGGATCGTATGCGACAATATCGATGATGCTAAAAGCTAACAAATAAAAATTTTTTTTTTAAGATAAGTTTTTACTTTAAAAAAATGTAGTGTAGTGTGCGCATAAATTATTACCTAAATTAAATTACAAAACATACCAGCAACATGCAGTAAAGAAAATCAATAAAATTCTTGGTCAAAAAAATTAATTGAGACATTCCGTCAAGCAGAAATGCAACTTGTGTAAATTTAACATTTTTACAATATTAAAATACTTCACCTTAGAGCAGTACATTAATTTTCACTTGTATAATGACCCATAATTCGAATCAAAGCAAATAAATAAAGTTGTGAAAGAACGACTGGGTCAGACATTGGAAAACCAAGAACGCTACTACTCGATGTAAATAAAATTGGCATAAATCATGTCCAAACAAGAAATGGATTTGGAAGCATATTTGTTTATTATTGATTATGAAATTCTTTTGGCGAGTTAATTTGTGAGGCATAAACCCCACTAAGTAAGTAAGTTTTCTTTATCCGGTTACCCGGGTTTCATGAGTCGACTAATCTAGGTATCGATTCTTTGGAATCGAGTAGTGAGGAATCGATTCCTTGGAATCGGATATTGAAAAATAAAGTTCGTTGATTAATATGGAAAATTAAGCAAAGCGCGATTCGGGTAGAAGAATTAAATTTTTTTATTATGGCTGAATTCACGAATTCAGTATCCGGGTACCCGAGTAAACTTGAAATCGAGTACCCTGGTACTCGACTCCACTTGAACCCGGGTACAAACCGGAACATTAATAAATACGCTAATGAAAGTGAATGGCTCAAACACGGACTTGTATCTATCAATCTACTCCAGATTCTCTCTCCCTGTCTTTTAACTTCGCGTGCCGAGAATTATAGAGCAAGGATTAACAAGAGCAAAATCTAATAAAGACTCTCAGCATCACTTCCGGAAAATTATCGCTTTCAAGCATTGCAGTAGGTATTAAAAAGCAAAAAAATATTTCTTTTCCTACAAAAAATTAACATTGTTCGTTGCATACAAATAAAATCCTGCATCGCAGAAATAAAGGGTCCGCCATCTAACGTTTTTTTTTCAACTAGTGCTTATTTCGTGAATGGTGACACTTAGCTCATGTCTGATTTGACAGATAATTAGTTTTATTCTTCCGCTGAACGAATATGGTTGTGTATACGCTTGAACAACGCTGGGAAATATTGCGACATTACTTTGAAAATCATGGTAATGTTGCAGAATGTGTGCGAAAATTGCGTACGGATTTTGGAAGAAGAGAAGCACCGTCAGCTCCGTATGTTCGTTATCATGTGAAAAAAGTGAAAGAAACTGGCATCCTCATCGATAAACCAAAGCGTGAAAAGCCAAAAACAGTGCGTACACCCGAGAATATTGATTGTGTGGCAGAAAGTGTACGTGAAGCGCCATCAACATCATTGAGACGAATTTTGCATAAAGATCTTGGTATGACGCCATACAAAGTCCAATTGGTTCAGGAGTTGAAGCCAACTGACCATCCAATGCGTTTTCGCTTCGCTGAGTGGGCCTGCGATCGACTTACAGAAGATGCCGATTTTGCCAAAAAAATCATCTTTTCGGATGAAGCTCATTTTGATCTTGGCGGGTATGTAAACAAGCAAAATTGTCGCATTTGGGGCACAGAAAACCCGCACGCATACATTGAAAAGCCGATACACCCAAAACGAGTCACTGTTTGGTGCGGATTTTGGTCCAGATTCATAATTGGGCCATTTTTCTTCGAAAATGAGCAAGGAGTGGCCGTTACAGTCAATGGCAATCGTTATCGGGCCATGTTGAACGAATTTTTGTTCAGGAAAATTGAAGAGGAGGATATTGGCAACATTTGGTTTCAACAGGACGGCGCTACGTGCCACACAGCCGAAGCTACACTCGATGTTTTGCGCCCATTTTCAAAAAAAAAAAAGTTATTTGGCGGACCCTTTATCTGAAAATGTTTCTTTCACACATCTTTAAAGTTTTGAATTCAGACATTTCAAAACTAAAAGCTTTGCGATCGGTCAAAGTGGGTGCAAAAATGTTATGAGACCGCCCCAAAGCTTTACGTTTCCAGATGCATAAATTTAAAAATGTTAAGATGTGTGAAAGAAAAATTTTCAGATGTTTCTGCAACGGACCATTTTATTTCCACGCAAGGAGCAATGTTATTTTCTGATAGAAAACAAAATTAATTTTGAAAACATTTTTATACCCTAGATGAAATCTAATGGATATGAGTTTGTCAATCCGTTGTAACGCACAGAAAAAAAGATGGTTGAGCAGAATGGATTGGACACCCACGCATATAATATTAAAATTTATTTTGATTTAGAGGAATAGTATTAGACTCTTATAGCGCTAAAGTGGAGAGTCCCATATCATGGTCGGAGAATAAAATTTAGTGTTGATATAGAAATAATAATTATACTTATATCGTTAGCTCATATTGGTGCTCAGAGTTTATAAGGGACTTTCTATATTCCTATTGTAGAAATTTAGTGCTATGACGTTGTTGTAGAATTTCCTAAATAGATCTACTTCCCTTATATAGGAATTAAACATATCCCTATGTGATAACTTATATAGGAACAAATTATCCTATATAGGAAAATCGATCCTAATGTAAGATCGTTAAAAGACAATTGATCCTAATTGAGTATAAATTTATTATTCATGTGGAACTTGTTATTCATGCGAGACTTAGAGTCTTATAGAAAGTTTTCACTTAATACAAAAGATGGTATTATAATATATGATTTAATATATTATGAGGAACATATTTCTGAATATTAAAATTAATTTTGCAGAATTAAATGAATTTGCCAAAGATTTAAGTTTTGCTGTTAGTATTTAACACGCTAGATCGAAAATCAATAGCGCCTCAAAATAAATAAATTAATAGAAAGTTTAATTAGCTATGGTTAAAAGCAGTTATGTACAATTGGCTCTCCAAATAAATGGAACTAATGTGAATTTATCTATTTTTCAATAAATTTATCAATCTATATATAAATCTGTAACACTAAAAAATGCATCTTCTTTCATTATAAATATAATCAGAAAATATGGCTACTGCGTAGGGGTACATAAAAAATAGATGTTATAGGGTTTCAGTTCTAACTTAAAGATTATAAATCTTGATATAACACAAAAATATTTATACCATAGCATAAGCAGGAACAAACGCTTTTATAGGTAACAAATTTCTATATAATTATGTCATTTGCTATGTTGAGAATAGATATTTCGATATAGCATTTGCAGTGCTATATAAGGATATTAGATAAAATACCAAAACAAAAACATTCATACCATTCACATATATTCATATGCCGTGATCAGATTTCCGATCGGCCAGCGTGGTGTGCTTTTAAAGTCTTCTTGACAGTTTTATAATAAACTTATGTGAACGTGCACATAATGGCATACGCTATAGTTTTAATTTAAAACACTGAAGTCGGTCTATCAGAATTGAGTCGAGTGTATAAAACCATATAGATGAAGGAAAAATGAAACAAAAATTCAAGAAATCTAATAGCAATAGCAGACGGTAAATTTTGTGGATTCTTGGTATCAGATTTTTAATTGTTTCTTACTGAAATAACTTTCATATCCCCCGTACCGTATACTTATTTGGGATTCATTTTTAATATAGAGATCGATATACGAACATGTTTCCCAAGAGCTATACTCCCATTTTTAATTTCCCCTATACTTATATAGGAATATTATATAGGACTAGAATGGATACGAGCTTGATCTTGATGTTACTGCTACAATGTCTCGATAATGAAAGAGGAATGTATGCAATATACTCGCTCTTTTATAGTGCTTTTATGTGGTTTAAATGGGCAATAATGTTGGTGTTCAGGATTCATAAGAAACCTGAATATTAACAGAACCAACAAAAGCTTTTGCATGTCAACACATGTATATGTTATGTAAAGGGTTCTCCAATAAGAGGTGTTATTTTGATATTCAAAGAAAAATGCCATTTTTTGAGATAAATGATCGGATCTTTATTTCATTATAAAGAGGAAGGTATGCCGTTAATAATGGAAAATAACATCAGCCAAATAACCACCACGACCACGCCTACAGGACCATATCCTTTTCATGAAATTTTCCATAACCAAATCGCAAAGTGTCTGCCCTATGTCCTCGATAGCCTCACGAATTCCATCTTTGAGGTCTTGAATCGACGCTGGGCTGTTGGCGTAGGCCTTCTCTTTCACGTGGCCCCAAAGGAAGAAGTCGCAAGGTGTTAAGTCACAAGATCTCGGTGGCCAATTGTGATCACCTCTTCGAGAGATAACACGGTCCGGAAACTTTTCCCGTAAAAGATTAATGGTTTCGTTGCTTGTATGGCACGTAGCGCCCTCTTGTTGAAAGTAAACGTTGTCCAGATCAATACCATCCAATTCCGGCCATAAAAAATCATTAATCATCTGTCGATAGCGCAATCCATTCACCGTAACTGTTGCTCCAGCCTCATTTTCGAAAAAGTAAGGTCCAATGACCCCGCGGGACCATAAACCGCACCAAACAGTCACACGTTGAGGATAGAGAGGCTTTTCAACAATAAGTCTTGGGTTTTCCGAGCCCCAGATGCGACAATTTTGCTTGTTGACGAAGCCATCGAGGTGGAAATGAGCCTCATCACTCAAGATGAGTTTTCGATGGAATTCCGGATCATTTTCATGCATTTCAAGGACCCAATCAGCAAAGACTCGACGTTGTTGTTGATCGGCCGGCTTGAGTTCTTATGTTAACTGAACTTTATGAGCCTTAAGACCCAAATTTTTATGCAAAATACGGTGTAATGACGTTTGTGCCTAATTCCAAAGAACGACGAGGAATGGACAAACCTGGGTTTTCTTCAACACTTTCGGCTACAGCAGCAATATTCTTGGCTGTTCTTCAGCGACGTGCACGGGTTTTATTCTTCACATCACTAACTTGACCCGACAGCTCGAATTTTTCTACCAATTTCTGTATTGCGGTCCGACAAGGTGCTTAACGACGACCCAAAAATGTTCGAGTTTTACGAACCGTCTCTGCCACATTTTCACCATTTTTATAGTGAATTTTAATAATTTCAATGCGTTGTTGAATCGTGTATCGTTCCATTTTTATTAATGGCGTAGTTTCTGCTTGTCAAATGTCAAAAAATGACAGCTCCAAAAGTGACATCTACCGAAATAGCGGGATAATTAAAATAACACCTCTTATTGGAAAACCCTTTATATACTGACCTAAAGAGAATATATACCAAAGGTCTAAATTGTACAACTCTGTTGTGGGCAGTACACTAAATTCGCAGATAATAATTACTTTTAAGCTAAAAATTATTAATCTGCTTAAAATATTTGAAAATTAACATTTATTATAAATTTACGGAAAGAAATTTGTTATAAGGCAAAAATAATTTACAAACAATTTCTACAAAACGGTCACATTTCAAACAATAAATAAAGAAGCACATCCCCTATGGAAGCTATTGTTGCTATGCCAACACGCCTTTGCATAACGTTCTTTGGTGACGCGCACAAGACCTCGGCTATATAAACCATCACCTGGCGTTATAATCTGTATCCAAGTAACCTATTTCCTAGTGTTGTATTATATTTTAATAAATCAGGTAGGTACTTTATTTGGTTGACAATTAAAATAAATATTTTTATTTTGGGTATCGACTTGATTAGGGATTTTATTTTGGATAGCAACTAAAGTAAAAATTCTTTTTGTGCGTATCGACTGCAATAAGAATTTATACCTAACATAAAAAACTTTATTGTGGGTATCGACTGTAATAAGAAAATTACTAACAAAAGCACTTTATTGTGGGTATCGACTGTAATAAATATTCTTTCTCTGGATATCGACTGCAGTTAGAACTACTAAGCTCACTTTATTCCGAGTATCGACTGGAATAAAGAATATCCCAATTCCAAACCGCCATAAAACAGAAAGCCAAGTGAATCAACTGCCAAACATTGAACTGGTAAGTACAAAGTCAATTGTAACAATCAGTCTTTCTATAATTTACTTTAAGCTTTACTTTTATCAACTATTGAATTGTCGTTTAACATGTGTATATTATTAAAATCTTAAAATCTTACATTTTATACTTACATTACTTTACATTTTATACTATTTTGAAAATTTAGATTAAGAGTGAAGTGAAGACTAGGTGAATAGAAGATAAAAACCACGGAATTAGTGACTTCAAACCAGTGACATAATTTACACCACTCTTTATTCATTTAATGCGTGCTGTGGGCAGAAAAGTTGGAAAGCTGAACATAAAGACCTGAGTTGGTTTATGTCTATTTTGTACTTATTGTTTTAGATTCAGAATGCAATGGAATTTTAGTTCGCACTATGAATGTAAATTTTAAGCAAAACAGTTCAAGTTTAAAGTCTTTTGAATTGAGTTTTCTCTCCTTTCCCCCCTTTTATTGCAAGACTAATCTCTTACTTTCGACTCTGGCCAGTTGTTGAATATTTTATGTATTTCAATTATGGAATTCATGAACATAACCTCATTGATCCAGCTTGTTACTTATATTATGCGTATTGCATTGATTTTATAATTTGTCTAGAAGTAAGTTCAACAACTATCACTAGCCGCAGAGTATAATTTCCTTTTAGAATGTATTATAATACTTATATTCGTATAGTAGATATTGTAGAAATGTTTCCTTTCATGAAGTAGTAAAGCCCTTCATTATAAGATGCAGAAAACTTTTTGCCAACATACGTTCTTTCTAAATAATTTATTAACAGACGTAAAAGAGACAAAGTAAGCGATGCAAAATGAATACGAAGCAACTCTTCTCTTATTCTAAACAGGACATTAGTAAATCTCGTCTCGGTAGTTATTCGTGCATGCATGTAAAGCCCGTTTGCGAAAATTCTTTTATTTTTCATGAAAGTGGCTGTTATTACGTTCCCATGTGTAAGTATTCCTGTCGAAATACCTATATATGCATATAATACTTGTGAACATACATATTAATAGAGGTTATGTACGGGACTCTGTATCCTGAATTTCAGAGAGGATTATGGCAAATGTGAACTTCTAAGGTACTTGTTAAAATATTAACAGATGTCCAAGAGGCGGAATGCATGACGTGACATCAACTTTGAGCAAGGCACTTGTAGTGTTATTTGTTGATGTACGCTTGCCTAATGCTTATATTGCCCATTATAAAGGTACCAACATTTCAGGATACTAGCACTTTGGGGGATGCCGGAAAATCGACTGAAGTTAAAAATAAACGTCCCCCTTTCCACTTGTACAAGTATTGCAAGGCAGGCTTCACCCCTTCTTGGTCTGCCCGTCAAACGTGCGAGTAGATACTTCTGTTATAGCCTACTTGACGTACATTCGTTTATAGCTTTAAGAGAAAGCTGAATATATGTATGTTATGTACATACATGTGTACATTTGTAAATAGTAGTATAGAAAAGGTATCTAGTACAATATGAGTACATATACATATATATATATATATACTGTGCACTAAATATACAAGCGCATCTGCGCTGAGTATTTGAGAGAGCTTCCTCCTTGGGGGATGTGGTAGTCGCCCACACGGTTCTTTGTCATGTATCTATCCTGCTAAAAGAACTTTTCGTTGAAAATTTTCCTTCCTTGGATCAGACTGGCTCGCACTTAAGTCCTTTAGGATATCGCTGAAATGACTGGTGCAACCCTCTTTTAGATTTTCTTTCCATACAGTGAATAAGTACATCTACACCATTTTACCTCGTCGACAATAATGGGAGGGTGGTTCTATTCTCTTTCCCGTTTCATGTCATGAAGTTTGAGGACAGAAAAATAAATGTCTTCGGGGAAATAAAAGAAAACAAAACGAACAAAGAGTAAAAAGAAATTTTCTTTGAATTTTTGTTGTTGCATCCTATTGTGTCAATTAATTAAACACTTTATTAAAAATTATCAAATAGCATTGTTTTTCTTTCCACGCCTTAAAATTCCCTCTAGGTACCTACGAACTGTTAACAATGTTTTTCCTCTTCTTGTCATGTTTGCTCTTCTTTTTATATGCGAGAATATACATGTGAATTCGCTAACTCGACTTCATAATGGTTGCTGTTGTATATTTTATACTTAAGCTTATAACTTTGGGCATGTACTCTACATTATGATGAGTGCGTAACACAAATTGAATATGGAATGAAATATAATGGAATCAACCGTGAATGCTCACGAAGCTATAATTTTCAGTAGTTTCTCGGTTTTTACACAGAATTAAAGAGCATTTTACCATTTGGAGGTATCAAGACAATTTTTAGCTAAAAATTTATTGCTAATAATTGAGGGATATATGTAGGTACGTAATATGTCGCTAAATTGCGATTAGGAGGTTTTCAATAAAACATGACTGAAGCTTTAATAAATTGCTCAAACCAAAATACATAAATTTGGGTACAATTTATAAATTAGTCTTATACTACGTTTTAACTTGGTCAAAATTACGTAATTTTGATTAAATAATCAAAATCAGCTCAAAATTATATAAATCCCATACATTAATACACAGCTGATTTCAAAGTAATTTCAACAAAATTACGTACGTTTTTACAAACGAATGCCAAATTTCTGAAGGGATGCTAGCTTCGCTTTGCAACATTGAAGTTTTGTTATTGGATTCAAGATGGCCGATCGTGGTTGATAGCAGTCATACCTTTTTGCTGTACTCTCAACAATCAATTTTTTCAATTTTTGGTGACTGCCAGTAATGGGTTATTTTAAAAGGGGTATAAGGGGTCGGTTGTATAAGAATTGCAATGGTTATATAAGAGTTTTATAATATTACCAATTGGTTACAGATTTTTAAGGTTACTAATAGTTATCGTGGAAGTAAGTTACTAAACGTGTGACGTCGTTTGCTCGGGCGCCAATAATTCGGTATTTAGTAAAACGTCGAAATTTGACTCTGGGTAGCTACAGTGGAGTAAGGTGTCCAATTAACAACAGTTGGCTTTGAATTCAATATATGACTGTATCTCTTGCGTCCCTATAATAAATGTAAAATGAGGAGGTATGTATACATTGTTTTGTAATATGTGCAGACTGCCTAAAATCTAATTTCCGTTGTACACGTATTAACTAGTAGATTCCGTTACTCACATGTAATACCACTAGTCCCACGTTTTTTACGTACAGGCTAAGGTAGGGTTAGGATAATAGAATTTGCGTCATAGCTCATATCGGGTATGTCTGAGGTCAAAAAACTCCAAATGGGATACTGAAAATTAGAAATTTAATATTAATAAAATTATTAATTTTAGCAAAGCGTTCGTAAATTAGGGATTCAAAATACTTTCCGTAGTTTTTGTTAATCTTAAGACTACATATAGCGTCAGGGAACTGCAGATCCGTCTTGTCGCTCATTCGAAACTTGAGTGAATTTTTAGTTCAAACAGCTTGCTATTTATAACCCCGAGAACAATGGAAGCTTGCGTCTTTCGGTGGTCTTAAAAATGACACCATGCAATACGGTCGACAGTGTTGGCAAGTCAGCAGCATTCAATTGCCTATGCGTATATGTTACAGTATACTTCATGTTGTATCATTTGGAATATAGAGCGTAGATGCTACACGTTGCAGTATAATGCAGATGTCACCTGTTTAATGAGAATCCTTTGTATTGTCTGTACTGTGGTCTGCCATGCCATATCAGAAATGTCGAGAAACTCGATGCCAGCTGTCGTCAATAGGCAAGTTTACTTTGTTTATATAAACTTTGATCGGTTGCTACAGAACTGGAATTGGATTCTGTTAATTATTAAGTTTTGTATTGGTTAAAGTCTCAGATTGTAAATGATCTGAGACTTTACCATTTGTTTTCATTTTATTATTATTATTTGTTTTTTTTTTAGCTGCTAACGCTTGATAAGGCTATACCATCGCGGGAGGATTTTAATTGTTATTATGTGTATTTGTTATCGTGCGAAAATCTTTAGTGTTTTAGTTTATAGGTTTTAGTTATATATTTAAATGTTTTAAAGGGTGCTCCGCCATGGAACAGGACAACTAATTTTCGTTACCTTTATAAACCAATATAATGCAAACATTTCGGAAACCCATCTTGACGTAGAATTCTGGTATTTTTGTTATATTGTATATTTGTACGTAATGTTTCTACATCTTAGAATGACAATTTTTGGGCATATACGTGGTGATATTTAGCCGCAATTAAAATTTTACTGTGAGTATCATCATAGATAATACTAAAAAATACTGACCGCTCCAAAAATAAGCAATATTTAGGGATTTTAATTTAATATGACAAAATTTTCAATTTTCAATTAGGTGATATTAATTCGAAAAAGTGAAACTATATAATTCAGAAATGTTAAATATCTAAAATGATATTTCCATATATCATTAATTTAAACATTGGCTTAACAGGCATTTTCGTTTTTATCTGCAATTCAGAGATGAAAAAAGGGCTGTTTGTACTTAAATGAACTAACTACCATTATAAAAATTCAATTACTTTTATATAAACTCTGGGTCTTAATATAAACGGATTGATCCTTATAAAACTTTAAAAAATATTATAAAAACAAATGGAACTACCATGCCTCAAAAATGTGCGCTTATATACCCTTTGGTCATAATATTCTACCTTACTTGGTAATGCCACAAGAAAGGGGTATATAATGACAGTAATGATAACCTTTTGTTACTATAAAATTTTAGTAACAAAAGACAGTGATGATAGCTTTTTATTACCATAAATTATAGTAACAAAAGACTCTCATTATTGTCATTATATACCCATTGGTCTTAGTATGTTACCTTTGGTAATATTATATATCTTATAGTAATGAAAAACAGTCATTGTTGTTATATACCCTTTGGTTGTATTGTGTTATTTTTGGTAACGTTATATATCTTAAAGTAATCACAAAGTAGCTGTGTCATATTATTCTTATAATTTCTATTCTACGCGCCTCGTATATTATATACATTATATGGAAAAAAAGAAAAATGTCGTATAAAATCGTCTAAACTGAAGAGGTAGGTGAAGGAAGACCTTGTTTGTGTATTGTCCCAACAAAATTCAAGTTAATGAAAGTGTCCGATTTTTATAATAGTCAGAATCGTTAATAAAATGCCATAAATAAATGAAAATAGTTTGAGAATGGCTCCGATCGATACTAAAAGCAAATTTGTTTTTACAACGATAACTACGATGATTACTAAAGGGACAACTTAAAATTCTACAATATTTTATAGTTGGTAGACTACTAGATTACTGAATGCATGGTTCCGCTTAATGACAAATTTGTACGAAGATTATGTCCAATACATGTACAAACGCTTTGTTTCAATAAATTAATACGCCAAGGTACAGAAAAAATCATAAGGAATTTCATCGACCCTTAAATAGGTTTTGAGACTACGCAAAGTGGATAATGAACGCCTATTCGGAGTTATGGTCACAGGTGGTATAATTTTCAAAAGGATATTTTGGAATGCATCCTTGCTGCAAATATCAAGAGCATTCAGCTAATTATTAATTTTTTTTATCTTCAATTCGGCGCCGCCAGATCTTGACTTCATTGATCCATACTTCACATGAATTGTCGTGCAAAGGTGTAAATTTCGAAGAATTGTCCACACGATTCCTCATCTAAAATTTTCAAACATAAGAATTTTGGTAAAACGCTGTGACTTTTCAAAAGACCACCCTCTAGATGAGTACTGAACAGATCAAGGTATTGGTTTGAAGATTTGTGGTAGCTTATATCTCACGTTGCAATTATGTTGCTTAATTACTTTTTATACCATGCTCCTTCCATTCTTCTCGCATCACTCTACAATATAAATGATTTCGTTACCACTGTGTTACATATTTGGAATAGTTTCAGTGTAGTTTTTTATATGGTTTTTGAAAATATTTTTGATATGTTAGTCTAGATTTTGTATTGTGTGCAAAAGGAATAAAACAGGAATCTGCCGATTTTAAAAGAAGTGTCTAATTCAAAAAGTATTAGTATTACGTTAAAATATAAAACGGTTTTATAAAAATAAAATTATAAAAATTCTATTCAAATAAAAATTAAATTACTAAAAATTGTTTGCAATCGAAAATCGAGATACAGTTTATAAAGTTCTGTCTTTGGAAAACCATCTTGACACTTTTCAGATCACCGCACGATAATAATCTTCAATTGTGTTAATTATTGCATTTCGCCGTTTGCTTTAATGAGATTCAAGCCTTAGCTTGGCAAATAGTTTTCATTTTCTGAAAAACCGTCTTGAAACCCTCTGCCGCTTTCTTTCCGTTATACACAAGTTCTTCTTTCCGTTATACACAAGTTCGTCCTAAAATTCAATTTCGCTGTCTAAAATTTAATTTCGCAACTTAATCGGAAGGGGAGTTAAAATATGCTCAAAAAATTAGCAAATTTTGAAAACCAGGGGTGGATTTGTACATTATGCATTATTTCGGTTTCGCTAGGTCATCTGGAGTCAAACCCAATACTGTGAATCTGAACTAAGTCGGTTAGGATGAGTACGGCCCCACGCTAAATTTGGCTTGCTGTTCTTGATTACAGGTGGCATCACCAGTAAGTCTCTAACCGTGAATCTATCGGCCCGGGCCATTCTTTAGCATGCTAAAAATACTTCTTTCAAAGTTCTCAGAAACGTCAACTTATAAAGCCTAGTACTAAGGTCCGCGCTAAACTAAATTTTAGCGTTTCTTCAATATCGGGCCGTTCTTTAGCAGCTAAAATTTGACAGCGGAGACTCAGAGCAAAGATATAGTAAAAATAAGAAGAAGCATTTTGGATTTTTTTTTTTCGGAATTACAACGCGCGGTCATAATATTTCTAAAAACAGGTAATTAAAATTCTTTGGAAATATTAAAAATATTAAAAAAATATGTATAATGTATTCAATAAAAAAAAAATTACTAATGATATTGATAATACGGCCAAAGGAAAAATCCAATTCATCCGTCCTTACAGCAAAGACGTACAAAACTACGTTAACTACAAAAATCCAGTCAATAAATTTATCAAATCTCAGAACTCTGATAAATAAACATTTTTAGTGCGCTAAAGAACGGCTCGGACGGGTAAATTCAAGCTAAATTTTTGGAGACCTACTGGTGGTGCCATCTCTAATCAAAACCCAAAACCCAAATTTAGCTGTTAGCTTGCTAAATTTTCATATAAAATTTAGCTTAGCGCGGAGCTTAATACTAGGCTTAAAAACAAAAAAAATTTCAATCATACAATTTTGTGTAAAATATTTCTTTTTAGTATCTGCCACCTCTGAGTCTTTGCTGTCATATTTTAGCTGCTAAAAAAACGGCTCGATAGTGGAGACTCGCTAAAATTTAGTTAAGCTCAGTACTAGACTCAACTTAAAAAAAATTTATAATGAACGAATATCAAAAATAGTAGATTGCTTTTGTTAAATTTCGAAATTCATTGCACTTCTTTTAAATGTAATAACAAAACAAAATTGTTGTAAAATAACAAAATTGTAAAGCACGCTTCTGGCATGTTTCATTTGTATTTGGAGTTAATCAAACATGCGAACAGAGAATGAAAAGACTCTGTACCTACACATTTTCAAAAAATGTACTTACAATTAATTAAAGATTTTGCAAACAATAAAGTCAGAAAATTTACAGGCAATTTTGTATCTCAATATGCGACGAATTATGAGTTTACATGAGCCCTTTTAATTAATAAAGTTTTACACAAAGCACTTTTATATGGCAGTTGCTATCTGTAGAAAGATAATTTAACTCATCACAGTCATCCGGACTTGAGTAAGTCTTTGATAATAAAACATCCAACAAAAGTTAACGAACTTTTAAGAAACGAGAAGCCATCAGACGATATCTGATAGGATGTTAGCAAAGAACGTAAAAGTATGAAACTTCCCAGTGAAACTCACGACAACTAAAAATTAAAATTGGCTTTTCCTTATCAGTCACCTCTTCTATTGTTAGACAATTTCCGTCTTTTTAGGGAAAATGAATAGCTTGCCTGTAGCTGTAGGCGGTAGAATTATAGACACGCATATACATATATAAAACCCTGTAAAATATCGCGCTCTTCTTTCCTGAAAGTTTGGAAATCATTTCCGTAGGTTGGTAACTTTCAGTAAACTCGTCTTGTTATTGGATCTGGTGAAAGTTTCTTTCTGGTCGTTTTTTGATTATTTTAATGAACAGCAGAGTTTTTCTCTTTTAATTAAATGCTCAAAGCCGGTATCTGTGAAAAATATTAATTCACAATGGTCCCTTATTCCTTAAGGCAACATTCTACATAAAACAAAGGAGGAGTGAATTGAATCTTTTCACTTTGAGATAATTTGATGTTAATTTATTTAAAAAAGTGACTATCGGTTTCTTTTGTGGTGCTTGACTTATATTCGAACAGCATTCATTTTTTTTAGTCATTTCTTCTAATTTATTTTGATAACGGTCAAAAATACACCTCTTGTAAAACAGTTTATTTCTTGTGTAGTAAATCAATTATGTAAGTACATATAAGAAAGTTGAATTGATATGTATAAGAAAAATATAGTTGGTATATTTGAGATGTTTAAAACGCAATACCAAAAGTCAAAAAACTCCCCATTAAGTATGTCTTGTAGCACGAAAAAGATGCGTAAATAGGTTTTTCGTTCATGTCTTCACCCCTATGAATTTAACAAATTAAATACTTATATTAGAAAAGAAATTCCATGAAACCGTATCCAAAAGAGGTTCAAAGCTGTTTTTTTAATAGAAGCCATCATTTCCATGTAATTTTAGTGTAAAATAGTAAGCAAAAGCAATTAAAAGCCTTTATTCATTCTACACAATCTTCAAAGGTATTAACTCGATGCTTTTTTACTCTACGTGGTATCCCTTGTACACCTAAACCACAATTTAAGGTCTTACGAAAAGTGTAATAATGATTATTCTTATTATTAACTTTTCTTCTGCCTCTCCTATTTCTTCTCATTCATCGGCTTGTTCTTTTTCGCCTTCGCTTACTCTTGAAGACAACCTATAAAATAATTTAAAATATATTTACCTCTATTGACTTCTTCTTGTTATGAATCTTTTATTGGAGCCAACAAAACAAGATTGTTATTGTAAGATCACAAATGGAAGAGCATTTGGGCCATAACTTCAATAGCTATACAATGCGTCCCGAACGTTCGAATATGTAATTGCAAATATGTAAATCATCTCGTCACATCCGAGAGTTAGGACATTGACCAACTTTCTTTCGGCTGAAGTATAACATATAGTTGTGGTAATAAACGATAACGATTTTGCTAATAGAAATTTCTTGAATTCAAACACTTTTATGTTGCTTAGCAAGAAAAATAGAAAAAAACGTTTCACATAGATAAACTTTTTGGCTGAAAAGTTCAGATGCAACTTCAAGGTTTAAGGGTATTATTTTACCTTTATTAAAGCAAACAGATGTGGTATTACATCTAAAATTAAAAAAGTCGACGACATACATAACTTGCTTTTTCAATATCAGGCTGAACTGCTTATGTTTTAGTTTAAAAATGCTGTCAAACAGAGATGAGTTTTGTTTTATGCACTCATAGAGGATATCGACATACATATATAACAGGAGAGGCGGACAATCTTAAAAATCTCAAAAATACGTAAAATTTGTGTAGAATTGCACGTCTGCTACAGAATCGGCATGTTTTTTATTGAAGGGGGGAAAATTAATGTATTTATCAATGCAGCGAACTTTAGTGATATGTAAAACTCTGAATTCAGTCGTTTATTTTAATTATAACGGTCGAAGACCAATTCGTATGATACTCTAGAAGATGAATGCCCGTATGTAATCTCGTATGGTGACCTATCTGTGGAAGTTTGATTTTTGAAGTGGTTTTTCGCTTATATTTCTAGAACGGTTCTTCGGACAGCAAAAATGATTATCACAAATTTCATAGGATTCAATATTCTGAAAAACCTTTCAGTACAACAAAAACATCTAGGACTGTTCAATTTCAAAGTATATGTAAAAAACCAAAAATGTTTATATGGCAACACCAAGAAGGGGTTGCCCGATTTAGTACATTTTTGAATTTTCATTTACTATTGCTATGAAAACATCATGTACCAAATTTCAGCTCTCTACATCTATGCATCGAAGGAAATTTCCCACATAAATTTATTTATTTTTTTTGTGAAAAGCCCACGTGCAAAACTTCATCTGTCTAATGGTGAATTCTTTTCAACAAAACCGAATAGGCACTGAACTGAAACAGAATCTGTCAGATCTACACCGGACTTAGCCGTGTCCCGAACGAGAATATGCTGAAAAGAATGCAAGAAAATAGAATATCCTAAAATGTTCGTCCTTTTTGATTTTAATAATAAAATTAATCACTTCAATAAAATAATTATATTTTCACAAGATGTTCACACATCGACACTTTATACGTTCGGAACCAGTTCTGTGTGAGAGTGGTAAAGAAAACACTTTATGTTTAGAAACCGAACAAGTTACGGTTCAGTTTAGGTGAAAAGAATTCACCATAACTAAATGCGTTCTTGAGTTATCGTGAGGACGGACAGACGGACAGATAGACAGACGAACTGAACAAAAAAAAAAACAAATGTTAATATTATGCGTGAGTGTCCAATTTATTTTGCTCTACTATCATTATACCTGTGTGTTACAATCGGAAAGACAAACTTAGTATACCATTTATATTTGTGCATATCCCTTTATCTCACTCTCCGAATTTCATTCTTTTAGAGAAGGATGTGTATTTTAATCAATGTGGATTATCATACTTTCCGTGGAAGTTTCGAGTTTTTATTTGACTCAATACCAAAAATACTTATATGTTTATGTTAATCTTCAAAAGGAAGTTAACGCTACGAATACTTATATGGAAATGTGTATAATAATAAGGAAATGTTTTTCATTTCCGTTTTATAAAAGTAATAAAAGAGATATACGTAAAAAATAACAACAGAGAAAAGATCTACAGAAATAAACGAGGGAGATCACACCACCCGCTCATGTATTCCAGAACAGAAGGAGCAGGTGTAAGCCGGCTATAATATGCAAGTACCTATATATAAAGGGTTTTCCAATAAGAGGTGTTATTTTAATTAGCCCGCTATTTCGGTAGATGTCACTTTTGGAGCTGTCATTTTTTGACATTTGACAAATAGAAACTACGCCATTAATAAAAATGGAACGATACACGATTCAACAACGCATTGAAATTATTAAAATTAAAAATGGTGAAAATGTGGCAGAGCCGGTTCGTAAAACTCGAACATTTTTGGGTCGTCGTGAATCATTCCACAAACGTCATTACACCGTATTTTGCATAAAGATTTGGGTCTTAAGGCTTATAAAGTGCAGTTAACACAAGAACTCAAGCCGGCCGGTCATCAACAACGTCGAGTCTTTGCTGATTGGGTCCTTGAAATGCATGAAAATGATCCGGAATTCCATCGAAATCTCATCTTGAGTGATGAGGCCCATTTCCACCTCGATGGCTTCGTCAACAAGCAAAATTGTCGCATCTGGGGATCGGAAAACCCAAGAGTTATTGTTGAAAAGCCTCTCTATCCTCAACGTGTGACTGTTTGGTGCGGTTTATGGTCCCGCGGGGTCATTGGACCTTACTTTTTCGAAAATGAGGCTGGAGCAACAGTTACGGTGAATGGATTGCGCTATCGACAGATGATTAATGATTTTTTACGGCCGGAATTGGATGGTATTGATCTGGACAACGTTTACTTTCAACAAGACGGCGCTACGTGCCATACAAGCAACGAAACCATCTTTTACGGGAAAAGTTTCCGGACCGTGTTATCTCTCGAAGAGGTGATCACAATTGGCCACCGAGATATTGTGACTTAACACCTTGCGACTTCTTCCTTTGGGGCCACGTGAAAGAGAAGGTCTACGCCAACAGCCCAGCGTCGATTCTAGACCTCAAAGATGGAATTCGTGAGGCTATCGAGGACATAGGGCAGCCACTTTGCGATTTGGTTATGGAAAATTTCATGAAAAGGATATGGTCCTGTAGGCGTGGTCGTGGTGGTCATTTGGCTGATGTTATTTTCCATTATTAACGGCATACCTTCCTCTTTATAATGAAATAAAGATCCGATCATTTATCTCAAAAAATGGCATTTTTTTTTAATATCAAAATAACACCTCTTATGTAATCCAAGACAGCGCATTGGATGAAACTAAAAAGGTGCATCTGTCATCCATTCTCCAAGGAACACAGCTACATTTCCGAGGACTATTATATTATATTTACTATACACATTCTGATACGTAAGCACGTAACGTATTTTAATATCATATATGATGAAATAATAAAGTTTGTGATTCTGTTTGCACCGCATAGAAATAATAATGGTTCAGCAAGACAAATTGGTCACCTATACGCATAATATAAAAAGTTATTTTGACTTTTGTATGTCCGTCTGTCTGCGAACCCAAGATGTGGCTTTAGAAGGGAGCGGGGGGGGGGGGACCATAGGCGTCCTCAGTCCAAAGAGGGTTTGGAAACATATGAGTCTAAAGTCGTGTCCTGAGCTCATCTGAGAATTCCGAAGGTCTTGAATTTAAAGGTTTATCCTTACTTTCAATTAATTATTCATACCGTTAATTTAACATATTTGAACATTCTAATACAGTTTCAATGAAATTTTTACTTTAATAAATATATTAGTATAGGTATTTAAAACACTTCTTTTTGTCAAAATATGCAATTTTTCTTAAATACGAAATAAAAACAAACCCAAATCTGATGTGGTATCGTATGGGCGATCAGTGAAAGCTGCTGCAACGTTATTTCCCTAGATGTGTGAATTGCAACACACTAAATTTCGCTAAAATTTGTCATTTTGTATGCTTATCGAACTATTAAAAGAAGTAAATTTGCTTTTTGTCACATGTTGTTAAAGATAGCCATCGTAGCGTGTAAAAAGTTAAGAAATATACATTTGGTTCCAGGGAAATTTATGTGCCTTTTTCGGTGGGATGAAACAGTAGAGCTTTTCCATCTTACGACCGTTCTGTATATCAAACATTAGAGCGGAACGTTTGGAACGAAAAAAAAAGGAAAAATAAAAAAAATAACGGCCACTGCTGGCTCACACAGATTCGAATCGTTTCGTATAAACTGATATTTTAAATTGATTTACATAAAACATCTTTTTCTATTTTTCTCAATTTTTTCATTTTTTTCCATATTTCTAGTTTTCATTTGCTGTTCGAGTCACTCAATTTTGCTATTGGGGACCTGTCCGTTGATGAGTCAAAATCAAGACTTGAATCGTGCCACCCAAAATCAAATAGGTTGTGTAATAGAATGACAAATAAAATTTCTTTTTCGCTTCTGCTGTTGTGCCGGAGAATCCGAAAAAATGCCTTCTTGAATAAGTATAAAGTTTACCCGATAAAAAATCATAGGAATCTAGTTATAGAAAATGAGTTTCAAGTTCAAGATATCGATTTAAAGTCCTATCAATAGCTTGATATCTACCAGGCATGGCCAACCCGCGGCCCATAGGCCACCTGCGGTCCAATTGAAGAATTTTTGCGGCCCAATTGAAGTTTTCAGCTTTCCATATTGTGAATTTCTGTATTCATATAATACAAAAAAGCGTTCTCGTAAATTTACCACATTTATATTATATTTTGTGAAATCAGAACTATCTTGCTATGATGCGTGCTAGTACCTATTTTTATACTTATGTCGACTCTACACAGAAAAATTCAACCATCTGGTAACGCTGCTCGACACCATCCCTCCCTCACTGTCTATTTATTTTCACACTTATTATGGTTTTCACCACACTTCAAGTGGCACCACTGTGTGAAATTTATAGGAACACCTGACGAACGAAATAAAAATCGACAAAAGCAGCAGCGAAAACAGAGAGAAGTTTTTCAGTTAAAATCTTTCTATTCTTCTTTGTTTCCTTTCGTTCCTATGAATTTTACACAGTAGTAAGGTGACTACCATAATAAGGGTGTTTATCATACTGGTAACATTCTCATCCGTTAGCTTTGACTATTATTAATTGTTAGATGTGTCCGTGTTTGGAGAAAATAGTGGTACTTGCTTGTTTAATCGTATCAATAATATATTATATTTATTTTAACCATTAATTTATTCAAGATGGCCGAAACAAGGATTGAAAAGAAGAAAAGAAAACTTGAAGATGAGAACAGAATGTTCAGAGTGAGTGGGAAGATTTGTACTTTTTCATTCAAATAAAAGACAACGCTATATGTTTGATTTGTTGTGATAATTCAATTTTAAAATCATACAACTTGAAAAGACATTATGAACAAAAACATAGCGAAATTGATAAACTTACTATTGGCGAACGGAAAGCTAAATTGCAATCATTAAAAAAAACATGTCTTAAAACTCAACAAAATGTATTTCATAAGCAAACTGCACAATCAAACGGTATCGTCTGTGCTAGTTTTCGAATATCTCACATTATTTTTAAGAAAATGAAGTCCTTTACAGACGGTGGCTACATCAAAGAGTGTCTAATTGCCGCAGTTGAAGAAATTTGTCCAGAAAAAGTGAATCTTTTTAATCAAATTAGTCTCTCACGTCAATCTGTAGTAAGAAGAATAGCCGACATTTCAACAGAAATTTGTGCATCGCTCAACACAATTACAAAAGGCTTTGTATATTTCTCACTGGCTTTGGATGAAACATCAGATATTAGTGATACTGCACAGCTTGCTGTTTTTATTAGAGGTGTCGACAGGGAAATGAATGTTACAGAAGAGCTACTCGATCTTGCGAGTTTGAAAGATACTACCAAAGGAAGAGATATAAAAGGATGCTGTCATAAATTGTGCGAAAGTTAGTCAAATAGATTTGAAAAATCTCGTAGGTAGCGCGACAGATGGGGCCCCTCAATGGTTGGAAAAAATGTTGGTGCTGTTAGTTTAATTCTCGAACACATAAAAGCTTTGGGAAAAAGTTCACATGATTTTGAAATGTTCTTTTGCCATTGCTTGAGTTGCTGCATTGGATGGGCTTGATACTCACAGCTGTTTATTGTCATAATTTCTTAAGTTAGTTAAACCTTCTTTCTTATAAGTCTTAAATCTCTATAAAATTTCTTTTATTAATATACATATACATATTTTTAGTTGCCACTCTGGCTTTATATGTGTTATTTCTACCTACTTGAGTACCTGCTCAATCACTTTAAATGTTTACGAATTACTTTCTTTTTTGTTGTTTTGCCAATATATCTGCTTATAATTAAGTAAGCAATGTTAATCTATATACCCACCATTTATGTACATGGCCTAAGCCAGTTTCTTTCAATAAAGCGTTTTTGTATTGTATTGTATCGTATTTTTTTTTATATGTGCGGATCACCTAAGCTCAGTAATATTTTTTTTGTCCACCAAACGATTTATGTTGGGCATCCCTGTAACTAAACCATCGCAGGGGCAGATCTCGTATTGTAATTAGGGGGAGGGGGGGGGGGTATCTTGCAAATTAAATCGAGCAAAAAAATAAGCATTCAACACCGTAAGTCGCTTCTCGTAGCCACCGCAGTACTGCAGTGAGGAAATCCGCATTAAGCGGTGTGGACATCACATCTGTTTTTAGTATACTTTTTTGTACACAAATTAATTTTTTTAATAGAATTGGGTGCATACTGCAGGAGTCATTCAAACCAAACTTTTCTCAGTTTTACACACTGGCATATATAGGTATAGTACGGACTGCTCGATCTGCTATTTCATGCGGGTACAGTTTTTTGTATCAAAAATAGTTCATTCGTCGGTCAGAACATTGAAAAATCCATTGGCGGAAAGTTGAAAAGTGAAAGCTCTCGAATTTCTATTAACCCAAATAATTAATTTAAAAATATTTATTTTTTGTTTACAGTCCTTTCTCAGTTCGCACGTCCCATAGAAAAGTGACCCAACTCAAAAAATGCAACTTTTCAGGAGAGTGAAAAAACGAAACACTACATAGAATTAATTCTAGCTTAACGTAGTAATTGTTTGATAAAAATAGTCTGAACTCTTAAATTTATTAGTAAATTTATTTCTGAAGATTTATATAAAAGAGTTTTTAAGTTTTTGTTACCGCAGTTGGTGAGATTAGTTGTTAATCCCGCATGCCCTTAAGTTGTGTCGCTTTTCTTTAATGCTAAATAAATATTTTTCTTTTTAAGTGGCACAACTCAAAATATAATTTTTAAGAATTAAATTCCGTTTTGTGGAAAAGTGACACAATTTGAAATATTACTGTAAAAATGTCGAAAACATATTTACGTTTGTAATGAAGATCGTCACAATCCAAAAATTGACACTACTTTATGAAGAAAAGTGACACTATCGCTATCTAGCGACAAAAACAATCAGATAGAAATATGCCAATTTCATCTTGTAATTAAGTCAAAACTAACAAATTTTGAGTTAGGTCACTTTTCTATGTGACGTGCGAGTTTGTAGTTGGTGCTTAGACCGAAAGAGAACGCTATATAGAAATGAGTCCACTTTCTGCAGTGTATTTCTATGGACGTAGTCAGTCCATATCTTACATGTCAGTGGTTTTACATAAGAACGCTGTAAATATTTTAGAATGTTAGGAGTTAGGACTAAGTTAGGTCTCTGATGTGATAGTGAGGGAGTCTGTTTCGTGGCTTGGGAAGTGTTTCTCTTAGAACACCAAAAGCGTGGGTCCGAAACACAAATTCTGAGAAAAACCTATACACATACATCACATGCATACAATAATATTGATTGAAATAAATTTTGATTATACGTTTTTGAGTAAAAAATTTTCTTGAAGTTGAATTATATAAATAAAAAAATATAAAATAATAAATATATTTTTTGAAATATTTTTTCTTCAAATTTAAGGGCGGTCATGACCTCTAGGAACTCCCCTGGATCCGCCACTGAGCCATCGCGTCTCATTAACTTGAATTAAATTTTTGAAATCAACTAAATGGTGAAGTTAAACTTGAAAACTATTTTATATTGTCATTTTCACATTGGGTCTGGATTCTGTAACACAGAGAGCTGGGGAGTTTGGGAAATGGGAATTTTCGTTTTCCCCAACTAAACCTACCTAACTCTCATTTCGCGATTCTCTAACATACTTGGGGAGATGGGTAAAATGTGAAAAGTGTCGCAATATTGAAAGACGGCTAATTCTGCGTGGGAGGGTCGTAGAGCATTGGGGGTTTTTCATACGTATTTATGGTCTAGAGTACAAAAATATAGGTGAACAATTTCTGGGGGAGAGCCCATTGGGGGATCATACTACCCCTCATTTGAGGTTATTCAAAATTCATCATGTTTGGTATCAAATTAGAGTGGGAGGAGCGGGTAATCGAGTGGTTTTTTTTTTGATCATTTTAACATCGTAACTGATTTATTCCGCCGTAAGACAGATTTTTTACTCTTGGGTCATATGTACCGTAGTTCCTATATTTTGCTTATATCTCTGTCGTTCTTTATTTCACATCCATTAGTATTCTGTTGTGAAAATTTTTCTCATCGAAAGTGTTTTTCCACGACTTACCCGTTCTTCATAATGATGAGTTGAAAATATGTCCTTTTTTGTACCAAAAAATGGCCATTTCTCCACGTTAAAAAGTACTGCTTGACATCCTTTGCAGTCTCCAAAACCATTTACCGGACTCAAAAACTATTAACATATCTAATTAACTGACAAAATGTACAGGAAAATGACCAAATTTACAATATTCGCGTGATTTTAAATTTTTAGTGGGTACCTTGAGACACCAACATTAATATTTCTCTGTAAGTATTGCAAGGATTTTCATAATTTGTTTTTATAAATACAGCCAGGATATGCGGTGCATCCATAATTTAATTTAAAAATTCCTAGGTACCTAGCTATCTTCACAAAACACAACAAAATCAGACAATACTGTCAGTTGAGAAATATTCTTCCTAATTCTCCATAACTAAAACAGCCGAGAGTTTTGTTGAGTGGAATAGAGAGTTTCGTAATTCTTAATACAAATTCCTCGATTTACAGAATTCCGAGTAGAGAGTTAAGTGTTAAAAGAACTCTCATCTTCACAAATCTACAACTCCCCGAGTTAGTGAATTCGGCCGCTGTAGGTACTGTAAGAGAACCTGTGGTACTTTCAGAAGAAATTCTGTGATATACATTTTATTAAGACTAGATTAGGGAGATCTCGGTTTAATAAGGAAAATAAAGCTCAAATAATTAGCACCTTCTGTGTCTAAGTCCACGAAGTTTTTTCCGAAAAAGATAACAACTTTCAATTCCACGATTTTGTTGTGGTCTCAACTACTTCTATTAAATCGAAACAGTCTTTTTTTTGTAATATTCTGTGAATTTTCGGAATAAATAACATATAAATAAATATATAGTATTAACACCATAGAATAATTTCGATGCATCTTAATATGAATAATTCTTTTTCCCGTATTATTTGCAGCAACAATCAATAGAATTAATCACATCTGGCATGACCAGTGGCGTAACTAGCCTTTGCAGGTACAAAAGTTAATTTTATAAATTACTTTTAATATAAAAACAAGCCCAACTGGGCGGAGGCGCTGTTTATGTAGTTTTAACATGTCGATTATTAAAAAAGATAGTCCAATCGGTGGAAAAGCGCTCAATCTGGCATCACTGATTGAAATTTAAACAAAGAAAATGAACACCATATGATGTGGATACCAATTGGCAAAAAACTCTCTCATTCGTGACACATAAGTTGTGTTCTTTTGTGTACCTTGTTCTAGAACTCTCATATACTGGAGAGAACAAATTGCTCTGTCGATTAAAGGGAACTATTTGTACTGTTCGCTTCATTTATAAGTCTTCTATGAAAATTTATGAGGCGTGTTGTGTAGCTTTTGTTCTACCCTGTTCTGCGGACATAAAATAACAAGGCAATAATTCCGCCATTCAACTATTACAAGCTTTTCTTTTTTATAGTCATAATAATATTGAAAATACATCATGATCCTTAACATTACATTTTGCTTATTCTTTAAACATATAATTTATTACCTGTCATTTGATTGAGTGAGATAATGGGAAAACGTCTTACATAATAAGCCGAACTATAAAAAGTGCAGCAACAAAATGAGTTTATTGATGGTTTATGAAAGCCGAAATATAATTTGTAAGAAGGCTTTTACAAAATTTTTATTGGAAAACTGAGTTCAAAATGAACACGGCCGGGTGGGCGGTTAGCTTGGCATTACGAAATTTTTATGAATGGGGCAGCTGAATTATAAGTGGTTGATTATTTTAATTCTATGTGCTACATATATCTAACAGAATTTCGGAACTTTTATACGGGAATAAATGAAAATAGAAATGCAATACCCTCGCTATAACGCGTCACCAACATAATGGAAAACGTTATTAACTCAAATAAATCGAACAAGACCATCACCAGCAAAGAATATTCTATACATTGAAACATTTTCAGATTATTTTTCTTTCGAAAAGCGGAGGATATTTTCGAACATTAGATATCCATTAATTTATTTTATTTTTATATGTAGTATCCTTCTCCTCTCGGCATTTTCATGAAGGACCGTATATTTTACACGACGATCTAGATACTTACATGTATTCATAATATCTGCTAGCATTTAATTTTACTAGCATTAATTCCTGGAAAGTATTAATTTTATACTAACGAGCTGAATTAAATTGGAAACCATTGACGATGAAGGAAAAAGGAGAAGCGCGAAATTAAAATACAAATTTCCAGAGAGCATACACAATTTTTAATTGTTGCGACTCTAAAACAGGTCCTTTATATAATTTTTGGGTATAAAAGGCCTTAAAAAAGACATGACGAGCAAACAAGAATCGGCCGTATACTATAAAAGCCACAGGACCTAAATAACCAAAGGCGGAGCATTTATTGTGTGCTCTCCCAAAACATTGTGTCGGGATCACGAATTATAAATATTAGGAAAGAAAAGTGTCAACAGACAGAACGGTAGAATCCTGCAAAAATGTAACTCCATCTATATCAGTATTCAGTTTCGGTTTCACGGTGTTGATGATGTCGGTACCAGACCAATGCCAGCGGTAAGATGGAAGGGCAGTGAAAGGGTTTAAGTATCCAATTCATTCATTGGGGCCATAAGTAAACGACATTGATGACATCGTCAGGAGCAGAGCTCGGTGGAAATTGGTGAAATTGAGAAACAAATACCCGTGAAAAGGGCAAAAATAATATTTACCAATTCATCCCCTTCGGCCGCTCTTTCAACCACCTGCTGAAATACCTGCCCCGGGGTGAAATGTCATCAATTCCCGTACAGTATGCACGGATTCCACATAAACTTAAATTAAATAAAGGCTTGAGCAATCGAAACGAGGATACTTTGATACTTTGTCGCAGACAACAGCAGCAGTATCTGCGGTAGCAGCCATATCAAACCAAAGATGGAGTGGAGGTGTTTGGCAACTTAAAAGGTGGGTACTTCTGTTTGTCTTCGACACAAAGGAGGTGCTAAGACTAAATTGACTTAATTGTGAACAGATTTGCAAATGTTTGCTCCAAGTATGAATAATATGTCATCGTCTCCTATTGCTATGTATTTCCGGCCCTATATGATATGCAGGACCCGCATATTCTTCAAGCCACTCGTACTGAAAACGGAAATCCTGGGTCATATTGAACTTAAACAAAATAAAAGGGCGAACTTTCGACCATGCTTTATGATTACAAAGGGCTGTGCATGTTAGGCGTGGAATACTAATGGACGAAGTTTTTCCAGGCTAGTATGCATTTACTTTGGCTAATGCATCCAGGCTTACCATGATCTAGAGGAGAATGGCAATAGCTGCCGTCGGAAAATTAAGAATTCAATTTGCTTAACTTACTCCTAGCTATGAATGTGCTGAACTATTGCTGGTGCTGCTGCTGCTGCTGCAGCATTTGGACACTTGCCTAGGCAATTTTAATTTGAAATGGGCAAGACTATGAAGTGAATTTCTGGACTTTTTATGAAGGCACAAAGAATGGATGTGAATAGAGAGGCAGACTTTCATATAAAAGTTTTTATGAGGAATTAAAAATTTAGATAGTGTTACATTAGCTGGACGAGAGTCAGACCAAAATATTGTATGGTACGAAAATGAAACTAATTAGAAACGGCGTTTTGCCAGGCAAGGCAACTGTGCGAAAATTACTGTATGTACACCCTAAAAATATTGCGTGGTGCCGCGAACTTTCAATTGAGGAAGTTGGGCAAAACGCATGAATCTGTGAAAAATGAGATGAATGAAGTGTGAGCTGCAGCACTTCATAATTAAAGTGAAAAGTTTCTGTAACTTTTAACCATACATTCAGGACCTTAGGATGTTTCGGGAAAAATCTACTCAGTGTTAAAATTTGCAATCATAAGACTGAGACAAGTATGTATTTTAAGTAATTTACTTATATGCTATTTTTATGTTTTTATACAGTTAAAACTTAAATTACTGACAAAATTCGATATATTTAAGTTTGGAATATAAGAAGATATTAAATTGTTTTAAGCTGAGGACGATAATTGTGATAATTGTTTAATAGAAGCAACATTGAATCCGATTGACAGGCAGGAAAAATGTGCTCAACAAATTCTTTTCTTCAACGGAAATAAAGCTTAAGATACAAATTAATACATACAAACTAATTTGTTAAGAACAAATTTGTTTACTCAAATAAAAAAAAAAATAACTAAAGACATAGAAGAATTTCGTTAGTTTTTTTTGTTATTGAAAATGCAAAGTTTTCCATGATGTTAGCTCAGTTAGTTAGAGCATTCTCGTGGTAAATAAAAGTTCCTTAGCCCAAATTTCGGATAAAGTTATTTGTATGCTCTTTCAAAACATCCAGAAAAATAAAAATTTATTCAATACAGATTTGTTTATTGACGATTCTGACAGATCTGCCATTAACCAGATAGGTATAATTGTCTGATATTTTTCAATTAAAATTAATAATCCAATTTTTTTTTGTGAAACATAATAATTTGATTTCCTACTTTTATCTCAATTTTTTTTCTAAACAATAGTTTTTTAACTTACTATACTATTTTACAGATGTAACTAGAACCAACTACTTAAATGATACTTCTTGATGGTACTAACTGAATTGCAATCAACTGTAATTGTGAGTGCAATGTTGATATGACTATGGACTTTTGTTGATAGCTAGCATGACATGTAAGTATATGAAAATTTCGATTTCGTCCAACCAAAGCTTAGTTACAGATATTGAAAGTGAGCATTACCATTATAAGTAATGTGCAGCAGAGTACTATAAAAGAAATAACAGTTTTATCTAGATTAATAAATAATTTATTTATTTTCTAACAGAGGTTCTTAGCCTATAGATTAAAATAATATTTAAATATTGTTCTGCCAGTAGTCTTAGGGAACACTATAAATTTCATAAAAGGTGTTGAAAGAATAGCATTGATTCATATTTAAAACTCAGTAGTTTACTCACAATTCACCTAGAACAATAATTATTCACGTATGATCACCGTAGTTAGGACCGCACAACGGAACGCCATTACACTGAAAAAATTTATATCATAATTTACCACATTTTATATGACATTTGGTGAAAGTAACTATACATAGGAAAATATCAAATTCATTGTATCAAAATATTTATGTAACACGCTTATATTACCATAACAAAATTTTCAAAAGTATAATAGCATATGAGAATTTGTTATGTTATAGCAAACGGTTTATAATATGTTATTTAATATAACAAGGTTTCACATACCGTGTAAATATATATTTCTCACTAAGTAATTGATATCGAATTTATTATATCTACATAATAGTTGCGTTCTTTACGAGGTTATGAAGAAAGGTTATAAATGTAATTTATTTATAGGAAGTAGTACACAAGATTTACAAATCCTTTATTCGTACATATAAAATGGGATCCAGAAATAAAAGTTATATATAAATGAGGTGAATAAGAAAATGCAAACAATTTTAAGCTGTTATAGAAAGTAATTAATTAAAACACAACAATTTTAAAATTCTGAGAAAAGTACAAACGAAATAAGAGAATAAAAAGAATTACATAAAAAATTCATGAGCTCAATAAAAAAGATATACTACTACACTAACAATAGACTGCACAGACTAAAACTTAGAAAAGTGCTCAAAAAAGTTCGCGTGTTTACAGAACATATGTTTTAATATTAGTTTTGAACGCATTAACGGTGCGAGCCCCCTGCAAACTAGAAGGGAGAAGTTTACAGAAGCGAGCAGCCTGAACAGGAAAAGAATTCTGCATGACCGTTCTGCTGAAACGAGGAATGATAATTTTAGGATTGCGTGGAGATACCAGAAACTGGAAAAATTCCCGGAGATACTCTGGCTCATTGCTATTTAGCAGATTTAAAACTTTACGCTTTAAGTAGTTCTCTAGAGAGCATCCAAGTAGGGCACAACTGTAAGGTAAAACATGTTCAAACCTTTTTAGGCCAAAAATGAAACGTGAGCAATCATTGAAAGCTACCTGAACTCTCCGAGCACATTCTCTATATAATTTGGGGAAGATTTTCAAAGAGAAGTAGGGCATTATTAATGTCTTCACCAGTCTCAGCCTAATAGGCATGTATAGAATACTCGCCCAGAGCCATAACCTTCTTAAACCTACATAAACTTTGCTAAGTTATACTTTAACATTATCACAACATTTCATGTCTGAGCTCAGAACAATTCCCAAGTCTGTAACTTTATTGTGCACAGGCAATATAAAACCATTCCAACTTATATCAGGTATGTCAATTTCATTCAGTGGTCGGTTATAAAAACAGATACACTGCAACTTTGCAGGGTTAAGCAGTAACCCATTCAGCTCAGACCATTCATGAATCCTCTCAAGATCCCTATTAATACGCTCGATGCAGTCCTCAATGAGGCCAATAGGCCTACTTAGGTAGAGCTGTACATCATCAGCATAGAGGTGAATTTTTGCATCTTCAACAATATCAGGAAGGTAATTAATAAAAATGCTAAAAAGTAGAGGTCTAATTACAGATCCCTGAGGTACACCACACGAGATGGCATTTAAGGCCGAAAAATTATGGCCCACCCTAACTAGCTGATGGCGATCACAGAGGAAGTCATTTATTAAGGAAATAGCGGTTGCACTGAATCTGTATTCAGATGAAAGTTTGGAAAGAAGAAACTCATGACTGACACTATCAAATGCCTTCGAGAAGTCAAGGAGCACAAAGATACTGAAATTATTGTCGTTCATGGTAAATTTTATATCAGTTAATACCTTTAATATAGCAGTTTCATAACTGCGAAATGGACGAAAACCAGACTGCCAAGGAGTCATCATCCTACTAGATTCAATCCAGCCTAGTATTTGCCTATATATGAGCTTCTCTACAACTTTCCATAAGAAGGACAATCTGCTGATAGGGCGAAAGTAATTAGGAGTTTCAGCTCTAGCCTTTTTAGGAATTGCAGGACAATAGCAGTTTTCCATGTGTTGGGAACGGTAGAAGTGGTAAAACAAGTATTCATGATATGAAGATTTTACTTATCAATCAAGGGAAGTAATAGCTTTATAAGGAGCGGTAGTAGAGAAAATAGCAGAGATCAGCTCATCTAAATCAAAGTCCTCTAAAGTAAAAACAGTTCTCATTAATTTGTGGGACCGAAGTAGCATTTGAGCTTGGAATGTTACTTGTAGATGAGACACTTGAAGGCAAAAAGTGCGAATTCAGGTCATCTGGGTTTAAGTCATAAGTTGCACTATCAATGCCATAAACACTACCCGTCTGTAAACTGAGCCAAGGTACTTTGGGCTTTTGGTCTAAGTTAGCACTGAAATAACGTCTCTTGGAATTTGTAATGGCGACCGTTGCTTTATTGCGAGCAACCTTATAGAGTATTCGAGCTTCATTTGTTTTTAAATGTCTGAAGCGTTGATAAAGGAATTCTCTTTCCGCAATAAGTGCACGTACCTGGGGCGAGAACCACCGACAGCCTGCTCTTAGTAATCGCCTGATTTTAGTAGAAACGTACTTATCTGCCAAGTATCTGAGCAGGGAGGAGAAGATATCAACTTGTTGGTTTACTGTCACACTATCGTATATTTCATCTCAAGGAAGTACTCTGCATTCCTCAGTCAAAGCTGCTACATCAATATGCTTATAGTCGCGGTAGAAATACTTCACTATTGAGTCATGTTGTAATACAAAATCATAGGTCATGAAAAGAATATCATGATCCAAAAAAACTAAATGGGAAAATCTGATTGAAGAATAAAGCTTTTCCCACATCGATGTAAAAAATATGTCAAACAACGATGGATTGGTTGTGTTAAAGAAGGTGCGCTGAGAGTTAATCGCATTAAGGTGAATTGCTTGGTAGAAATTTAGGAACTGACTAGTAGTGGAATCCTTGCGTAGAATATTTACGTTAAAGTCGCCTACCACCAGTACATTAGTGCAACGCTTCGTGACACTTAATATGCATTTTTTTAGTCCCCATGCACATTCACAGAACTGGGTAATTACCAAAGAAAAAGTACTTAAGTACAAGTACAAGTTCCGAAGTCCTGAGTACTTCAGCGTAAGTACAAGTACCGCATGTAAGAAAAGTACTTGTAACTAAGTACTAAGTCTGTAAAAAGTACTGAGTACTTTTTGAAGTACTTTTTAAAGTACTTTTTTAGAATCTTTGTACATTGGCTGTAATATAATGAAGTCGAAGTCAACTACCTAGGCAGCGGTGGACCAGTCAACACAAGTGCACGAAGTAGGGAATGTTCGTCATAATGCAGGTCTTCTTCAAGCCTACATTCTGGAAAATGCGTCGAGAGAAGAAGTCTTCAGGCTTCTTCCTTCGATGCCGTAAAGGAGCCATGTGGCCTTCTCAGAACACTCAGCTTGGCTGACAGATCATTCCTAAGAGCCCTGAGCAGCCTATCCGGTTCACGATAGCCGTCGAACTCCTCGCAGAAGTCTTAAAAGGCCCAACCATAATATTTAAAGTTATTTTAATTTTTTCATGTCCGTCTGTCCGTTCGTCCGTCCGTCTGTCTGTCCGTTTATCAAACAAACCGATGCAGAATGTTTTAAAATTTAATATTTCCCAAATCCTACTTATGATATTTTATTAAAAATATGATAACAATTCACTGAATTGTTAAACGCTGCCATTATTTTAATTTTCCCAGTGAATACCTGGCAAGATGAAAAATGACATAAATGAGAAAAATGATATTTTGAATAAAATTTCAGTCTGTCATATGTTCATTGTCTTGAAATTGTTTAAGTTTTTATTGAGTAAATTATGAAGATAGTATGACTACGGTATTAGATTTATTTCAATGAAACTCGGAAACAGCGCAAATGTGTCTGTGATATGTTAGTGGAAGATCCTGTTAAGATACATAAATTGTACATAAGAAATGCAAAGAAGTGCAAAAACCGCAGAAAGGGTTACATTTTGGGTACAAAGTGTGATGGTTCATTTTAAAGCCAAGCCTTTGGGTTTTTTAAAGCCAATATGAAAAAACAGTATTGATGACATGTTTTTTTATAAAATAAACGAGTAAAAATTTGGAAATTTCTACTTTGTTGAGACATAACTTCAAAATGGACGGGAGGAAAGGAAAAATTTGTAGACTACTGCAAAGTTTGAATGATTGCCAATTGAAAATATTTTTAATCATCATCACAGGGTGTAACGTTCAGAAGTTGGAGGGTGATCTATGAAAGCATTATCTTAAAGTCCCGTTATCTCGAAAACCGTTAGGATCCCCCCTCCCTACAACCATTCAATTTTATTATTCGTCTAAGCATGACCTATCTGTAGCTATCAGATATTACACCAATTACGGGACACCCTGTATAGTGAAAACCGAAATTTTTGTGTGGCAATCCTACGAAGGAATAACCTGATTTGTCCCATTTTCGAACTTAATTTTACTTTTTTTTTTAAAACCCCTCTGCAAAATTTCACTTCTATAAGTTCACGTGTTCTTGAGTTATCGTAAAGACGAACAAACGGACGGACAGATGGACGGATGGACATGCAAAGATCGAAATAACTTTTAATATTATACGTGTGTGTCCAATCCATTTGCTTTATCATCATTATTTCTAGGTGTTACAAACTTAGCATACCCTATGATTTCATCTAGGGTATAAAAGCAACGGTTGATTTATTTTCACAATAAAGTATTAAAAATATTATCTTAATTTTTTTTTATACATATAGTGTTTATGATACCAACACAGTATACTTATTTATAAAAACTTGTACATAATACTTGGAAGTTTTAATCGATTTTCTGTTTAATTAAATACAGCATTATAATTAATAAAAAAATAATTTTCTCAGAAGCTTTTATACGCCACTGTAAATTAAATTCGTGCTGAGTTCGTTTACGTTTGGATTGTCATGTAATTACGATGGTAGTACTTTACAATTAATATTTTTTTAACACTCAGTCCAGCAAAGTTAATTTTGTTAAACAATTTTCTTTAGCTGGATCAACGCATTCATACGATGTTCAATACAACAATTACGTAGATAATTATGTCGTCGGAATCTAGTTGAACGGCCATTTAGGTCATTACTCATCAGGATAAATAGCTTCAACTAATTTAAAAAAAAGTTTCTAAGCTCATACCGGATACAAATGTCATTTAACAAGAAACAGTTAATCAGTTCACCTGTAGGTACATGTTCAAAGTCACCAAAAAATCAGGAAACATGACACAAATCATTCAGAAGCGTCCTTCATTGGCATGAAATCTGCTGTATCGATTAGATAATTTCGTAATTGAGTGAGTGAATATGTGCAGACTTGTTTGGTTTTGTATGCAATTTTATGTAAATGTTTATGTATGTTGCAACTCCTGGCAAGCAGAGAAGGTACGTAAAGAGAACCTAGCGCCCGATCAAATGTGTACATAGGAAAAATATTGGCACAAGGAATTTCCTCGGCTAAATCAATGCAATGCGTCTCCAATGTGATTTATTGCACTCTCTCCTCTCTATCACACTAAAAACGATTTAAAATAAAGCAAGGAACCTAGAAACTCCTCACACAATGTACATATCATAAAATTAGTTTTGAAAAATACAAGAGAACTGGATTTCTCGTTCTGCTATTCTGTATTGAAAGAAAATCTTTGATGTTATCAAATTCCAATATAAGTAAAATTAAAGGAACTTCAATCAGTTTTTCGTATTTAAGCAAGTTAGTAACAGTACCTTTGCCTTTATACTTCATTTCGTGACATTCGATTTTCACCTGCTCACATTTAAGCATATACCGACATACGTGCATATGCAGCGTAAATTTGCATGACGTGAAGTTATCAAGCAAATGTCAAGATAGTACACATTGCGTATCCCTACGACTTTGCTGTACTACTGCAAATGAATTGTTTGAAGTGTTCAATCACTTGCTAAAATGACGGGCTTTTTTGATTGTTAAAAGGCAGCTAGCTATCTACTACATGCATATGTACCTAAACATTATACTGGCTTAGAAGTGCGAAGGATAACATACGTTTCGATTCCTTTGGAAGTAAACGTTTACTGTCGATTGTCATGCAAATTGACTTGCTTGCCCTTGCTCACCTAAGTGTAACAGAGCTTAATTGAAACTAGCAACAGTCGTATGGGAGGCTAATAAAAAACGTCGATTTTCAAGGAATGTTAAAATTTGTCCATATGGTGGAAATAACTGTTTTTACATAAGTTGGCTTGTTTTATAACATTTTAATGAGGGGTTAAATTTATGAGAAATGCTCCGAAAAGAATCATAATTGCAATGAAATGAGATTGTTATCTTGCCCAATTTATTATTTTATAACGAGATATAGATAAGCAGATTTAGATAAATGTACTATAAAACATTATTTTATCGTGACTTTAAACGAATTAACGCGGCAGCTCTAGTTGAAGAGTGTATGACGTTAAGCTGGCAGCAGATATATCTTTCTGGTTCAGCTGATGTACAAGTAACTTTTTTCAATGTTGTATATCCTATTTATATGATAAATATGCTCCCATACGTGAGCGAGCTATTAAGCCTATTGGGCGCCCGTGGTTTTCACCAGATATTTTTCCATTGATTGCTAAGCGCGAATATCTCCATCATCAGTATAGGCACCGCAAAACTGTTGAAAGTCGTAACGACTACAAACTGGCAAGAAACAGGGTTACATCTAAGTTGCGTGCATTAAAAAGACGATATATGGGTTCTTTACTTGACACAAATCTTCCTGCAGGTAAACTATGGCGCAATCTGAGACAGATCAGGATATGTGGGAACCATGAGTTGAAAGCACAATTTGATCCAGATAAGCTGAATCAATCCTTCGTTTTTGACTCTCCAGTAAGCTTATTGAACACTGCTGATAATATGATGTGTAGTATTTCTGAAGTATACGAAGGCTTTAGTTTCCGTTCTGTAAATGAGCTTGAAGTGCACTTGGCAATTAAATCTATTAAATCGGACGCTACTAGCTCTGACAATATATCTCCTAGATTTTTAAAAATAATTTTACCTTTATATTATGCTCGATGTAGTTCACATTTTCAACACTTGTTTAACTACTTCAACTTTCCGTGAGGCTTGGAAGAATGCCTTAGTAATCGCAATGCCTAAGAAGATATCTCCTGATGTTCCTGAGGATTTTCGACCTATCAGTCAAAAGTCCTAGAGAAAATAATGTCTACACAGATGATGGGATATTTTGAAGATAAAAAACTCATTACTGACATGCAGTCTGGTTTCCGAGTGTATCGTAGCTGTGAAACGGCTTTACTAAAGGTCACTTCGGATATACGTGAATCGCTTGATAAGAATAATTTTTCTATTCTAGCATTACTTGATTTTTCTCCAAGGCATTTGACAGTATCCATCACATGCTTTTGATTCGTAAGCTGTCTTCACAATTTATATTCACCTCTTCTGCAGTTCAATTTATATCAAGTTTTCTAACCAATCGCTCACAAGAAGTTAAAGTTGACGATATTATATCCAGCAAATTACCTGTCAAATTTGGAGTCCCTCAAGGATCGATACTGGGCCCTCTTCTATTTAGTTTATTCATAAACGATCTACCTAATCATATTAGAGTATCTAAAATACACATGTATGCAGATGATGTCCAATTGTATGTGAGTGGTCCATCAGAATCACTGCAAGAGAATGCATATAAACTCAATTCAGATTTAAGCAGGATTTATGAGTGGTCAGTATTTGTAGGACTCAAACTAAATCCGAGAAAATCTAATTGCATTTTCATATCCAGAGCTACAGTAGACACGTTTGAATTACCAGCGATAATATTGAATGACATCATTTTACCATACCAGCAAAAAGTTAAAAATGTAGGTGTTTATCTTAACTCCAAACTGAGCTGCTGTGATAATGTTGCAAATATTATTGGTAAAGTTTATGGAGGCCTCCGACAGCTTCAAATATCGCCCAATTGGCTATCTTCTGAGTTACGTATGAAACTTGTCAAGGCATTATTAGTTCCGCACTTTACCTATGGTAGCGTTATATACTCTTCTTTGGATTGTATATGTATGAATAGGCTGAATGTTGCTTTTAATGATTGCACCAGATTTGTATTTGGCTTAAGGAGGCTTGACCATGTATCTCCATATCGTGATTCTCTCCTGGGATGTTCGATAGATTCTTACTTGATCCAAAGAGCATTAGCATTCTTACATAAAATAATATACTCAAAAGAGCCCTCTTACTTGTACGAAAAGTTAAAATTCCTTAACTCGCCTCGCCACAGGAAGATACTGTTACCTAGCACTGCAATAGGGCGTCGTTCTTTCTTTACCCACGTTGTCCGCACATGGAATAATTTGCCTAGTGAGATTCAGAGGGTAAGCATTACTGGAATATTCAGGAAGAGACTTTTTCATTATGCTAGTATTCATTATTAATTTGTTTTTCTTTTTGATATTATCTTTTATTTTTATTTTTTTTCTTCATTTTACATTGTATTTATGTTTATCTTTTTCTTTTATATTTAACGCTATTCTTTTTTTTTTTAATTTATATACTGAATTATGCCAAGTTTTTTGCTTTTTTCTTTCTTTTGGATTACTCATTGAACCTAATTTTATTATCTTTTTCCTTAAGTACATATTGAAAAGATTGTATTATCTTGTTGTATTATGTCCAGAAAATATACTATTCTTATTCTTATTTGCTTTAAATCACAATGTTAATTTTGCAGCTCAAGTTATTTAAAAAAAAATGACAATAACATTTTTTATTCAGTAATAAATAACGAGGAAATACTATCGCAATGTTTATAAAGGCCCTAATTAGAGTTTTACGGCTTTTTAAAGTTAAGTGAAGGTGTTTGAATTTTTGGTAGCCATTTATTATTTATTTTCAAGATTAAAATTGTTAGATGTACCAAGCTCTGAAGAAAATAAAATATCCAATAAGTGCAAAAACGTACCAGTTAGTAAGTTTGTCATTCCGTTTTTAACACCTAGAAATAATAATGGTAGAGCACCCATGCATAATATTAAAAGTTATTTTGATTTTTGCATGTCCGTAAGTCAGTCCGTCTGTCCATATGTGCGTCGGTCCGTCCTCACGATAAGTCGAGAGCTCGCTCACTCAGAATGCTGAAATTTTGCACACGGGTTTAAAAAAAAAAAAAAACAAAAGGAAATTTAAGATCCAAAATGGGGCTAATCGGGCAAATTCTTCGTAGTGTTGCCATACAAAAATGTCGTTTTCGACAATATATTTGAACATTGCTTGAGAAATTTGGTACATGGTGTTTTCATAGAATATTAGTAAACAAAGTTTTAAAAATAAAATGGACTAAATTGGGCAACCCCTATTGGGTGCTGCCATATGAAAATTTTGTTTTTGACGTATACTGTGAAAATTATTCTAGATATTTTTATTGTACTGAAACGTTCTTTAGAATATGAAATCCTATGAAATTCGTTATAATCATTTTTACTGTCCGACGAACTGTTCTAGAAATATGTATATGCGAAAAACCATTTCAGAAATCAAACTAGTACAGATTCATGACCATACGAAATTACATATGGGCATTCATGTAGGGTATCATAAGAATTCGTCTCAGACCAGTTCTAGCTTTTCTACTTGTTTAAATAAAATTTAGTTAACTGAAAAAGTTTTTGGAAATTTGAATTTCGGTAAGGGAGACCTCTACACGACGAATATAATGTGGCATCCAAGAAATGCATTTTGTGGTTTAAGATTAGATTTCAAATAAAGGATCTGCGCATGTACATTTTGAATAACAAATCATGCAAAAGCAATCTTCCAATTCTTTCTTGAAGAATTATTCTTTATAGAAAATTATAAAATCTTGTATACAAAATCTTGCAAGGCTTGAATTAAGATAATTTAGGGTTTTTGAAAAAAAAATGGAAATGTGTATTTTTCAATAATTCTATTAGTTTTTGATATTATGAGCTCGGAGAATATAAATATTCATACTCCTATGCTTCTGGCATGTGTATATTATTACAGTTTTCACATTATCACAAATTTTGTTATTTTTTATATCTATGCAGATTTTTTGTGAGAAATTTTGCAATTGAAATATTGAAAGAATTTAATTTTGCATTACATCAAAAATACCTTGCCGAATATATTAAAAAAAAAAAAACACTTCGTTATAATTGGCAACGACACCTATCAGGAAGATTTAGAATTTTGTACAGATATATCTGATCAAACTTTGGAAAAACTTACAATGGACATAGAGGTATATAAGTGATTTAAAATTTTGTTTTATCTACAATGCATGGTTTAAAAATATTAACATATTTAAATTGTTTTTAAGTATCGTTTTCCTTTACAAAAACAAAAAAAATGAAAATTATGAACGGTTGACAGTAGGTATCACAAACGTAACTTCGCCGAAAAAATCCATTTTTTTCCTACACAAGTTGGAAAATATTGGCAATAAATTTAAAAAGCTTCTGATTGAATTCGGAAGGCATGTTGGACATTTTTTTAAAAAAGATCAATTTGAAATTTCGGTTTTTTTTAGGCCAGCCATTCCCTTTAACTCGTACACGAATTTGCCTATTTCTTTACTATTTTCGACACTCTCGTAGACCCACTTTTCGTCATCACAGCGAACTGAAATTAGGTACACACGTTCATGTCGCGTGACAATTGAATCGGTCAAAATTTGAAGCGGAAATTTCCATGGAAAACCCGGAAAATCGGGAAAAATCATTTGAAACTTTGGTACAAATTTGATTAGTGATAAATCCGTTTCAGGAAAAATGCAGAGTTTTCCGGTAAAAAAGTTTTCTAAATTATGCAGGATCAAGTTTGCTATTAACTGGCATCATTACTTTCTTTCCGACAATGGTGAAAACTTGCAGAAAAAATCGAGGAAAGTTCATGTAAAACGCTTTTCCGGAGTTTTTCCGACCAAGGAAGCGTTTGAGCGTTTTGCAACCTTAGACAAAGTTGTAGAGCGAAATGAGTGGCATAAAGTTGCTTTTGTGGAAAACTCCATGGAAAACCCGGAAAAGCGGGAAAATCATCGGACAAATTTTGATAAATCTGTTTCAGGAAAAATGCAGAATTTTCCAATTTAGTTAACCTGAAAAAGGCAGAAAATAAAATAAGTAAAAAACGAGTTTTCAAACAAAACTGAGGCCAAGCCGCATATAAAAGTAGAAAATAAACTTTTCTTCAGACACAGAGGTGGACTCAGATTTTATTCGCTGACAATCATCGATCAGTATGATCAATCAGAGGTAATAAGTGATTTGATTCATGAAGAGAAAGAATATTCAAGAGAAATGTCCCAATCAAAAAATCTGAGTCCACCTCTGACTGATCATACTGAAATATATCCCAGTGATTGAGGCCAGTTTTGTTTAAAAACACGTTTTTTACTTATTTTATTATTATTTGGATTAAGTGTAAAACAAGAAAGAAGACTTTATGTAGTATATTAATATTGATCCTTTCCAAGCATGCTGACATACCATATAGCAAAATAGGTAGGGATAGAATGTTAGCTTTACAAAAATATAAAAAAAAGTGGAATAAAGGAGACTTCTGTGAAAGGTAATCTAGACCATGAAACTTACACACGGTCAAAAATTTCCGGATATTTTTTAATCTTTATTATGGATTGAAGCAATATTTTATACTGGAATATGTTAACTTTTAATCTTTCATAAATATTTTTAAAATGTTTAATAAATTAACGATTAGAAATTAAGTTTTAGTTATTGAAACTAATGCATTATATCTATTTTTATTTGATTTTAATAGTTTTTACTTAAAAAAATCCGTTTATTCTTCCACTTATTCTTTTATTTTTAATTTATCTGATCACTAGTTTAGTTGAATTACATTTCAGGTTTAAAAATATTTAATACATACGCAGATAAAACATATTACAGGTATAAGCTTCAGGATTCATTTATTTATTTTAAATATACACGTACATTAGAATTAACTTTATGAATATTCCTATAACTTCTTTCAGTGTATAAATGAGTATAGTAGGGCAGAGTGCATTTGAAAAAATAAATCAAATAGAATTTTGTACTCGAAAGAACTCGCATATTAAAAATGTATGTACTTTTTTTCGTATTTGAAAAATAGGAATTTTTTTTTACACGTAATCTTTCGCTTGACAGACTACTGCTCTCTCCGTTGGCTTAACGAAGCAGATGCTTTCCTTTTTCGTATTTCATAATTCTTTATAATTTTAATTAATATATTCTTTTAGCTAGTATTAACCATTAACGAAAATTGTATACAAATTTTGTATTTGCAGTTTACTTACTTGTTTTTGAATGATGAAATAAATATTTAAAAACTTAATTTGTTTCAATAGACTGTTTTGCAATGTGCAAGTTTGGTAGAACTTCATCCTTTCAAATGTGTTTACTTTACCCAAAACAGTTTTTATAACTTTACCAATTCAAGTCGGTAGGTACTATGTGGGGTTGCCTGTTACCTTTTCTCTGTCCAGGAATTTTTAATTTTTTGATATTGCCAGCCCCTAGGTAAACTGTAATAATTATGCACGCTTTTTCAATCCTAGGTATGAAATTTCTGAGGCATGTATACATATATGGGATATTGATCTCTCTGGTATAATTTGATATGCATAATTGCTAACATTTTCCGCAAAAGATATTTTTAGCGAAATGAAAACGGAATAAACGTTTTAATGAAAAATTTATCAATAAATGGGAAGTGCCAGTGGTATGAAAGAGCTTAAATATCTGAGCGGTCCGTCAATTGCTTTAAAAGAAATTGTAGCAACTTTCAGTAGTGAAGGAAGATTTACTAAAAGACAGATGGCGGCTACATCTGCTACGTGACAGAAATTGCAGATTGCGTGCGATACAGATGGATATTGATACAGATTGCCATTCTAAAATATGTTTCTTGGATGGATGGATTGAAAAGAGGTTGAGTCCTCTGGGGAAAGACTCTGGAAATTAGACCCACAACAAGGCCCATTCTTCACCCTCTTGACCTATGAATCAATAGCTCATAGGTCACAGCCGGACGCCATAAAAAAATTCAGAATTGTCCCCAACCCTCCCTGTCTGCCTCATGCAGCTCCTCCCGGAGGTGTGTGCCAAGGAATCTGTAGCGCTTTTCGGAGAGAGCCGCACAGTGATATAAGAAGTGAGTCACCGTTTTGGGCTCTTCTCAGCATCCTCTACATATGGGATCTTCAACAAGTCTGATCTTGTTCAGGTGACCCCTGAGAAAAGAGTGCCCAGTGAGGATTGAAACCAGTGTTTACAGAGTTGGCTTGCTCAGTCCCAGTATATTTTTCTGAATTTTTTGAAAATAATTTCAATGAATTTCTAAAATGCATTCAACATGCAGAAAATATCGAAATTTTCGACCCAGCGATCAGAGAGGTCTCATCAGTATGATTATCTCTGATCGCTTACCATAGAAGGTTCGATGATAGGTTCCTCCAATTGCCCATATAAATACTTTTTATCAAAAGCAAGTGTGAATTATATGGTAGGAACAATTTCTCGTTGCAATTTTCAATAATAATTTATTTAATGTTTTGTTTTTTCACTTTAAAATCATTGTATGCACAAATTTGAGAAAAATTTAAGCGTATATATTTCACTAATTCACACTACTGTAATAAAAACTCTCTCTGCTTATTTCTTTAGCATTTGCGCTTCGAAAAATGACGTTGATATCGCAAACTAAGGTCACAAATCTTAGAAAAACATCGTAATTATATAAAATAGCAGAACATGTACTTACCTATATAATAACAACAATAAACACTCTAAAGAATACAGAATTTTTCCATAATATTCCATAAAATACAAATATTCGTTATTGACTGCCAGAAATCCTCTACGCAAACAGTTTTAATGTAGACGTATTGAAACAAATTTCCATTGAGATATGTTCTTATAAGGTATGTAAGAATGATTCATATTTACCAAGCATTCATTATTCAGGTATTTGGATTAGTACCTACATAACATAGATACCTGCCGAATATGATAGATAATTCGGCTTCCAATCTAAGAAGTGAAGTATATTCTGGCTAAAGCGACTAAATTTATAATAAAGAGAAACAATGGGTTTTTTATTCTGACAGAGTATCAACTATTTTCCATCTTTACTTACCTATTCTAGTACTCATTCATTTTTTGTGATGCGAAAACTGCCGTTCCTCAAGAAAAATTAAGAATCTTACAGTACCTCTGCTTACCTTCATTTTTCTGACTACCTAATAATAGATCCAGATTGATAATATCGTCACTCAGAGAAATGTTTTTTTTCGCTTATCCAGAAAGTTTAGTAAATAAATTTGAAACTGGAAAAACGTAAATACTTAAAATATTTTTTGAATATTTAGCGACAACTTGAGAAAGAATTAACAGAATTATCTTTGAAATAAAACTGAAAATTTCGTTTCATCTTAGCTAATTATGGTAGCGCTATTTACATATGTAATATCCTGCAACATGACAGAAAAATTTGGATTTTTTCCACCTCTGATGGGGGCGCTAGCTTCAATAATTTTGTATGGGAAAGGCCTGCAGCTAGCAGTCTGTATTATTGTAGTCTGTGTATGGATTACACGTGCAAGAACCATGGCAGTACAGCTTTCATGTAAGCTGTACTTCCTTGATTGTTATACCATAGATGCAATTTGAAGGGTATACTAAGTTTGCCATTCCGTTTGTAAAATCTAGAAATAATGCTAGTAGAGAAAAATGGGTTCAACACCAACGCATAATATTAAAAGTTATTTTGATTTTTTCAAGTCCATCTGTCCGTTCGTCCTCAAGATAACTCGAGAATGCATTCACGGGCTTTTTGAAAAAAAAAAAGTAAATTTAAATTCGAAAATGGGACAAATCCGGTAACTCCTTCCTTTTTTTTTACTATGTATTAGTAAACAGACAGCGCGTTGACGTAGAGAGCTGAAATTTCGCACACAGATTTTTTAAAAAAATGCCAATTTAACCTCGAAAATGGAACGAATTGAGCAACTCCTTCGTAGGTCGGGCAAGCTCGTCTTGGTGTTCCTATATAAAAATTTAGGTTTTTTGCGTATACTGTAGAAATGATCAGTCCTATACGTTTTTATTGAACTTATAATCATTTTTACTGTCCGACGAAACGTTCAAGAAATGTATCCGAAAAACAATTGCAAAAATCAAATTTGCACAGATTAGTGATAAGAACTGGTTTTGGACCAATTCTAGCTTTTAACTTGTTTTTAATTTCATATTTGCTTTTAAGAGCAGTACTACCATCGTCACTGTAAGCAACAAAGTTTTAGATATTTTAGGTGAATTATAGCTTTTGAAGACATCGTCGGTAGATACTACTGGCGCACTGTAGTTTTCTAGTATTCGAAGCTGCTAGCAATAGCAGCAGATTTGTGAAGTAGACTGCAATGTTTAAAAATGCAAGGCAGTTCTAAAATAAAACCTTATAATATGATGTTCAATTACTTTCAAAATTTCGAAAATTTCTTTTAAAGCAGACTTACAGAAAGTTCTTCAATGCGAATGTTTAGTCTTGTTTTATTTCACAAGGTATATTATTTCCAAACAGACAAACTAGTTCGCCCTACTAGAAAGTTAATCTGCAAATTTCGAAAGTTTATTTTTTTGTTTCAGATGTATACTTATATTTGATTTATAAAAATTTGTTATGTATACATACAATCGCGAATGCGAGATCTCGCTTTAGAATAAATCTAACTCAGACATCGAAGTTGCATTGGCATGAGAGTGCGTCTATATCAACATCGGAAGGGTAATTTATTTATTTACTTTTCAATACTGCAGTGATTTAGCACGCTTACAAAATCAGAGTCCTTCTTGATTGAAGTGCTATGCAATATTATTTCAACTTTTGCAGACTAACACATAGATGGTTTATATTTAAGATAAATTCCCTATTCGTGCCTGACACGTGTTTCATATTTTCAGAAAATACGTCATACATTGCCCTCATAATGCACAACGAAATCAAAGAGTATTTCTCCAAATTGTTTTGATTAAGATGTGAAAACAAGAGAGCGTGTTATAAATTTATATTTATCTAGAACACATGTACCATATTCGTTGATATTTATTTACATACAGAGATTGATGTAGTTATCATATAAAACTTTTAGAATCGAATATTAATTGATTATAATTTTTTTATTGCTCTATATTGAGATTAGAATAAATTTTATTTTATCAACTAGGTATTTCAAACGGGCTACATTTTTCAAAGATTATATTTATGTACTATCAGTAGATAGGTTATTGTATATGTGGAAATCACTGAAATAGTTTCCAGTTAGCCAAATTTACTACCTGAAACTAGTTGAATTCCGAGATGTTATCTCAATTAACGTACTAATGGCCTATATATACTCCGTTCCACGAATAATGAAAGTACATTCCTGATGGGACTACTTACTTCCTTATTTTTTGCATTACATACTTTGATATACGTATAAGTACTTATCATTTGCATATTAGTTTTGTTGCTAAATGTTAAAGCAGGTACTTAGATAATTGCAAATTACAATCTCCCACTATTTCTGCCCTATATACATTCGTTTCGCATATAATAAAAAGTTTTATGACATTTTATTGTAGGTGAAATATAGTCTTATTATTAAAAACCAAAAATCCGATAGAAGTTATTGTTTATTATATACGATCAAATTTATTGAAATAAAACTAAGCATAAATAATTTATGAACTGCAGTTAGAGGAACTGGTATCTTAGTCTCTAATAAGTAGCACTACAATTTCTTTAATTAAATATTTCATTTCCTACATTTTCGGTTACACACACGGTTAAAAATTTGGAAGTAAATTCTAATCTTTTAAATATTGTATATAAGTCCACTCCAAAAATAAATTAAAAACTAATAATATAACTGTATTAAATTGCCGGCTTAATCTTAAGAAAGCATAGGATGTAATACAACCTTTATTAATATACCTTAAATAAAAGCAAATTAGAATATATTGATTAAAAATTATTATCAAAGAGTATTTTAATTTAATATATTATGAATTAGAACCAAGTTGACAATATATTAAATTTTCATAAAAAATGTATTAAAATTTCAATTTGTTCGTGGAATAGCTTTTAATACTTTCATAAAAGCTCTACAAAGCATAAATATTGGAGTTTCACACTTTAAAAATGATTCATAAGTTGGAACTGTAACTTTTTAAATTATTTAATTACATTCTAAAATAAAACAAAACATCCCTTTTGTTTTTTTATTTTATATTCAGAATTCAAACAAACTTAAATATGGCTTCCATTTTATAGTAATAAACGTTAATATAATTAATTCGTATTCATATACATATAATGTATGTACATTGTGTATACGTAAAATATTCAAAATAACTTTGTTCTTAATTTAAATTATAAAATATAAGATATAAATATAATACATAAATATTTGCATATCTGGATCAAAATGAACATTAAATACATAAAGCACTTTAAATAGAAAAGCAATAGCTTATAGCAATTAAAACTCAGATGGCGTATTTAATAACTTGTTATCAATACATACGAAATCCTGGGATACCGCTAACTTGTTTGGGCAAACTGCAATTAGAAACGGTTGCTGATTGTCTGTCTTGTACTATGACCTTTTAGTATTTGACTAGAATACATTTTTTTGTATTAAATTGAGCTAAATAATTTACGAAATCACTCACATCTTCAAACCTGAGAAGTTTGTTAACGCTGCTAGCTTTGAAGTTCGATCTTCTAACTTGTTTCGACTTAGATCCGCTTGCAGTTGGTGGCAAAGCTTTAAATAAATATAACAATCAACGAATTTCGTTGTTCCAATCTACGATTATCTTAATTAAGAACTATTAAATTTTTAAAGTTAAAAACAGGCCTACCATCATAATCTTCTTTTATTTCACCAGTATAGTTTCTTTTAATGTATCCTCCTCAATCTCAGAATATTTGTTCCAGTTTTCTAACAAAAAATTTGATTCCTTCTGAAGTGAAAATTCAAATGGCACCTACAAAAAAAGGAGACTGCATAAAAAAGTGATGATATCCTTTACTTACATAAGTTACCACGTTAAGATCATAAAAGAAAAATGGATATTTTCGTAGATTTTTACAGGTTGTTATAAGGATTGTCTCCTAACGGTAAAAGTATTTTCAAGTCTTGTTTTAATAGCTTCTTCCTGCTCTATTTGTAGCACAATTCTTAAAAAATTGATCATCGTCGGGACTAAGCTGCGGCGATGGATTAGATATTATATCTTCTGAAGTAATGGTTGAACTTGGTTTCCGCCTTTTTGTGTTATTGAACATGTCCTAAAAGAAAATTGTAAAATTTTTGTCATTTTGTAAATACATTTATGTATTTTTGCTTGCTCAACTTATAGTTCCTTCAATCGTGCTGGGATGCAGTTTAAACGATGGAAAAAGAGAAACTGTTGCCTTTGATGTATCTATTTGTTAATATTTTTTTGGATAACTACCACATAGACTACGGAAGAAAGTTGTGGATGTCCTAATAATTGTTCTTCTAGAACTATCCGTCAGTGTTCCCTTTTCTTGAATTTAAGAATTTATACTCTTAAATGTAACTCAAATAATTTGCTAGTAACAGTCATACATTTAGTGTTACATGTCTATTAATCTGAAGCTCAAAACCAATGACAGCATTGCATCTTGAAATCATTGAATAAATAACTAATAAGGAAACGGGATATCGGGTGAAAACCTAAGCCACTCGGCGAAATATATTAGTGTGCTGCGTTTGTATTCATTTCGTCATGGCAGTAGTGAAACCATGAAATTTTGAAGGGTGACATTTTTTATAATCCAAATTATTATGTAAAATAAACAAATTTTTAGCGCCCCCTTATTTTCAGATAATATTTCTTGGCGTTGCCTATGATAATTTAATGGGCTTGTCATAATGAAATGTCAGAAATCAAGCAAAATTTTCAAATAGCAACCATCCCTCATGTAAGTTCCCCCCCCCCCCCGCTCTATGGGTTTGACTGTCATTCAATTGCCTAGTTACGTACACTGTATTCACACGAAACCCCGCTTCCTTATTAGTTATTTATTCAATGCTTAGAATATAGAGACAACAGGAAGTGTTGTTACCTGTAAAATTCGTGTGTATGAGCGTGGATTTTTTCGCGGTCCCGTGAAGTAGGTCAGCATTATATTGCAGAAAGAGACAAATGTATTTTCAGTTGTCAGATGAACTTTCCTAATTTGAAAGAAATTTAATGTAATTTAAAAGTTGTGAAAAGTGAAAGATATTATATTTAAAAATAGTGCTAAATAAAGTAAAGAGTGTAAGTAATTATCTGTTGATATAATAGTGATAAATTTCTAAGTGATGTTCATGTATTTTCAGAATGAAGTGTTCGGTGAAAAATTGCCACAACAACACCAAAGTACGACGTGGGAAATCATTTTTTAAGCAAGTATAGTTATAAAATACTATTTTGTGAACTTTACACAGCTTTTAATATCAAATTACATTAAAAATACATAACACAAACGATGAAATATCGAAAAATTCCTTCATCCACCGAGATTTGTGCTGACAGATGAGAAATTCTCAGGGTAAGTTGGCGTAGTGACATCGAATAAGAACATTTTCGGTGGGAGCAATCGCAATATATTCAACCATATATCTTGTTGCCCGCTCTCTATATTGATTCTATTACACGGCTGTACTGAGCGTTCACTACAGCAGCAACAGATACTAACACAACCAGAATTTGACTACACCAAATTTGGCTTATCACACTTCCTGTACACTCTATATTCTAAGATTCAATGCTTGAAACTGGTTGTGTACTAAAAATTTCACGTGAAATGAATGTCATATTTCAAACCAACTTGATTAAATTCTAATACACATAAATTTCGTGAAAATTAATATAGATTTAATTTCAATCTCTTAGGACTAAATTTTAATTGCAATTAGAGTAAATTTTAATCCTAATTAGATTAAATTTTGATTCCAATCAGATTAAATTTTAAAATGTAATTTGTTACATTTCATTTTTACAACCTTACCTTCAGATTTAAGTTCCAAAGAAAAGTATGCACAGCTCACAAACTGCGCTACAATCTGAAAAAGTTTTCCAAATTCTAAAGTGTTACCAAAATGATCCAGCACTTTATACTCAGATGACACTTCACCGTGAATTTTCTCGTCAATAATTATAATTTTGGATTTATACGACATAATTACCCAGCAAACAAATTGAATCGAAAATAATTCGAAATTAACTTGTCATGGGCAAGCAAGGGGGTGGTGTAAATATGCAAAACCTACAGGCACATCCTCTTGCTAATATTTTTTTCTTTGCATAAAATCGATGTATCGTTAAAATCTGGACAGTGTTTTGCTTGCACTCAGTGGCTAGCCAAAGCAGTCTTGCAGATCTATTTTTTTTTGTTTTATATCCGACTTGTGACCCGCAAGCTGATTTTTAAGCAATTGATTTGTGGTACCTACATAATTTAAATTGCAATCCGAATTGCCTAAAACTGAGCCCATGCATGGAATATTATAAATCAGGTCCATAGAATGTTCCTTAGTTGTCCTATCTTTAACCCGGCTAAAACACCGCCTAATGGTTTTGTCAGCTTTAAAGGCCGGACACATTCGATCATTTTTTGTAGTAACCATCTTATTGAGAATTTCAGACAGACCTGGAATGTATCTGACACTTCGATATATTGTGTTGTGTGGTATCCGTTGTTGTTTCGGTGCCATTATTATTTAGATGCTTAGATTTATAGCTGGTTACTAAATATTTAATCTTACGTGCAGGGAATGCATTGTCCAGCAGGATTTTGTATATTCTCTTCTAATTTCTTTTATGGAAGCAACTGTCACTTAATCCTATTATTCTATCGATGAGATTTTTTGCTGTATTGATTTTCTGGTATTTCGGATGATAGGAGTTGTAGTTCAGCAATCTACCTGATGAGGTAGGTTTCTGATACCAATCTTTGATGATGGTATTGTTTTTGCGTAATGCTAATACTTCAAAGTAAGGAATCCTACCATCCGATTCAATTTGCACAGTGAATCGCAGTTTCTTGTAAAAACTGGTGAATATATTTAATGTAGCCGGAATATGTTCCTGTGGCAATACAGTAAAGAGATCGTCAACGTATTTAACCAGAATTTTAGGTTGATACGGAAGTTTGGTCATAGTGCTATCCAACAACACTTCAATTACAATGTCCGCCATTATGGGGGAGAGCGGGTTACTCATTGGCATTCCGAAAATCTGCCTGTATAATTTTCCATCGAAATGGAAATAATTACATTCAATTTTGCAGAATTGTAAGATCTCATGAACTTATTTTTTTCTTTTCTACTGAAATTTTGTCAAATTCAATATTGTTTTCAGAAATTCGTTCTTGTTTCTTTTTATAAGAGTTTATTAAGCATAAAACTGTCCGAACATTATTTTATTCATCAGAGGCAAATTCTAAAAGCAATAGATCTTCTTATTATGAAAATTCCGCAAACAAATACTTATAGCGAAAATATGTAATACAACGAAAACAGAGTTAGAAATGAATTTAATTTAATTTATAATATAAAAGTAAATAAATCAGAGTGTGATATCAAATATATTTAACCACAATAAGGAGAGATATTAAAAGGAAAATAAATTCTTTACATATAACATTATCTTTCAATTTAAATTCACATTAATGAGATACAAAAAAAAAATTAAATTTATAATCTTTTTCCAGTGATCTTCATCAAAATTATGCCATTCAGCAAAGATAAAGCGAATTTTTTATCTTCACCCTTTCAGGGTCAGTTAGTTTTTATAGTGAGTGATGGTACCATAGTTACTATAAATAAGTAATATCAAGCCAATTCATTTCTGGTAGGATGGAGAGAAATTCCTACCGGTTAGAGATATGAAATTGATGGTAAAGATTTTTGGGTAACTTTTAACAGACACTAATACTTATGAGTTGGCTGTCTAATATGTCATTTGAAAGGAACCCTTTCGGTTGTAAATTAACTATATAATTGTATCCGCACACCTCGCCATCTCACATGTACCTGGGAACTGGGGCAGGTATACCACACAGGAACAAGTAAACTCTTCTAGCACAGCCAGCAGTTTAAATCTCAATTGCAGTATTTTGTCGTCGTATAATAAATTATGAATTAAAATTGGAGTGAATCAACGCACATATTATTATTAAAAACTTGCTTAGGTTTACTGCTAACATTAGTTGGAGGAGTAATGTATTGAGGCGTTGTATTTTTGAGCATGTACTTTTCAGGTAAAATTTGAGAAGGCAGAGGTAATGAATAGATATCTTCATTCATTTTGCTATCGAAAAGAAATAGAAATTTGTTCAGCTATATTTGCAGAGGCTACCCAGCGGGAAACGGAAGCATTTCGGATGCATTCCGAAAACGGTCTGTAAAAGGTATGGAAGCAATACGCTCTGATACCCAGTCCATTTCATTTAATGCATTGATGTCCTACGACGGGAAGGTATATAAGGTGGTTATATGTTAACTTGCACATCTTACCTCTGCATGACCTGTAAAGTGAAAGGAATACTTCCTTTTCAATTCTTTGGCTTTCCTTATTAATTATTTGGAAGGTGAAAGGAAGCATTCCTTATTAGTTTTTTTGGAAACTGAAATGAAGCATTATTTTAAAATTCTTGGTAAGGTGAAAAGAGTAATCCTTTTAAATTCAGTGGAAGCATTCATTCTGCCATTTCAGAATTGTGAACGGAACCATAAAGCATGCATTTTCTGGAGTATTGGAAAAACCCATTCAATTTATACTCTCAGGAAGTTAGAGGGAAGAACTCTTCCTGTTTTCACTGAGAAATAAAAGGAGGAACTTTTCCTGCTTTCTCAAAAAGGTGCAGAAAATGGACACGTCTTCACTTATTCGAATCTCGTGAAAATTATCCACTTCTTCTAAAATAATGCACAAATCAGAATATTTTTAATCTACGCACATTTCCTTTTTTCATTGTTCTTAGAAAAACAATGGAATTATATGACTCATTTTTGACCTGCATGCACTCCCTCGAACTAGCCTCTGCAAATATAGCAACACACTAATTTCGACCTCTTTTCGATAACAGCACGAATGAATATATCGATACATCACCTCTGCCTTCTCTAAGCATTCCCTGGAAAGTACATAACATGCTCAAAAATACTACGCATCTATACATTACGCCTGCCTTCCTAAATCAAGTCAACGTAAAGTATGTTCATGTACGCATTTGCATTCCAGGTAATGTTGATAGTAAACATTAACTAAATCAGGTATTCCCATTTTTCCCGCTGGGTAGTTCGAGGGACTGCATGCAGATCAAAAATGTTTCATACGGTTTCGTTGTTTTTCTACGAACAATGAAGGAAGGAAAATTTTGTGCAGATGGAAAATATTCTGATTTTTGCATTATTTTAGAAGAACTGGATTATTTTCATTTATGTACGATATTGGAATAAGTGAAGACATGTTTATTTTCTAAACTTTTCCAAAAATGCAGAAAAAGTTTTGCCTTTTTTTGGTATTTAACCCGAATCCTCCTAAACGTTAATTTTTTGAATTTTTCCAAAATATTTTAGGAGCTCTCTTCTTAGAACAAGAATAGAAAAACTGGATCATTACATTTTCGATAAGGGTGCTTGCATTCCGTTGTCCTGTGGCCATATGCCAACGCCAGGAGCTATAGGCTACAGGCGTATATCCTTATACAAAATTGATTTTTCCGTAATTGTTATGGAATAAAACTACAAGAATAAATGTTAATCCATGGTACGATAAGACTTGAAACAACGCAAGCAAGGACCTTTATCACACTTTGAGCAAACATTTCGAACAATTGAATTACACAGGTCTCCATCACAGCGACGAGGTGATTTTTTTGATCGTAGCGAAGAGTGGCAACTAATGTGTTCACTTCCGAACGCTGTTTTCGTCTTGAAACATTGCTGTGTGACTTAGGCGGATTGCCAAAATGTTTGCAAAAATAAATTGCGATCTCACGTCTGAAATGAAGCTGTGACATACCCGAATTGATACGCCGATGAAGCTGCCATGTATTTTGCACACAAGCATCCATAAGCCCTGTAAAAATGCAATTCCACCACTTTTCCCACGGTATGTAACCACAAACGTTTTGGTGAAATCGATTGATTCCACACATACTGGTTGTATTCCGTCACAACACACGGGTGAGTGATTCCTATTTCATTTCGAGTTTCTTTAGAATAGCGAGTTGCAGTAGATGTTGGTAAAACAGCTGATACCATGCAGACCACCGAATTATCGATCCATTTTGTAAGACGAATCCCAGTCTCTTTAATTTTTATGGATTCTTAGTAATCGCATTGCTTTGTTCGTTTTTTACGCGAGAACGGACAACTATTCGGTCTTCGATTCTCACGAATTGTACAAGTTCGATTGTAGTCTCGACTTTTCAAATAAACAAACAAAGAAAAGCTTGTAAATAGATTGTCAAAGTAGAATGCAAATGGCAACTGTTGGATTGCTTGCACCCGTACTTTCCAAAATATGCGATCATGGTTTCGTCGAACGATCAATACTGCTAGGGAAGGCAATGTTCCAACATTTTATATTTTATCTGATCTGTTATGGGTCGGAACTTCCACAAATTATCATTCAGATTTTGCGCAGCACTCTTCCTCGGTTCAAAATGCAGACTTTGCCAAATTTCTTCAAAACGGTTCCGACGCATGCTCTTATACACTTTACCGTTGTGCAAATCACTATCATTGCTCCGCATAGATCTATACCTGCTAATAAATTGGTGGGAAATTTTAAAAATGAACTTTTTAGAATATCCTCCAAAACACTATCCTGGAGAATTTCATCCAAATTCTTTTCGACCACGTCAAAGAGTTCAATACGTTGGCTGTTTTCAAATGCAATTTCACAGCCTGATCTGAACTCTGCTGGACATACATTATTTGGAATATCACCTTCTTATTCACCGGTATCGTCTTCCTCACTCAAATCACCGCCATTATGTGGTCGCTGAATATACAAGGCGTGAAGGTTGTTTGAACGATCATTTTCCATATCTGGACAAAGCTTTTCTAAGTAATCGAGAGCTTCTTCGAGCGTCAACTTGCTAGAAAACCATATGATAAAAAGATAGTCAACAACGACGTAGCTCAGAAAATAATCATTATTTAGCATAAAACACCAATAAGGTAAACCTGTACCCTCTCCTGGCATTGCCATATGGACAAGCTGACAAAAGATTAAAAAAAAAAACAATACTAAAATAGTTTTTCCACTCATTAGAACATCTGAAATACTGATGGAAATGCAGCACACTACTTTCCGATACGGTACACAATGACTTATTATATTGAGATAATTACTTTTATTTATGCGCCGTTATAAGATTTTTTTAAACTGTTTTTGTGTGACTGTAAAAGCCTAGGCAATAATTGAGTATTGGTTTACATTTTAAAGGCACGAAATGAAATCACACGTTTTTTGTTGGCATATGGCAACGTCAGGAGGATTCGGGTTAATATTATACTGAACCAAAACAATTTGCATTTCACATCATGTTATGGTAACACCGTAGGTTTTATAATAACAAATGCCAAAGTGCATTTTTTACAGTTTATGAGTCACATAAGTAAGCAGAAGTTGAGGCCAAGTTTCTTTGATGCCGCCGTCGATCAATGGGCTCTGGCTCTTACTTTAAGTAATGATTTTTGGATATGAAGCTAACAAAATGAATTGGAATGGTTGGCTTTTTATCTTGAAATTGTTTTTATAAATTGCAAAACGCAAGATTTTTTGAGTTTTTTGGTTTTGAAAGTTTTACTATTATTCCAAAAACCCTTCGACTTATTTTTGGAACCTTTGGGTGATAACGAAGGTAGAATAAAATTTATGTGGTGCTTCTCAAGAGGTTTCCTCTTCTAACAACTAATAAGCAATTGGAATTGGTCTATACACCAGATAAATGCAAAAAAATATAGTTGCCCTTTTCACAAAATATGCTTATAAGATCGTTAAAGTGATCTCTCGTATTTTTTTTTTATAATGGTTGTAAAGACAGGAAAACTGTAAGAACGAATTTCATATAATTTTGAATTTCAAATAAATTTTCTACACTTTAAAAGTGTCTGGATCTTAACGCCTTCCCAGTATTCCTTCAAAATCTGAGCTTTTGGTATCCATAAATAAAGTAAATAATCGGATGTATTTTGTGGCACCGCTATACGAAAAAGTTTCTTGATCTTATCCATTTTAAAACATAAATCCACAGCTTTTAAGGAGAAGACTTATTCCGAATTTTAGGTCTCTATGATATTGCCTTTTGAATCAATATCCAAATATATAAGGTGTCCCAAAACTCACGGTCTTGCAGCACTGTAGGATATTAGTGAACGACAAGTATTATTAAACTAGTATATCTCGTTGGAACTTAGTTTTGGAGAAAATAACTCTAATTTTGTAAGAGAATCCTTTCTTTGGGCTCTATTATTTCTAAACATCAACATACAGGACAGGAGATATAGGCATGATTTAGTGAGCCTTTTCAAAGCTAATTGCATCGATTTTAAGAATACATAGACAAAAGTGTTAGTTAGTACATAAAAATTTGAAAAAAAAATCAAATACATTCCCATTACTTTACTGTTATTTTTTTCAAAACCAAATTCGAAAAACGGTGTTTTCTTTAAATATTTTAAAATTATTTACATACTTCACTCATATCACTGCGCTACATCGGAACCAATTTTTAGGATATTCTGCATGTAGTGGAAAAATATAAATTTCCATCATTTTTTACCTTAGATCGATAAGTTTTATAAGAAGATCTTGTTAAAAATATCAGCTAATGAAAATTCGCACAGAACTTTTTAATAAAAATTATTTAAAAGAGGGTGAAATCGGGTATTTTGTACAAGTACATCAGGATTGCATAACAAAATTTTCGTGTCCTTATATTTTAATATTGGTCGTAATCGCGTTGACGTAGAGCTGAAATTTGTGCGCGTACTTGGTTCAGAAAAATGGTGGGCATTTTTTCGAAATGCTTTAAACTAGATTCGCCAGAGAGATTTAAGGCTAGTTTCAATAAGGCACTTGCGTGTTATCGTATGAGTGAGGAATTAGATGAAAAGGATTAACCGTGTATCCAAGGCTTATACTTTATGGATATAGCCTCTAATCCTATAGTTATCCTTTTGCAACGATGGTCATCTATAACAGCTTCTCTAGTCACTGACGACAAGTAGTAGCCCCGTGTTGACCTTCATGAAATCGTTCAATCTCCAGAGAAGAATGATCAAAATTATAATAAAAAAATATTTGCTTGTTGAATGATTAAGTCCCTTGATTTTATTTTGAAGCTGCCGAGGGATATGGAATGTAGACTTGCGAAAAATGAGATAGATTTTGTCATGACCCTCCATTTAGTATAATGGTTTTTTTTATAATAGTTTTTCCTTGACGTTGAGAATGGCGTAATTTGGGCGGGTGTGAATGTTATGGAGTCATTAGCATAAGGGAAAGTGGTTGTTGTGAGGTCACAAGCCAGCTGATATAAAGTGAAAATATTAAATATAAGGGGACCGAGGACGGAGCCTTGCGGTACTCCAGCCAAAATATGTTGCAAGATTGAAGAAGTTCCATTTAGCTCAACAATGAACTGTAGGTCAGTTAAGAAGCTGTAAAGAAATCTGGTGATATCTAGTGGGTATGGAACCAAGACAATTTCGCATTTGTATTATATTGTATGATTACTAGTGAGCACTGAGCAGTTGTTTCAGTAAATTTTCGGTTAATTTATATTTGGTACTATAAAAAACGTTTTATTAATGAACTATAAAGTGTTCCTTCGAATGTAAAAATCCTATAGGGTTACAGTCATTCCAATCGTCATATGAGTGGTTATTGAAAGAAATTAGAATGCCAAATTTAACGTTATATACGTACATACATTTTTAAGAAAGAGCAGTGGCTATATTCAAATTCATATTAGCATTCATCTAAGGTATCGGCAAAGATTGTCTTTGGCGAACTAACTACATAACTTCTTTGCTAGTTTACAAAGACCTACATAGTTAACACCCAGAACATTCGGGGTTATTGGTCAATGATTTTTATTCCGTGCAAATATGTAACTAAGATTACCACTAAAATGTCATGAATTTCATGTTGTCCGTGAATGCGCCTTACGTTACCTACTCCCAAGCATTGTAGGAAAATTGATTGCCATGATTGGACGATGAATTTTCTCGCCTGAATTTATTATGCTTTCATTTCAGTAATTCAGTTAAGCATCTGCAAAAGTTTTCAATTGGAAAGGCTCATTATTCACTAATTTTTGATGCTTTTAAGCAATATGTACATTATACACGTCCAATCGACACATAAAACTATAAAATGTTGACACAATTCTAAAACGCAAATAATTAAAGTTAAGCTCGAAACGTTTTTATGTGATTTTCATTATTTATCTTTTTGTTTACATTAATTCTGCAGTGATAAATTGATTACAAAAATTTGCAATACAAATTATACCTTTCTCTTTGCATACCTATATAATTATAGTTTTCCATGCATGTGGAAATTTTATATTTGCTCATTTCAACTTTTAATAAAATTTACATCAAAGCATTTGAAAATTTTATTAGCCAGAGGCCTTTAAACATTAATTTATTTCAAGTACTTAAATGAATGCTTATTTACATAATACTTCCGATCGGAGGCTTGTTAATTACGTACGTATATCCTATATAGGGTGTAAACAAATAATTTAATGAAATTTTTGTAGAAAATGATTAATTGAAAGCACATCTCACAGCTTCATTGAGTTCAAAAAACTTAATCTGAATTTTAATTAAAGCTTAATCCTCAATGAACACCTCCCTTGGACAAAATCCGTCAAAGTTGAAGAAATTTGTTATACGAAGAAACTTTTTGATACTTTCTTGTTGTTCCGTTAATTGTTCTTTTGCAAAAATTTAATTTTTTTTTTCACTTATAATTCCATTTTCAGCGCTTTGGTAAATTCTTCAGGAAATTTTATCTATCGGTGCTAAAAATATACGAAATTTTAGTTTAATGTTAATTAAGCATTTATTAATACTGGTGATACTTTACAACTTGAATAGTATTTATTCCCTCAATTGGAGTTGCTGTATTAAATACAAAATGAACTGGATGTGTTATTTCATTTATTTATTTTTTATATTATTAAGCCAAGCTTAGAGTATGCCCTATGTGGTAAAGTACAGCACGGTAGGAAAAAGATAAAGAAAGTATTAGGGGACATGAAGAGGGTGATGGAGGTACTAATCTATGTCACTCTTAAACCTTCGCAAAGTGTAAGTCCGAGGAAATACAGAAGATGGTAGACTGTCCCACATTCGCACATTTCCAGTTCGCGATCACGGAATTTTACTGTATGGCCGAAAGTATTGTGAGCATTTGCAGCGCGTGTGTTGCGTCTAGAAATTAATCTACAAGGGATTAGACTAGATATTTCATCAGAACATTGACCATGCATGTAGAGATAAAGGAGCGAAAAGCATCCAACATCGCGGCGGTGTTCGAATTAGTCAATATGACAAGTTATTGTCACTTCGTCTATGAGCTTCAAGACTCTCTTTTAGATAATATCCAATGAAGCTACTACCCTAGACAGACTGTGTCCATAATGACTTAATTTGAAATTCAGTCATTTCAAGGAAATGAAGAGATCACAGACTGTGTATGAAAATTATTTCATTTGAAATGTCATTGACAGTTCGTCAATGTGAGTAAAGATCATGGAAGTGTTCAAAAATTTAATTAAATGCTATCAAGAAAATTTCCGAGTATTTGTGGTAGTTTCAAAGCATTTAGTAGAAGACAATTTTTGTTGTTAGATCAAAAAGAGAAGAAAGCTTCACAGAAATTTTGCTCATGATCAGCTGTTGGCTGTCACTATTGGAAAATCTTTTCACTTTCCAATAAATTCAGCTCATTTTAATTAGAAATTAAGTCATTATGGAGATAGTTAGTCTGTCTAGGGTATAAGGCTCTGCGACCAGCCTGGCCCAGACAATTGAATTTTATTTCATTCTGTATATTCTATATCACTTGTAGAGTAGCACTAAATGCGATGGGTTGAAATATTTCTTATACATTTTCTTTCTTTCTGTCTTTATTTTTTTCTTTCTTTCTTTCTTTCTTTGGCAACAGAGAATATCTGTGTAGCGTAACTTACTGGAAATATTAATGCCAAGAATGCTTAGTGACGGTGAATCAGAAATTAATGCTCTATCAAAAGAAACGAAAATGGTTAAGTGTTGATCTTGTTTTAATGAGATGAGACAGTTTGGGTCTTAGATGTATTGAATTCGACGCGATTTGCTTTACTCTAAGTCAGGATATTGTCAAGGTCGTTATTCAATGATGTAATCATCAAATCTTGTTTAACCCATGTCGCATTCGTCGGAGAAAGCATAATCTGGGGTACGTATTGACATCGGCAAAACTATAAATAGGATTGAAAGTAAGGGAACGCAAATCATTGATGAAAATTAAGAGTTGGAGGCAGAGAGATAACAGACCCGTCGGGAACACTGGCATTTATAAGGTGAGGTTCAGATGTAATGTCGTCTAATACAACCCGTGTTAGTCCATCAGATAAAAATCTTTCAATCTATAATAGAAGAGGAAGGGTCGACTGCGATAAATTTGGCTTAAAGGGCAGAATGTCAGACCCTATAAAAGGCCTTTGTAATATTTAGGGCATTGATTTTGAACTCACCAGAATTGTGGAGACTACGGTTCCAAAGTTCCGTGAGAGAAGTCAGCAAGTAATTAGAAGAACATTCAGACTTATTATTTTGGAGTTAATGGTAGATGTAAACACCTTCGAAAAAGTCGAAACGATTGCAATTGGTCGATACTTTGAGGGAACGCTAGCCTCTCCCTTTTTGGGAATAGGTTTAACGTGGGCTAATTACCAAGTAGATGGAAAGTTACCAATCGAATAAAACAAGTATAATAATTTGCACAGAGGTTTAGTCAAGGATCAGGTTCAGCTTTTCATTAACAGAAGGGAGAGACCATCAGGACCCACGGCTTTGGAGACGTTGAGCCCTTTAAGAACCTTGAATACATCCGTCGTACGTATGTGTATTGGCTCTTGTATACATCCACACGTGTGATGTAAAACAGGTTTCTGTGAATTGAGGCAATGCGAGAATTTGAAGCCAATCTTGCAGCTAAATTATTAGCTTTATCCAGGAAATCGAGTTATATATTGTTACGTGCAATAGGAAAATGATAAGCGACATCTACATACTTCACGCGGAATGACTAATGAAGTACAAATATAAATAACTCCTAGAGAATCGTATCACAGAAACAGCAAGCGACATCTATTAAATCTTCCGGATACTCCCAGATTACTTTTGATATTCGCAGGCTAAGTATTGAATTTCGCCAATACAAACGTTATAAAAATCAAGATAGCTTATGCTGCTATAGATTAATTTAAAATAAAGTTATCCCTGAAATGTAGTATTCAAACGAAAATATTCTTCTTCTAACTTTGACCTAAATTAAGCTTTATCCTGCTGTTGAAACCGACATTAAATAGCCACCTGAAAGTAAAATCGTTGAAAAGATTCTAATTCCAAGTATTTTTAATTATTGAAAATAGGTTGGGAACAAAACTATGTATACCTACCTACAAGCACGTTGATAAGGCAGTTTTTAGTGGAGATAACAATCGACACATTATGGCTACATTCCACATAAACAAATCCGGGACACAATCCAATGAGAGGAAAGTAACTTGTCTTCGATAAGATTACGCAAATCAAATGGAATTGATTAAGTCATCTGTACAAGTTAAATGTATCTTCTAAAGTAGCAAATTAGCAATATTGTAATAGGTATCTTATTGTATAATATATAATCGTAATAACTTTAGCTAGGCAAAATCAGGAATGCCAACAAAAATACTCAAAACTCCAGTTGCTTTGCACAGCTGCTAGGGTCAATGTACCCTTCTGACCTATTTACAGCTGCTAAGGTCAACGGGTTCTACTGTTGATACCTACACACAGCTGCTAAGGTCAACGTACTATGGTTCCTATGCACAATGTAAAATAATTTGTTTATGTCGTGCACAATTCAGAGGCAATATAAGTCGCAGGCCGAGTTGAATCTTTCTCTTTTCGCATCCAGCTCTCATAGATTGCGCATTTGGAATCGACTTGGCTAGTGGTAACAACATAGAATTATTAACTCAATTACTTTTTATTAACTCAATAACTTTATGGATAACGACTGAGATAAAGATATTCATTCTGGGTCTCGACTGGAATAAAATCTACTAACAAAACAATTTTATCTTGGGTACCGACTGAGATAAAGATAGTTATTCTGGGTACCGAATAGAATAACGCTTATTAACTCAATAACTTTATATTGGATAACGACTGAGATAAAGATATTTATTCTGGGATAAATACTACTATTACAACTTTGCTTAGGGTCTAGACTGAAATAAAGTATATTGTTCCGGGCACGACTAGAACAAGATAATCACTAACTATCTATTTACCAACGCCATACAGTCGATTCCACATTTTAGATTGGTGAGTACATTTTGATTAATCATTTAATAGATATCAAATCATGTTTAGTAATTATATTTATACATACACATCTATATATGTATATATATATATATTGGTGCCATTTCGGAAAAGTGAATTCCTTTTAAAGTTATCATAATTTAAGTTGATACATAAGTGAGCTTTTTAGTTATTAAGTGACATTATTGACATTACACGTATCTTAAGTTATGTTCGTGAATGTGTAATCTCTGAACTATATTTCCTCTTTGAATTTGGAATAGTGTATTAACTTTGACGTATTGTAAAATAAACCACTAACTTTAAGTATTCATTGGCGTTATTATTTACAGTCCCCATCCTTACTTATATTTTTCATGAGTTATATTGGCAGAACGCCTGCCATCTTAAATATTTACTTTACCACATCTTAAGTAAACTGAGCTCTTCAGACTATCTGTAGTCGTGTGAAATCTATATTAATTCAAGAAGATCATAACTTCAAAAAGGCTGTGTATTTATAATGACTTCTCATTTTAATTCCATATAATTAATGTCACACGGAAGCCTGAAATCTTACAAATCATAGTTTTGAGACTGATTAGTTTAAGGTAACTTCTGATATGCGTATATAAGTAAATAAGGGTTGGGTGACATATACTAATGATTTTTTATTTCAGCAAGGTTTCTGATCGAGTAAACCATAAATTATTATTACCTAAATTCAGTGCAAGTTACGATTAATTGATGTAATCTATTCGCTCATCAACCATCGCGAATATGGCTTCAGGACTGGACTCTCATCTGGAGACTTGCTGACTTTCCTTACGGAACGTTGGAACCGTAGTCTCCGAAATTGTTGCTTTGGATATTTCAAAGGCCTTTGATAGAGTCTGGCATCCTGTCCTTTTAGTCAAACTTAAAGCACTTGGTCTTGCCCCTACTCTTCTGTTATGGATTGAAAGTTTCTTAATACGAGTTGTACGAGATGGCGTTTCATCTGAACCTCACCTTATAAATGCCAGTGAGCCCCAGGGTTCTGTTATCTCTCCATCTCTCTTTCTAATTTCAGTTAGTGATCTGCCTTCGCTTACTTTCAATCCTATCCATAGCTTTGCCGATGATAGTACCCTTGATTTAGTTTACTCCTTTGATACTCCTGCGGACTTCAGAGGGAATTCCGCATGTGTCAAGCGAGATTGCATGACTAGATCATTTCATTTGAAGGAACCTTAATTTCAGATTCACCGTCACTAAGCATTTTTGTCATTAACATTTCCAGTAAATTAAACTGAACAGATCACATCAATTCTAGCGTTCCTTTACAAGTCCTATATTAGCCCTAGAATGGAATATAATTCTCAGATCTGGGCTGAGGCTGGCCGTACAGCCTTAGCTTCATTGGATATTGTCCAAAAGAGAGCCTTTAAGGTAGTGGTCTGGTAACTTGCACGTTTTTTAATGCTTTTTCGGGAATTTTTTTTAGGAGAAAATTAAATTTAATCGACTTGATTTTTTGATATATTATTAATGATATCAAGGAGTATACAACAAAAAAAAAATCTTTTTTTTTTTAATTTTTTGTTATAGATTTGTAGCACTGAATGGAGCATGTAAAAAAAGGCAAAAAGATTATTGTTCTGGAAGTTTGTCATTCTGGTTGGAACTAGGATTAAACAATTTTGTTTAAGAATAACAAAATGGCGGAGTTCGAAAAAAGTGACTTTTTAGTGGAAATTGGGCTGTAAAATGGAAAGCTAGAGACGAAAAAAAACGATCCTAGTTCCTGTGAGAGCTATTGATGAGTATAATAACCTATCCTAATTTCAGCCCAATCGGTTGGATAGACAAAAACGTGGCGCTCACGTATATGTGCTATAACTTCGTCAATATTTCGAATTTCGGTCTAAATTTTTTACAGTATATTCTTAATATATAGTACTTTCGAAATATGTAAAAAAAAATCGATTCTTCCAAACCAAGTTACCAAACTACTTAAGCTTATTGGCGATTTGGCAATAACTTGTCAGATCGATTCAATCGAGCACCGCCACAATGCTAGTTGTCTTTCGCTGATTTATGGCTGCACGAATGGCCACTGTTCCAATATATCTAGTCTGATCTCTTGTAGATTAAATTCTGCACGCAATACTCGCGCTGCAAGCTGCGCACATCCTCTCACCCTTCAAAATATTTTCGACCGTACAGTAAAATTCCGTGATGCTTTCTTATCCCGAACTGTGCGAATGTGGAACAGTGTACCATCTTCTGTTTTTCATCGGGCTTATTATCTGTGAAGGTTCAAGAGTGACATAGATCGGCACCTCCGCTATTTTCTTCATATCCCCTAATCCTTTCTCTATCTTCTTCCTGCCAAGCTGTGCTTTGTATCATAGGGTATTCCCTGAGCGTGGCTTAATAACATATAAGAAAAGCAGGTGGCTCTCTGTAGGGATCTTATAGGACCATTATTATTCAGCACATAATTATATGATACACTTTGAAAAATGTGTTAATATGTAGGGAATATTCCTTAAAATGTAGGGAATATTCGCTGCATTTTAGAGAATATTCCCTACGTTTTAGAAGAAAATACCTAAGCTTTGTGGCAACAATTGCGGACATTTTTTACAGTGTATTAATGATTTGTCTAATGTATCCTGCACATGCAAATATGCACCTGTACTGTGGCGATATACAACTTTATTTAAGTTGTCTACCCTATAAAATTTAAGATGGTATGAAACGAATCAACTAAAGCTTTCATTGAACTCCAGCAAATTCACATGCATAGATTTTAGCAGAATTAAAATCAATGCATCTAACTTACTCCAGCAAAATCAGGCAATAATCCCATCCTTCTTGCGGAAAAAATTAAGGATCAAGGAATCATGTTAACTACTAATATGATCTGCTAAGACTAGGATCAAAGCTATCATTATCAAGATTTTTGGTGCACTATGCCATCTCTGGCTGTCCGATCACGTTCTGCTAGTTGAGATACGACTTAACTTTGTGAAAATGCTAGTTGTCGCCTTTTTTGCATATGGAAATATTTTCTTCCCGAAACTTGATGCTGCTTATCATAAGAGGATTGAATTTATATTCTTCGCTTTCTCTATGGGCTACAAAAAAATGAAACTCTTTTAAAATACCCTTGCCAAGGTCACGCTTATAAATGGTTGATACATACATAGATCGATAATAAATACTTAATTAATAGCAGATCGAAATTATTGGACTAACTTATGCCACATTGGGACTAATTTAAAATTATTTTTCATCTATGGATTTTCTTAACTTCTATTCCTGTGTATTCATTATTTCTGTTATTGTTATTTTTTTTATTTTTCATAAATACAGTCTTATTTTAATATAATTATGCCGCAAGTCCAATGTAGACCTGCTGTGTCAGCCATACAATATTCAAATCTTCAGGAATGGTATGGAGAAGTTTAATTAGATATATAATAGAGACAGCTGAAACTTGATACAGAATATGGAAACATAAAAAAGCAATTATCAGTTTTATTCCAAATGAGTATTTAAAAAATGTAGCCTTGAATTTGTATTAATAACTGTGATAATAATAAATTTAGTAAGCGAATATAAAAAAAGACTATTATTCAACTGTGCTAAAAAAAAGACACCAAGAAATATTTCAAACTATTGTTCACAGCATTTTACCTGTTGAATTCAACAATGTACAAATATTTATCCTCATTGACTTTGTATTTTTTTGTTTAGAATAAAAAAAAAAGGAAATGCAAGATATAAAAGAAAAAGGAAATTGCAAGGATCATTCTGATTCTGACCATAGCAAATTACCTTTTGTGGCAGACGAAAAGAAAAGGCCAGTAATTGCCGTTCAACTATGTAATCCCTCCTGTAGGAAGTTAACCGCCTGCAGATCCGGAACAGATTCCTGCTGCGACAGCCATAATACACAATACTAAATAGAATTACACGCCTTTTAACAGAACCTCATGTTGTAATTTAACGACATCGATCGAGACACCCAGCAGGGGCTTGAGAAATCTTTCTATTATAATCGGTGTCTACCTTCGACCCCTTATCTTCTTGTAATGTAATCTGTTGTTGTTCAATTGATGGTAAATTTGCTTGTAATGAGATTTTATCTTGGCTATATTTTGGGGTGCTAAAAAGGGGATGAACGATCGGAAGTTTTGATGAAAGGAACTGCATGTTTTATTGTTATACATTATTAGCTAGGGTTTAGTTTCAAATATTTAATTTTTGACTTACGCCCGTACGGTTTTATTTTATTTTCAACAACTGCAGTTTATTTTGTAAAATTTTTAGATGATATGTATTAGGTACCTATAAAGATTCTTAAAACATAAATTTTTTTCACAATTTTTCGTAAGATATTTAAAAACTACTCTGTACGAAATCTACATTTTTGCTTTTATTAAACTATCTTTGATACCTATGTATAGGTCCTGTGGCGGAAATTCTTATTTTATTATACTTTCTTTATTTGCGTGATAGTTATGCAACAGAAATTTTTTTTTCTAGTGGCAATGGGATCAAATGCAATAAATTTTGTTCCTTTAAGTTTTTATTTGTTCTTTGGATAACATTACATTTTGCATTGATGATTTTGTTTACTTTCCTGTTGTGTACAATGTCCGATCTTATATTCGCTTTTGAATGCATCCAGGGATCCTGCTCATCGCTTCTACTACCTCAGTCACCCAAGATTTGGCTTTAGGGGGGGGGGGTACCACAAGTGTACCAATTCCAAAAGGGGTAAAAAAATAAAAAAAAAAAATAGGTCCCTAATAGACCTGCAAAGTACTTAAGTACATTGGTACTTAAGTACTAGTATCAGTACCAGTACCTGGACTTGTAATTGAAAAATTTTAAAGTACCAGTACCGCGACTTGTACTTAAAATATTTCAAGTCCAGGTAATGGTACTGTACTGGTACTTGTACTTGGAATTTTACAGGTCTGGTTCTAAAGTCGCATTCTGAGCTCATCTGAGCAGTTAAGAACTCCTTTTTGAAGATATTGCATTTCAAGTTTTATTTGGTAAAATCTCTAGATGGATCATAAAGCTACTGTTTTCTTTATCGTCAATAGATTAATCATAATTTTATAAACAATGAAACACATTTTACCGATTGAAATCCACACTATTTGTGCCGTTTTTACAAAATTTAGAAAAAAACCTAAGGCCCGATGCAAACATCAGTATTCTGGACGTGAGGTCCTGCTGCGCTGACATAGTGGCACGCGAAATTTTAATACACAAAACTACATCCGAAAACATTTGAAATTATTATCTTTGTATTGTATGTATGTATATACTTATTCGCATTGTGTCAGTAGTACTCAGAGATATGAATTACGACGGTGCCGCAGGAATCTGCGGCAGAAAGTGGAAGCAATATGGACGTGCGGTGCCGCAACGTGGTCGGAGGTATATGGGTCATTACATATCAAATGGAGGATATGTGTGACATGACCATCACCAATTTTGTTTTTAATTTTACATACTTCGTTTGTGAAAACAAAAGTACATATTAAAAATTTCGAAAAAATGCTATCTGATCTTCTTTAAAAATTCATACATATGTTTTTGTTTATGCCAGAGCAGTGAAATATGACTCATTTGAAAGCTAGAATTCCAAGCTATTTAAAAAAAATTGCATCTTAAATATATATATTTAATATTATTCATGCTTTTTAATTTGAACTTTATATTATCCACTAAAACATATCAAAATTTCAACTTGAAATCTTAAGGGGATCAGGGAGTCAAATATCATGAAAGCCCCACCAATCATGCATTTGCTCATAATAAATCCTTAGTTTCTTGATAATTTCATGAAAGTTACTAAGTAATGATCTGTGGAAGTGGTGTGAGATAAAACAAACTGACCCTCTAGACGAGGACCGGTCCCGTTCATTCGAGAGCCGGGTGCGCCAATGCAGCTTGAATTGCTTGAAATTAAAGAAGTGATGTGGGTCATATAACTTTTTACCATGTTTAGTTAAATTTTTTCTAAGACCTATGCTCTTTTTATTAAGCGAAGTGTTTTCGTTTACGTATATTAATAGTATTAGTTTCTTACCTTAGTTCCATATGTAATGTGCTAAATAAAAAAATATTTGAGAATAATTTAAAGATGCTTAATTAAAAAATACAGAGTAATACACTTTTCAACAGCTACTATTCTTGTCTATTTAATAAGCTAACAATAACCAAAATCTATAGGGTGGTTCAAAACTTATACTCATTTATTCTCACGAATATTGGTAAAATCTTCAACTGATCACAACTCCTAAAGGAAGGTTTCCAAAGGAGGGGTATGTGGAACAATTTTTTGATCATCTTACCTCAAGGAATCACGTGGTATACCGGAAGGTATCTTGATCTGAATCACCCTGTATATAGTATGTAATTATTCCAAAATAATGACCAGGGACCGTAAATAACTGCTATTTTTGGCAATCAGCTAGAAAATTCCTATCAAGACTGAATGGCATACTTGAGACGTAATGGCAAATAGTTAATAATTGCTAAAAACTTTTAATTTTCATAATAAGAGTTTCAATAATTTTTTTTATTTGAAAGTGTAATAACAAAATTCAAAGAAAACAATTTTATTATTACAAGTATAAAAATAAACTGTACAAAAGGTTCAGACAAATATATTTATATTAAATTCACGAGTAAGTACTTTCTAGTATTGACACGTGGGACCACTAGGGTGCGCTTTAGTGCGAATATCTGAAAAGACTCACTCCAGAATGATAACATTGTGCTCTATTTATAGTCCGGGGATGTTATTTCACAGGACCTGGGAGTCGGAGATCTTTAAATAATGATGTCGTCTGTTGGTTATATGTGCTGATGTATGCAGATGCACAGTGGCGGTGAAAAATAAATGTAGATAAGACGGTGATGTTACAAATTTAATTCTAATTGTTACCGAAGAATTTTATTTATTTAAATCTTATGATAAGAGTCCCAAAGGACTTTTATTTTTTTAAGTCTCATAATAACAGTCTTAGTAGACTTTTACACTTTTAGCTAATGTTAATATGCGGATTTGCGGATACCGGTGTATGCGAACTATTCAATTCCTGAAATCCACAATCAAATAACAATAAAAGATCTGTCATAGATCCATAATGAGACATAAGTAAATCAAAGTCTTCTATAATTATTATAATTGACTGTAAAATATGAAATTCCCGATCAGACTGTTATCGAAAAATTGAAAAGACAAAATTCTTATGAGACTTCTATCATAGCACTTAAATGAATAAAAGTCTCTGGTAACAGTTATGGAATGACTGAAATTTATAAAAGTCTTCTAAGTCAGTTATCTTGAGACTAAAATATTAAAAGTCTGCATAACGCTCCCAATGCAGAGACTTTAAAAAAAGTCTGTGATAACTATTAGCACTATGCTAAAGGTATAAAGGTCTACTAAGACCGTTAATATGAGACTTAAAAAAATAAAAGTCTTTTGGGACTCTTATCATAAAGCTAAAATAAATAAAAGTCTTCGGTAATAGTTATGATTGTCCAAAAAAACATACATTTAATAATTAATTATTATCTTATGATCTAAAATTTTAAATCTTTTATAACAGTTACATAGAACTAAAAGCAAAGATAAATTTTAACTATTATTTCAAGATTTTTTCAAAAAGGTCCCCATAACAGTTACGGGCACTACTAAAAACAATTAAAATTTAAATTTTTGAATTACAAAATTTTACATTCTTTCAGATTTTTTAGGTAAACTGGGTAAACGGTAAGTCTCAGGAGATTTTATTATATTGAAGAGTTCTTCGGAATGTGAAAACTTACAAAATTCGATAAAGCAATGTTTACTGTTCGACAATAACAATTATAACTTCTTCCCTAGTCTGATTCAAATTTTTTGTGACCAGTTTAAGTAAACTGTATCAGAGCAGCGAAAATCACGGAGATAAATAGAAGTTGGTACAATATCTGGAAACTTTTTTTATTCTAGAAAATAAATCAAAGGTAAATTGATTCCTGCAGAAATTCTTTTACAGAGTTGAGTTCTACTTAAGCAAAATATTTGCAATTTTTCTTTAGTACTGCTAAAGCGTAAAGGTAGAAATACAAATGGGGTTCGTATCTGTCCGGTTAAAAAGTAAAGTGTTTCTATTTCTAAAGGTATGAACAAACAAACCTTTTTATTGCCCAGGCTTGAACTATGATCTTCTGACTCGCGACTATACACAAGTGGTACTAATATGCTGAGTCACACTGATAACCAAAGGTGGATTATTTTACCATTAGTGTTATGCTTTGTAGCTAGGCCAGCAAAGGAGCTAATATTGTGGGTGGGAATATTACTGTTAGAAATTTATGTTATTTAGTGACAATTACAAAAAAAAAATATGTTCTATAATTGGGAAAAAATGTTAGCCATGTTGACAATTCAAAACCGATTGAGTAAATGGGGAAATTAGTCCTATAAAAAAAAGAGATTCTAGAAATAATATCCTCGATATCCTCTAAAATAGATTACACGTGATTATGTAGGTATGCTAATGAGTAGGTATAATTAGAAAAACTAAATAACCAAAATGACATTCATCAAATACTGCTTTGGGTCTTCTGTAAGCTCTTCTGATGTTAAGATGACTTACCGACAGAAATGCATTCCAACAGCGCGATAAGTAAGTAGTGTATGTTAACCAAAATTATATAGAAAAATAGACCAGAGCACGGTACAGAGAATACAAGTTACGTACATTTTGCAATTTTGACACATTGCAGCTGACGTCACTTCGCCCACTAATGTATAGAAAAGTGAGGAAATCTCTGTCAGATTAATAAATTTGACAGAGGCAGGAGAGAGAGATTTTCTTATTTTTCTATAGATTAGTGGGCGAAGAACTTCAGTTCGCCTATTCCCTCCAGACAAAATGGTGAAACGTTGTACCGTATAGAGAATACGAGAATATATTGTACTCTCTGTCCCGTGAGCCAAAGACGGCAATATTGACAGCCAGGGAGCAAAATGAGAATGTAAGCTTAGTATTGTCCAATGCTAGGTATAGCCAGTCTTCTGGTCTAGACAATATTCTTTCATATATTTTTAATTTGTAGTTATCCTCAGGACTGTTCCTCTGTAATGTTCCCATAACTTTCCGCTGACGAATTTCCTATTTGCCAACATAAATTGTTTCACTTGCAAGATATTAATTTTCGTCCAACCACCAAATTCATTAGCTTGCATTTTATGTTAATACAACACCCACGGACGTATAATCAACTTTCAACTGATTATGCGAATTCAGCAAATATGATGGTTGCGCCTGTTGTGCCTGATATCTGGTTGAGGCGCGCTCGAGGATATCAATCTAAAATCTTTATGTGTAACTCAAAACATTTTCAGAGCTTAATTTAATTTCGTTAAGTACGGATCGCATTGTAAGAATTTTATTTCAACTTTGTATGATAGCTATTATATTTACACAATAAATAATTTGTTTCGAGAATAAATATGTGAATAGGGAAAGAAATTATTGTTATTATTTTCTTTGTGTGCTGTTTGTTTAAATCATAACACCTCAATGAGTGGAAAATTGTAAAAGGAAGCTCTACTGCAACCAATTTAGTCTTCTATATCAACTTTTAGTTAAATATCCTAGAAAAAGGTGGTCATGTTGTTACACTATATACCGATTTCGCAAAAGCATTTAATAAGGTTAATTAATATTCGTTTGCTTTTATATAAACTTGAGACATTTGGATTCCATTCTTCTTCCTACTTGACCAATGAATGGTACTCTCGGACGATTTTGGTACATTCCAGTGTACCTCAGGGGAGTTATCTAGGACCCCTTCGTTTTATTATATTTATCAATGATGTATTTAACATCTTTGAATTTTCCTCTGTTCTAGGTTTTGCTAATGATTTAAAAATTTTCTTGGAAATTGTTGATATGTCCCAAGTATCCAAATACAAATCAGAAGTCGATAAATTTGCGAATTGGTGTCATCTTAATTATTTTCCGATAAATTCTTCTAAATGTAAACACTTTATGGCTACAAAAAAAGTAACACCAATTAATTTTGAAGTGTTTATCGATGGGATTATTATTCCTAAATGTAGTATAGTTTCAGACCTTGGTGTTATTTTAGATAGTAAATTTACTTTTTCTAATCATATTGATTATGTAGTACGTTAAGCTAATTCTCGGCTTGGTTTTGTTAAACGTCATGCTAGTGAATTCTCTGATCCATACACACTTAAGGCATTATTTACAGCATTCGTGAGGCCTATATTAGAATATTGCACGATTGTATGGGATCCGTACTATGTGCCACATTCTAACAGAATTGGAAAATGTGCAAATGAGATTTACAAAGTTTGCTCTTAGGAGACTTAACTGGGCCGGCAATTTACCTCCTTATGATGCCAGATGCCAGGATAATTTCTCCTGATATCTTAAAGCTTATCCATTTATATGTGCCGTGTAAGCAGATAAGGAGATAGGACAAATTATGGCCTCAGTATTCCATTAAGTCGTTGTATTCGGCAGTTTAATTTATTACATAGTATGTTAGTTTTATTTGATGCTCTTGTGTTTATTTTGATTTATTCTATTATTTTAATTTTAGTATCTGTATGGTCTGTTGATTTGTAATATGTAGACTAAGAATAAATAAATAAATAAAAAATACCCTTAAAGGCAGTTATAATGGGTAAACAACATTTTTAAAGTGGTTTGTTCTCATACCTTATGGGGCAGGAAGTTGTACGAGGAGAAAAAATCGGAAAGAGGAAGAGAGCAAGGGGGCGTAGACTGAAGAACCGTATAGGCACAAAGAGATAAGATAATTTGACGGTAGTTCGCCCGGAAATTGGTGTCGTCGAACTTCATACCAATAACCAAAGTGAAATTTGTATTAGAATAAATGAAAATGTATACCAAGGAGGGGGGGGGGGGGTGAACAGGACGAGCCCCCCCCCCCCCCCCCCAGAGGCTCAGTTTTATTTAACATAATTTTCAAATTATCTATAAAGTATCTATAAAATGTAATCTGTATCCTATTACGAAGTCCGATAAAATACAATAAAACCTTTAGATATACATATAATAGCAGTTCTTAAGTGCTTAGATGGGAACAAGACGCTCCTTTAGAGCCCACTTTTTTCAACTCCTTTTAGACTTCGGACACCTATTATTTACAAAAAGAATTCTCTATACCTGAGCATATAGGTGGTTTCAAATTTTTTATATAGGTATACGTAAACTAATTCTGAAAAATCTAAATCATTCAAAGTTTTTTGAGGAAATACATAGTATCATGCTTGACTTATGTACAATGCATATACTTCAAAGATTTTAAATTACCACTTATGTAAGTGTATTATTATAATTATAGCGGAGTCTCCAGTAAATTTAGTCAGTTCATATTGAGATGTGTAGGACTGCGTAAAATTTGGAAGCCCAAATTTTTACAGATTGTTGCTCATGGTTCCAGTTGAAAGTTGGTGTTGTGGTTTAATATTTAATCTAGACCATAATTTATTAAGAATTTTAAAGTTGATATCTACATGATATTGAGATTTTACATGAACATTACCTCAGAGAACATCCCCTTAATTAATAAATAAATACCGTGAAATATAGGCTAGTCTTTGCTCTTTAGAATGTTCAAGAGATAACATCTTTTCTAGCTCTTCAATGCTATTCCCTAGTGAACTAATAGAATAGAAAAAATTAAGATGTCTGTATGAAAAAAATAAAATAATTTTATGTTTTCAAATCACATGCAGAACATAACTTAATGCGGAATCGCTAAGTACAGTCATCCCCCATCCCATTCCATAAGGCACAGATGAGACTCAATAAAACCAAATTGCACAGATTTGATGGGTGCAGTTGTCCCCCCGAGGCGAGGATTTATTTCATTTTGTTCCCCTGGTTGTTGTTTCTACACGGTTTTACCGACAAACGAAGGCCATCATGTGCTTGCTCTCTACCTCCTTGGACCAGCAATGAATGTCTAAAGTTGTTTGCTTAGTCCTTGGGCGATTTGAGAAGCACCCAGGAGAGGGTATATAGCAGCATTCTTGTAAATTCGAAATGTTATTATGTTGCGAACTCTTTTCTTCTTCCTTTCCTGGGTAGGCTACAGCAGCATTCTTAGGATGAGATATTGCTACTATGGCTCCTATCAAACAAATTCTACCATGTGATAGATTTCAGGCAATAGCGAAGCAAAAAAGGATCCGGAGTTTGTTTATCCAGGGATGATGTATTGTTATCGGACGTAGTTTAGATTTATTATGGAAATGTTAAGTTTAATATTTTGTTGCTTCTACAGCCCTCGTTCCGTTAAAGTGCCTTCTTCTTCTTGTTGAATATTCTTTTGAGATAACATGGAAAAAAGCTGATTTTGAAAGGGTTGACAAGACATGCGCTTGATCAATACCAATCAATTTTTTTTTTTTTTCAGAACTTAGACACAGCACGTCACGTCCCCTTAGATTTTTGGACTTCAGACAATGGATAATCATTTTTATGCATAAAAAGGACAAAAATTGATGCAAAAAAATTTCTTATGTTGACAGAGGATAATGTTTGCCTTGAGGTGTCAGGTTTTTAATTAAAACATCAGTTTTCTGGTATGGATGGAGCTCTTGGGTTTACTTACCTACCGGCAATGAATATGTGTACAAGAAAAACTTTGGTTGAGTTTCAAGTCATGTGCATAAATATGTATATCAACGCCTGAGAAGTTTAAGTGAATTTGAACTATATCTCAAATCAGAACACTTTCAAATGCCTGTATTATGTATAATTAATTAATTACACTTTAAAAATATTACCCCTTCTTCATCTTATATATTTATATTTATTTTATTTATAACATCGCTTTATATTAGAATACCCATGGCAAGTGGCTGAACCAATAGAACTCAAAAAATGAAAAAGTTGTTGTGCTCATTGGAATGGCAAAACGAAGACACACTGAATTATTGTAATTGAAATGTATATGCCCAGTAATAGCAATACAAACAGTTATGAAATTTTTTTATATTTTCATACAATTAATAGTGATCGTTATCAATAATTATTTCATCTGAGAAACCAGCTGGTTAGGCAGACTTAAGTTCGCACCTAAAATATCATAATGTGAGGACAAGTACCTACTGTTCGACCATTGACATATATTATAATATGGACTGCTTAATATGCTATTTCATGTGGGCACAATATTGGGTGTCAAAAATATTTCTTACTTTGGTGCAGGTATTGGAAAAAAAATAATTGGCGGGAAGTTGAAAAAGTGACCGTGCAGCTCGAAAAGTGCTTTTAATAAAACCCGATTTTTGTTTGCGTATCTAATGAATATATTGCCTTTGGTAAAACACTTTTTATCACTATAAGAAAGAACCTTAAATAATTAATTTAAAACATTTATTTGTTATTTACAGTTCTCTCTCAGTTGTTACTTGTTATTTGTGCCTTGGATTGCACTTTTCTGCGTTATAATCATGTTTTTTTAAGAAAATTAGCTTATAAGTTGTGTGAAAAAGTGAATGGAATTGAAATTAATCATTCTTATTACGATCAAGGAAATTGGTGTGTAATTTTTCGAAAGTTGTAAACAAAGAAATAAAACTTATATGTATTTAAAACTGAATTTGAAAACGAGACTTTTTCTGCTTTTATCATTTTTTTTTAGATAGAACTAAATATGTACATGTAAAATTGTCAAATATATTCCCTAAGAAACTGCCTCATATTAATTAATTTTTCTTCTTTTTTGACGTCTGACTAATTTTTGCAATTGACAATTTAATGAAGTATCAAAAATGATACTTCGCTATAAAACAGTGGGAAATATTGTTTTGACAGTTGATCACCTCTTCCTTTTTCTCTAATAGCGCAAAGTAATTACGACCTCTAACTCACTTTGTCAGTAAAATCGCATGTTCGAGTAATGTAAATTAGCTATAAAGCTTCAAAATAAAATTATTAAAATTAGAGTGTTTAAGGTCTACAATAATGGAAAATATAGCAAAAGTTTTTTTATTTGTTATTCCATCACACAACCCATTTGATTTTGGGTGACAAGTTTCAAGTCTTAATTTTGACTAATCCACAGGTCCAAATAGCGAAATTGAGTGACTTGAAAAACAAAATAAAGAAAAGAAATGAAAAAACGAAAAATTGAGAAAAATAAAAAAAAAATTTTTTATTAAAAAAATTTAAAAACCCAGATTCATTCGAAACGAATCGAAACTGTGTACGCCCGCAGTGGGCTGAAAAAAGAAAAAGGAGAAGCGTTTCGTATTAGCAGAAAACCTTACACTCATCGGTATGGCTTAGTTTTCTGCTTGCCGTAGACGCTTGAATCAGATCTACTATTATTAACATATATATATAAATTCGCGTTGGGTGTTGATGTATTTTTTATTTACCTTCATCCATATGTCAGGATCAAAAATTACATTTCATCATAATATCATTAAATTTCTAGCCCCACCAATGAGGGGCTGAGGCTTAATATATGTGTATCTTTCTACACCCTCTAGAATCTCCCAGATGACCAACGGAACCATATTTTCGATTGAGAAAAATCGAGATAAAAATTGAAAATCAACTTATTATGTAAGGCTGGTCCTAGGAAGCTACAAACCAATTTTAACGACAAATTTCACGTATCAAATTTACACAAACATGTTCGTTTTCATTTCTGAAGTAAACGGGTGGGTGAGCTGTTATCTATTATCTAAAAGTAAATTTGGATTTTTAGCGTCAGTCATAAAAATGTCGTCAAATGGTGCAGAAGACAAAAAAAATATTTGGTTGTTTATTTTTCGTTTAATAGTGAGAGAGATTAAAGCATCACTTTGCACCATTAGAAATATTATAAAAAGATTCCCGGAACCTCAAGCAATTAAACAAGAAATAGAACAAGGACTACATCTGGAACCAGTGATCAAAGGTTAAAAAAAAGTGGCGTGAAGTTAAATGAAGCCTTTATTTAAAGTCATTTTTTTTTTCAAATAAAAAAACTGAAGCTAGTACCATAAGTTTAGGAATATTTAAAAAGACGATTGTAGCCTTTACTTAGCAGACACGAAGGTGCTACTGCTTGCTTAAGCGCAGTTTAAACGTTATTTTAAGAAACTGTTAAGAAGACATTCCTTTTATAGCCTTATATTAGATCTAAAATTATTAAGAGGATATACGCAGACAAACAACTGCCGTCCATAATTGGATTAAAATGTGTCGCCCAAGAGAACGTCGTGGTAAGGTTTTCACAGGCACACAAAACACACCCTTCAATAGCATTTATCCGAAATGTGATTATTGTGCGAGAGAAGTGCAAAGTTTTCCGGAACAAATCTCTTCAATCCAATTTGTAGGTCAATAAATTAGCTGCTTGGAGTGATTTTTCGTATTGCTACTGCGATTATTACAAAAGGAACCAAAAAAGTGACTGTGACTACTGACTTACAGAGCCTAGTAAAAAAAAAGAGACTTAAGCCCCTTAGGAGGATATTTGCTAAACACCTGCATAAAAATTACGAATTTTCTCATTTATGAAGTTGAAGGCAAATCGTACTCTGACTCTACATTCCAAGCTGAAAAGCAGTGTTTGCTCGGAATTTGATAATAAAAATGATGAAAGGTACAGAAAAGTGCTCCAAGTGACGTGTGTATGTAGATAAAGATGAGGGGCTATGCTGTTCTTTCAGCGCCCTGCTATAGTATAGTGAGATGGTGTTTGCTCAATTATATCTTCTCTTTGCGATGAAATTCCGTTCCGTGCTCCTAGCAAACAAAATTCTGCAATATTCTCCATTGTTGAAACGGAACCAATAAAAGAGTTATCCGACAATTTAATATACTTTAGCCGTTTTTCATGAGGTTTCCAAGAAAACACATCAACAACTTTCTGTTGACACAAAGATGTCGTGGTGAAAACTTAACGACGATTAAGAGCTGTCTAAGTAGGTATAGTTAAGGTATGTATATGTAGTTATTTTCTCTTGCAAATTTCGCATTTATTGGAGGTCTGGTAACTCGATTTATTCGGCAACATATACAATAGCAGTCAAAGAATAAGTTCATTTCAAGTTCTAAAAATAAGCTGTTTTATATATTTGAAGCTTTAAAAAAATATAGGTACCTTCATTTGTGTGCCTTTTTTCAAGGTCACTTAAAAATAATAATAAACTCCTTTGCTAAAGGAGATTAACTTCATTTTCTTCCACCTCGAACGCTGTTATAACTTTGACTGCATATATTTTATACGATGCCATCTATAAAAATTATAGTGTGTCAAATTTTCAATAGGTTTCACGTATCATTATCAAAGGCTAATGGGTACGAATCCTATATCATCACGGCCCTGCACTATCTCTCCTACCGAGTTTCCTGTCGACTCCACATATCGTAATCAAGGGATGTTGAGCAAAAAAATTTCCTGAAATTAATACATCAAAGTATGGCCTTGATAGCTCAGTTAGTAAGCATCGTAAGTATCGTCATTGGTGCGGTGCGAATCCCATCTCTGCACGGTCCTGCTTTTTCACTCCTACCAAGTTTTCTGTCGACTTTTATAGCTTCTCCACTCTTTTATTACATTTATACTCACCCATTTATTCCAGCAGAAACGCAAGATGCACAGCTACTGCAGAAGAAACTGAAGTGGAGTAGAGCCTTGATAAGAGAGTGTCATGTGAAGAGGCTATGTGGAAACCAAAGGGGAGTGAAGAAGGGAGAAATACGCTTAAGTTGACGGGTCTTCGCCATTGTAATGGCAGCAAAGTTAGGAAATCAAAGGAAAAGACATTACTATCTTTTCAGATAGCCAGGCATCAATGATGACATCTAAGTTGCTGGAGGACTGCAGGATAAGCTGTGTATCCATAGTACTGTGCCTCTGTAGTGGGCACCTGGGCACTTTGGGATCATGAGGAATGAGATGATGGACCTGGTAGTTCTCCCTTCTTTGGATCAGAACCTTCCGTAGGCGTTGCCACTTCAGTGATCAGGTTTCTCTTAAAGCGGATATACTCGCTTGAACGATGGGCGAATCTGAGCGCTGCTAGCGGATATAAGAAAACTTTATTTTGATGGGCTTAATGAAACTTTCTCGTGGGGCTGTGAAGAAAACATTGTAGAACTTTGGTTGGCATGATTACGAGCCACAACTCGCATCATGCGCATCAATTAAAGATGGACTTTAATGATACCCCTGAGTGTCTATCCTGCTTGGAAGGAGAAGCCTTATAATAGGGAGTACAAAAAGTGTGTTAAGCCAAGTTTGATGTAGTCAAATTCTCGTTGTGTTATAATCTGTTGCCACTGTAGTCAGAGCTCAGTACAGACGTATAGTAGAATCAACATAGAGAGCGGGACAACAAAATATATGGTTGAAAATACTGCGGTTGCTCTCACCGAAAATTCTCGATGGTCGTGCTTTTAGTCGCTGTCACTGTACCAAAGTACCCAGTGAATTTCTCAGTTATTTCAAATATAGGCAGCCGAACATACATTTCTCCAGTTTCCTCTGTTCAAGGACTCCAAAGAAAATACACGCTCATTTACACGAATTTTAAAAGCTTTCGATAGTGTGAACCATCTTGATAAAATTAGCTTCGCGATTCAATATTTCCACGTCAACGATCTCTCTAATAGCTGATTTTTTTGGCAAATAGATCCAAACAGGTGATTGCTGATGAGCGTCTCTCGAAAATACTACCTTTATATTGCGGAGTACCTCAAGGAAGTATTCTTGAACCACTATTGTTTAGTCTGTACACTACCGACCTTCCTATTGTCAAATAGGACTGTAATATCCATCTGTATGCATACGATGTACAACTCTACCTGCACAGGCTGATTGGTCTTATAGAAGACTACGTGGACAGTCTCAACTCTGACATAGAGCAAGTATCAATATGGGCGTCCAAAAATCAGCTTATATCAAGTCCCACTAAATCCAAATCAATTGTCTATTATAGACAACATCTTTGATAAAAGCGAGTAGCCTCCGGTCATTCTTGATGGAACTACTCTGTCTTTTATGAACAAAGTTAAAAATTTCGGATTTACTCTGAACACCTCAAAGCAGTTGCTGTGACGATGTAAACGGAATAATTCGAAAAGTCTATTGTGGCCTGCTGTGGTTATCAGCTCATATACTAACAAATCCCTTACGTTTAATACTAGTTGAAACGCTTTTATTGCCATATTTTATTGGGTCTTGTCTAGTTTTCCCTCGTTTAGATTCTTCTTACGCTAGGAAATTGGAGGTCGCTTTTAATGATTGTACGAGATCTGTCTTTGGTCTGAAACGATTTAATCACATTTCTTCGTTTCGCTTGCGTATACTTGAATGCTCTTTAAACATTTTTCTTGTTCGAAAGCAGTTAATTTTTCTTCATAGAATTATATATTAAAAAAGGTGCACCTTCACTCAGAGAAATCAACAAATCACACATTGTTTGATATAAAAATTGTCGAAAATTTAATAAATCATTGTTAAATCAACAATATCACAACGCAATTTGAACAAAAAATAGTTATGTCAGCAATATTTTCGTAAGCAGCAAACATTCAGCATATATGAAATTTTTGTTTGATATGAATATGTTTTACGGATTTAAACTAACACTTTACTTTGTTGGAATTGAATGCAGATTCAATTGATTCAACAAAAGCTTTGTTAATATAAACAGGGAAATGTTTGATGTAAACAAAATTTTTATCAGTATTAAATCAAATATTATTAAAAAAGACATTTTGAATCAAATTTATTTTCCATATTTGTGTAATATGACTGACAATTTACATATGGACTAAGTCAGGTAATATTTGAGTTTAAAACTAAAAATATTAATGTAGGGAATTCAAAAATTGCTATATGTGAAGAAGATATAAAGCTTATTCACTTATACAACCGTGAGAGCTTATGTTCATATATGACTCTTTCAAAAGTGGGTTATGCATTTGTTATACTGATTAAGTAGTATTGTCAGTATAATGCAATTTCCTTAAATGTGCTGGAATTGATTTTGAAAGATTAAAATATTCTGATTGTGGTGATATTGAAAGAATATTTCCGGATATCTTTTTGTTGGGAGTGGGAGTTTAGAGAAAATAAAAATTTATTACAAAATTGGAGTTCCCTTCGGTGACAAAAAGTGATGGTAAATTGACTTATTTTAATAAGCTTTTAAAAAGGGTGGTTATTTTTATTAATATATTCTATAGATTCTAACGCTACTGCTGAATGTAATTATTGTTCCTTCTGGCCGATTGAATAAGGATATTGTAGAGCGGCTTCATCTAAAATAAATAAAAGTCTTTCAAAAATTCAAGAAGCTGTGGACTGTTTTGTACTTTTGCTATCTACAGTTAATAACCTGGAATTGTTAATAAAAAACCCAATTCTAACAAATTTTCTCCAAACAACCCTTTATAATTGCAGTTGGGGAAAATATCTTAGAAATTTATATTTTTATATATATTTTATATATTTATTTTATATAGATGGTAAATTTTTAAAATCTCCAACATTTTTGTCTTGCGTAGATGCTTCTTCTAAGTTATTTCAAGTACTTGATCCTGAGTATCCCTCTTATTGCTACGGCATATGGCTGTTTGTGGAAATTTATTTTTTAAATATTAAAACACCTTCTGATAAGCAGGTCCCAAAAGTAGCTGGACGAATATCATATCTCAAAAATATTTACAACTATTTGTTATATCTTTTACAAATAATAGGTAAAATGTATCTCTGTTATATTTAAAAAAAAAAAAACATTTTTAAATACTAAATTTTTTTTGAAAATATCATATTTAAAAACAATATCCATGTACAATATGGTATAGTAATTAACACATTTTTATTACGATGTATTAAAATGAATTATAATGGCTATACATAATGACATATTGCATGTATTTTCTACCAAATTTATAGCATCGATATATGTAACAAAACAATTATTTACAATTATTAAAGAACTGAAATGAAATGGATTTTGTAATAATTTTTGCTTTATTTCATAAACAGTCTGTCTATAAATAAAATAGAAAATATTTTGAATAAAAATTTATTTGAATATGCATTAAAAAAAAATAATTAAAATAATATGGTTTTTTGTTTAATTAAATATGTACTTATAGCTTTAAAACAATAACACAATACAAATTGAAACAAATATTGCAGTTACTTCTTTCAACAATTTTCAAAAATTAAATCAATAATTCTGATGTTTCATAAAAAAATATGAATAATTTGTTTGAAGAAAATATTGCTTTTGTTAAAAATCAAAAATATTAACATTTGAAAGAAGGATATACCTTCCCTGATTCAAATGCGTATAATTTTTAAACAAAATTTAATATTGTGATTTTAAATAGTCTATGTTGTTACACGCAAATCAAACACAGTTATGTTTTGAAACCAACAAACAAACAAACCGACAAAGATATACCATAATGGAGAGCTCTTACTTTGTTCGAGTATTAAGTTTGTGGAATTCAGTTCCTGTCCACTTTCAAAGATCTAGCACGTTGGAGGCTTTCAGGAAACTTTTATACCAATACTCACCTATTGACAACTTACGATCGCAAAATTTATTTATCAAAACACTTAATTGTCACGGTCAGATATCTTAATTTCGTTAATATCTTTTTTTTTGTTTTCTTTAATCAGTACAATTATGTTGTTTGAATTGCTATTCTTGAATTTATATACTTAATTCTGAGTTCTGCTAGTATTTTTGTTTACTTTTTATAATATTATTATTCTCATATTATTCTCTTTTTATAATTTTTTAACTTTTTAGGTTTATTTAATTTAATTTTGTTTTTCTCTAAGTTTATTATTATTATTACCATTAGCCAGGAAATAAAAAAAAATTGAATTAAGAATTGATTTAAGAATTAGATACCAGCGAGCTTGTAGGCAATAAAATTTATCATATGTTGGTTTGTATCTTGAAAGTTTGAAAAGTCATATAAAATTAGCCTAGACCTAGAACACAGAACACATTAGAGACATCTAGCGTAAAAAAGAGAAATCCAGCATGCGACAAAATTATACAATTTAAGACGAAAAATACACATTTGCAGTTCAAATAAATTGAAAACCTTTAACGAAAATTAACTCTTCTAAATTTTTTTTTGCACATAACTGTTAAATATATTATTTTATTTTGTATTTCAACAAGTTTCAACGAAATATTCCAATTTCTCGTCGGTGAAATATCGGGAGTAAAAACAAAGGAATCAACGTCTCTAAAGCCGCAGGCCCTGATGGTTTCTCGCTCCTATTAATTAAAAACTCAAAGCACTTGGTCTTTCCCCTCCTCTTCTATTATGGATTGAAAGTTTTTTATCTAGTCGCCAAATACGTGTTGTATTAGATGGCGTTATATCTGATCCTCATCCTATTAATGCCGGTGTCCCCCAGGGCTCTGTTATTTCTCCGACTCTATTTCTAATCTTCATTATTGATCTGCTTTCCCTTACTTTCAATCCTATCCATAGCTTTGCTGATGACAGTACCCTTGATTTCGCATACTCTTTTGACACCCGTGCGGATTTCAGAGGGAACGCCGCATGTGTTAAACGAGACTGCATGATTAGATCATTGAATAACGATCTTGACAATATTCTCGCTTGGGGCAAAGTGAATCGCGTCGAATTCAATGCATCTAAGACCCAAAGCTGTCTCATCTCATTAAAACAAGACCATCACTTAACCACTCTCGTTTCGTTTGATGGTGCATTAATGTCTGATTCACCGTCACTAAGCATTCTTGGCATTCATATTTCCAGTAAGTTAAGCTGGACAGATCACATCTTCTCGGTTGCCAAAGATGCATCAAAATGTCTTGGTTTTTTGAAAAGGTGTAAGAAATATTTCAGCCCATCAAATATAGCGCTCCTCTACAAGTCCTACATCAGACCTAGAATGGAATACAATTCCCATATCTGGGCCGGGGCTGGTCGCACAGCCTTAGCTTCATTGGATATTGTCCAAAAGAGAGCCTGCAAGCTCATTGGCGATGTGGCAATTACTCGTCATATCGACTCGCTCGAGCACCGTCGCAATGTTGGATGCCTTTCGCTCCTTTATCGCTATATGCATGGCCAATGTTCTGATGAAATATCTAGTCTGATCCCTTGTAGAATAGTTTCTGCACGCCATACTCGCGCTGCATCCCGCGCTCATCCTTTTACTCTTCAAATTACCTTCGGCCGTACACTAAAATTCCGTGATGCTTTCTTATCCCGAACTGTGCGAATGTGGAACAGTCTACCATCTTCTGTCTTTCCTCCGGCATACAACCTGCAAAAGTTTAAAGGCCAAATACATCGGCACCTCCGCCGGTCTCCTCATATCCCTTAATCGTTTCCCTATCTCCTTCCTGCCACGCTGTGCTTTGCATCATAGGGTATCCCCTGAGCTTGGCTTAATAATATATATAAAAAAAAAAAAAAAAAAAAAACTATTACAGCCAAATAATTAAAAAAAGCGCCACTAAAAGTGACATTATTTTCTTGATCTAGTCTTAACCTTTCTAAAATAGTCACAATCTAAAAATATGAGAGTACCTACTAACAGGAATTTGATTTGAAATACTTCAATTTTTACTATTTTTTACAAATTTGCGAGCTAATCTCCATTCCAATAATATTTTTTTTAGTTTTTGCCGGAGTTATTTATCAGGTTTCTTCGTTACCTTTAATTTAAGATATAAATGATTATTCTGCTACAAATAGTTTGCAAGATTCGTACTGATTGGTACTGACTCCTCTTAAAGAATTGAAATTTATAGATATCAACACTTCCTGTTCTCTCTATATTCTAAGGGAGAGTCTGAGGCTACCGGACATTTTTTCTGTACATTTCCGGCCGTTCCCCGGAGCAGGCTACGATTGGTTCTGCCCTCTCATTGACCTGAGAATAAACGGCGTTCATAAACTCGAAAGTGAATTTCTTTCGGCGATGCCGCATGCCGTAGCGCAGTTTTGAAAACTTTCTGTAACTTTTTGTAATAAACCCATTTTAAATCAGTTTGATTTGATTTTAATCACTCAAAAATTAGAATTTTGAATTTTGCACTTACTACACCTAGACATAAATTTGTAGGGTGAAAGCGTGGGAGCACATAGCATTATTAAATTTGCTGAGTAAGTAGCTGATAAATGTTTTTAAATTTGAAAAAAACATTGTTGTCTGACTTTTTTTAATTCATATGTCATCAAAACCTATGGAAAAATCAAATTTATCGAACTGTTTGTTAATCGATTTTGTTTTAATCGAAGCTGTGTCATGACGTTTAAAATTAAATGTTATTTTGATGGTTTGGCCAACCAGTCATCTAATCTGAAGAAAAAAAAAATCAAGCATCTCTACGGGTGTCCCATACGTACCGCATTTCCTTTATAACCCTCACTCAATTTCGAGAAATATATTGTATGGTTGCAGAGCCGGAAAATGCATGGTGCGGGCGGTAGGGTTTTTTTGTTATTTTGGGTGCTCTTTATCCTAATACTATGTAACTTTCTTGTTATACACGCTATGAAGGTGAGTTGTATCTCAGGTGATAGTTAACCTTCTATGGTTTCCAACAAATGCCCAACCGCCTCTCTATCCCCTTTCCGTCGACAGTTATAGGAAAAGACAAGATAAGGAAAGCACTATCTTGCGAGATTTCGAGACCCCAGAATGTTACCTTTAATATGACTATGCACATGTATCTACCTAAATGATACCGTTTTTGAGATATTCCCGTTTTTATGATGCATAAATTCATTAATTTTGCTAATAAGAATATAAATCGCGCCTAATTTTATGCAATTCCACGCAAATTAGTAAAATTGATATTTTTCCATTAACCTTAAAAAACAATGTGATAAATAAAAAATGCGTAGATGTGTAGCTCTTCTTGTCACTGTAAAATAGTTCTCGTACTATCTGCTGGGAGTTATGTAAAAGATTAAGCTCTCAAAAACATACATGATTAATAGGCTTTGGGGTCCTCCACCTTTCTGCATCCGCTCGACACTATTTCTTGGGTCACGCGTACCTATTTTGTAATATAAATGATCTTTTAAAATTAAATATTCTATTCAATCAGGAAGAGTAATGCTCTACGCTTTAGACATACTTCAATAGAGGAACCTAGCAGTGCAAAATTCAGGTGAGACACATGATCGAATCATCGTAGTCCGAAAACAAACCTTACCTTAGGCGAAAGCATTCTAGCAGACAATCATAGGCGGCGCAGGGTGGTTTAGATCTTTGATAGGTTAGAGTTGACGAGATCACAGCACTTCATATTAGAGTTTAAGGTGACCCCGAGTTTATGGACTTTATCCACAAAGGTAACTGAAAAGCCATTCAAAAGAATAGGAGGAAGTGATGAAGAGTCAAAAGTACCAAAAGAAAAAGCAATACGCTGTGACCTACTAGGATTTAGTTTAAGTTTATTGTCAATAGACTAGGTGAATATGTTATGTAAATCGCAGTTCATCCGAGCAACGCAGTCTTCGATAAGACCTGGAGGACGACTGAAATAGACCTGAACGCCATCATCATAAATATGAATTTCACATCTTGTATTATTTCAGGCAGATCATTAATGTATAGGCTAAAGAGTAGAGGACCAAGAATGGAACCTTGTGGGACGAGGAAGAGGAAGAAAATTTGAGTAATTACTGTCCCCAAGGGTAACCTTTAGCGATCGCCCGCTTGGGAATTCCTTGATTAACTGAACAGCTCGACACGAAAAATGGAATTTATTAAACAATTTGTCTAGCAAGTTTACATGGCAAATACTGTCGAAAGCTCTTCTATCAAGTGCAACGCATATGTCTGCTGTGACTTTAACGAGAGCACTTTCGCAACTATGCTTGGGTCGAAACTCAGATTGTTGTTTTGCAGAGTGTACTGTTGAACCTGCCAATATAGTACCTTCTCCAGAAACTTCGAAAGAAAACGGAGTAAGCTGATGGGCATATAATCAGTAGGAGTTGTAGCCGCATCCCTGTTAGAGAATGGAAGCACGAGCGCTTTTGCAAACTATTATAAAATGTTTGTGAAATAAAATACTTGGCCGAAAAAAAAACAAATAACAAAACGCGGTACCTATATGCAATATTTTGGTTTCTCTGTAGCTGTTATAACTAAAGCAAATAAAAATCAAAAATGTGATTGTTGATGTTAAGTAGCTGCAAGGATGTTCAATGGGTTTGCATCCAACATGAGCACAACTTCCGAAATTCCAGATGATCTGACAATATTTCGCTAAACTTGTAGGAAACAAAGAAAAATTTCGAAAGATTGTAGTTGCGAAATTCTCGGGAACTTATCTTCCGAACGTACACACCAAATTCATCATAGATTACATCGACCGCTTTGCTAAGCTTCGTGCATATTATTAAATCCGTCACAAAACTCATGATTTTTATAGCATTTCATCCGTATATGATTTAATGATCTTTCTATTCAAGAAATGGATAACAGAGCGTATTCTACATGAGGCTCGATTGTCTTGAATATAATAAAATCTGCAGAATTCTTATGCATTTCTTAACGTTGTAGATTCATTCCAATCAAGGTAAGTTTTTTAATTTATTCCCTAAATATTAATATTATAGGTAGGTATGATGGGATATTGCATATGATCTGTATGCCCAAAATCGTGATCGTAGCATTGAATTGGTAAGATTTGTTAAGAGAGCTTACATTCTGGATGCACTTAGATACCTCCAAGAAAGAAAGAAAAAATCAAACAAAATTATAAAGCCTTCGGATATTTCCATGAAATTTACTTTTTCTTTGACAAATCCTTTTAAATTTTCTGTTTTATTCTTGATTCTTATTTTATATCCTACTAATTTGCTAAAACGAAACATAAAATTAACGACGAAACTGATTTTTATAAATAGCAATTGAAGCATAATTTATTTACTTGCAAAACTATATTTTTCCGTTTTTTATTCTTCATTCACTTAATATAAGATTTAAACTAGTACCTATATAGTTGCCTTTTAAAATGTGTAGGTTTTGTTTTAATTAAAAATAAAATTTAAAAAAATTCTTGCAATGTTCTTGAAGGACCGAATGAATTTTCATCTTTATCTTCTTAAAGGACCGAATGTATTTTCATGCAAGCTCATCCTGGAGTATGGAGATATTCTTTTCTATCTAATACTTGGCTATGTCATACATGTATGTATTGTACATAGAAAGATAATATTAATATACCAAAATTTAGCTTTACATAGGGAACTATAGGAAAGTTTATATACTCAACAATCTGTTCGAACCCTTCAGACAAGTTGGCTTGCCAAAGTAGGATTAAGGAAGCGACTAGTACAAAGAAACCTCTTGTGGTCGCAATATTATACTCCTGTACTTCTCCCAACAATACAAAATAAATGAATTCCTACAAATTTTTAATATTGTCTCAATTGAAAGATTTCTGAAGAAGTAAAATTCATTTCTCCATTCACGACAGGGATTCCGGTCCTATTCGTTAATAAAACCCTTCAGAGTTAATCTTTTGTTAATCATTGAGATATTAACAAATCCATCCCTTTCAAAGTCAGGAATTATCAGGAAGCTGTTGCAGTGCGAATAAATTTTTGAATCCCTCAATAAAATCTTTCAAACCATTCCCATTTCTTCAGTTCAGTTGAAGTCTTTTTACGAAAGCAGTTAAGTATAGTATTATGGAAAAGCGAGGGTTAGTATACTCCACAGTTCAAGCTTGTTCAACTTTGATTAAGTTTTACCCTCTCAGTTCGTACAAATGTGTATGTAAAAGTTACATACATACTTACATACTGCAATCTATAAGTAAGTTCACGGAAATTGACTTCATATGTACGTTCCCCTTCAAAAAGAGTACAACAACATATTTTTCTGAAAATTGTACACTGTCGGCGACTCAGCGTTGATAATAAAATAGTAGCGCTAAAGTCTTTCAGAATATATTATCAGGCTGCAAAGTATCGCCATTTAAGAGCTTCTCTGCTGGACAGAGTCGGTAATTTTCATCATTTTGCGCAAAAGAGCTCATTTAAATTCATAAAGTGTTTTTGCTTCTGTGACACATCTTCAGTTTTCAAGCTTCATCATTAGTCGCCTCCTCATTTCCAGAAACGGAAGTGCAGAATTTTTAATGGTGCTCTAGCTTGCCGTTTTTATGCAGAGTTTTTCTCATTTCTGGATAATTACGTACACAACAAAATAATGAAGCTTTTACTCAAATAGCACTTGCGCCTTTTGCAAAGATATTGCTCGACATTCTTTAAAGTGCGAACATAATTCTGCCAGGACCTTTCTTATATACATACTATGTATGTATATAGGTATCTATATATCTATACATATGTTAAGTAAGATGTTGTTTCAGAAAACTGGAAAAATGTTGCAATTCGCTCTGTCCAAATCTCTTTATAAAATCATAAGAAATATTTACAAATCATTGGACAATAATTTCCTCAGCTAAGCAAACATTGATAGCTTGTGCCTGGATAAAGTCGTTGTTAATATTATAAAAAGGACATTTGGTTGTAGCTAGCTCTCAACCTCCTGGCAGTTAGGCGGCTGGTCTTCGAGATTTATTATGTACTATAAGAAAAATGCAAACAAATGCCGCAACAACTCCTTGGTACATAAAGAGAATGTTTATATAGGCTAGAGGCAACAAAACGCCTTTCCGGATGTCCCTTACAACTGTTCAACATCCGAGGTGCAATGAATAGTCCCACAAGGCACGAACAACGAATCGAGAGTATCTTAAAAACCTTCAGAAAACTTTCATCTTCGCTTCATGTTTTTTCTTTCTATAGCTGCGGCAAGACCAAAGTGACAAATTCAGGTAAAGATAACAAATTCATGGGCGATAGTGTGTTCTCATCAATGGACAATGGTCCAGACTTCCAGAATCTCATTCGTATGGAATTGATGTCATTTAACAGTAGTTGAATGGCATTCGCATTGTAATTTTCAGTCGTCGTTCTTCGGTTGTGACAGTCCAGAGAAATATCAAGATGTTGAGTAATTGTTCTCCTTTATTCATTAAAGAGAAGTTTTGTAACAAAAGTCACAAAGGTGACTCGGGAAGAGGAAGTCGAAAAGTAAACAATGACGCGTGTATTTTAAAATTCACGGATGATACTGCTATGAAATTTCGGGCGATTTCTAGAAAAAAAAAAACAATGTTTACGTGCGTTCACTAGACTTCTACATACATCAGAAAGTTTTCAACACGTTTTAGAAGCGAAGCAACTGAATAAACAAAAATTTTGCCGCTCTTACCTATGGATTAAAATGAACAATGGTAATTTAAATAATTTCATAATGCTATTAAGACGTCAATAATGTCATTTAAAAATTATTGTTCCTTTTCTGGAAAATGAGTTTTATGTAGACGGTGTGCGAAAACGTCTTAAAATCGGTTTTTACACAGGTTTCTCAAACAGTCATCCATTTTTATAACGTGGTAATGAGATATATTCAGATAACGTAATAATTAGTAAATTTCAGTTGGCGAATATTATGTCGATTCAGAACAGTTTCTAAACTGTTGGCCGCATGCGTGCAGACTTTTTTTTTTGTACTCGTTCCTTTTGTAAACCTTGTCAGATATCTGTACAGTATATATGTATGTACTAATTAAAAAAATTTGAATTTTCTTAGAAGTTTTTTCACTGAACCAGCTTTTCACATCATTCATCTACTTCATATATGTATATGTAGACATTGCACACGAAGCCGATGACTTTGGAAGTCGACCATCTCCTATTTGACTGAAACTTTCACAGTATGTTTGGAATACGAAAATAGCATGCTAATGTTTTTTGTTTCCTGCTTTATTATTTCATCCCCCCGTGACTTTATAATGAAACGACATTAACGAAAAATCATCATCATCAACCGATTTTTCTGATTCAAATATTAAGTACACCTTATGCCTTACCCTGGTAGACATATCATGATGAGCTCAACAATGAGCTCAACAATGAGCTCCTCATGAGCGATCAGATGAACATACTGATAAAATTTATTCCTGTTTGAATCAAAACCGGGAAAAAAATCATTTATTTACTTATTCATAGATAGTGTGAATGAGATATTGCATCTCTTTCATTTATTTAGAAATGAATACTTTGCTTCTCTTTTATGCATTTCAAAATATTAGATGAGAACTTCAATCAGTACATAATGAGTGTCACGATGAGCTTTTATTAATGAGCATATCAATGAGTGTCACGATGAACTTATTAATGAGCATATAAATGAATGTCATGATGAGTTCATAAATGAGAATGTGATTTTACGATTGGTTTTATATATTTTTCCGAATTCGACGCTGAGGCGTAAGGATATGGATATAACGTCTTGTTCAGTATATGGGGGATAGTCTTTAGGCGGAAAAATAAATCAAAAAATTAATTTAACATAAATAATTTAAAAATTTAAATAAATAAATTACAAAATCACGCTGATGACAAGAATTAATATTTATTTATTGCTGGTTTAGTATATATGGAGCAGTTTTATGATATCCAATGAGATTTAATGAATGCTCATCGGTATTTAACATTTTATATATATATTTGCAAACATCTTCATACTTTTCTGTCAAATTAGTATTGGTTTACATAATAACCGTTCCTTGCGGGGCAAGAGACAAGGTAAAACTGTGAGCAATTTCTACTAGGGTATGTTTAAAAAGAAATACAGGAACACCGAATGATATTTTTTTGTTAATAAATGTATTTTTTTTGGAAAAATCATGGCATAATGTATTGCAATATTTTCTTCAAAATGATCAGAGAGAAAGAAATTCTGTGTTAATTGAAGCGAAATTCTTTACCTTGGGCTAATAACTTGAAGCAAATATTCTGAAATCAATTCTTGTCACGTCTGAAGATTTATGAAAAGCATTTACTTACTCAAATTAATTTCTTTTATAATAATCATATTAGTTCGACTTAACTAACAATAAATTCTATTCTGTTGTATTACTTGAAGTATTTCAGGGTATATTATCAAAAAATATCACATATATGTATGTATAGACGAGTTTGACTCTTTAACTATTAATTCCAATGATGGTAGTCGTTTACCTAATTACTGAAAATAACCACGGAATTATTAGGAAGCCTGGGTTGATATTGGTTCTTAATCGTCAACTTTAGTTAAAAACTCTAACCTTTGGGATTCTATGGCCCGTGATTTGAGCAACTTTCCTTTTAAAAATTTAAGCAGTGCTGGAACAAAGCACTCTTTTCTTGGTCAACAAAACTGAAGAGCTTGATTTTCGCATACTTTTTCCTGTGAGAATGCAAACTTAATAAATGCACGTCCTAGTCCGGGCTAATGACAACGATCGTCAAAACTGGCCAAAGACATGTCATACTGCCTCTGTTCTGTGAATATACATATATATGAAACCTCCATATACAGGAAAAACGTCTGTTATCCTACTCGGCGATTACAAGACTCAGTTGAACTGAACTGACACTTACAGAGTCTGACATTAACGTAGCCTCGTATAAGATTTCTGGCCCTCCAGTACTGACTAGTCAATTAGCTGTCAAACGAAAAATTAAAATGGACGAAACTGAGAATAAAAGGTAGATGCTAGTGGAAAGTTGTGTTTATATTTCTAATTTTCTTTTTTGAGTTGGAAATCATTGAAAAGAGTTTAATATTAAATTGTAATCTTTATTTGCTACAGAAAAACGACGGAATAAGGAACAAATCAATAGAAATCACTGAAATTTATATAAATGGACTGCTCGTTGAACCAAAAATGCATGAAAGCAAATGGCACAACTTTCATGTCCTTGTCACTTTCCGTGAGAGCATACTTTTCCACGGAACTGTAACGATTCAGCGGTATTTCCAACTAAAACAGCCTTGTAAAAAACCTTTCATTCACCTAATAATTAAAATTTAACAATACAAATAGTCCCAAATACTTTTGTGGTAAATTCTGTAAATCCCACTGACATGCATATATAAATATATTCCCAAATAATATTTAAATATAGTAAACATAGCACCAGTTTACGACAGTTGGTAGCATTGACAGTGAGAGCATACTTTCTGAAATCAAAACTGGTGCTACATGAAACAGGAAATCAGTCAGTGCATTTATATACATGTCAGTGATAGAAATGCATACAGAAGACCGCTTGAAGACATTTTTTTTTATAATGTACTGACTAGTCAGTTGATCGAATACAACGCGTTTGTAGTCATACGAATTCAGTACTGACCGTCAGATCTTTAGTTAGATATTTATTCTAATATATAATCTTTGCGCTTGTGATAAGGTAGCTTGACTAGTATCTTGTAATTGAAGTCACCAGAGTATTCGTCACTAAATAGATATAACTTTTGACATAATAGACCGTAGTGTGAGAATAGTTTTTCAGAATCTTGAGGTTGCAGGTGTTGGTTCCAACCTGATGGATGACAAACGCCGATGTAATATTAAGTTGGATAAACTTAGACAGAACTAATGTTTTCTAGTATAATGGCTGCACCAATGGCTGTTAATAACTCACAGACTCGAATTGTATTTTGCGAAAGTCTCGATTATATCGAAAGACTAATAGTAGTAGAATTTGAGGTGAGTATAGAACCACAGCACAGGAAAGGGAATTAGAGATATTGTAATGCCAAATCCGCTTCTATAATCTGGAAATCCTTTTCTGTAATTTGGAAGTCTTTTTCTGTAATTTAAGAGTTCGTTTCTGTAATTTGAGAATCCCTTTTTTGTAATCCGGCTTCCTAAACCGAAAGCTTGTTTACTAAAGAGGCTGAAAAGAAAGTTATTTCGTCCTGGTAAGCTATAACGGAAACTATTGTTAAACATATAAGACCATCATTTAATTTTCCAGTTTATTAAATCTTTTATCAGTATTTTTTTGCTTGCTGTATATCGACTAAAAGCATAATTGACATGAGAAAAATTAATTTTTTTATTTTTTTCAAACTTTTCTTCGCCTACCTAGCTAAAGCCATTTTTCTTCTCAGTAAGGTATCTCAAAGTATATTTTGCTAGAATTTGAATGTAGCGATTACAGCAGTGTTTCCAATCACATGAAAGTGCAGTCAACTGTTCAATCAACCAAACAGAACAAACGCGTCACCACAGATCTACTGAGCCGTGCAATCGCTGGGCTACAGCTAGTTCCGAATATGCATACATAATGGAACTGTCAGAGACTGGGCTACGGATTTCGGACTTTGCGTCAACCCATTGAAAACAGATCTATGCTTCTTTACTTAGAAAAGGAACATTCCCAGATTAAACCTGCCCCTAATCGGCTCCACATGTTTGGAACTAAAGTACATGGTAAAATATCTAGGTATTACATTAGACAGAAAATTAAGCCACACCTGGAGGACAGATGGATGATCTTATGGAACTACACTAGCGTCATCCGACCTATGATTCTGTGGTGTGGTGGAAGGTAATGGAGCTCGCCAATCATCGTAAGATATTGGAGAAAATTCAAAGATTGTACCTACTTAGTGTAAGCGGCGCTCTCAAATCAACCAGCTCTGGGGCTCATGAGGTCATCCTTAACGTACAACCCATGCATATACATTTTAAGAAGAGGGAGTCAATTTCTACGCTAAGGCTGCAACTCAGTCAGAGCTGGATTCACACCCGTACAAGGGTCCCACATGAATCCATCTTTGTATTCGTGCCTAAAATTGACAAAAACAGTGATTACCTTGTCGAAAATATGCTGAAAAGCAATTTTAAAACGAAAATTCCAGATAGAGCAGAATGGAAGTCACATTCCGTGCTTCAGCCATTAACACACACTATTCAAATCGGAAGAAAATAACGGAGCCGGCATATTCTGCGAGGAGTCTCTCGTAGAAATTGTCATACATCTGGAAATCCATGCCACGGTTTTCCAGGCGGAAGCTATACTTGAAGCAGGAAGGTATCTCCTTCAATCAGACAGCCAGGTAGCTCTCAAAGCCTTGTCAAAATCCTTTATAGACTCCAAACTTGTATTGGAATGCAAATCCACCCTGACCTACCTTTCTCGGAACAACAGGGTATTCGTGCTTTGGGTGCCAGGTAATAGCGACATTCGGTGAAATGAAAAGGCGGACGAACTTGCTCGTCTTGGTTCAACCTCGGAGTTATCCCCCTCTACAATTGGGATCGCACCAAATCACTTTATTTCTAATATCTTGGTATGAACCGACCGCCAACACGGTCGCCTTTGGTTAGACCATTCTTCAGGTAGAACTTCAAAGGAGATGTGGGGGCAGACCCAACCCAAAGGAATAAATAAACTTCTGGTGTTAAACAAGCCAACTCTGAGAACCCTTATGTCAATTCTTACTAGGCCTCTTAGACGAGCTGCACGAAGCTGACAAGGAGAGCTGGGAGCCAATACTCAAATTCTTAAAGGCGTCCGGGCGGGACCTATGAGTTATTAGTCATAAGTCTGGAGGGTGAGCATTGGGCCTTTTAATGTCTAGGTTTCATAGCCCCTGTAAGGGGTCTCAGCCTCAATTTTCAATCAAATCAATGAACCCACCTGCTTCAATAATGTGGTAGTAGCAAAATCAATTCTACCTCCAATTTCTGTCTAATTTTCTATTTCCGGATATGTTGTCGATCATACTATAACTATTGTGCATATAGACAAGAATTTCCATAAAAATTCATGAGAAAAAATTAGCATGCTTATACAAATATTAGTAGCCCAGAGAAAATTATATAGTAAAGGAAATCGATTGGATTTCAACTCGCCCATCACCAATTTGGATCTTCTTTTGCTAAAACATTTAACCCATAAAGGACTTTGAACTCCTTAAAATTCGCCGATTTTTGGTCGGTTGATTTAAATTAAAAAAATTGTTATTTTAGATCCCTGCGACCCTACCTCCGACATTTGTTCATAAGAACCTTCTCTGCAGATTTGCAAATCTTGCCGTATAAACCTTAGTGGTCACTCGAAACAGATTCATGATGCTAAGGTAGAGAGGTAGAATTCTGTACACGGCGTTTGAATAAAAATAGGAAATACAGCTTCAAAAATGGTGTAATGTTCAAAAAGTGTAATTGTCATGTAATATTTAAAGTTGCAGGTAGCCATACAATACAAATTCATTAATCATAGTCCAACAATAGTATGCGTAACTAATGAATTGAATGCTACGCTGTGACGATGATCGGAGTCAGCCATTAGGCAGTGCCACTGACTTATAACAATGGAATGAGTGTATTGCCATTTTCCTATAGGAAAGAATGGCACAAGTTTTACAGTTCTCTCTTTCTCCCTATGGTAGAGTTGGAGCTACCAACACAGAACGTTTACTTATGCCATTTGATGTCTTTATGTTGGCTGCAGATGTAATCACCGCAGAAAGAATAAGGTAAAGATAGTGTTTACCATGCGCCGTCTATCTTGCCCATACGCAGGATTCAGTTAAGAATAACTTTTGCAAATTAAAGTCGGAATGATTAAAATATCACTTGGACACAAGAAAATAATTTTTTTTTATTTAATTCTATTTATGGGTGTAAAATTTCATCTGATTGGTTGAGTTTTACATATTTGTATGTAGTAATCGTTTTAAATGGTGCTCTAACGGTGATATACAGAAACACGATATTTGTGCCACATGAAACCGTAAATCGCACAGTCCAGTGGGCAGTGCTTCTATGGAGAAGGTGGAGAAGCTATAAAAGCGGATCTTCTAAGAGAAGCTCAGAGAGCAGTTCTCTTTGTAGGCGCAGCTAGATCTAGCAGATGTCTAGGAAATGGGAAGTACAGCGAAGGTTAGCAGACACTGGAATAAAAGTCTCGACTATCTAAAGACTAAATAACGACTTCGACTGTATTTTATACACTAGCTTATTCATACACAACTAAATTTAATTATTTTAATTATGATTTACACAATTGTAATGCGTGCACACATGCCCATGATTTGGGACATGTTAAACAAAGTTACTTACTTGCACTTTTGTGCTTAACATTTATTTTGATGTGATGCAACTCGCATGATCCGTGTTAATTATGTTGCAAAAACATGTAAACAAATGCAGTCACCTGCTGTTCGAGTGCGATATGTTTTGTTTATAATGCATTAACAGGAACAGTCCCTGACATATATGAGAAAAACTACTTCAACAATCAAACATGCACAGAGAGGTGACCTTACAAAATTACATATATCTATAAGGAGAGGGTCCCTACTCGTCATCACCGATTTCGTCCAAATTCACAGTATGTGTTGGACTTGACTAGAAATGACAGTGACGCAAGTGGGAACTCCAGATGGCCAAGCGAAACAGAAATAATGTATAATGTAGGTGAACCCGGGGTTAAAGTTAACACTTTTCGGAAAACTTTGTTAATTACCATCGTGCGGGTATATTCGCAACATTTGCAGCCCCTTTCTTTTCGTTACAATTATCTATAATCGGTTATCTTTCATATACACAAAACCAGAACTCATTAACCCAATTAGTTTAGGAGCATTTTCAAAATAAGATTGCGAGATTTGTTAATTACTTTCAACTTACGTTAATTAGCAGCATAGTATATTGTAAAGCTGGCACCTTTATTTCGCAGCCAAATTCCAACCGAATTTCAAGCTTCTTTTTGCTAATTGAGTGAGTTTTTTATGATTTTTTGAAACTATTATGAGATTATTACGGCAGCGGGTTACAGAGTAGTAACCCGTGGTGGATTACTTATATATTATTAAAATAAAATAAAATTATTTTCCAGGGGCGTGGGTTTTTATTTTATATTCTACCATCTGTGTAGGATATTCGTACACAATCCCATCAAAATCGGATAAAAAATTCAATGTCAAAAGGTCATACATATACACTAATGGGAAAATGTTTCTCATTTCCCGAATTCGGGTGTTCTGAGGGTGGTGGGGTATATATTATCCGAATTGCAAAATTCCTTTTACTAGTATTTTGTGATTTATTTTTTTTCTGATTTTTTGAACATTTTCCCTCCCCTTCTGATTAAGTTGCGAAATTTAATTCTCGACGGCCAAAATTCTGTTTGAAAAATTCATTCAGAAATGTTTTTCTACAACTTATAAATTAATCCATTTTTTTGTTTTTTTTTTATGGATGCGTTTTTACTAAGAGATTATCTGTACAAAATTTCAGGATGATCGGATGTTATTTACCCATTTAAAAAAAAAAAAATCTGTAAAAATTTGGCATACCCACTTTTCGTCATCTACCGATGATCTTTTAAAACGCACGGAAATGCTATCGACAGAATCGAAATCTATTCACCTTCTTTGTGGTTGACATTTTACCCGAATGAATTTTTATTCAAATTCTGTTCCAATTTAACCGCGACAACTCCCAGCAAAATTTTACAAATTTGAGCATTTTCTAAGGGTAAGCCTACAAAACCCCGGGCTGCCCTACATTATGCATTATTTCGGTTTCGTTTGGTCATCTAGAGCTCCCACTTGCGTCACTTACTTTCATTTCTCGTCAAGCCCTACTTATACTGAGAATTTGGACGAAATCGGTGATGACGAGTAGGTACACTTGTTAGACCAATTATTGCTTTTTCACTTGTTTATTTGTTGGTTTTGTTTATTAAAAAAAATCGTTACTTCTGGAGTCGAGTGAGACCAATCCAGAACAGACCCTAGAGATGCCATTATGTCCAGAAAAATGCCCCGTTTTGTGTGGTTGACTTGCTGGTCTACTGGTTCATTGGTCCCTAATTCTTTAAAAATGAGGCAAAACCTCGCGTTACAATCAATGGAGATCATTACCGGAAGATGATAAATGTATTTTGCTTTGAAAATGTGGATGCCATTGATTCTGAAGAAATGCGGTTTCAATAGGATGGTGCTGCATGCTATACAGAAACGCAAATGATCGATTTATTAAACTCACGATTTGGCAATAATGTGATTTGATTTAAATTGGCCTCAAGGCCATGTGATCTAACTCCTCTTGTCTATATTTTATGGCATTAGGTGAACTCACTGCTTAAAGCAGCTAGAATTTATGGCTTGCAAGCAAATTTTATCGTGTTATTATTGCTGAAAAACTTGAGTGTGTGAGTGAAATTATGTAGAGGTTATTATTGACAACAAATTAAGCTTTAATGAACATATTACATTATGTTAGAAAAAAAAAAAAAATTGGAAAAAGAGGCGCAAATTTTAGACGAATTATAAGAAATTTATTGACATTGAGTGCAATAAAAATATATAATATTTTAATAAAGTCTCATTTAAGTATTGCTCTTCAATACTATTTCTGTGCTAAAAGACAAGGTCAGAAAGAATTCAAAAGCTTCACAATTGCTTCAAAAATTTGCTGAGATGTATAATATATTCACGCCAATAAGAATGATGCTACATTCCTTAAAATTGATTATTTACAATTAAAGAATGTACAACTTGAGGGAAGAAGATGTAAATTTTGTTATATCGGGGGCGAGGGGTTTATGTAAAAAAGAAACAGCTACGGATGTAGGCTATTATAACTTTAATGAATCTTAATACTATTAACAAAAGCTGGATCAAGAAGCACATAGCACGCGGCCAGCTACGATGATAGAGTCACGTCTGACAGCTATACTAAAAATACATTTCAAATAAGGGCCTCCGCTTAGCTAATACAATGACCGCTAGTTAAGGTTAAGTTCACAACATTTCCCTTGCCTTAATTTTCTAATAACTATACTAACTTTGGAACCGAACTACTTTCTTTGTGATTCGTCCTGAGCGCCTAAGAAGGGGATCGTCAGCCTCTGCATTCTGACCCAAATCCCCTGAGGATTGTTCAAAGCTTGGCATCATAACAGCTGGGGCCTCCGATGTATCCGTATTCGTGCTAGTAGAGGGAGAACTATTAGTAAATGAGTTAGTGTCTTTACCTGTTTCATTATGTATCCCCGGAGGATATAACCAAATAGGACTATCCATTCTATTGGATGTCGATGATTCCTGGGGAGTTATTTCCACTTTTGCTGGCCGAATCTGGTTTTGGTGTCTCCGATAAGTTCCGAACCTAGTTTGGATTTCATACATGTTGCCACCACAAATTCTTTTGATGACTCCCTGTATCCATTTCGTCCCTTTCAGGTACTGCCGTAAATGGACGTGTTGTTGGGTGATAAATCTTGTAGTTTTCCTGGAACGACTTCTTCTGTCGATTTCGGGAATCATAGCTGATAACATATTTCGGTGCTGTCTGCCGTGCAATAATTCTGATGGAGACATCTTAGAAGTCGGATTGGGTGTAGTGCGATATGTTTCCAAAAAGATAAACAGTGCGTCATCTGCATTCCGTCGCTCTTCGAAAATTTTCTTGAATGATGCCTTAAACGTTCGTACGAACCGTTCCGCTTCTCCGTTTGAAGCTGGATGGAAAGGAGCGGTTCTTAAGTGTTGAATGGAATTAGTACAGCAAAATTCTGTGAACTCTTTGGCAGTAAATTGCGTTCCGTTATCCGTCACCAACGTTTTCGGGAGTCCTTCAATAGCAAATATCCCACGTAAAGCTTTAATAGTTGACCAGCTGGTAGTTGAAGACATTTGTACTACATAGGGGAATTTCGAAAAAGAATCAATACAGATGAGCCACATTTTCCCGAAGAAGGGTCCAGCAAAGTCTAGGTGTAAACGATCCCACGGTTGTTCCGAGGCAGGCCACTCAATATATTCCTGCTTTGACGTGGATGCATTAGCTTGACAAGTGCTGCAACGAGCAACTAAATCTTCAATCTGCTTATCCACCTTTGGAAACCAAATGTATCTTCTCGCCAGTTGCTTCATTCTGGTAGATCCCCAATGACCTTCGTGTAGAATATTTAAGACTCTCGCTTGTAATGCTTGTGGAACTACGACTCGTATATGCTCTGTATGTAACAAAATAACATTGCTGTGGACCGTAAGCGAATATCGTCGATAGAAAAATGGTAATAAGTACTGTTCGTGTATTGGTAACTTTTCAGGCCAACCCGACTGTATATAATTTTTTACTTTGATGAGCGTTTGGTCGGAAGTGGTATTGTTAGCGATAAGCTGTGTGTCTAATGGACATTCCCGTAAGGTATTTAAATAAATTTCCTCCACTGCCAGGCATTCCTCTTGTTCATCGAAGGTGAGATCCGGTCCCAGTGGAAGTCTTGACAAGGTATCTGCATTAGCGTGCTGCTTTGTGGGTCGGTATTTAATGCGGTAGGAATAAGCCATGAGAGTGATTGCCCATCTCTGCAATCTGTGGGCTGTCCTCTCTGGTAAGTGCTTATCCGGATTGAATATCGCTGTTAGGGGTTTGTGGTCTGTTAACAATTCGAATGGTCTGCCAAATAAATATTGGTGAAATTTTTTGACCCCATAAATTATCGATAAGGCCTCCTTCTCTATTTGGCTGTACGCTAGTTGATGCTTATCTAAGGTTTTAGATGCGAACGCTATTGGTCGTTCGCTTCCGTCTGGAAATTGATGAGAAATAACTGCGCCAATGCCATAATTCGAAGCATCGGTTGCTAAGATGAGTGGTAAGTCTTCATTAAAATGAACTAATCGAGTAGCATTAACTATGCTCTGCTTAAGTGTATTAAAAGCTTTTTGTTCAGCCCCCGACCATCGGAATTTAACATTTTTACATCTTAAGGCGTTTAGTGGACCTGCTACTTGCGAAAAGTTTGGTATGAACTGATTATAATAATTCATTTTGCCTATTACGGCTTCTAGCTCCTTTAAATTAGTGGGAGCTCGCAGTTGCTTAATTGCTTGTAATCTACTTTCAGATGGCTGAATTCCTTTTGCCGATATTTTATGCCCCAAATATTCTAATTCTGATTTGGCAAAATCGCACTTTGCTTTGTTGCATTTGAAGCCCGAGGTTTCAAGTCGGCTGAAGACCTGTGCTAAATTACGGATATGCTCATCGTCGTTTTCTCCCGTTACCACAATATCATCTAAATATACTGCGACATATGGTAGATCCAAAAATAATTGTTCCATTATATGTTGGAATTCGCCTGGCGCACTGCTAACCCCAAATGGTAACCGCTGGTATTCATATAACCCGAATGTCGTATTAATAACCGCTAATTGCTTAGATTCGTCATCTAACTCGATTTGTAGGTAAGCATCTGATAAATCAATCTTCGTGAAATACTTTCCATTTTGCAGCCTATGAAAAATTTCTCTAATTCTCGGAATTGGGTGTCTATTGACAATCAGTTGGGAGTTGAGCGTAACTTTAAAGTCACCACAAATACGAATTGCACCATTGGGTTTCCTAACTACAACAATGGGTGCTGCCCATTGTGTTCTTTGCATTGGTTTTAAAATCTGTGCTTCCACTAGACGATCTAGTTCAGCCTTGGTGGCCTTTTGAAGTGCGAATGGAATTGGACGCGGGCGAAAAAATTTGGGTGCTGCCCCTTCCTTCAGAACTAACTGGGCTTTGTAGCTTATACACCGACCCAACCTTGCGTCAAATAATTTCGACTGTTGCTGGCACAAAACTTTAATACGCGAAAGTAAATTCTCACTAGTATCCACCTGTAATACCTTATGCTCTACAGTGAGTCTCATAATATCCATCCAGTTAATTCCTAGAATATTATTTCCTTGCATACTATTTACTACCAATAGCTTCAATTCCAAAGTTTCATTTCCCAACTCTACCTGTACCTTAGTCTCACCTTTTACGTGCAATTTTCTTCCGCCATAAGTCTTTAAGCTAATATTATCAATTTTCTCACACTTTGGCTTACCGAGCCGATTGTAACCCTCTAATCCTACGAGCGTTCTTGTCGCGCCTGTATCTACTTGAAATGTCATTACCCGATTATTGATTTTTAAATCTAGCAGAATCTTTTTACCATCACGAATTGTGCACTGATTAGAGAGAATTTCTTCCAGGACTAAGTCATTAACTTTTTCAGAAACGAAATTAACTGCCTGGGACCGTTTGTTTATAGGAGTATAAGATTTATTATTGCGATTATCACGAGAATTTGAATTACGTCTAAACCTGTCTCGATATAGTTTATGTCCCGCACTAGACATACATACACTTTCGATGTGGCCGCGTTTGTTGCACTTGTTGCAAATAGTTTTCAAATGCCGACAGTTATTTCTCTTATGCGTCACGTTACATTTAGGACAAGATTTACGTATTCCATACGATGGGGATGTACTTTGAAGTCTATTACTACTGATGTCACTTACCGGGATTTGATTAATTTCCACCGTGGCTTCACCTTTTATAGTAGAACATGATTTTTGTGTAGTTTCGTAAACAGTAGCAATATCTAATACTTCTTGGAGAGTCGGGTTAGACTTTTGTAGAGTGGCTGTTCGCACTGCATCATGTGGGGTGTGGAGTACGATAACATCCCGAATCATATTGTCGACAAATGAGGTTGTGCATTTGTCATTTGCACATATAAATAAACAATTTCTGGCAATTCCTCTAAGATCTGCAATCCACTCAGCATAAGATTGACCCTGCTTCATCGTAGTTTTATGAAATTCGTATCTTGCGGCCAATACGTGAGTTTTTGATATAAAATGATCATTTAATTTAGAACACAATTCTTTAAATGTCTTACTTACAAGTTCCTCGCCGTCGAATAATTTTTGAAGAATCTCAAAATTTTCAGCGCCGATCCAGGAAAGAAGACAAGCACGCTTCTGATTGTCTTCCGAAATTTTATTGGCTTCAAAGTGTTGCCCCATTTGCGATATGTACGTTTTCCAATTATTCTTGTCTTTGTTGAATTCACGAAATGCCGGTATGGCTGGCGTTTGCGTTGGGGCCTTTTGCATGCATTCTGTCATCCACGATTTCTGATCCTCCAGCATCCTTTTAATCCATGCTTGCTGGTTTGTTAAAACTGCTTCCAAAGTTGCTTTGTCCATTATCGGGCTGATTATTGCAAAATTTTCGGCTTTTTGCAATGTGGCTGCCGCAAGAAATTTGTTTCCAAATTACTTCTTCGTTTTCCTCGTCGCCACTCTGTTATATCGGGGGCGAGGGGTTTATGTAAAAAAGAAACAGCTACGGATGTAGGCTATTATAACTTTAATGAATCTTAATACTATTAACAAAAGCTGGATCAAGAAGCACATAGCACGCGGCCAGCTACGATGATAGAGTCACGTCTGACAGCTATACTAAAAATACATTTCAAATAAGGGCCTCCGCTTAGCTAATACAATGACCGCTAGTTAAGGTTAAGTTCACAACAGGTATATTTAATAAAAGAATGACGTAAAATTCATGAATATTTTTGTAAAGGATTTCAAGAATTTAATGAACTACCATTAAAAATTAAAAGGGTAAGTAATTATGAGCTGTTTAAAAAAATGCGTTCAATTTTGAAAGGACAGCGCTATTTACTGATTTGAGAGGTAAACTTATGTATTATGTTGTTATCAAGGTATTATTAACTAATAAATAATTATCTGAATTTACCTTATTTTATTTTTTTAAATGTTAGAATTTTACGAGCTTAAAAATACAAGATTTATGGAAAACTAAATAAAAAAAAAATACTTATAAAACTTTAATCGTGTTCCAAAAAATGCAAAAAATTTCTCAGCATTAATATGGAGCCAATAGTACGGACAAAGTTATTTTGTTTTAGCCTAAAAAATCTCAATGAAATACGTATTCATACTTAAATCTGCCTTGCGAGATCCACTGCAAACATAGTTATACAGCGATAATTACATTTATGTATGTAAAAAAGTAAAGAAAAATTCTGTGAAAATTGATGTTATCTATATCCAAATATTAGGTAAATGTAGAATAAAAATGTCCACAATCACAGCAGTAATTAAGTACGAAAAGTCAATAGGACAAGTGGAGCGGACAACGCCAAATATTCAATCAATCAGGACACATTTTCTCCAAAAGTTTTCCATTTGTTTATTGACATTTGGCCTGCCCTCATGAAAAAGTAAAAAACAGACGAAACTCAATTGCTAGCTGAGCCTTTTTGCCGCCATTACCAGACCCTCCCAGTCCTGTTTGTACACATGTATGCTAGTGAACACATATGTACAATGTATATCAAGTACTGCCTGCCACCAGTCTATTTGAGTTCTGAATTATTAAGATTACTAATATTGAAAGTCCGATCAAAGATTCCGAAAATTGTTTGTTAGCTTTTACTCTGGCAAACCTTGTTTAATAGAGTGATGCAAGTAGACAGATAAGAATAATTGTATGATGGAAACAGGAGAATGCGCTTCAAGCACTCAATCAGTTAATATAACATGCACAACTATTGATTTGGCAGGAAGAAAAGACGCTCGTTTGAAATTAGACTTTACTGAATTCTTATGGGCAAAAAATACTATACTTTCATTTTTGATTAGTTTTATTCAGTCAAGGATAAAATCCTTTAAAAATACATCTATTATATGCTATGACCTTTTCTGGTTCTTGCAACCTGCTACCCATCAGGACAAATTAATCCCATTCACTTTTGGAAGTATCCTTGACATGCTCTTTTCGAATTGGTTTTGGTCTGTGAAATCGAGCATTAAATCACTTCATTGATAAGTGGTCATTCTTATTTAACATCCGCATTAGCGCATCCGCAAAGAAATTTTATACTTCCGACAAGTAACCGCCAGAAATATAGTACGTAGTCGTTTAGCCCTTGAACGTTGCTTAATCGAGTGAAAAACAAAATCCAATGTGACAACCACAATGTTTACTATGCAAATCGTTTGTTTGTGTTAGTGTTAGTCCAATTTAAAAATTTACTGAATGAAAACTGCGAGCGCTAATAATTTCCTACCGTATTTACGGCTTTTATTTCTCCATCCTCAACTTTATATAGCTTCTGAGCGATTGCGAATAAGTTTCTAGAGAAGTATGTATTTGGACCGATTTGACTTTTTGTTCATCTACGAGGGAAATTTTACTTTCCAGGGTGAGTGAAAGTAAAACATGAATACAAGCTTGTTGACCGATGCTTTTTTCATTGAATTGTTAGATAAAGTGGAAATTATGTTTCCAGCGTGTACAGTGCACATACCAATTAATGTAGAAATGCTACTAGGAATTCCAATGTTGTAAGAAAGTTTTGCCAAACAAGACTAGTTTGTTGGTTATTTAGTCAAAGCGTTAAATGCGATTAACCATTAGGAGAGAATATTGTGTTTGTTTAAGCAAGCTAGTCACCTTAACTTAGAAACTCGGCTTAGCTGTCTGTCCACCAGATCACCAAGATCAAAGATTAAACTATAGTTTACTTGTCATTAAAAACGTAGCTATCGCTTTGCATGCCCACAAGGCATCATCTTCCAGGCAAAGTGTACAGGTGAGATCAGTGACCAAGTCCATAGTGACAAGGTACACCTCTTCAGTTAACACTAGAAATCCAACGAGTTACTAGCAAAGAACACCTAACAGAAAGAATACCCATCTCGTATATTGAAATGTTTTATATGGCAGGCCGTTCGATTACGATCTGCTCTCACAAATTGTATGAAAACTCTCTACTTGTTGACGACCCGCTGACTCGCTCTTACAAATTTTACGAAAACTTTCTGCTTTGACGACCCGCCGGCAGTCACCAGTGGTGAGTGGCAGCTGATGGGTCGTCAAAGCACCAGCACAGCACCAGAGCCAGTGCCTGCGCTCCACATCATGCCCATACATGCATGTTCTCTGTGCTTCCTCTTCACACGGAAACCGGTTTCATCAAGAATACTTAGTTTGAGAGAAATTTTATTTACATTGCATTGCATTGCAGTAGAACAGAGGGAGAATAATAAGATGAACGAATAGGATGGAATTGGTGACCGAAAGCACTCAGGCAGCAAAGTGAAAATTGAAACTATATGTATGGTTGTCATCGGCGTGTGTACATGTCACCTATGGGATGGCGGAGACAAAAAGAACAGACTAGGATTCTCTCAGCCTCAAATCTTTGCTTCTTCCTGTCTGTTACCTCCCGACCGCATCATCAAATAAGCATACAACTTGGGCATTCTTAGAGGCCAGATGAAGCTTGTTGTTAAGTTATACATATGTTGTTTGTTACTAGTTAGAGTCTAAAGGCAGGAACACATCCAAGCAAGCTTCACGTCTGACCTCCCTTATGCTTCATCACAGTTGGCTTGCCTCAGAGTAAAAGCTACATGATACTACCGATTACCGGCTCGATGCATTGTCATGTTATGTACATTAAAAAAAATTATATATTCACAGAAGTAGGCCTGAGAGAGTAAAATACCCAAAATTGAGCAAAGCGAGCCATTTGGTTGCGGCTAGCTTTAAGACTTAGTTTTGTGTTGCCCTATTTTGAAAACCTGTTCTAGAATTTCTAACAACGCCTTAAGGAAGCCTCGAGGCCTGGATGTGTTTTTGCCTTTACATCTACAGTACCTCAATCTCACCCCTTCCAAGAACGATTGTTATTGGTCTACCTTGTTCAATACACGATGTGACTCCAGCATACACGTATTCTAAAATCTCCATTATATGTCCAACTTTTAGAATAATCTTCTAATGCAGCCCAGTATAATTTTTCTTTACTACAGAAATTGAAATTTTTGTAGAGAAAAAATTTGAAAAAAGAAAAAATTATTTTTCTGGGAAAAAGTATTGTTTGCGTTCGAAGAGCATCAAAATGAAAATATAAATACAAACAAAAGTAGTTTGTAGAAGCGACTGAAAAAAATCACAAGGTAGTAATTTTCTACAATTTCAATGAAGTCCAAATAAGTAAAAAAGGATGAGGTCAAGTTTTGATATTCTCGAATTTCATGAGTTTTTATTATCAGTAGCGCACCCTGGATATGGTTTGGGGGGGGGGGGGGCACACACAGAATGTCCCCAGTATAAAGAAAAAAAAATCGGAAAAATTTTTATGGTCTTGAATTTCAAGCTTTATATGTTAACATCTCGGCATGGACCATAGAGCCACTGTTTTCTTTATCTTCAGTGAATAAATCATAATTTTATAAACAATGGAACCGATTTAGTTATTTATTTACGGATGAACTTTTAGAAAATTAAAAATACCTAAAACCATACAAATTTATAACTGGTGGCAATTATCAATGCCGACGTGTATTGTAAGTGTGAAACTGTAAAAAAATTCACAAAATAATATGTACCCACTGATATGGACATGGCCACGGCCAGGGTCCTTCAATAAAGAGTTTTAGTATTGTATTGTAAATATCTTTACTACCGGTATACGGTACATTTTATAATGCAGTTTCAATAAAATTTTTACCTCAATAAATACCCTATTGTCTTTAAGACATGTGGGAAACAATATCTTTCGAGTGCAGTTTTAGTTAAAATTGCAATTTTTCTTAAACACGGAATAAAAGGAAAGCAAAATCTAATGGACAATCAGCTGTAAATTTTTGTAATATTGTATTCTTATCAAACTATTAAAGTTAGTAACTGTGCTTTTTGTCACATAACGTAAAACAGTAGGTCTTTTATATTTTACGGCCGTTCTCTGAAATAAAATTCGGGAGGTACCATTTGGTACAAATTGGAACGAAAGAAAGCGTTAGTACTTTCTAATAAACTTAAGTACACAAATTTGAGGTAAACTAACACGAAACTAACATTACGGCAACTCCCTATTTTTCGCTGATTTCCTTCCGTAGCATTCTCAAAAGGAGAGCCCCTTATGGGTTTTTTCTTGTAAGTTTGAAATTAACTTTCGATTAGTTTATTCTAAGCTATTCTACTGTATGAAATATACTGCCAGAATGACGCCGAATCATGAGTGTCAGTCATATTCGTCTTTTATATCTAAAGGTTTTATTGACTGACTTTCTGGAGCGGCCGGTCCCGGTTGCCCCCATCCCCTCCACCGCCGAAGGTGCACCCTGAATATGATTTAGTATTTATGGGACACCACCCTGTATAAGGGTAGAAACCTAGAAGCATGGTGTTTTCACCTACCTATTGCCAAATCAGTGCTTTCAGCGTTAATTTTACTGCGTTTGAATGAGTTTTAATGCTTCTTAACTTAACAAATATAAAGTGGCAATCTAAGGAAACAAAACATTTGCGGATCGATCGGATCAAATTCTTTGAAAACATTTGTTCTTTGGCTTGAAATTGTTGTGGTTACCACATTCAAGTGAAGATGTGTAGAGAGTGTTTAGCCAAATAAACTTAAATATAAACAAGTAAAAAATCTATAATAGATGTGACACCAATTCTTGTGATATCCTAGATGAATGCCCGTATGAAATTCCGTATGTTCACCCATCTATGCAAGTTTGATTTTTGAAGTGGTTTTTCGCATATATTTCTAGAACGGTTCGTCGGACAGAAAAAATGATTATAACCAATTTTATAGGATCTCGTATTCTGAAGAAGTTGTTGGTACAATAAAAATGTCTTAGACTGATCGTGTTCACAGTATGCGTAGAAAACTCAAAGTTTGTATATGGCAACACCAAGAAGGGGTTGTTTGATTTACTCCATTTTCGAAATTTTATTTGTTATTATTATAAAATCATCATGTACTAAATTTCAGATCTCTGTATCGATGCGTTCTCAGGCAGTGTCCAAATATATAGTGGGAAACGAAATTTTTGTATGGAAACGCCACGAAGAAGTTGCCCGATTTTTCTCATTTTCGAACTTAATTTTATTTATTTTTTTTAAGTCTGTGTACAAAATTTAATCTCTATAAGTATACGCGATCTCGAGCTATCATGCGCACAGATAGACAGACTGACAGACGGACGGACGGACATGCAAAAATCATAATAACTTTTAATATTATCCATTTTGCTCTACTATCATTACTTCTGTGCTTTACAAACGGACCCTATAGATTTCATCTAGGGTATAACAAAACCAAAAACAGGTAGTCTACGGAAATGTTACAAAGCGATTTTAAAGATAAGATTTGGCTGACAAAGAAAAAAAAATTGTTGTTGATTATATTCTTCCTCCAAATGTAATTAAAAGATTGAGTTTATGGAAGTCCACAACAAAAATACAGCACAAAGTATCTAATTTCTTGATGATACTGTAGGTTTTAGATTTACTTTAAATCTATTTTTCTGAAAACGCCAAACAATAATGTATATATGTAAAAGACTTTTTTTATTATTAAAGAAGACTTTATTTTTGAATATTTATGTTTGCTCTGCTTATGCTCAGAATGTATTATAGAAGAGAAAAATGCTTTTGTTTTGCATTTTTTTTTAAATTTATATTGTACCTTTTAATATACATTCATTTAAAGCCCTATTCATAGAATTACATACGTATGCATACATATTAAAGTAACACTGACTGTTTCTTAGAACACTAGCATGGCCGTCTTTAGCTCCCTGACAGATATTATTTTCTAAATACTCTGGCTTATTAACAGAAATAATTACGTAAAGTATGTTAAGACCACTGACATGTACTTATATATATAAATGGACTGCTCGTTGAACCAAAAATGCATGAAAACAAATGGCACCACATATTTGTCTTTTTCCGTGGGAGCCACTGAACTCTAACGATTTGTAATGAGAAATTGCTTAATGGTTCAGTGATATTTACAAAAGCTAATCAAACATTTCATACAAAATTGCCAAAAAACATTTAATTAAAATTTAAAAACAAAAACAGTCCCAAATACTTTTGTGGTAAGTTCGGTAAATCCCACTGACATGTATATAATTAAATCCTAAAAAAAATTAAATATAGCGCCAGATTACGACAGTTGGTATTATTAACAGTGGGAGCATACTTTCTGAAATCAAAATCGGTGTGCCACATGAAATAGGAGATCAGTCAGTCCATTTATAAACATGTCGGTAGTTAAAACCTATCGCGCATCTTAGACTTCTTGTCACGTGATTGTTTTGTCACCACAGTCAACTCCATGTTAATTCCTGCATGAAGCAATGTGTCTCTTTAGTTACTTAGGGATTAGTTAAACTCCGTTCGTAGGTTAAACTGAGTTGCACATTGTTCGACTTTTTTTTAATACGGCAGCACTGTGGAATTGTGAACTAACAAGATATTTTCTGTACAATTATGAACTAACAAACTACTGTGATTCATTTACTTCAAAGTATTGTTTATATTTTATTGTTTAAAATTATTTGCAAAGCTTTCCCGCCAAATCGTTGTGAAAAAAAAAAATAAATCAATTAAGCGTACAAAAATGATTAAAGATTTTTTAATACGCACGACGAACTTTTCATCAAAAGAAACAACGATATTAATGAAATTAGTTGAAAAGAATAAAATTATTATTGAGTGTAATAAGTGGAAGGAAATAGAAAAACATTTCAATTGTAAAATCAATTAGATAAATAATATTTATGTAATGCTGTTTAATTACTTTAACCTCAATATTTCTAACACATCCACATAAGTTGATTTTATATTCAATTTTTTAGTGCAATTTTTATAATTATTTCCTTAAAATTATACCAGGTGCATAAAATAATCGTCTATGAGCACACGTCTCGTGATATTAATGGAATTGGAGCTATCACGATTACGGGGAATACCAAATCAATGTTAACTGTATTATCTAATTCTTGTGATAGAATTGGTAATTGCTTATGAAATCCTTCTTGTCCCACTCTTAAAAATGATTTGGTTGATTTCTCATTGTTTTTTGCCGTCTGGATGTTATAGTTAACATGATTGAAAAATTTTCATCGCTTATATCTTATATCTGAATTCATTAGACAAATTGTTATCTAAAAACTAATCTTCTTGAGCAAGTGTCAAATCGAAAAGTCACTTCATTCACATTTAAAGATAAACTGAGTTTAAACGCTCAATTTTGGTGGTTTAAGCTAAATTTAAACGAGGTTTAACTTACCACTGTAAAATTGTGTTGAAGAGATAAACTGAGCTTAAACCACATCTTAAGCTTAAATTTGAACTGTGAAACCGGCCCTTAGAGTTACAGCAAATCTCTCTTCAGGTTCAATTGATGATCGCATATTGGTACTTTGATAAGTATCACTCATATGGAAATATACAGAGAATTTTTTAGAAGAACCCAATGCCGTTGATATTTTCTATATTCTTATGACAAATACACATATCACAGCTGTTGAACTTACTAACCAACTACTGAATCAACAGTATACAATTTTTCGCTGATTACCAAATACATTTAGTTTGGCTACTGAAAATATACCATGCAAAATTGCCGGAAATTTAAAAAATACTGGGACTGCAAACACACTCACTATAAAGTTACTTTGTATGAAAATTTATTTCCATATGATAGAAGTTCGAATTAATCCCACGGTCTACTTTCAGTGGCCAAACTATGACAGATAAACGAACTTGTAAAAGTTGTTGGTCTACAATCGGGAAGGTTAGGGGGTGCCATGGATCGTGGGCCTTTGCCTGCGTAAAGATGGCACTGAACACTACACATTGAAAAGGCGAAAAGTACTTTTTAGTGCTTAAGAAGAAAAATTAATGCCTAAAATTCTTCGAGACTGTGCGCAACCATGAAAAGAACTTGGCAACACTGCCTACAGGTTGCGATGCAATCAGTTTTTTGTTATATTACTAAGAACTTAGTACCCAACAAACATTGTCTGGTCAATAGTACATACAATAGACCGTCCTTCGTACTGAAATTGAAAAGTGGTCAAAATCAAAATTTGCTTAAATCGAACATCTTTTTGACGTCGACCTGCCGACAATGTACCACCTAAAACACGTCTTCAGACGAAAATAAGGTCGTCATATTAGCCACCTAAATGACCTCCAAAATTAAACTGAATGAGTACATTTTGGTTGCCCTGAAGACGTCATTATAATACTTGAAACAAGTCTTCAGACGGAAATAAAGTCGTCAAATTAGCCACCAAAATGACCTCCAAAATTAAATTTAACGAGTACATTTTCGTTGCCCAGAAGACGTCATTATTACACCTGAAACACGTCTTCAGACGGAAATAAAGTCGACATATTAGCCACCAATTATTAATACAAAATGACCTCTAGTTGGCACATCGAAACACAGAAACGCTTAATGAAAAAACTCACTTTTACACCCTGGAATGACGAATATTTCCAATAGAACTTAAACTAAAAGGTAGAAAAATTCTTATGTTTTATTATTCGGAAGAAGTTATTAATTTTTTTACGTTGTTTACCGAGAAAAGAATTTTTCAATGCTTTCGTTGAATTTTCGTTCACAAAAACATTGAAATAAAACGATGTATCCAAAATGCATAACTTCATAAAAACTGAATATTATTTCGATTAAAAGCGCACAACTTCGTAAGGAACGCATAGTACATTTTTTCAGATATGTACTTTTGACTAAACGCCATAGAATTGTTGCCAGTACTGCTGCTTGAACAAGACTAATGCAAGTCGTGAATGCCCGTCCTTCCAAGAAGCTACCAAAAATCGAGAAATGACGTGAAAATGACGACAAGCAGCACCACTTTCAAATGCAGTCAAAAACTGACAACGCGTGCCTATGCAATAGCACAAACTGACGACAAAATGACAGCAACGCGCTGTTATAACTAGGGTCTTTTATCAGTCATCAAATGATGAGAAATAGACAGCACGTGTTTATGCAATAGCAAAAATGACGACAAAATGACGGCAAAAGTAAGATATCAAAAAGAGATTAAGAACAATAGAAAAATTTCTAATATTAGGCTCTGGAGGGTTAACTAGGATTACGTCTAAAATACGGAAAAACGCTGTTAAATCTAGGGTCTATTTTGAGTCATTAAATGACGTTTTTTCATATATTTCTGTATAATACATGCATGATCAGTTTACATTATTTAAACTTATACCAACTTGAACTTCTGAAAGACGTCATATGTCGACTTAAAAAAGTGCCAGTCAAAACGAAGACCATATTTGACGGAAGCTAAACTCGATTGTCTTAAAATTTCCAATAATAAGTCAATAATAAACGAAAATTTGATCAACATGTCCTAGTTTCGTAGAAAACTTATGTCTAAATGTCGTCGAAATGAGCAAGGAATTCATAATCTATTTTCAGTTAAAAAATGACGTTCTAAGATCAGACAAGTCTTAAAATGTTTGTTGGGGTAAAGGCTGAACTACAGTAGAAGTTAACAACTTTACGAAATTAAACGAGACTGAGGTTTATTTACGAAAAAATTATATTTTTACCATAAATATATATCAAATTCCGTAAGAGTTATTATCTTGATATTTAATGTTTTCAATTTTAAAAAGTTGTAAAAGTGAAAAAATTAACAAGTGGAAGTTGATTTAATTGAAGATTTTTGCTTTCTATTAATTCGCTATACCATTTTTATTCAATTTTAATTTTAACATTGCAATTTTAATCATTCAGTAATAATTTATTCGTTTGAACATATCGCGTTCTGACGGAATGAGCGATTCTTAGCGCACTATACTTACGGAAAATTAGAGTTCCCCTCACACGAGTTAAAGTTAATTTGTGTACGCCTGTTAAATTAAAGGGCGCGTTCGCTTTACGTAAGTAAATGTACTTACGTATACTTCTATTGTAATTTAGCCTTAAGAGTGCACAACCATAGCCCGCTGGATGCCACTTAAATCTGCACTCTAGTTTTTACCTTTGTCTTTTATTACTCCCAGGTGTGTGAAAAAATTTCCGTGTCTAATGTATTTCTAAACACAGAAGACTTGTTAATTTTTTTATTAATTTCGAAAATATTTACCTTCACTGTAGAAAGTTGGTCATGTAAATTTAAAAGCAATGAAGCAGTAAATCATAACATTTTTATTAAATATTTTGAATGTCCACAAATAAGTGTCTTCCCTAGATCAAACAGACTAAGCGCCATCGTACCATGGCCTAGGTAAATTATCAAATGTTTTCCTTTCATGGCAGCTATAAGAAGTTTGCCAAATAAACAAAAAAAAAAAAAACAACAGTAGAAATAATATTTAATCTAATAATACTCATACCAAACTTCATCAAGGGGGAAAAAGAAATTGTTTACGAATAAGAGGCTCACTCCCGCAACACCCCTTTGCCTTGTTCATTGCATGTTTAGTCGTGAAAAACATTGAGAGATCCGCCCGCGACTTTACACTGTTTCGCTAGAATACATATAAATGTATATACACATATCTACTATAGTTAAAAAAATATTATCATGGATGTAAGAAGGTAAACCAATTACAAGGCAAATATAAACAAAATGGTTGAAAGAGTGTTACAGTATCTGAATTACATACTTTAAGGAAGAGGTCTTCCCTACCTGTGTAGCAACTGGACTGAAATAGACTCTGCTTGTGCAACTATTAATCGCTCCCTTTTCAGTTTGTTCATATTTAAAAAAAAAAAAAAAACGGCACTTTTGGTTTTGTTTGCAGTTCTCGTATACTTTGATTAAGAGTTTATAGTGCACAGCCCTGATCGATTGAATTGTTTATTTTTAGCGATAATCCAACAAAATAAGTGAATTACTATCGTCATTGAACGAGGACAGTTTGCGGAAAATCACTGCATTCGTGTGGTAATAAACTTTGATAAATGATAAAGTAACCCAATAACGATATGCTCGTTTCGGTTAAGTGATATTGACTGTAAGTAAGTTAGTGATTGCTTTACATTGTGATTTCCGCTATTGGAAGCTGCGAGCAATTCCATAATATGTAATTCAAATTTTAAAATTATCATTTAATTACTAATCGTACATAGTTTATATTGAATTCAAGTTTTGACAGAAAACAAGATAAGCAAGTAACTGGGAGGGCAAACATATTTATATGGATCATTTTTCACCTTAGTCCTATCAAGCTCTCCGCTTTCTATACCTATGTATAATCGCGGTCAATCAATCTGAGGTCGGAAATTTAATATTAATCGCAAATATTTTAAAGAGTAATTTTTACTTCTTCATTCATCATTGCCCAAACATCCTGCTCTATATTTTCCTATTCCCACAAGATTGTAATTCAAGTTCAAAAGGGTGGCAATAACGTTTAACATTTGTTTTAATGCTTAGGAAACGCTCAAATTGAAATGGATGTACTCTGATTGCAAAAATATTCATATTAAACAACCTTGAGTTGATTTCCATATAATATGTATAAGGAATTGAAAATTTTTCGCGCCCTAATTGACAACTTGTTTATAGGTTAAAATTTCACTTAGCAAACATAATGTATTTACTTCTGTAAAGGTCTTTCACTAAAAGTTTATTAAAGGTGAAGGGGTTGATTGTAACTAATTAACCAAACAGACTCGGTATCGTAGTTGGAACATCCGGTTGTAATGCTTTATTTGACAATGAAAATCAATTGCCGCATTTATATGTTACATTATCACTTGAGAACAGTTCGACCGATTTGGCTAAGTTTTTTGTTATTGTGTTCGTAATTGTCAGGACAAAGTTTGTAGGGGAAGAAAAATTGGAATCGGCAACCTCTTCTTGATGTCGCCATAAAAAACTTTAGTTTTTCACTATAAATTTGGAAACTGCTTGAGAACGCGTCGAAGTGGAGAGCTTAACTTGTGTACACGGCGTTTAAAAAAAAGAAAATGAAATTTAAATTCAAAATTGAGACCAGTTGGGCAACTTCTTCTTAGGATTCCATACAAAAATTTCATTTGTAACTCTACATATTCTTGAGCACTGCTTGAGTGCGCGTCGACGTAGAGAGCTAAAATTTGGTGCATGGTGTTTTTATAGCAATTGTAAATATGAGTTCAAAAATGTACTAAATATGGCAATCTATTCTTCGTGTTGCCATATAAAAATTTGATTTTCACTATATATTTGGACACTGCCTGAGAACGTGTCGATGTAGATAGCTCAAATTTTTTACACTGCAAATTCATATAAATTGCCAATAAAAGTTCGAAAATTGACCAAATCGGCCGACCCACTTTTGGCGTTGCCATAAATAACTTTAGTTTCCACTATATATTTGAGTACTGCCTCACGCGTCGATATAGAGAACTGAAATTTTCTACACAGGCTTTTTTTAAAAAAAAAAAAATTTAAATTAAATTCATTGTGTTGCCACAAAAAATTTCATTTTTAACTATATATCTGGACACTGCCTGAGAACGTTACGGCGTAGAAGGCTAAAATTTGGACATGGCGTTTTCATAGCAATGAAAAATAAAATCTCAAAATTAGACTAAATTGGGTTACGCCTTCTTGGAGTTGCTATACAGAATATTGGCTTTTCCCTACACATATACTTGGAAGCTGCCTGAGAAGGTGTCGATGTGGGGAGCTCCTAATTTGTACACGGTGTTTTCATGAAAATTACAAATTCAGGTCCAATTTGGAGCAAATCGGGTAATCTTTTCTTAGTGTTGCCATAAAAAACTTTGATTTTTCACAATGTATTTGAATACTACCTAACGCGTCGACGCAAGAGTTTTTTATTTAAACACAGGAAGATTTAAGTTCGAAAATCGGACCAATCGGGCAACTCCTTCTTAGGGTTGCCATACGAAAACTTCTTTTTTTTACTATATATATGGGCACTGATTGCGGACGCGTCGACGTAGAGAGCTAGTCTCTTCAACACATCTGAACGTATCCACACAGCCCAAACGCGCAAACACACACACACACACACAGTGAAACCCTAGACTACGGAATCGCGCGATCGAGTCAGCTGATAGTTTCGTTATTATGCATCTTTAACCACCCCACCTTTTCAATCCTCATCCCCACCTCATTTGGGCATCTATATTATCGCTGAGCAACTCCGGCGGGCTCCACTAGTTATTTAATATATATGTTGCAAGATGTCACATATTTACAATTGTACCACATTTTCTTTGCGCTACTACTTCCATTTTGCCTGAAATTTTGCTTTAATTAATTAAGTAATAATCGGGTAAATTTCGGCAATGTTCGCTTCGTTAATATAAGTACCTACTCTAGCTCTTTTAGTCTAAATTCCTTTAAGTTGCGAAAATGTGACTCCAGACTCGAAATGTGAAAAGAACAAAGCTATAAAAATAAAAGTAAATTTAACTGTGTTGACAATCAAAAGATGTTTTGTTTACAAAAAGAACAACAGACCGATTAATGAAAATCCAAATGCATTATGCCATCATACTGATCGTCAAAGTATTTAATATGAATTATTATCTTATTTAAAAGTGAATTGTTACATCAAAAGCTTTTGTTAAACGCGCAAACGTTGACGCGTTTTTCTGAAATCTTTCAATTTGAATATGTTTTCATTTGATTTGAAAGAATAGTAGTTGAATGAAACGAATTCTATGAAATACGCATTTTAAATGCGGCATGCGTTAGTTCTGAATTTCAATTTTTCACTCCGTTTAGTTGACACGAAATAGACAATCGCTCTGGCTCTTCTTGAGAGGGACTTCAACAAAATATTATCGTCTGTCTCCCTTGTTTTATTATTACTAACCGTAAAATGTTGTATTTAAATCATACTGATTCCACAATGACGACTTTCATAGAAAGACACAATCTGAACTATGGAATGGAACATTCTTCTGTCAAATTGAAGATTAGATGAAGTCTTTAAGAAAATTAAGCCATACATTAACGCTGTTGTTGTAGGTGGATAAAACCGAAGATAGCAGAATAAAAATTTTGAAGTGTTGTCCGGAAGTTAATAGCGAAGAAACATGGCATTAGAAAATTTTGCTTTTTAACCATAAAAACCGAATGGCATGCCGAAATTTCAAACTATGAGCTAATTTTGCCATATTGCAAAAAAGGTAAAGATCATAGGAGTACTAAATATTTGTTTTTTAAAATGTTTTGCAAATGCCTACCAAAATATTTTAACAAATCGAATAAAGTTTAACTTTTCTTTTGAAAATTTTTGTATTATTTGGATATTGTAAATGTGCTGTTCATTACATCACTCGGATTTTAATGTTATTGATATGATTATGGTATGCGAAACAAATTCTAATGAAACTTTTTCTAAAGCCGGATAGTTTTCCTATTTCTCCAGATGACGTAAAATTAATTCATAAATATTATATAAAAGCAATCTGAGTTCTACTAAACCTATCAAAAATGCACCATTTTATCTGATGACGATAGTAAATAAGATTTTAGAATTAGAAGATTTTTTATAACCTGAGTAATCTTATGGAAAGCTTTCCTGTTCCCATATTGTATAAAATAGTTAGTTTAAATTGTTTCACATTTTTTACCATTTTCTTCAGTTTCAGTGTTATTTTAATTTATTATTTTATAATTGGAAGTTTTTTTTTAACTTCTAGTTTAATGAATTCTGTTTTTAAAAAACGAAGCTTAAGTATGCTATACAATTTTTCCATGTTTATTATGTTTGTTAATTAGAGCATATCTGAAAATAGGTGTATATTCAGCCATGCGTTATTAAATAGCTCAAAATAGTCTCATTTTCAGACAATATGGTAATAGTGATCAAGAAGTATTTAGCTAAGAAGATATTTTCAAGGTTGACCATGAAATCTATGTTGTTCCGGATCTCCCGTAGCATTCTGGATTATACTACCGATGAAAAAAATAAATGAAATATAAATTTAATTATTTAGTATTTAGTATACTTGACCGATATAATTGTCGTAAAATTACAATTCATGAGCAAAAAAAAAATATTATGTAGAAAAATATTAATAAAGTAATAATAAATTCAATTTTCCGCATATCTGTACATGTATACGTACTATAGCTGGGGATATATATATCTGCATACATGTATATCTCTGTATGTGAAAAATAGTGAAATTTACCGCCTCTCGAGCATGCCACATACAAAAAGCTATGGGAAAAGGATGGAAAATTTCATTTCATTGCGAATGCAAGGCGAACACTGAACAAGCAAGTCTGTTGGAATCAGAACCTTTGACCTTTTCTATGATTATCGTTTCTTTAATCACGTTGTTCATCAGGTTCTTAACAGCGACTCTTGTTCCGTTGCATAATTTTGGTTGGTTCAGGTTGCGTAACATGATTATCACCCAGCTGATCCTGAGCTGCAAGTTATTCGGCGGCATTCCTGGAATATCCAATGAATTCAGGAATTCAGTTGGATAATTCCCGACATCACCTGGATCTATGAATTTAAATGAATGCAATTGGCCAGTGATTTGACTGTTATATTCAAATCGTATATGTCCTTATTCTTCACTGCCAAAATGGCTCATTCGTTCAACCAAACACACCAATATTCGGGAGCACTTTCGTCATCAAAAAATAGATTTTTTTTTGCATTTTTCGATAGTTTATACCTTAAAAAAAAAACATGCTAAAATATCATGCTAAAATATCAAATAGTTTTTGAGCTACAGCTTTCTAAAGAACAGTTGCTCGTTGGTCAGAAACGTACGTAAGCTGAGGGCCGTACCTGAGTTCGGCTTAAAATTTGTTTTTTATTTTTATTTAATTCTCTCCATTTTATATCTTGTATGCAAAATTAAAAGATATCTTGTTGCATATATTAAATAAATTATTGAATTGAATTGAATTGAATATTGGCATTGTAAATATTATAATAGTATTAGGGACGCTACTCTCAACCTCTATGTATACAAATATGTATATATAGGTATATGCCAGTCAAACCTTTCGTACATTGCCTGGAATAGCAGATTAGCTCTAGGTATGATATTTATCAATTTATAACAATTAAATCAATAAATAAATCAATACATTTTTCGAATTTGGTGAAGATCCAACTCGAATACGAATCATCCGATCGACTTGAATCTTATTTTAGCGTATTTAGTATTTGTTACCATGAACCTCCAGTTTATCGATTGGATAAAAAATATCAATTTGCCACGCCAAAGACCATCAAATTTTAGGCATAATTTGTGAGTTTTTTATTTTCAAAACTACGCCATTTTGTTGGATTTTAATTTTTTTTTCACATAGTTCTTTTTGATACCATAAAAACCCTATCCCACTGCTGCGGCCTTCAGAGTGACTGAAATCATAAAATCTAGTATTCTAGTTTAACGGACTGTTTTGATTTTTTGATATCTAGTTTAACGGACAGTTTTGATTTTTTGATTTCAGTCACTCTGAAGGCCGCAGCAGTGGGAGAGTTTTTTTTTTTTTGAGACCCGGAAGACGACGTATAACTCGCTGAATATTTAATATTTTATTACGACAAAATTACTGTATATACACAGCTTATATACAAATATATCTTCGAAATTTCAATTCGATGCAATAGTTTTTTTTCAATAAATTCCCAAAAATCACCTATTTTTGGGCAGTATCCCATGATTCATATTTCGATTTTTTATTTTCCCCCCATCTTTATTTTGTTTGTATCTTTTTGGCTTATTAATTTTAGATTTATATTATTATAATTTTTAAATGTTTATTTTCATCTTAATTTTATTTTTATATTCCTAGTTTTTACTTTAGTAGTTAAGTATTTAGTAGTTTTCTTAATATATGGATGATATTAACTAATATTATTCTAAATTTATTATTACTATTATTATTTTTTCTCTAATGTATAATTTTACTTTACATTTTCTCTTTATTATTTTGTTTTTGTTTCTCTTCTTTTTTACGTATCTTTTAAAGTAATTTTAACGTAGTATCTTAGTGGACTTTCGTCTATATTATTAATTTAAAGAATAAATAAATGTCTCCGCCAGAGATAAATCAATCTTTCAAATTACAATATCTGTTTTATTTGCATATCTTTTAAACTGAGTCAGTCTTCTTTAATTATTTTAAATTGTCATTCAAGGAATATCTGTACCCTTGTCCTGTGGAAAATTCAATTAATCGAAATCTCCTCGATTTGACGTGCCATCCACCAGGGACACTAATATTCATATGGTGAACTGAATACACCTATGCAATCCATCATCCTCATCAATCTCAGAACATCGACAGATATTCTTGATTTTGTCACGTATAGAAGCATTGATTAATTTTCTACGTGATTACAAGACGAAATACTGGCTCTATCTGCGCAACGAATATGCAGATTTTTACACAATGAATGGATTCCATTTGGAATTAAACTTCTAACAAAACAGAAAAAACGGTTATCTGTACTTGGTGTGCGATTTATTAATATTTTTTCATCTTCTTCTTACCTGAGGCAAGCAAAAGTTGCTTAAATGCATCCGCCACTTCAATTATGGTTAAAGCGTATTGCCTGCCTACCTACCTGGCGGTGACATCACTCACACTAAATGCTTTGGTAAACAGACTGCAGTCCGGCAATTAGCAAAGCGGTGAGTGCGCGAAGTATTTCGAACGTAGGGCTCCTTTATTTGCTAACTTTACAAAAGTGCCATTTTGTGCCACATTTGAAGACCCTTCAAGACAGAATCTGTGAAATTTCTTTATTATTCGAATGTGGAAAAATCGTGTTCCGCAAATATAATATTTTGATTTAGTGATTTCGGAAGCAAACAGACTAATTTTACCACCAGAATATAAATGAGAGTCATTATTGATGCCCACTATGATGTTAGGATAGGGAGGAGGAGAAACCTATCATTCTTACTGAGCTTAATACTTTTTTATTCATCTTAATATAATAGTGATTAAGGAAAAATGTATGGCTCGGTGGCTTCGATAGTCTGAAAATCTCGACATGACAATTCTAAATTTCAAAGATGTCAATGAATGTTTTTTGTAAGGATATTTTATGAAGTAGGTCGACTCCAGCGACCATGAAAAATTCCATTACAATGTTTTATTTCGGTAATAAGAAAATGTAAGAATAATTAATTTTATGTAAAATTATGAAATTACTGCGTTTTCACTTTATTAGACCCAAAATGGGACGGGCAAAAGACTTGAGCTCTGCAGAAATGAAAAATTCTAATTTTATAGAAAGCAGGAAGTAGCAAAAATATATAGATTCATGAAAGTAGAAGTAAATTTCCTTAGAGCGTGAAAATAATGTTAAAAACAGGCAATTTGATATAGGTAAAACACTCAGTAAATTCGTGTAAATATTGCGGGAAGTCAAGAAAAATGAGTAGATGTCGATCCAAAATTAGGATAACTTGAATCTGCCAGTTACGACTTAGCCATTTCGCAAATTTTAAACATTAATAAAAAGTTTAAATATCGCGAAAGGCAAAAGATACCTCCACTAACAAGCAAGGCGACACAAAATTATCAGGCTTAAAATTAGCAAAGAAATTTTGTTCCCGATTTTAGCTCAGTTTCGAAATGTAATTCATCAAAATAAATCTCAGACGAAAAGTTGGATAAATTATTGAGTAGTAGGTAGTTCTAGTAGATGGCGTGGAAGACGTTAAGTGTCTTCGTAAATTGCCAATTCTCTTATTATTATATTTATTTACTCTTATTATTATATTTATTTAATTTAGAAAGTACAAATTGTGTTTTTGTTTTGGAGTAAAATTTCTAAGTAAATAATAATCAATACAATAATCAATACAATAATCAACTATGAATGATTTAACTTCTAATTTTTTTACTAAATATTTGTATTATATTGAATGATCTACGGGAAAATTGCATACGGCAAGTTTTGGTTGCTGAACACTCACTGTAATGATTTCGGATCCGACAGCAGTGAAGGGTAGGATCACTGTGTCAAAATGGCTGATGATGACTTTAGGAGGAATTGCGAAGATGCCGATGTAGAAAATGTGCCTGTTCCTCAAAGCAAAGGAGAAACCCGTATCCGTTACAAGAGACAATAATTGGAATTCATGAACTCTTAATCTCACCAGTTGAAGTTTAGTTAAATGTTTTTGTAACTATTGACGTTGTACATTAGAGATGCCAAAGCTTCGTTTATTTTATCTACTACTGGTTTTCATACATTATATCTATCTATATGACTCTTTCTTCTATTTTAGTCGAATAGTCAAGCTGAAACTTCCGTTGTAAAAATGTAGTTCTACTTCAATTGTATGTCTAGTCCTGAGCAGTTATTCGGTGGACCTAACGGGGCTGCCCCTATTGTTTTAATAAAACAATTCCGTGGTAATCTTTCTGTTCCATTGACATTTATATTCAATTGGTCTCTCCAGATTTGTTGAATAGATCATTTATATCTCCTATTTTAAAGTCTAGTAAAAGGGAATAGATCGCAAATTATCAACCAATTTTCTAAGCTATGGTGTATCTCCAATCTGTTTCAGGTCATTGCCTGTGAGTTTTATATTATACTTTCATTATAGGAAATTCATTATTACTAACACCTCTTCATTATTGTTTATCTTTTTTTCTTCATAAAACCGTGCTGGTCCTTTATGAAGAAAAGATCAACCATAATGAATGTGCTCCAATTTTCGTCATCTTGCCTTAAGTATATCAAATCAGGCTGTGAAACTTTTGCGCGTACACTGACTCTAGTAATGCTTTTGACAAGGTTTCGTTTCCCCGTTTCACACAAGACTTTAATCTATAAGCTACATGCTATGTTCCCACCAAAAGGATCGCAAGGAAGTGGTGCAATTTTTATCTGCACAGTCTGATGAAATAGCAGCAAATCTTAATGTGCCGCAGGGAAGTTACTTTGGACCCCTTCTGTACATTTTGTTCATAAATGATGTCTCTCATCTAGTTGTGAACTCTAAGCTAGTGATCTACGCAGTTGACGAAAAGCTGTCTTAGTCCATAAAATCTGATTGGGATTGTGTAGAATTGCACGAGGATCTAAACAGATTTTTTGACTAGGCCGCAAAGAGTGCCCTATTTCTAAATATTGACACTTGTAGGAGCTCCTTTTTCTCTCGCAAAGTGGGCCCTCGAACTTATGACTTCAACATCAATGGCGTAATTTTTTCCAAGAGTTTTAAAATACTTCACTTGTTTATATTATTTGGTAAGTTTGGAGTCAAATAATCATCATATTTTTAATAGGATAAACTCTGGTTTTTATTAACCGGTCGGCTAAGGAATTGAATGAAGCCTACACAACGAAAGCCTTATTCATAACTCTCGTTCGATCCGTCTTGTAATATGCTAAACTTGTTTGGTCTCATTATTACGAGTGTCTGTCACTCTGGATCGCATTGAAGGAGCGTTAAGGAAATTTCTGCTTTCCGTTTTATTCATACATATTAACTTGCATCATACCAATTAGTCAAGCCAAATACTAGAATTAGTACTAATTTTGATTTTAATTATAATTCGATCGAATTTTATTTTATTAAATCACAGTTAAACAATGTTTTTGGTAGCTTTAGACTGTTGTGAAGCTCTTGTTTTTTTATTTCTTTTGTTATTAATTTTAATTATATGCAGACAATATGTTATTAGAGTTATTAGAGTCGGCACTATATACAGTGGTGTCCGTTGTTGAGAAGTCCCTAGGTTATGAGGAGTACACTCTAGGTGCTTTCCTGGATATTGAGGGGGCTTTCCATAACGTGAAGACGGAGGTTATAATGTAATCGACTGAGAAGGGTGGGAGTTGATAAGAGTCTATGTGACTGGATCAACTCAATGCTTCTCAGTAGAAAGATTAGCACCTGCTCAAGTGACGCTACTGTGAGAAGAGCAGTATATAAAGAAACAACGCAAGTGGCGGGAACTATATCACTCGTGTGGCTATTGGCAATGGATAAAATCCTCATCAAGTTAGAGAGAGAGGGCCTTAAGGCAGTTGCCTATGCGGATGACATATGCATCCTCGTAACTGCCAAGTTTCTCTCTACTATTAGTGAAAGGCTCGAGTATACGCTGGATAACTGGGCCAATAAGAGTGGATTGAGGGTAAACCCCTCGACGACGAAGCTGGTTCTTTTTACAAGAAGGAGGCGGGGTGCAAAGTTTCAGACTTCAAAGACTCAGAGGAGCTTACTCTCTCCAGCGATGGGAAGTATTTGGGAATCGTCCTCGATTCAAAGCTGAGTTCGAATGATAGTCTAGAAGAACGCATAAAGAAGGCCAGTGTGGCCTTCTACACGTACAAGAGAATATTTGACTGAAACTGGGGACTAAAACCCAGGGTGGTATGTTCGGTGACCACAGCCAGAGTTCGGCCCGTCCTCTGCTACGGCTCCACTATCTGGTGGATGGGACTAACGAGGAAATGTAACCTGGATGAGTTGTCAAAAATCCAGAGAGCCGTCTGTGTAGAAATAACGGGGTGTCTGCGCACCACGCCTACGGAGGCACTGGAGGTCATGTTTGACTTATTGCCGCTGGACCTTTATTGTAGAGGTTTAGCGGCAATTAGCGCTATCAGGCTGATGGCGAGAAGTTGGTGGATGGAGAGGGGTTTTGGGCACTCCAATATACTCCAGAACATAGACTGTAGTGATTGCAGGGAAGAAACATACTATCAAGTACCCATCTTGTCAAATCAATGATGCCCACCAGGAGTGACTGGCAATGGAAGGAGGGGGCCGTTAAATTCGATATTTCTATTTTTACGGATGGATCTAAGACGAGTGCGGGCACAGGGGCTGGAGTGTACTCTAAGGATTTCCAGTGGCACGAGTCTTATAGACTGCCTAACAAATGCAGTGTTTTTCAGGCATAGCTCGCAGCTATTTATCAGGCGGCAATATTGATATCCATGTGCAGAGAGCTCACACGACACATCTGCATATATACTCATAGCCCGGCAGCCATCAAGGCGCTGGATGCTTTGCTGGTAAAATCAAAATTGGTGCAGCTATGCAAGACCAGTCTTGAGGAGATGACTATAGAGATAGCTGATTTGGATAGCCCCGCAGCAGTAGTGTATGTGAGGTTTCCAATCGGAGTTTAAAAGAGGAAATCATCAGAGGCACATATCAAAAGTGAAGTCTCCGATGGCCCAGTAGGGATACCTGCCGTATTACGAGGCAATTGTGACCTGCATATGATGATGCTCGATAGAAAATCCCCAAGTATAGCAAGGACATGGGTGAAACACCGATGTGAGAAGGAAGCTTCCGATATTCATGTTGGATATTAAATAATGATTTTGAAAAGTAATCTACTGCTGCGTTCGTTATGTAAGTTTTATTTGTCATAATTGCGGATAATCATGTCAGCTACATATGCATATGCTCGACCACTAAAAGCAGTATTTCATTCTCATTTCATTTTCTTTACCTCACAGTGAAATTTCTGATTTTTATTTACTCAGCAAATTAAATACTGCTTTTCAGTGATTTCCTATCGTAAAAGTATCATTACACTTCAAGCATATGTGTAGGTTCACGCCGCCGTGCATCGTATAAGGATTGTACTTCGTTTGTGGTCAATTCTTCATTGCCAAAGATCACCACTTTACGGCCGACTGGTAAAAAGTAAATATTACCAAAATGTCAGAAGAAAAAAACTGTCATGGTGTCTGGTTTCTATAGATGATGGCTTCCAAAATCTCCACGAAATAGTCGACCCGACTGTGATGAAATGGCCAACGACTTCAAGTGGAATATGAGATTTCTCTGCTCGCTAAGGTAATTAACATTAATTCATAGAATTTCGTTAAATTTAAGGTAAACATGGTTTAATGTATTTTAAGATACCCAAGAAAAAGCCAGTACCACTTGTGTGACGATCCGCGGAATGTTTGCACTTATATACAACATACATGGGTGTGTACAGTATACTTTATGAACGTTTTCTCATAAAAGTGTGACAATGAATATTTCAAGGCGTGAATTATTTAAATGAGTTCCTGCCTATTAATTTCTAAAAAAATGCACTATCGCTGCAAGGAATATTCGATTAATATTCACATGTGAAATGATTTTAATGTATTCTTCAAAATCACATGAGCTCAGCGGTTTTCTCATTTTAACAGGTCTGAAATGAAGTTGGGTTTACAAGAATTGGATAATTGAAAGTGACGTACTTCGAATTGATGGCTACTTTAATACTTACAAATGATTTGTATAAATATTTGAAAATATTATATAATATATATTGAAATAATTCTTTAAAAATGCAGAATAACATAAGGAAATAAATGGAGTTTTAGTAACGGAGAAACTATAGACCCCTAAAACTACCAAATATTTTTATTATGAAGAACTAAAATTAATCGTGACCTTCTTTCTACATAATACATATATGAAAGTTGCCACAATAATCCTTGACGCTCATCCGTAAAAATATATCTTTTTTTTCTTTCTAATCCTTTTTCCCATTTATTCATTTCGTCTTCCTTTTTAATTGAGAATTTTTGGAAAAAATATGTAAGGCAACTACAACAATCAACCAAATGCAAAATACTGACAAGCAAGTAATATAGTACAAAAGTTAATTACTTAAAAAGAAAATGAGAGAGCAATGAGAAAAATGTAAAAAGTTTAAAATAAAATAAAAAAATAAAGAAAAAGCAAAGGATAAATCTCGCTAAAATTACATAACCAAATAATTAAGCGCTGCTTTTTTAAAAGTGCTTAGGGTTGCGGAACGTTTAACGTTAGTAGGCAATGAGTTTCAAAGTTTGATACCGTGAACGAAAAAAGATCTCGTACTTTGAATGAAATTATTACTAACTAGTAGAAGGCTTGCAAACTGATCGAATTTGACGTATTTTCCCACATAAATAATGGGGCACCAAATTCTTGAAAACCATAGGGGCAGTTTGATATTTCAAATAATTATGCAATGTAACCCAAGATATATTTAGTAGTGGGTCCTTCCCAGGAATCCCGGGAAATTTCTGGATTTTTATAATCCCTATTCCCGGGACCATTATAAAACCCGGGAATTAAAAAAAAAAAATAATTTACTCAAGTTTGTCATTTTAGATAAAATACCAAATGTTTCCATAGTGATTAGTGGAATCATATTTGAAAACATGAAAAAACGTTAAACCATAGAATATGTTTTTACGTAGTAGGCGTAGGTACAGAAGTTTTTGCATGTATTTTTAAAACAGCTTTTTTAGTGTTATTCATGTATTATTGTGAATTCATTTTGTGCAGTTTATTTAAAAAAAACGGTAAACCATAGAATATTTGTTTACGTAGTAGGCGTAGGTACAGAAGTTTTTGCATATTTTTAAAATAGTTTATGTAGAGTTATTCATTTATTATTGTATTTTGTGCAGTTTATTTTCTTTTGAAATAATTGGTAAGCAATAAAATCTGTATTCATTTATTAATTAATTATATATTTATATTTAAAAGTTATTTTATCAGACCATATTTAAAAAGAATTCATCGGAAGTTTGGAACCATTTCAAAAGGGATGAAAGTTGTGAAAAGGCGGTTTGCAAATACTGCTCAGCAAATATCGGATGCAAAGTATCATCCATAAAACGTAAAGAAAATGAAGCCAACTTGGAAGCAAGTCCAGCATCTTCGAAGATTTCTAAAATTCAACCTACAATCTTTAACTATATTAAACGGCAATCTATTGCTGAAATAGTAGCTTGATTATGTGCTTTGGATTTTCAATTTCTGGTGTTTGTAAAAGTTCATTTATAAGGGAAAGTTTGAACGCCCGTGGCTTTCAGTTGCCTAAGAACAAAACCAATGTTATGAAAGTCGTACACGATTATTATGAATTAGTAAAATTGGAAACTATAAAAAGAATAAATTTGTACAAAAAAGAGAATTCATTATTAAGTTTGACACTTGATGAATGGACAAATTTCAAAAATCGTTGTTATTTAAACATAAATGTGCATTATTCGAACGGAAGCTACGATAATCTAGGTCTTATCAGAATTTATGGCAATTGTTCAGCTGAAGTTTTAAAAAATCTACTTCTGCAAAAACTTTCCAGTTTTAAAATTAACTTAATTGATGTTTTGGCCTTAACAACCGATGGCGCATCTGTTTTGAAAAAAATTGGGAAAGAATCATCATTTATGGTCCACCAATTACGCTTAAATCATGGCATTCAACGTGCAATTTGTGACATTATTTATAAAAAAAATAGCAAAATCAAAAACAAGCGATTCCGATAATATTTTGTAGAGTTTTCCTCTGAAGAAGAATCTGATGAAGATTTAGATGATAACGAATCTATTCAAGTAGAAGAGGATGCTGATGCTGAATTACCTGAAAATACTGAAATTATTTTGGAAGAGCAGGGAGATTTTAAGATAGCTTTGAACAATGTCCGCAAAATTGTGAATTTGTTTAAGAAATCAGCCGTAAAAAACTGTGTGCTTCAAAACTATATTAAAAAGAGCATGGAAAAGAACTGAATCTCATGTTGGATTCTCAGACTAGGTGGAACAGTATTGCTCCAATGTTGAAACGATATCTATTGTTGAAATCCTGTATTAAAAAAGCGTTGATAAATCTAAACTCCCCGGTTAAATTATACGAAAATGAGATTGCAAAGTTGGAGGAATTGTTAAGTATCTTAAAATCAGTACAATTGGCGGTTGAAGTACTTGGCACAAGAGATTGTAATCTTGTTACTTCAGAGGGTATTACAAAGTTTCTCTTCAATTCTGTTCGAGATTTACCTGGCACATTAGCAACAAACTTGTTAGAAGCTCTGCAGAATAGACTCTCTGAAAGGCGTTCAGAAGATTTTATTTCGCTTATAATGTTTCTGCAAAATCCAGAAAATTTAAAATCTGATATAAATAACTGTAACTTGAATAGTTATGGACAGTTTTTTGCTGTATCATCAATTTCCGCAGTATCTAAATTAGCAAAAGATTTGGTAATCCAATATTTTTCTGATGATCGGGAGATAGCTATAGATAATGATTCAGATTTATGCAAGATAATTGATGTACCAACAACAAGCGATACTACTTTACCATCACCATCAACTACAAACTATTTGTTGAAGAAGTCTTTGGCAAGTGCAATAAGTAAATCACAGAAAACTATGGAGTTAGTAAAACCTGACAAGACAACATCTATACAAAAGGAGATGAGATTATATACGGCAACAGGAACGATGACACATACTCTTAAAAAAATTCATAATTCAGGAATGACGATCAAACCGAACATCAACCGAACCGGAGCGAGTTTTTTCAATTTCTGGAACAATTGTAACAAAAAAACGAGTGGGTTTGTCAGATCATTCAATTGATGTTTTATGTTTTTTAAAAACATATTTTAAAAAGCTCGAATAAGTTTAAAAAATATACCAGACAAGGTGCATTAAAACTTTTTATTTTTATTATAGTATGTTTTTGTAAATAAAAAAAAATTAATTATAGTACAAATGTAAAATATTTAATATTAAAAAAAAATTCCCGATTCCCGGGTAATCCCGGGATCTTAGTTTTTTTCAATCCCGGGATTGAAAAAGAGTCCGGGAACAGCACCCACTAATATTTAGTCTTTCGAGACACATAGTCTATAGGCAATTTTCAACCTACTGAATTAAGCAGAGACTTAAAAGACAAGTCAGTTTGTTGGCTTAAAGCCGAAAATCAAAATTTCATAAAAAAGATTTTGAGAATATACTGTGTGTTTCGATCAGCAGTACTGGGCATTGCTGTCGTGATGAGATCGCTCTGTACTGCTGGGCACTTGTGTTTTACTTAGTAATACCCCTAAGTTATTCACGGATTAAGAATATGCAATGACTTCATCACCAAGATAAACAGGACTGAGATCAGTCGTATTGACTTGTTTGATATTAAAATTATGGTATAAGACATAGATGCATTTAAGCTGAGCTTGTCTTCATACGACAAATTTAAAACCCTAACCAAGTCACCGTTTATTGTGAAGATACCATTTGATAAAACAGCAAGAGAGTAGATACGGCAAGTTCGACATCATCTGAGCTCTCGCATTTTGTACACATTGCGGTAAGTCCTTTATAGAAAATAAAAACAGAACAAGACCAAGTAGTGAGCCTTGGGGAACACCTGAGGAAATAAGAAGATCTTAGTTTTACTAATGATTTGAAAGCAAATGATCGATTTTTCAAAAGCATGGACTTTTCTAATTGCTTAGGTTGGAGTAATCAAAGAAAAACATATTTGGTTGAAGTACCGGCAATTTCAAATCTGACTTGAGCAGTTAAAAGCGTTGATTACTGAAAAGTTTCAATTTTAATATACTTACCAATTTTGTTATAGAGAAGAAATTAATTAAAAATACCTTGAAAGTACCAAAACGACAATAACTGTTTTTCGATGAAAAATGAAAGCTCGTGCCATAATACATAATTTTCTATCTTAGAGGACGTCCCTTAGACGAGGAACAAGGTGAAATTCAAGCGGCGTTGTTGTAAGAGATTACTTTGCCAGCTATTTTACTTCATCTGAGTTAGCAGAATGATTGGATTAAATTTTATCGACAAATGTGTTATAATAAATAATTGTTTCGAATTAAAAATAGACAAACAGATGGACAGACAGACGCATGCACATGCAAAAATCAAAATAACTTTTAATATAATGCATGGGTGCGTAATCCATTTTGCTTTACCATCATTACTTTTATCAGTAAATCTAAAAAAATTTATTATAATAGGCTGAATTAAACAAAAGTCTATCTCCATCATCTAGCACCTCACACAAGTTAAAGTTTAGATTTAAATTCGTTAAAAATTCAATGAATAACTCCATCCAAATTCGACAAAAGTTGGAATCAGATCTCATTTCTATAAAATATCCCAAAGAATCGGATCTAATGAAATTAATTAAAATTCCGTTCCGAACAGAGTCGATCATTCAAATTCCAACTCCTTCTATCATCAATCAGTCTTGTTTCAAGAAGGAAATAAGGCAAGTTTTTTTGAAAAAATCCTATAAAAATCCTTAGACGACTTTTTGGCTATCTCCACAGACTGTGAAAGGGATCCATTTAAGGGCAGAATAAAGACACTGCAGGGAATTTGCAATATTTGTTAGGAATTCAACGATCTCTTCATAGAAATGGATTTTCTTTCATACACAGATGCGATTACTCACAAAATCGGGACAATCCAAAATAAACTGCCCATTTACACCTAGCCTTATAGACTTCCTGAAGCAAGCCGAACTGAAATAAACTGAAAAATACAGGAAATGTTTGAGTCGGATATCATAAGACCATCCCCATAGTTCGCGGAATTCACCTACTCTCTTGGTTCCTAAAAAACCAGATGAGAATAGGAGCCTAAGCCGTAAATAATTATTGTTTATTTATTTGGTATATTAACAAACAAAGGTAGCGGATGTATATTTAAGAAAAAAAGATAACAGATCTGTTGAAATTTGTTCCCATATTTACAAGCTCCTCAAAAATTTAATCCTTTCACTATTCTACTACTCTAAGGAAGCTGTAATTTTTTTAGTTTCGTTGAAATCCAAGACTAATATGTAATTCGGTATCTTATAAGAAAGGTCATTCGTAGGAGTTGCCACAGTCATTATATTAAATGCCTCCGCCATACTCCTTTCAATACCCGTTCAAATCCGTTTGGTGGACATTTTTGTTACGTTAGAGCAAATATATGTTTTATCATCCTATACCCGTTTTTTGTATTCACATAAATTCTTGGGATTGCAAAACGACAAATAAACAGTGGAGCACAATTCTTAAAAATCTGTAGAAGTACGACAAATCCAAGAATAAAACGAATATGTAAAACTAGTGCTTACCTATTCAGCAACGGCCTACTAATAAACTTATCTAGATAAACTAATGAAAATATATCATTTTCGAGAACATCTTTATCCGTACCCATTATACATTTCATTGCTATTATAAGAAATTTGATAAATTTGCACATTTTTCACCATGTTAAGCAATTAAAGAAACCAAAGGATGCCTAATCATTTATCATTCTCGTCGGTTCGCAATTTAAAATGAATAAAAAAAAGAAGCCAACAAAAGTTACGTAAACAAAAGTGTTTGTTAAAAAGAAGAGAGAATATCAAATTTTTACGCCATTTATGTGATTTTTAAAGACTTCCTAGATACTGTCCCATTTCGCGGCCGGGTTGTGTTTGTGTTTCCTCCAGATATCCTTTTCCAAATATTTGGGGTAATGATTTCAATTTTTTCTCTTTTCTTTTCTATTTATTCAGCACCGAGAACTTTCTCAAATAGCACAATGTCGTAGGAAAGAGCTTTTGATTTGAATGTGGAACTTGAACCGAGTTGACAAACAATGTTTACAGTGTATTTCATTCTTTTGCTGTTATAATTTCATACAGTTTTCTTCCTTATTTGCACTTTAAATATACATTGTTCTTGGCATTGGAATTTGCTTTTCTTGTATACAGACATACCGAGGGATAGGAGAAAAATAACTGAGCATTTTTGATTTGTAATCAAATTTGTATCAAAGTAAATTATATTATATATATACGTACGTTATGAGCTATAGGGGTTGGAATAAGTGTATCAACACTTTTTTTTTACCAAAAAATACTTACAATATTAATTTGATTGTGTAATTTTTCTCATTGCCGGCATTACAATAGAGCTGATCTAAAACGATACTAAATATGCACACATAAATCTGAAAAATATTATTTCTTTTTCGGATAATAAGTGACAGCTATAATTATTTCCAAAGAAACTAATTTAAATCATGATTTCCTCAAATAAACGAGAATATAAGTAGAAGTAGCGTATTATCATAGACTATTAAAAATGCCCAAATTCCACTATCTTCCCATAAAGCGGGCGACATAGACGACATAGAAACTAAGAAAATTATTGTCATATTACTATGATGTCATTGGTATAGTTTTCACTCTGATGATGCTTATCTATGAAACTTGCTCCGGAAAAAGATTAACACTTCTCCAGTTGGTCCATATTAAAGAGCATATCGTAACTTTAAAAAAGTTGTACTTTGTACGCCATCTCCTCGAATGAAGGGCATGGAATAACCTAAAATAGCTTATCTTCTTTTTTCTCACAAAGAGCTCTATAGTTAAAGCTCTATCTGTCAGAATGAATACTACTTATGAGACCAATGATATGGTGATCATAGGTAGACTATATTTTATTTGATGGAACATTTTTCAACTGTGTACCCTCTCCCGTTACCATGTTGTTCGATAGCTCTCAATCTATACAGAGAAATACATTCAATAGAATAATTTTTCTTCCCACAGCCTCGTAAACTACTGAAGGCTAATGACGGATAAGTGCGTCATTTTACACCGTCGATAGTATTTACCAAGGATAGATGTATATGCTCTTCCAATAATTTAGAGTTTCAGATAGATCAGAAGAATTTGTGAAACAAGATGCCTCCATATGGACAACTTCAATTCATAAGGCTGTGATGTAGCATCTTTGTTATTAGATATGTATATAAATAGTTGTAGACTACTTTGTGTTATATCTTCAATCACACCCATATGAAATCAGAGATCTACACACCACCTGATGTATTATGTATGCTTCGAAGGTCTTAAGAGCATTAGAATGTCAACAAGAAAGCTCATTGTCAGTGTGCTAAGTTGACAAGACAAAAATCATCCATTAATAGTCGCAGTTTGGTGAAATTTCTCCCGTACGGAAGTTTACAACCCATGGAGCTATAAAGTCTTTAGTTTTTTTTCTAAATATTTCCAACAATATCAATGAAATTTCCGTGATTATACAGAAAAGGTATGAAATAGTCAAATCCTCGAGCATTACTAAACTTTGAATATGCTCAGAGTTGCATCTGATCAGAATCGTGGAAATTTTTGATTACCGCAAAACATTCCATTTGAGTTAAATTCTAATTCTGCCCTGAGTTTGACCCATAGAAAATAGGTCATGATAGACACATAGAGTCAGGGTAGAGAGAAATTTTTTAACAGGATATCACCCATAGTGCTTTGCAGATAATTTTATAGCTCACACTTAATAGGGTTACTAGCCTCCAGTTATCCATCCTTTCCAAGTCTTGCTCCTTTGGAATCAAAGAAGAACTGTATCGAGAAGAAAATAGAAGGTCTCCTAGTTTTGTGTTATAGATTCGGTATTGTCAGGATTCATTAGAATCCTGAATATTAGCAAAACCAACAAAAGCTTTTCTGTCAACACATGTATATACCGACCTAAAGATAAAATGTACCAGAGGTCTAAATTGTACAACTCCATAGTGAAACGAGCCAGCCAGCCACAACTGCATAAGGGCAGTACACTACATTCGCCCATCATAATTACTTTTTAGCTGAAAAATTATTAATGTGCTTAAAATATTTGAAAATTAAAATTTATTATAAATTTACGAAAAATTGAAAAGGCAAGAAATTTATAATTTTGGAAAAGTTAATTTACAAACAATTTTATACGAAACGGTCACACTTCAAACAACAGATAAAAAAATACAGTCTCTATGCCAGCTATTGTTGCTATGCCAATTATTGTTGTCATTCGCACTTGAATACAGTTCTTTGGTGTCGTGCTCAGGCCATCGCTATATAAACAGCAATCTGACTTAACTCTGACTTAACTTTTATACCCTAGATGAAATCTATAGGGTATACTAAGTTTGTCATTCCATTTGTAATACCTCGAAATAATGATAGTAGAGCATTGGATACCCACGCATAATATTCAAAGTAATTTTGATTTTTGCATGTCCGTCCGTCTGTCTGTCCGTCCGTCCGTCTGTGCGCAGGATAACTCGAGAACGCGTATACTTAGAGAGCTGAAGTTTGTACACAGACTTAGAAAAAAAAAGTAAAATTAAGTTCGAAAATGAGACAAATCGGGCAACTCCTTCGTAGGGTTGCCATACAAAAATTTCATTTTCCACTATATATTTGGATACTGCCTGAGAACGCGTTGACATAGAGAGCAGATATTTGGTACATAGCTTTTTCATAGTAATAGAAAATAAAATTTAAAAAAATGGAATACATTGGGCAACCCACTCTTGGTGTTACCATATAAAAATTTAGTTTTTTTACGGATAGTGTGAAAAGGATCAGTCCTAAACATTTCTACTGTACTAAAAACTTGTTCAGAATATGAAATCCTATAAAATTGGTTATGATCATTTTTTCTGTCCGACAAACCGTTCTAGAAATATATGCGAAAAACCACTTCAAAAATCAAACTTGCACAGAATGGGTGACAATACGAAATTTCATACGGGCATTCATCTAGGGTATCATAAGAATTGGTCTTAGACCAATTCTAGCTTTTTTACTTATTTTTTTTTTTTTTCAGTTTGGCAGTGCAGTGATTAACGTGGTAATTTTTCCTAGTGGTATTTCCTGATGTTGTAATTAACAAATCAGATACTTTATTTAGATGAGAACCAAAATAAATATTTTTAATTTGGGTTTCGACTAGATTAAAACTTTTTTTTTTGTGGGTAACGACTGCAATAAAGATTCTTATTGCGGGTAACGTCTGTTATAAGAAATTACTAACCGAAAACATTTTATTGTGGGTAACTACTGCAATAAAAATTTTTATTATGGGTTTCGACTGCAGTAAGAACCAGTAACCTCACTTTACTCCGGGTATCAACTAAAATAAAAAATATACTAATCCCAAACCTAACTAAAATAATAAACCAAGTAAATCAAACATGAAACATTGATCGTGTGAGTGCAAGCTCAAATGACACAAAATTACTATATTTTCCATTAATATTATATTTGCATTATTGGATATATATAAATCTTTACATATTTTATAATAATGAAGTCATAGTAGTTAATGATTATAGTGATATTTAATTAATAAGAATAATATATATTTTCTGGCAAACGTTATTGCGTGTTCGCTCTGACCACAGGCAGAATTCCATGTCCTTGTAATTCTGTGCATTCATTCGTTCCTTTTATTACTAATTGTATCGGAGTTGAAAAAAATGCAACCCCCAACTTAAGATGATATTTTTTTTTTTTTTTTATATTCGTTTCATTTATTATTAATATTATGATAGCATTTCAAATGCGTGAATTTAGTACCTTATTAATTTGTTGTTTACAGTTTTCTTTCAGTTGGTACTTGGTGCTTAGACCGACAGAGAACGCTATGTAGAAGTAAGCCCACTTTACAGTGTATTTCTGTGGACGTATGTAGTCAGTCCGTATTATACATGTCAGTGGTTTCACATAAGAACGCTGCAAATACTTTAGAATATTAGGAGTTAGTACGGCTCTGATGTGGTAGTGAGAGAGTTTGCTTCATGGTTTGGGAAATGTTTCTCGAGGGTTTTGTATTACCCAAAGTTGGGATCCCAAACTCAAATTCTGACAAAAACCTTTTCACATACAACATATGCATACAATAACATTCATTGAAATAAATTTTTATTTTTTTAAGTTTGAAATAAAATTTTTTTTTGAAGTTGAATTATATAAATAAAAAAAAATTATATAAAGAATATGTTTTTCAAATAACTCAATTAATTAAATATTTTTTACATTAATTTTTTAGGGTGTGTCATAAATCCCAGGATCCTTCCGCTGGATCCGGCACTTATAGTCCTCTATCAAATGTACATCCGTGGGATTTTTGATAATGCAAATGTGGTAGTGGTCTCAATCCATTTGTCTGGCCTTGAAGAAACATAATTTGTATGTAGGCACTATCGAAAATAATGCGTTTGCGGTACGTAGGATAAATAAAATGGTACACTTTCTGGAAACTTTATCTAATGTGCTCTCTGGGTCGCGAAAATTCAATTGTTGTTGTCCGATACCTTCGTCTCAATAAATACTTTTAAATGCTTACATAACATGACCAATTCGTGTACATTATTTGAAATACAAATATGTATGTTTCGTCAAGAACATTCATTGCAAAAATTTTACTGTTTGACAGTTTTTCTTGCACAATTCAATTTCTGCTGCCGTTGACGAAATGCACGTTTGCTCGTGCGGATAATTTTTTTTAAGGCTCTTAATGTGTGTAAAAGAGCAGTCGTGACATATTACTAAATCTACTTAGTACCTGCGCGGTTGAATGCACTCTGTAGAGGGGCTTTGATTTTTAGACGTTGATTGTGAGCATTCTTACTTTTTTAGATCAATTAATTTTTTTATGCGTAACAATTTTATAACGCATATGTTAAAATCACTTCCGAAATTCTTCACTATTCTGTCACTATTCTTTTAACGATATTTGATTCGTTTTGTAAGACACTCAATAATTTTCTAAAACGATCATTTTAAGGTTATCAAACCCATTCCTCTGATGACTGGAGCACTACAAATGAAATAGCAGATTTTATTTTTTGCCTTTCCTTTCTCTTTCAAGTTAAGATTGAATAAATTGAATTCTTGCCCTAAAGCCATAAGGGTTATTTAAAAAAAATATATATATATAAATATAAAGCCATGAAATAATCTTAAAATTTATACATTTTCATAATTCATTCCATATTTAGTTAAATAAAGAAGTGTTGGTTTTTTGCCAGCAGCACACAAGCGCATCATTTTGAGAGTGTCAGCCTCGAAATTATTTTTCTTCAAGCTCAAACAGAGATTGAGACTATGTACTACCAAACCTGTATCTAGTCAATGGAAGCCTGTTTTTGCACACTTGACAGGAGGACTATAAAGGAAAGCGTGAAAATCTAAATCGAAGAAAAGAAAAGCAAAGCAATGGACATACATATTTCAAAACCAAGAAGAGTAAAAAAAAAACTACTAAAATCAAACGTTAATCGTAATTTAAAATACTGTTACTTATACAGGCTGAATTTTAATATATGTATATATATACCATATATACCATGATATTCCTTTAGTTAAGTTAAGTCAAAAATTGTTTCATATATGTAGTAGTAGCTAATTGAAAAAAAAAAAAAAAAACTGAGTTAAATTTTCAATTCTTCAGTCATAACATCGAAATGGTGGAAAGGAAGAGGAAAAGTAATAGAATGCTCCAATGATTATCTACGTACAAGTTATAAAATGTATATCCCATGAAATCTGTAGTCTTTTTATTTCAAATCTCCATGTTAAAACATTTTGCACACGCTAGGTAGGTAAACAAAAAGCACTTTGTAAAAGTTCTGACCGAACCGAAATCATGAATTAATTTCATTTCACTGGCAAATGGAACAACATAGGTAAAAGCCTTTACCAATTAAGTAGAAGAACCAGGCGGCAGCATATTGATCATTTAAGGGCTACAAAAAACATTACGCATTGCAACTTTTTCTAAAAGCTATGTTATTCGATGGTTGCAATATGTTAACACCTTTGAAACCCAAAAAGTTGCGCATACATTTTTTCGTGCTGCCATCTAGAATTTTTCTGATGCCATCCAGGATTTTTATGCTGCCGTCCAGCTTTTTCATGCTGCCACAGTCTCGGAAATTTCTATGTATAAACATCTAAAGAGAAGGTTGCTGGCGCAGTATGAAAATTTTAGGTATCATTGAATGTTAAGTCCAGATTGCCAGCATGAGCTGACAGCTGACTCTCTGAACAGTGTTGCAAGTGCAGGGCGGCACGCTAGCACCTCGGCTATTGCGGGAGAGTTGTGGGGTGGGTAACCCAAATCCTGCCATTGTTACAGGACAATTAACAAAAAAACAATGTGCCTTATAAAAACAAAGCACCAAATTCGGTCCTGAAAGGACCCTTACACCACTTACGTTCACTTACGGTGAGGACACAGATCACTGACATATAATAAGATTGGACTGAGCGTTCTTGTTTCAAAAATGGCACAAATATTGAATAGGCCGTGAAACCCCTTTATTTCATACAATTGCACATCGATTTATAATTAGTTATTATTTGTAGATTGGAAACACTAAACGTATTGTAAAGTCGTATTGCATTAAATGAAAATTGTTTAGGAAGTTAAACTCGTTTTAATTAACACAAAAATAAATTTTCAATATTACTGAAAAATGTGTTCCTCTGCAGATTTGATGTCAAATATGCTTGAGCTTGTAAGAGATAGACGTATATAAATAATATATTTATCTGCATTTTTATGTCAATTCCCGTGTATTCCAATTAATACAGCCGTACTATTCCCAAAATTGGTTACAGTTCAGTGTACATTTTGAGCCTGAAATTGACAAATAGATTTTAGTAAAAATTTGTGCCATTTTTGGCTATAGGAATTAAATAGGATGGCTCAGTCCATTCTTATTATATGTCAGTGACACAGATGGATAGTCCTCAGTGCTATCGTCCCGTCCACCCAATGACATTGCGGGCACAGGTGATTCGAAATATTCTTAATGACTGATCTGAATGGGTAATATAGTGAACTTATCGAGCCTTCATCGTTGAGAGGGCTCCGGAATAGGATGAGAGAGACGAATCAGTGATTAGCAACACATTCTAGTATTAATTCCCTCTTATAACACAAACTGTATGCTCATAATGCTATCGAATTGTTATGAATAGTACGACTTAACCCGTATATTCGGTAGGAAGAATCTATTTTAAAGACGGTTAAATTCACGAACGAAATTAATTTTTCTGTAACCCTAATGATTTATTTTTAACAAAATAATAAGCCACTATTTACAAGTGCAGTTCTCATTGATCAAAAATGTTAATGCCAGTTAATTTAGGAAACAAACAAAATTTAACAAAAGTAAAATGTGATTACGTGCGTACATCGTTTGCATGATATGCAATACTATTAGACATAATTCTTATTAAGCGTAAACTGCTAGCCTGAGATCTACTGTTTTAAGTTATAATTTAATTCATTCTTTGTTCTTCTCCTTCCCTTCTTGTTTTTCTTGAAAACTAGTAAGCTAGAATCTATAATTGTTAAATATAATTCATTTCATCGTAATGCACTTAACTATAATCTAATACTCACACTGGTAGTCTCCATCTAATATAAAATGCTAAGATGAACCCAAACACATTATTCCTGGTAACATGTTGAACTACAATTCAACATCGGTAAGTATGACTTCTATTTTGTTTCCAGTTTCTTCTTACACCAAGTTCAGCTGTAAGTTATAGATAATGGGCCCTATTCTGCCGGTATAATTTTATCATTTTATTTTATGTTATGCCTTAAAATTAAATAATTCCCTAAAATCCTATTCTGTACCAGAAAATTTTATTTTATTTTGGAGCATAACATAAAAGAACCTAAGCAGCACATTTTAAAGGTATTTTGACTCATTTGGTGCGGTATGGTAATATATAAAAAACTAATTATATTTGTATAGGTTTTAATTTTATGCAGAAGAGATCATAGAATACGATACCTTCGCGATTCCTACGATCCATGTGAGTTGCCCAACCTTAGGCTTTAAAAGTTTTTCCGACTGGATAATTAATAAATTTCTTATATTGTGATTTGTAAACTAATTTTGCAAACTTATGAATAATTGTAATTTATACCCAAAATGTTTCGTTGTAAGAGAACAAATTCAAATACTTATACAGTAACTAGAGCTTCATACCGGAAAGACATCCATTCCGTTCACTTTGAGTTAGGAATCTGAAAGTGAACGGAATGGATGTGTTTCTACTGCTTTGAATTTCTACGGACATGGCTCGTATCAAACTTCAATCAGGAGTTGTCATATTTTAGCACTTTTACAGCCAAGTATCTCAAGAGCTATTAAGAAAGCAACTTCTTTCATAAATAATTATTTAGTGGGTGATTTTATAGAGTATCATGGAAATGTCAATTGACGAGCTGTTCAAAAAGTAATAGAAAACATAGCGAAATGTACTACATATTTTATGTTACGTGTTCATAAAAGAATTCATAAAATAATTTTATAGAATCACGACAGAATACGAATTTTTAAGATATTTTATTTTCATTTTATGAAGAAGGGATTTTATCGTCACAAAATAACATAAAATAATATTTTATGAAAAATTACAGAATAGGGCCCAATATACTAGGATGGTATTTGTACGTGAATCACACTACGCTCTTACAACTATCTGTGTGTGAGTGTCCGAATTGCATACAAGGTCGGAACCTCTGTGCCTTCAGCCTTTAAGATCTAAACAAGTTAAGCCTCTTCAGTCCTGCCACTAATCGTATGTGCTTATCTATCTAAAAACGTGACGTGTCTTTACCATGACACGTTCGCTATTTCCACGAATGACTCAACATGGAACGATTTAAAACTACAAGATTTGGATGTTCTAGTAAAATGTGTACCTGTACTCGCCAATTATAACATTTGCTTTGGTTGATTCCGAGGAGTCTTCCTAGAGTCTTACCAGTATCTTCTCTGTGTGAAAAGAAGTTAAGTAGACACATGTCCCTATTCATCCAAAGCCCTACTTAAGTGTACGTTATGACTTAAATGCTTTCTATCATTTAAATTTTGACAGCTACCTAGAAACTATTACCCGGAATATGCTAGAAATATCGCATTCCGAAATATCAACTAAAATCTCTTGAAGTATTGCTGGAATCACTACCTACTCGTATAAAAAGTGGCAACACCTTTGCCGTGAGGATTTGATCTAGTTTGTCGCTAGATGACAGTGCGGTACGATGTAGTATACTGCATCGCACGATCTAGCATACTGCATTGTGTGGTCCTGCGACCATAACAAGCTATACATTTTTTCATCCAACCCTTCTTTTTCAGCTTCCTGCTGTGATTTTTCATTCAAATTAATGCCAAATAAGCACATTTTTGGTTTTTATTTTCACTGCAGAATTTTATCCACAAAATGCTTTAGAGTTTAACGGGAGGCTATTAATAGCAACAGCGGAACGCAGCAAGACCTACAGGTTGTGTAAACACCTCTGCCACCTTTTCGAAAAGTTGCAGTTTTTGAGCTACGCGAGTTACTTATTCTCATACTCACAAATATACATACATCTACGGACAGGAAACTCTCCACGTCAGCAGAATATGTAATTCATAAAGTCAAATACCTTTTCATATATGTACCATAAAATTTTCTTTATCTTTAAATTTTCTATTTTATCAAGTTCCCACAATTTGTTCTCTTCGTCGTCAGTTTCTTCCAGACAGTAATACGATACTCAAAAAAGGTCAAGTAGTTACCGTTGAGGAAAAAAAGAATAAGTTAAGCAGTTAATTTTGAATGGTGGACTAAATAAATGGTAATTTTAATTCATGAAATAAAGTAATATCAAAATTTATACTTAATCTTGTCGCTGCAAAAACTGCATGCTACGCGCTACTTTATTCCACTACCTGCAAACACCACTTCAATTTTTGCAGTTGCAGCGTTAAAGCTGCAATGTGTAACCGCATGATATAAAGAGTAACAAGGTATGGACGATTTGGAAGGAACTTGTTGCATTGGAATGGTATTTCCAGTAAATTTATTTTAAGTTTTTCGTGTTACAAGTAACAAGTAAAAAAACTAAAATTGATCTAAAATCTACTCTTATGATATCCTAGATGAATACTAGTCTGTTATTTCGTATGGTTACGCATTTGAGAAATTTTGATTTTTGAAGTGCTCTTTCGCGTATATTTCTAGAACGGTTCGTCGGACAGAAAAAATGATTTTCAACGATTTTATAGGATTTAATATTCTGAACAACTTTTGAATACATTAAAACTATACAGGACTTATTGTTTTCACAGCAAACGTAAAAATCCTAAATTTTTATACGGCAACACCAAGATAGGGAAGACCGATTTAGTCGATTTTTGAAATTATATAAAGGGTTTTCCAATAAGAGGTGTTATTTTGATATTCAAAGAAAAATGCCATTTTTTGAGATAAATGATCGGATCTTTATTTCATTATAAAGAGGAAGGTATGCCGTTAATAATGGAAAATAACATCAGCCAAATGACCACCACGACCACGCCTACAGGACCATATCCTTTTCATGAAATTTTCCATAACCAAATCGCAAAGTGGCTGCCCTATATCCTCGATAGCCTCACGAATTCCATCTTTGAGGTCTTGAGTCGACGCTGGGCTGTTGGCGTAGACCTTCTCTTTCACGTGGCCCCAAAGGAAGAAGTCGCAAGGTGTTAAGTCACAAGATCTCGGTGGCCAATTGTGATCACCTCTTCGAGAGATAACACGGTCCGGAAACTTTTCCCGTAAAAGATCAATGGTTTCGTTGCTTGTATGGCACGTAGCGCCGTCTTGTTGAAAGTAAACGTTGTCCAGATCAATACCATCCAATTCCGGCCATAAAAAATCATTAATCATCTATCGATAGCGCAATCCATTCACCGTAACTGTTGCTCCAGCCTCATTTTCGAAAAAAGTAAGCTCCAATGACCCCGCGGGGCCATAAACCGCACCAAACAGTCACACGTTGAGGATAGATAGGCTCTTCAACAATAACTCTTGGGTTTTCCGAGCCCCAGATACGACACTTTGCTTGTTGACGAAGCCATCGAGGTGGAAATGGGCCTCATCACTCAAGATGAGTTTTCGATGGAATTCCGGATCATTTTCATGCATTTCAAGGACCCAATCAGCAAAGACTCGACGTTGTTGATGATCGGCCGGCTTGAGTTCTTGTGTTTACTGAACTTTATAAGCCTTAAGACCCAAATCTTTATGCAAAATACGGTGTAATGACGTTTGTGGAATGCCTAATTCCAAAGAACGACGAGGAATGGACAAACCTGGGTTTTTTTCAACACTTTCGGCTACAGCAGCAATATTCTCGGCTGTTCTTGAGCGACGTGCACGGGTTTTATTCTTCACATCACTAACTTGTCCCGACAGCTCGAATATTTCTACCAATTTCTGTATTGCGGTCCGACAAGGTGCTTCACGACAACCCAAAAATGTTCGAGTTTTACGAACCGTCTCTGCCACATTTTCACCATTTTTATAGTGAATTTTAATAATTTCAATGCGTTGTTGAATCGTGTATCGTTCCATTTTTATTAATGGCGTAGTTTCTACTTGTCAAATGTCAAAAAATGACAGCTCCAAAAGTGAAATCTACCGAAATAGCGGGCTAATTAAAATAACACCACTTATTGGAAAACCCTTTATATTATTTTTATGAAAACACTACGTTGAGGCGTTCACAGGTAATTTCCAAATAATGTAGTGAAAACCAGATTTTTGTATGGCAACTCTACGAAGAAGTTACCCGATTTGTCCCATTTTCAAACTTAATTTTACCTTTTTTTAAAAGGGCCGTGTGCAAAATTTTGTTTCTTTAAGTATACGTATTCTCGAGTTATCGTACAGACAAATTGAGAGCAGAACAGCAGCAATGATGTCATGAATTGTCAAAATCGCAGCCACTAACCTGCTGAGCAGAATGGCCATTGGTAACTGCGTCAAGATAACATTTCAACGAGTTTCATTTATTGTCGCAATAATTAATTGAGGCCGCAAAACTAATTTAATTTTTTTAAGGAAGCATGTACGAGATTGAACTTTATGCCATGATGTTGATGAGAATGTTGTGGTTTATTGTAATTCAACACTCAAATAAAACCTCTAGACGATGGTGGGTTAGAGAAATAAACTTGACGAGGGAGTTTGATGGCTACTTTAAAACCTGCTATTATATATAGAATTAAAAATACTGATCCGGAACAATCTTTTAAGCATACCTGGATGAGACCAGTGTATGACCTCTTCCTGAACTTGTTAACAGAGGATCTGACAAAGAGTTCAATACGAACACCAATTGATCCTAAGTGTAGATTAGCCGTGACACTTTCGTAAGTCACTCAAAAGTTTTAAGGAATGAAGTCATAATTTTACTGAAACTATTATATGTATCTTTCTTAGGGAGTCTCTCACTAACTTTTGGATCGAACAACGCAAGCAGAAGAGTATTTCACTTGAGAGATACACTAATGGAATATTTTATGAAAGAGGGAGCCATTGAAAGGCAAAATAAGATAAAATGAAGTTATCCTTTTAGCATCTTCAAAACACACCAACAAATATTTTACAATAACATTAATAAAAAAACATTTGTGTAGTTCAATTATTTATTTCTTGCTGTTGCAAATCACCAAAAAATTATAAATTTGTGGCGACATATTTTATGTATTGTACTTACTGCGGTAAGCTATAATGAAAAGAAAAAGACTAATTTTATTAGCCACAAATTATGACAGCTTTATGAATGCTCATATTCATTAATCAATTTTTTATTTAAAGGAAATAAAAGAGTAAAACGCATGCGCAATATTTATGCTTCATTTTGTCAGCGTTCGCCACTCTTGTTCAAGCTAACCAGATGTCTAATCTGTTATACAAATTAGAAAAGTGCATAGTGCTTGATGTGATGTTACGTCCTAGCTGTAGTAACAGGACTGTAATGGATATTTATTTGGGGATGAAATTATTTAAATAAACCACCGAAATAATATAAAAACCATTACTTTATTTACTCTATATACTTTATACAATTACGCCGCGCTCTTAACCTATCGAAGGTTTACTCAAAACTCGATATTTCCTAAAACTCAGGCTGCCCCGGAACCTTCCCAATCATTTCACGATACTGGCACTCACCTACTTTCATGGCATTGCTTAATTCATTTTTGTTGATTTGTGATTTCAACAATTAGGCATCGATACATTACAAGTCGCTTCCTAGTGGCAACATAATTGTGTGACCATTATTTATCTAGGTTGCGTGTACTTGTTTTGTAATATTCGATCGACCTTTTAAACTGATTTACATCAGACATTATTTTCGTATTTATTTCTGATACATTGTTTACATCACAGGACGAAGACGAAGACCTGGCTTCGGACAGGCCCTATGTACACCCTATTGATTTTATCTAGGGTATATAAACATTAGTTTCTTCGTGTAAAACACTGTTGGAAATTTCCACTTAGAAAATATGTTTACTTTTGTAAGAACGATTGAAATCGAGACGAACAAATTTGTGACATTTGTCTCCAAATGACATAAGCACTCAATTGACAGATGAATCGGCCAAATCTTGGTAATCTAATCTTTGCATAGTGTAACCATACCTATATCTAAGCCACTATGGTGGAATGTGGAGCTGGGTCAGCTTAAGGAAAAATCGCAAAGGCTGTTTAATGCAGCCAAGCGCAGAAGTGATCAAGTAGACTGCGCGCGTTATAAGGACGGCTTAAGATCTTTTAAGAAGGTGCTAAGATTAGCAAACAGATCCTCTTGGAGGAACTTTTCAAAGTCAATAGAGTCTCATACAGAAACGTTTAGCCTTCGGAGGGCTCTTGCTAAGGACCATAGTACTGCATCCTTCATAAAAGGGGAGAACGGCGTCAGTTCAACTACAAACGAAGAGCTGTTAAATGCATTTCTTGACCCCCACTTTCCTCGCAGCAGGGTGATAGGCCCGACAGTGTCGAGTTCTACAGAACAGCATCTACAAGACGGAAATCTGCTCCATAGTCAGCTATATAAGGGCCGGTCTATTCATTTAATCCCCTTAGTGCTTCAGGGGTGGATGGCCTGAGACCCGTTATGCTTCAGGAAGCACTAAGGTACATAATTAAATGGTTAGTGCCGATTTTTAAAAGTTGCCTGAGGCTTTGGTTTTTGACTAGGGACTGACAGTAGGTGAAGGTAATCTTCATTTCTGTGGCAGAAAGAACGGGCCACATCGAGCATGGGACTTTAGACCTATCAATGTCTCCTCCTTTCTGATAAAGGTCTTGGAGAGACTAATAGAGGTACACATAAGAAGTGTATGGCAGGGCGGTAGTGGTAGTCAGCATGCCTATACAAAAGGGAAATCTGTAAAGTCGGCACTACGTGCAGTGATGTCCGTTGTTGAGAAATCCTTAGAATATGAAGAGTACACTCTAGGTGCTTTCCTGGATATTGAGGAGGTTTTCAATAACGTGAAGATGGAGGTTATATATAATAGAGTGAGAAAGGTGGGAGTAAATAACGGTTTATGTGACTGGAAGGGCAGTCCATCGAGATACACCGCAAGGGGAGGGGGCACTATCACCACTCCTGTGGTTACTGGTAATGGATGGAATCCTCATCAAGCTACAGAAATGGGGTTTTAAGGCAGTTGCCTATGCAGATGATATATACATCCTGGTAACTGGAAAATTTCTCTATTAGTGAAAGACTATGAGCTGCTTAAGTTGGATAACTGGGCCAATAAGAGTGGTTTGAGGGTAAACCCCTCAAAGACGAAGCTGGTTCTTTTTATAAGAAGGAGGCGGGTGCAAAGTTTCAGACTTCCTATGCTGGAGGGAGGGGGTCTTACCCTCTCTAGTAGAGCGGAGTACCTGGGAATCATACTCGATTCCAAGCTGAGTTGGAAATCCTATTTGGAAGAACGTGTTAAGAAGGGCAGTGTGGCTTTCCGCACGTACAAGAAAATTTTTAGTGGTAACTGGGGACTAAAGCCCAACGGGGCACAGTGGATGTACACATCCAGGCCGTAATATTGGCATCTATGTGCCAAGAGTCCGCATGGCACATCTGCATATACATAGACAGCCAAGCAGCCATTAATGTGCTGGTTGCTGTGCTGGTTAAATGAAAATTTGTGCAGTTATGCAAGACTGGCCTTGAGGAGCTGGCTATGGCACAAGATGGCCCTATGCTGGGTACCTGGCGACAAGGGTATTCCAGGCAATGAGATAGCTGATGAGTTGGTCAAAAAGGGCTATGAAATGGATATCTCTGGATCAACAGGAAAACCTGCCATATTGCGAGGCAAATATTGCCTGCATATGACAGGAAGCAGACAAGATATCTGGTTAATGGCAGCAGAACATATACCAGGAATCTAGTAGATGTAAGTATGGATCATTGGGCTATAGGAGACTATGCTAGAAGGCTGGGTATAGCAGCGAACGATTTTTGCAGGAGATGTAACAACTCGGAGGAAATCGAGCCTGTCCAGCAGGTATTCTGCGAGTGTTCCGCTCTGATGAACAAAAGAGGGAGGGTACTGGGTAGCATCTTCTTATAAAGTCTGGGGAGCTGCAAAATAAAGAGTTCAGACGAATCTTGAGCTAAATTTTTAGGTTATCCAATGAGGACAAGGGGCACAATAGACCCACTGGTGGTCTAAGTGAAGCGAGCTAACCTAACCTAACCTACCTATAGCCTGGTTAGATGCTGATGCAAGATACACAATTATATGTAATTGATATAAGCAGAATAGGGACAGCCGAAAAGAGTGTTACTAAAGGTAAGATTTCACAATGCATCTTTTCGGTTGCAGCTGCAAAAGCTGCAGTTATATTTACAGGTGGTAGAATAACGTAGTGTTCAGGCTGCAATTTTTGCTGCGTTGAGCTCAGAAACTGTAACATTTCGAAAACTTTTTGGGTTCCGGATGTATTTTTGTGCTGCGCTGTATAATATTGTAGCACTTTTTTTCATTTAAAACAATATTATTATTAATAGTGTCTAATTATGCTTTCAAGTGATTGAAGATGACTAGTGCAGTCGAGCGAACTAAAGAGACTAATGACTTCAGCAAGTTTGAGTTTTCTATTTATATACTAGTCAACGTCTACCTCTTTTTATTTGAATTGTTGTAGCCTTCCTCATCTTACTTAAATTATTATAAACTTATAACTAAGTAAAACTTCCAAAATATTAAAGCAAGTATCTTGTGGTACGAAAGTAATTATAGAGTGCACCGCAATGCAAGTATAATATCTCCAGTATCTCCAGTATATCAGCATAACATTCAAATTCGTTGTATATATATATTGAGAGAAAATCAGTTTCAGCAGAAGAGAAAGTAAGAAAGTAGAACAGTTCAACGATTTCGATATTGCTGCGTGATTTTGTACGAGCAATTAAACCTTCAGTATTGATGGTAAATGCCGTATACATGCAATGAGATAAAAAAAAAATACCTCATACCTAATTGCTTTTCTATTTTATTCATGCATGGGTTCAACATAAAGTTCGTGCATTCTTGCAAACTTTAATTTTTTTCCGCATCGACATATTATATTTTTTTGTAAATCGGGAGTTATATTTTTTAGTTATTTTAGTTGTTTAAACAATGATTGTACGACGTTTATTGACGATTCGAATTGATCTAGGTTCGAGTCGTCCCGCTGGCGTCCACTTTATTTTAAAAGCGAGTGTTATTTTGTATATGTGAGTGTTAATACTCTTGATTCTATAATCTGTTCTATATTTGATGATGCAATTAAAATGAAATGAAGTACATATGTATACCTGTTGTAACACCCAGAGACAAGTTTAAGTTTTCCTACTAGCAACATAAAAGCCTAACACACACTCATTAAAATAAATCCTTAAAGCTTCTAATTTTGATTTTCGTATTTAAATTAATTTGTTTCGTTACTTGAAATGAGGACTGCATAATAAGTATTTAACGATTCCAAGGATGAACAGCTCAAATTATCCCTTTTCAAAAAAGTGCTTGACCAAATAGTCATTAGGGTTCATTTCAGCATCCTCAGACACTCGAACAAATTAGCGTTCCCTTAAAAAACTTATTCCGATCATTAAAACTTCCTTTTAATTTCCCCTAGCATCCTCATCGTCACCTCATCTTGAAATTTTTCTTAATTCGTTATCCCAATCACTCCTGATCGAAATCGACAAAATTTGAATTTTAATTTTATTAGGAAACTTCAAGGCTTCCACAAATGGTGGAAAAAATTTCGCAATTATGAGCAATCATTATAAGAGCTCAAATGGCGTCTTTCAAGAGGCTATTATCATACTTTTGGTGATTTTCTTCTTATCTACTCTTGATAGTCGAGCATGAATAATGAATGCTTTATTGTAAGGCAGGACACAGGTTTAGGGAGAATTAATTTACCGCGACCTTAAATGTGTCATATAACTTGTCAGTTTGATTGTAAAATAAAGTGATAAGGCATTACTTGTTCACTCTGGGGTAAGAAATTTATGACTGATAAGAAAACCGGATAACATTTCTTGACTTGTAACCGACTGTCGCACGAAATCGTATGTTTTCAGACTACTTGGATCATTCTTTCGTTGGAAGAGAATCATATATCTATCTCAGAATGATAATAATACGTCATATATCCGTAGTTATGACTTAACAATATTATCTGAGAATGTTTCGTATGTATGATACATTAATTAATCTCCCTAATGACTATGTTTACTTACTAGTATTAAGGTATAGTCTGAATTAAATCGAGACCGGGTTCATTTCCTACGTGAGTTCTGTAGAATCAATATTCGACCTAGTAAGCATTGTAGAGTAAATTGTAAATTAATAATTATTTTTACAATTTATGTACTACAGATCTTAGATAGTAGAAAACCCTGAAGGGTCTGTGTCTGTGAAAGAGGGTTGTTTTGATGTACTAGGAAAAGTACTTTGGTTTGGTAGAGCAGATTTTAGAACTATCCTCCTTTAATGGAAAACAACAAGACAGTTTTTTTTTTGTGATACATATTATCTATGTATTTTTTTAAAAAATAGACAGGTGCTGTGCAGGAATGATTAAAAGTAAAAAAATAAAATCGCCGAAATATGCAAATGTTCTTATTTAAATTCACCTTTTATTTCTATTCCTCCTAAGCTGCTTTGCCTTTTTCTAATTTATTAACATATTCACTATACAGTTATATTACAGCTTAATTAATCTGTTCGCACTGATATTATGTATGTAAATGTGTCTATATGTATATGGACGTGTTGCTAAACTAAGAATCTTTAAGATCTTCAAAACAAAAGTGTTGTAAAAGTCAGAATTTCTTAAACGTCACGTGTTGCTAAACTCAGCCTTAAGAATTTTTCTTTAAAGACAATCCAGGGCGATCCGAACGCACTTAATTATCTTGATATACATATATGTGTGTATGAAAAATGATTTTAGTCGTATGTTTACTTTTTCTTTATTTTTCTTTCATTAGAATCGTGCGATTTAAAAAAGTTTGTTATTTAGAATAGTTTAACTTCATACAATTCAGAGCTTTTAATAGTCTGACTCATTTTAAATTTTTTATAAATACTCAAAAACACGATGATTATAATACTTGTCAAAACGATAACGATGTAAGCTGTCAAGTGTTGTAAAACTCGGTCTCAATCACATTCAGATGGTTCTGTTGACAGCTGCGTGACATGCTGAAAAATTCTTAGTTTAACAACACGCCCTATTAATGCGGAGAGAACTGAAATGTGTATGTCCGACCACTCACGAAGCGAGGTTACGTCGTAGAGTAACATTAGAGTAAATTGTGCATCGTCGGACCACACACTAAAAGAGAATACATCATAGCATTAGCACAAGAGGAATGTTAGTCACGTCGGACCACGCACGAAGCGACAATACGGGAGGAAATTGTATCTCTCAATTTGAAAAGACAATGGAACTAAGGAGTAGCACCTCTATTATTTAAACCTTTCGTACAAGCCGACAATGTTGTACCCAAAATCTAATCAGAAATTTTCTTCGCCACTGACTAGAACGTTATTCTTCTTCGATAGTGGTAATATAAATCGTTTGGATTTATTAAATTGAAAGTTCCAAGAACCTGGTGACTTTAAAGTCTGTGAAGCGTCTACCCTTGTAGCCCGAAACTGGACAATATCTACTTCCAAAATTTATTGCAGTTCCAAACTCATTGTACAGTTCATAATATTCTTCAAGCAGAATGATTGCTTCCATCACTCTGACTATCTTTTTACACTTTCTCGAGGCACAGGAAAAATCAATTAAATTTGTTTCAAAGTATTTGAGGCCTTTTGCTTAAACCAATCCTGATCATTGCGCAGCCGTTACAAATTATTCTTACTATCTCAATGTTTCATGCAAATATTGAATTACAAAAACGATGAATCAGGGTCGTGGATACTTCATTACGTCGTCATCCTATCAGTGGAATATTTTCAGTCCTTAAGTATAGGAAAACGTAATTTTTAAAAGTGCCTTTGCAGAGAGACTTTTTATAAAATATTGAAACACAAATCCTTTCCTCTTTAATGTAGGTCTTCCGACAGTTCTTTTGGTTATAGAAACCTTTGTATTATGGCAAAATAAAGGTATATAGGGCAATTCTACTGTTTGATGAGTAAAAGTATAAATTTGCATGGGAGGATACAACATAACTTGACGTCAATTTCCTGCAACCAAAGAAAGACTTTTATGCTTACACTTGGGCATTATGGGCAATTCCTTATACCCTAGACAGACAATGTCCATAATGACTCAATTTGAACTTCAGTCATTTCAAGGAAATGAAGAGGTGACAGACTATGGACGAAATATATTTCATTTGGAATGTCATTGACAGTTTCTCAAATAATTTAATTAAATGCTACTAAGAAAATTTGCGAGTATTTACTGTAGTTGCAAAACATTTTGTAGAAGACAATTTTTGTTGTTGAAAGAGACGAAAAAGAGAAAAAAACGGGAAGAAATTTCTTTCATGATCAGCTGATGATTGGAAAAACTTTCCATTTTCTAATATATTTAGCTCATTTTAATGACAGTAGGTGGCACTTTTAATGCACATTAACTAAATGGAGTAAAATTTGGTCTATTTGAAAATGAAGCGAAATGTTGTAAATGGGTCCTTGATGGGCTTCATTTGTATGACACACCGCACAATTGACTCCATTTAAGTAAAAATTAAGTCATTATTGAGACATTCTGTCTAGGGTATCAGGTTTCAATCTATTAGGAAGCAAAAAATGAAATTCCACAAATTAAATATTAAAAATTAAATGATAAACATTAATATAAAATAAAATATAAATATATAAAATAAAATATAAAATATAAAATTTATTGCTTTTTTTTTTTTTTATAATTATTAAAAACTCAAATACCTACAATAATTTAAATAACC